>OY743091.1:0-1264166 GCA_963555665.1 Dircenna loreta
AATGGAGAAGAAATACCCAACAACCGAACTGCCCCACCCTGCTGAGCGAATTGGCCTCGATTTTGATACATTGGCGAACGCCCAGGAACTGGAAGAGAACAGTAATTACGATGTGCGAATATTTACTGATGGCAGCAAGATTGACGGCAAAGTTGGAGCCTCGCTATCTCTATGGAATAGTGAGGTCGAAACTAAAGCCGTCAAGCTTAGTCTGCCGTCATACTGCACCGTATACCAGGCAGAGCTCCTAGCCATAAGCGAGGCCACAACGATGGCACTAAAGAGCAAACAGCAAACGATAGCAATTTACAGCGACTCGATGGCAGCCGTACAAACTGTAGCAGACCCCACCTCTTCTCATCCCCTTGCTGTAAATGCCAGGAAAAATATTGCAAAGTTATCTCAGAGTAAACAATTATCCTTATACTGGATAAAGGCGCACGTTGGTTTGTTAGGAAATGAGAGGGCCGATCAGTTGGCAAAAGAAGCAGCACTGCGCAGTAAAACACGGCCCAACTATGATAAGTGTCCTGTTTCATTCGTCAAGAAGATTCTCAGAATGAGCTCACTAGAAGAGTGGAACGACCGATATAAAACAGGCACGACAGCTAGCAGTACAAAATTATTCTTCCCCGACGCCATCGAAGCATACAAAATTATAAGGAAAATTAAACACACGCAGTACACAACACAAGTATTAACAGGACACGGTGGATTCTCTGGGTACCTGCACCGTTTCGGGTGCAAGGAGAGTCCATCGTGCGTCTGCGAACCGGATAAGACAGAGAGCCTCACCCACATAATCTTCGAATGCCCCATTTTTGCCAAATACAGATTTGAAACAGAACAAGAAATTGACACACAAATAAATATAGAAAATTTACAGGATATCATGCAAGGACAATCTAGACCAAAATTCTTAATATACTGTACGGAAGTCTTGAAGAAAGTGATTAAAAGGAATAAGACAGACTAAGAAATATGCGTTTGCAAAATATTGAAATAGTATAAAAGTATGTATGTAAATAGTTGTATTGTATAAAAGTATGTTTTTAAAATTGTAATGTTGCAAAAGAAAAAAAAAAAAAAAAAAAAAAAAAAAAAAAAAAAAAAAAAAAAAAAAAAAAAAAAAAAAAAAAATGTTGTATTGTTTAAAGTATAAATAAAAATTGTTGTATTCTATAAAAGTATGTATAAAAATCGTCGTATTGTTTTAAAAGTAAGTATAAAATTGTTGTATTTTTTAAATGTATGTTTTAAAAATTGTTGTATTGTTTTAAAAAGTATGTTTTAAAAATTGTTGTATTGTATAAAAATTGTTGCATTGTTTAAAAGTAAGTATAAAAATTGTTGTATTGTTTTAAAAGTATGTTTTTAAAAAATTGTTGTATTGTTTTAAAAGTAAGTATAAAATAGTTGTATTTTTAAAAGTAAGTATAAAAATTGTTGTTTTGTTTAAAAGTAAGTATAAAAATTGTTGTATTGTTTTAAAAGTACGTTTTTTAAAAAAAAATTGTTGTATTGTATAAATAATAGAGAAATAATAATCTAAGTTAGAAAACATATTAAGACGACTCGTATGTTGAGAGTCGTCCTAGATACATAAGGTCTGCAGCATTGTTGCCGCAGGTGAAATGATTAAAAATAATAAAAAAAAAAAAAAAAAAACCTAACCTAACCTAACCTAACCTAACCTAACCTAACCTAACCTAACCTAACCTAACCTAACCTAACCTAACCTAACCTAACCTAACCTAACCTAACCTAACCTAACCTAACCTAACCTAACCTAACCTAACCTAACCTAACCTAACCTAACCTAACCTAACCTAACCTAACCTAACCTAACCTAACCTAACCTAACCTAACCTAACCTAACCTAACCTAACCTAACCTAACCTAACCTAACCTAACCTAACCTAACCTAACCTAACCTAACCTAACCTAACCTAACCTAACCTAACCTAACCTAACCTAACCTAACCTAACCTAACCTAACCTAACCTAACCTAACCTAACCTAACCTAACCTAACCTAACCTAACCTAACCTAACCTAACCTAACCGTTCTTAAAACTACGCGAATAGACGCTAAGTCATTGTTTTTTCTTGTATTATTATCCCTTTCGCGGCATTTCATCTTCCCTGACTATAGGAGACTCGCTCTGGAAGCGTATTAATTTATCTGACGCCATTTTGTTTTATTTTGTTTAGTAAATTTCGTGTTTTTATTTGATAACTTTTTCGTAGTATAACCTACAGATTTTCTCTCTTAGGATAAAATCCAGAACTAATCAAGGCGCATCTTTCGACACCCCTTGCGTTCCTATCGGATCATCCCTTGTGGAAAATCTAAGGGTTTGTTATTAAATTTTTAAGTTTTTCTTAGGAAAACTTTTTCAGTTTTCATTTTTCAAAATTTCTTTTATTACAATCATTTAGACCAAATTAATACAAATTTTTTTGACACCTATATTATCCCCTATCGGTTCATCCCTTAGGGTGATATTATAGTTTAAACAGCAAAATTTCAATTTTCCTTCCGGAAAATTTCCATTTTCAAATTTTTCAAATTTCATTCTATCTCGTCAGATAGATCTCAACGAGACGCACATTTTGACACCTCGAACGTCTCGTTAGCTTCATCCCTCGTCGAGTTATTTGCGAAAAACGGTCCCGACAGTGCCCTCCCACCCGCCCTATAGCGATAACCAGGGTAGGGAAGAAAATTTTTAGCGACAAATTTTTTACTAGCGTATGTTATAGAGCCCAATTAGATATCCAAAAATATATACTTGGGTCACACTTTTTATACATAGACATTTAAATAATTGACAAAAACATTAAACTTAACTTAAATATCAAACATCTGTTTGACAACACATTTAGTGGATTAGACAGGGTACCTTTACATACCCTCATATAAAATATTGACTAAGGCACCCACCCCCTGACAAAAATGTTTGGCTACCATACTCCTACCAAAAAGACGCAAGAGATCCCCACCGTGGACCCTAAAAGATCCCCGACTAAAAATATGCCTTCCTCTAAACCTGGACCCTCCTCATCCTCGGACCAGATCTCGAAGGTGAGGCGGAGCATAGGAGAGTGGGAAACCTCGACAACTGACCAACCCAGGACGACGAACAACAAGTTTTTGAACAGGACCAGCGAAGCCAGAGCCTGCTTGATGAAAGCTAAAACCCATCTAAACAACTCTAGAAATCTCAAGACAGAGATCAAAACAGAAGTCACGCAGGCCATAGAGAGGCTTTTCCAGTTAGTGAAGGAATCGGAAATTGAAAAAGGAAGAGGAGAGGTAAAAATCCGGGGGATAGATAAAGAAACCAAAGACCAAGAGGACGAGTTAAATAAGAAAAATAGCAAAGGCAGTTCAGCTGAAGAAAAGATATTGCTATCGAAAATAGATGAGCACAGTGTGCTGCTTCAGAAAAACATTGATGAGGTTAGCCAGCTGAAGAACATGCTAGAGCACAATAGGAAGTCGAACGAAGAAAATAAGAAAACCGAAGAACGAGATCTGCTAGAGGAGATGCGCGAAATTAGACTAACGACACAAGAGCTAGGACAAAAAATGTCAATTGCTGCGAAGGGGTCAACTTACGCGGATGCCCTGTCAAAAACCAAGCCGACACACTCAGTGATAGTCTCATCCGAAGACACGTTGGACACGAGTGCCATGGTAGTTGACAGAGTGCGCAAAGCCCTCAACGCCAAAACGACTGGCATACAGATCGAAAAGCTTAGAAAAGTTAAGGACCAAAAGGTCATCATAAGCTGCAGTAATAAAAAAGAATTAGAGAAAGCAACGGAAAAATTAAAGGAAGACAAATATCTTAAGGTAGAGGCCATGAGAAATAAAAGCCCGCTAGTTATTATCAAGGACCTTTTGTCCTACAATACTGATGATGACATAATAACTGCTCTGAAACAACAAAACGGTCATCTACTGGGAGACCTAAAGGACGATGAAGCCGCTGTTACAGTTAAATACCGGAGGAGAGCCCGGAACTCCTTAGAAAATCATGTCGTCCTCCAGGTATCAACGAAGATGTGGCAGCGGCTCACGTCCGCGGGCAAAATCTTTGTTGATCTGCAACAGGTGAAAGTGCTGGACCAGACGCCTCTCATCCAGTGCACCAAATGTCTAGCTTACGGGCACGGCAAAAGATTGTGCACAGAGGCGGCTGACTTGTGCAATCATTGCGGTGGGCCCCATCTAAGAACAGACTGCCCAAGCTGGGCCGCGGGGGATATGCCTAGCTGCAGAAACTGCGTGAAGGCAAAAGTCACTGATCCGGATCACTCAGCCTTTAGTCAGGAGTGCCCACTTAGAAAAAAATGGGACGCAATAGCCAGAGCTGCAATAGCCTATTGTTAAGGTTGCCCCGGGCGCATCCAGGGCGCAAACAGAAGGGACAAAAACATTTAGCTCTACAAGGACCTACAACACAAAACAGGCAAAATGGCTGCAGTTTGATGACAAACTCAGCCATTTTAAAAGGGAGCTCAAAATGAAAATGTATAATATAGAAGAAATAAATAATAAATATAAAATAAAAGTGATTTTGGACTGTTGTGTAGAATTAGAAAGAAGTGTAATATCAAGAAATAGTGAAAAATAATAAATGCTAACTATATATAATAAGTATATAAAGAATAGCATATAAAAAAAAAACAATGTAAAAGACATATAAATGAAAAAAGGTAGTACAAGACCGATAAAATAGAATAAAAAAAAAAAAAAAATAAATAAATAAATAAATAAATAAAATAAAATAAAATAAAATAAAAAAAAAAAAAAAAAATAAATAAATAAATAAATAAATAAATAAATAAATAATAAAAAATGGTATAGCTTTAAGTTCTAGTTCTAGTTCCTAAGTCTCTCTGTTGTTTTCCTTTGATCTTTTAATATAGGCATGCGAAAAAATAGTATAAATAAATAAAATAGAAGTAACCGATCTGTAAATAAAGCTTAGCAAAAGTAAAATAAGTGTAATAATAAGTGATAAATATAAGCAAAAAGTGTTTTTGTTTTTGGATTGTGTAAAGTGAAGAAAAGTGTAACTTAAAGAAGAAAGTACAAATAGATCATGCTAATTATATATAATAAGTATATATAAGACTAGCATATGAAAAAATTAGGCAAAAGATTTATAAATAAAAAATAGATAGAACAAAACCGACACAATATGAAATAAAATAGCATAGCTCTAAGTTCTAGTTGTAAATCTCTTTGTTTTCCTTGAATCCCCTTTTGACATAGGCAAAAATAAAAATAAATAAATAAATAAACACTAATAATAATAAGTAGTTGCGACGTATTTGTAAAAGAAACTAAAGTACTAAGAGAAACATCAACTGCAGATGTGGTAGATTAAATATAACAATGTATTTCTGTTATGATTTTTTAATAAAGCCAAACAAGGTCTCTGAACACTTTCAGGGGAGAAAGAGCAAACACCCCGAAATGGCGGGTGTTATTAAAAAAAAAAAAAAAAAAAAAAACCTAACCTAACCTAACCTAACCTAACCTAACCTAACCTAACCTAACCTAACCTAACCTAACCTAACCTAACCTAACCTAACCTAACCTAACCTAACCTAACCTAACCTAACCTAACCTAACCTAACCTAACCTAACCTAACCTAACCTAACCTAACCTAACCTAACCTAACCTAACCTAACCTAACCTAACCTAACCTAACCTAACCAAGACTAAAAACTACTTGAATCGCTTCTAAGTCCCGGTTCTTTCGATATTTTCTTTTGCTTTTGTGTGACCCCATCTCTTTAGATTACAATAGTTTCGTTTCTGATAGCGTATAATTCTATCTGACGCCATTTTGTTTTAATTTACTTCAATAATAGTTGTTTCAATTCCATAACTTTTTTCTAGTATAACCTACAGATTTGCTTTCTTCGGATAGTATCCAGAACTTTTTAAGGCGCATCTTTCGACACCCTTTGCGTCCCGATCGGATCATCCCTTGAGGAAAATCTGAGGGTTTTTCACTAAATTTTTAAGTTGTTCTTAGAAAAACTTTTTCAAATTTCATTTTTCAAAATTTCTTTTGTTACATTAATTTAGGCCAAATTACTACGAATCTTTTGACACCCATATCATCCCCTATCGGTTCATCCCTTAGGGTGATATTGTAGTTTAAATAGTAAAAAACCAGTCTTTGTTAAAGAAAATTTTTCATTTTCTAACTTTTCAATTTTCTTTCTATCTCGTCAGATAGGTATTAACTAGACGCACGTTTTGATACCTCTATCGTCTCGATAGCTTCATCCCTCGTCGAGTTATTTGCGAAAAACGGTAAAAATAGGAACTAAAAAGTTTACCTAAGCGTTGTTAAACTTAAGTAAAATAAGACTAAAAACTACTTGAATCGCTTCTAAGTCCCGGTTCTTTCGATATTTTCTTTTGCTTTTGTGTGACCCCATCTCTTTAGATTACAATAGTTTCGTTTCTGATAGCGTATAATTCTATCTGACGCCATTTTGTTTTAATTTACTTCAATAATAGTTGTTTCAATTCCATAACTTTTTTCTAGTATAACCTACAGATTTGCTTTCTTCGGATAGTATCCAGAACTTTTTAAGGCGCATCTTTCGACACCCTTTGCGTCCCGATCGGATCATCCCTTGAGGAAAATCTGAGGGTTTTTCACTAAATTTTTAAGTTGTTCTTAGAAAAACTTTTTCAAATTTCATTTTTCAAAATTTCTTTTGTTACATTAATTTAGGCCAAATTACTACGAATCTTTTGACACCCATATCATCCCCTATCGGTTCATCCCTTAGGGTGATATTGTAGTTTAAATAGTAAAAAACCAGTCTTTGTTAAAGAAAATTTTTCATTTTCTAACTTTTCAATTTTCTTTCTATCTCGTCAGATAGGTATTAACTAGACGCACGTTTTGATACCTCTATCGTCTCGATAGCTTCATCCCTCGTCGAGTTATTTGCGAAAAACGGTAAAAATAGGAACTAAAAAGTTTACCTAAGCGTTGTTAAACTTAAGTAAAATAAGACTAAAAACTACTTGAATCGCTTCTAAGTCCCGGTTCTTTCGATATTTTCTTTTGCTTTTGTGTGACCCCATCTCTTTAGATTACAATAGTTTCGTTTCTGATAGCGTATAATTCTATCTGACGCCATTTTGTTTTAATTTACTTCAATAATAGTTGTTTCAATTCCATAACTTTTTTCTAGTATAACCTACAGATTTGCTTTCTTCGGATAGTATCCAGAACTTTTTAAGGCGCATCTTTCGACACCCTTTGCGTCCCGATCGGATCATCCCTTGAGGAAAATCTGAGGGTTTTTCACTAAATTTTTAAGTTGTTCTTAGAAAAACTTTTTCAAATTTCATTTTTCAAAATTTCTTTTGTTACATTAATTTAGGCCAAATTACTACGAATCTTTTGACACCCATATCATCCCCTATCGGTTCATCCCTTAGGGTGATATTGTAGTTTAAATAGTAAAAAACCAGTCTTTGTTAAAGAAAATTTTTCATTTTCTAACTTTTCAATTTTCTTTCTATCTCGTCAGATAGGTATTAACTAGACGCACGTTTTGATACCTCTATCGTCTCGATAGCTTCATCCCTCGTCGAGTTATTTGCGAAAAACGGTTTTGAAATTGCCCGCCCACCCGCCCTATAGGGATAACCAGAATACGGAAGTTAATTTTTGGCGAAAAATTTTTTATTTGCTTATTTTATAGAGCCCACCTTGACATTCAGAAATATACACTTGGATACGACTTTTATATACCCAGCTGCTGAAATATTGAACAAAACTATACCTTTTTAAAATTATTTGTATACTAACTTTCTTTATTGTTCTTTGATTCTATTAAGCCACAACAAAACAAATCTTATTAGTTGACTGATACACACCTCCGACATGTTTAGAATTACTCGCACACCATCCAAACAAGGAGACACAACTAGATCTCCCGCAAAAACGGGAACATCAAATGTGAGGCGTAGTATAGAAGCAGAATTGGAATCTGCCAGCCCACCGACCGTGTCTCCTTCGGTAAGCCAGACGCAAGCCGATTCTGTCAAACCAGTATCGGATATAACGCATCGGCCAAAGGCAATGACCACACGCAGACCACCGGTTATTGACCGCACCCCTCCTGAGGAACCACGGTACCCAAATCGCGTCGCGGAAGCTAGGGCTTGCCTTTCAAAAGGTAAGCTACACCTGAATAACTCCCGCAACATTAAAACGGAGATCAAAACAGCCGTCTCGGGGGTACTAGACCGCCTCTATCAACTGGTTAAGGAGGCGGATAAAGACTCCCAATGTATAGAAAAATTGGGACCTAGGGCGTCAGAGGTTGAAGTAGCGGAGGCTGTAGCCAGGCCAACTGACCTAACTTTCGTAGTCGACCAAGTCACAAACGCGGACCTAAAAAATCTCAGGCACCAAATAGAGACGCACACAAAGCTACTGACGGAAAATAACGAAAGAATGGAGAAATTAAAAACACAAATGGAAGAACATAAGGACTACCTTAGTCAGGTTAAAACATACGCGAGCGTAACGATGAACGGCACTAACGGCGCTAGCGGTTCGCAGTTGAGACGAAGCGCACTGCACTCAGTCGTCGTATCGTCAAAGCAGGGCACGGAAACAGGAGACGAAGTATTGGAGCAGGTAAGGAAGGCTGTTGAAGCGAAAGAGGGATGGGTGAAGGTAGAAAGAGTGAGGAAAGCGAAAGAAGGCAAGGTCATAATGGGTTTTGATAGCAAGGAAGAGAGGGACAAGGTTAAGACACGCCTCGAGGAAAGAGCGATAGGACTCAGAGTCGAGGAGGCCAGGAACAAAAACCCACTTCTGATTCTAAGAAATGTGCTGGTGGTAAACACCGATGAAGACATTGTTAAGGCGATCAAGAATCAGAACAGTGGGGTTCTTAGCGGACTCGACGAAGGAGAATGCAGCCTTGAAATTAAATACAGGCGTAAAGCAAGAAACCCCCACACGTGCCATGTGGTAGTCTCGGTTTCACCAACGGTGTGGCAGAGGGTTATGTCATTGGGCTATATCCACATAGACCTCCAAAGAGTAAAAGCGGAAGATCAGTCGCCACTAGTGCAGTGCACCCGCTGTCTCGGATACGGGCATGGCAGACGGTTCTGCAAAGAACCGGCTGACCTGTGCAGCCACTGTGGAGGTTCCCACATGCGAGCGGATTGCCCAAAATGGGCTGCCGGTTCGGAACCCTCGTGTAGAAACTGTACAAGCGCCAAACATGAACAGGTGGCGCACAACGCCTTTAGTGACTCTTGCCCCGTTAGGAAAAGGTGGGATGCCATAGCGAGGTCCTCGGTGAGTTATTGCTAAGGGCACCCCGGGCGGCAAAACCAGACACCTAATCCTTCAAGCTAATCTCCAGAGGAAAAAGTTAGCCACGGAAGAATCGATACTGGAAGCAACGAAAAGAAAAGCAGCGATCACACTCATTCAAGAACCCTACGTTGGTGGAATACAGATTTGAAACAAAATAAAACAGAAACAGAACAAGAGATTGGCACACAAATAAACATAGAAAATTTACAAGATATCATGCAGGGACAATCTAGACTAACATTTTTAATATACTGTACGGAAGTCTTGAAGAAAGTGATTTAAAGGAATAACACAGACTAAGAAATATACGTCTGCAAAATATTGTATAATATAAAAGTATGTATGTAAATAGTTGTATTGTATAAAAGTATATATAAAATTATTTTATCGTATAAAAGTATGTATAAAAATTGTTGTACCTTTTAAAAGTATGTATGAAAATTGTTGTTTTGTTTAAAGTATGTTTTAAAATTATTTTATAGTATAAAAGTATGTTTTAAAAATTGTTGTATTGTATAAAAGTATAATTAGAAATTTTTGTATTGTTTAAAGTATGTTAAAAATTATTTTATAGTATAAAAGTATGTGTAAAAATTGTTGTATTGCATTAAAGTATAATTAAAAATTTTTGTATCGTTTAAAAGTATGTATAAAAATTTCTGTATTGTTTGAAAGTATGTTTAAAATTATTTTATAGTATAAAAGTATGTATAAAAATTGTTGTATTGTATAAAAGTATAATTAGAAATTGTTGTATCGTTTAAAAGTATGTATAAAAATTTCTGTGTTGTTTAAAAGTATATTTAAAATTATTCTATAGTATAAAAGTATGTATAAAAATTTTTGTATTGCATAAAAGTATAATTAAAAATTGTTGTATTGTTTTAAAAGTATGTATAAAAATTATTGTATTGTTTTAAAAGTATGTTTAAAAATTGCAGTATTGTTTTAAATATAGTATAAAAATTGTTGTATTGTTTAAAAGTATGTATAAGAATTGTATTGTTTTAAACGTATATTTAAAAATTTGTTGAATTGTTTAAAAGTATATATAAGAATTGCTGTATTGTTTTTTAAAAGTATGTTTAAAAATTGTTGTATTGTTTTAAAAGTAAGTATAAAACTGTTGTATCGTTTAAGAGTAAATATAAAAATTGTTGTATTGTATAAGAGTATATATAAAAATTGTTCTGTTGTTTTAAAAGTATGTTATTAAAAAATTGTTGCATTATATAAAAGTATGTATAAAAACCGTTGTATTGTTTTAAAAGTAAGTACAAAAATTGTTGTATGGTATAAAGTATGTATAAAAACCGTTGTATTGTTTTAAAAGTAAGTATAAAAATTGTTGTATTGTATAAGAGTAAAATAAAAACTTGTTGTATTGTTTAAAAGTATGTATAAAAAATTGTTGTACTGTTTTTCAAAAGTAGTTTTTAAAAATTGTTGTATTGTATAAATAATAGAAAAATGAAAATCTAAGTTAGAAAACATATTAAGACGACTCGTATGTTGAGAGTCGTCCTAGATACATAAGGTCTGCAGCATTGTAGCCGCAGGTGAACGATAAATAAATAAAAAAAAAAAAAAAAAAAACCTAACCTAACCTAACCTAACCTAACCTAACCTAACCTAACCTAACCTAACCTAACCTAACCTAACCTAACCTAACCTAACCTAACCTAACCTAACCTAACCTAACCTAACCTAACCTAACCTAACCTAACCTAACCTAACCTAACCTAACCTAACCTAACCTAACCTAACCTAACCTAACCTAACCTAACCTAACCTAACCTAACCTAACCTAACCTAACCTAACCTAACCTAACCTAACCTAACCTAACCTAACCTAACCTAACCTAACCTAACCTAACCTAACCTAACCTAACCTAACCTAACCTAACCTAACCTAACCTAACCTAACCTAACCTAACCTAACCTAACCTAACCTAACCTAACCTAACCTAACCTAACCTAACCTAACCTAACCTTTTTTTTTTTTTTTTTTTTTTTTTTTTTTTTTTTTTTTTTTTTTTTTTTAACGTCAGGAAGCATCATGCTATCCCTGCCACCCAGGGGAAGATGGAAGGGGGTATGTGGGACTCTAACCTAACACTAAACCTGACGGTTGCCGCCTGCCGTCATAGTGGGACACCACGGGATCGCTTTCGCATTCAACCGCAGCGCCCCGACGGAGACTACCACGGAGAGGGCACCCTGCAACAAGTGGACCCTCCCTTTTTCGCAGGCTTGATAGATTGTGGAGGGCTCACCCTACCCCCCACCCAAGCCTGCTACAGCGCGGAGGAGGCCGAAACCCCCTCCGAGCCGGGCCCTGTCGACAGACTCCGACCACTCACTCACTGGAGCAGTCGGACGCAGGACGAACCCGCACTCTTTGCCATGTCAACCGTTCGGCCAACGGGACTAGGCTAGAGGTCCGGACTAGGCCCAGCGCCCTCGCGGTGGTCTCCCCGAGAGAAGACCACCCATCGAGTCCCCAAAATAGGCAGGCTCCAGCCAGCCCGCCACAAGAAGGGGACCCAACGACGAACCCGACAGGCCTCTACCGCCAGCCACGGTGGTCAGCCGAGACCAGCTAGAAAGAGGCATAAGTCGGGAACCCACCACGCCCAGACCAATCAACGCCAAGCGCAACCGTGGCGTCGCACTCAGCAAAGACCAGCCCAGGCACGTCTACCCTCCCCTGTCAGCCATGGACCGGGCATAAACCCCCATGGCCAACCCCCCGTGTCGGTTGTTAGCCGTGATGGGCAGCAGTTCCGCGAAAGCGGGGACCTGCCCATCCCGTTGCCCAGGGTGTACCACGAGGAGGTCACCGACACACACCCCAACCTAACCTAACCTAACCTAACCTAACCTAACCTAACCTAACCTAACCTAACCTAACCTAACCTAACCTAACCTAACCTAACCTAACCTAACCTAACCTAACCTAACCTAACCTAACCTAACCTAACCTAACCTAACCTAACCTAACCTAACCTAACCTAACCTAACCTAACCTAACCTAACCTAACCTAACCTAACCTAACCTAACCTAACCTAACCTAACCTAACCTAACCTAACCTAACCTAACCTAACCTAACCTAACCTAACCTAACCTAACCTAACCTAACCTAACCTAACCTAACCTAACCTAACCTAACCTAACCTAACCTAACCTAACCTAACCTAACCTAACCTAACCTAACCTAACCTAACCTAACCTAACCTAACCTAACCTAACCTAACCTAACCTAACCTAACCTAACCTAACCTAACCTAACCTAACCTAACCTAACCTAACCTAACCTAACCTAACCTAACCTAACCTAACCTAACCTAACCTAACCTAACCTAACCTAACCTAACCTAACCTAACCTAACCTAACCTAACCTAACCTAACCTAACCTAACCTAACCTAACCTAACCTAACCTAACCTAACCTAACCTAACCTAACCTAACCTAACCTAACCTAACCTAACCTAACCTAACCTAACCTAACCTAACCTAACCTAACCTAACCTAACCTAACCTAACCTAACCTAACCTAACCTAACCTAACCTAACCTAACCTAACCTAACCTAACCTAACCTAACCTAACCTAACCTAACCTAACCTAACCTAACCTAACCTAACCTAACCTAACCTAACCTAACCTAACCTAACCTAACCTAACCTAACCTAACCTAACCTAACCTAACCTAACCTAACCTAACCTAACCTAACCTAACCTAACCTAACCTAACCTAACCTAACCTAACCTAACCTAACCTAACCTAACCTAACCTAACCTAACCTAACCTAACCTAACCTAACCTAACCTAACCTAACCTAACCTAACCTAACCTAACCTAACCTAACCTAACCTAACCTAACCTAACCTAACCTAACCTAACCTAACCTAACCTAACCTAACCTAACCTAACCTAACCTAACCTAACCTAACCTAACCTAACCTAACCTAACCTAACCTAACCTAACCTAACCTAACCTAACCTAACCTAACCTAACCTAACCTAACCTAACCTAACCTAACCTAACCTAACCTAACCTAACCTAACCTAACCTAACCTAACCGCCAAGGATGTGGCAAAGACTGACTTCAGCGGGGAAGGTTTTCATAGACCTGCAACATGTAAGAGTTTCCGATCAAACCCCGCTGATTCAGTGCACGAGATGTCTTGCCTACGGGCACGGGCGTAGACTGTGCACTGAGGATACGGATCTATGCAACCACTGTGGAGACCAGCACCTTAGAGCGGAGTGCCCAACACTGGCGATAGGAGAAGGACCATCTTGCAAAAACTGCACTAAAGCGAAAAACCTAGACGTGCGCCATTCAGTGTATAGTTCGGAGTGCCCAATTAGGAGGAAGCTAGATGCTTTAGCAAGAGCCGCAATAGCATACTGCTAAGGTGGTCCCGAGCTCATCAACTGAAATTAACATCCGACCTCAAAAATCAGAGCTGACAACGATAAAACACATCAATGAAATACGGAGCTATCTCGTTATCCAGGGAAACCTTCAAAGGAAAGAACTAGCTACCTACGAGCTCATGATTGAAGCCAAAAAGCGAAAGGCGGCCTTTGCGTTAATCCAAGAGCCATATGTTGGTAGTATTAAAAGGATGAAAGAATACAAAGGTGCCAGAATCTATCGCAAACTGAAGGGACTGTCAAAGCCGCAATTGTCGTTTTTGACCAGGACCTAAAGATAACGCAATACCCAAAATTTACCACAAACAATGTCGTCGCTATAAGGATCCAAACCAGAGCTTGGGCTGTCATGGCTGTCTCCTTTTACTTCGAACCGGATTCTCCGATAGAACCGTACCTAGAAAACTTAAAAGATATTTACAACGAATTTGGCCCATACAGATTAATTTTAGGAGGGGACGCAAACGCAAAAAGCACTTGGTGGGGAAGTACAAAATTGGACCACAGAGGAGAATCTATGGCAAGCACCTTGGAAGAAATGAACTCACATATCTTAAATAACGGAGATACCCCAACTTTCGACACTATAAGGGGCGGCAAAAGATACACTAGTTGCATAGACATAACCACGTGTTCCATGGACATGCTAGATTTGGTAGAAAACTGGAAGGTGGACGAGAATCTCATCAGCTCCGATCACAACGGCATAGTTTTTAAAATAAATCTACAAAAATCAAAAGGAATTATGATCACAAGAACAACTAGAATATACAACACTAAGAAAGCAAATTGGGGGCACTTTAATGATAAAATGACTCAATTTATGCGGGATTCAAAAATATCAATAGTTAATTTAGAAAGGATAAACAAAAAAGAAGAAATTGAAAAAACCATAAGGACCTACACAAAAATTATAAAGGATACATGCAATGAAACAATACCTTATAAAAACAAAAAAGATATACTTACCCTGCCGTGGTGGTCCAAAGAGCTGGAACAGATGAAGAAATCGGTGGCCACCAGAAAACGCCGTATCAGATGCGCCGCAGGAACCCGGAGATCAATGGTCGTACGCCTATACCTGAAAGAAAAAGAAAAATATGAAACAGCTGCAAAAGAAGCACAAATAAAGAGTTGGAAAGACTTCTGCGGGAAACAGGATAGGGAAGGGGTATGGGAAGGAATATACAGGATCATTGGCAGAACCACCAGTCGCCAGGAAGACTTGCCCCTAATTATGGAAGGAATGGCACTCACTCCTAAGGAATCAGCGTCCCTCCTGGCAAAGACATTTTATCCTGGAGATGATGAGGGAGAGGATAACGATGAACATCGCAAGATAAGAGCTAGAGCAGATCAGGTGAACAAAACGACACATGACGAAGATCAGGATCCGCCATTCACTATGTGTGAATTAAGATCAACAGTAAAAAGCTTTAATCCCAGAAAGGCCCCTGGAGCGGATGGCCTCACTGCGGATATCTGTTCGCGGGCGATTTTTCAGGATCCAGCAGTATTTCTCACGTTGACCAACAAGTGTCTGGAGTTGGGATATTTTCCGATGATTTGGAGGGAAGCCACTGTGGTCATACTGAGAAAACCAAATAAGGACAATTACACCAGTCCGAAATCGTATCGACCAATAGGCCTTTTACCTGTCCTCGGGAAGATACTAGAAAAGATGCTAGTAAGGCGAATTAAATGGCACCTAATACCCCAAATGAGCTGCCGGCAATACGGCTTTATGCCACAGAAGAGCACAGAAGACTCCCTCTATACAATGCTCCAACATATAAGAACAAAATTGGAAGCGAAAAAGATAACAATTTTAGTTTCACTGGATATAGAGGGAGCCTTCGACAGTGCATGGTGGCCCGCAATCCGGTGCAGACTGGCCGAGGAAAGGTGCCCCGTTAATATTCGAAGAGTGCTGGACAGTTATCTTAGTGACAGAAGTGTGGTGCTTAGGTACGCTGGAGAAGAAGTAAGAAGGAAAACCCACAAGGGATGCGTTCAAGGATCGATCGGTGGGCCCATCCTTTGGAACATCTTGTTGGATCCACTCCTTAAAGGGCTGGAGAAACGAGGTGACTGCTCTCAAGCGTTCGCCGACGATATTGTCCTTGTCTTTGATGGATCGACCACCCAGGAAGCGCAACGGAAAGCAAACGCCGCTCTAAACTACATCTGGAACTGGGGAAATCTAAATAAGTTAAGATTTGCGCCACACAAGACCTGTGCAATGTTGGTGACAAGAAAACTAAAATACGATACGCCGATACTCCACATGGGTGGAGTAGACATTTTGACGTCAAAAGAAATCAAAATTCTGGGACTCACAATTGACGAAAAATTAACATTTAATGCTCACGTGGCGAACGTCTGCAAAAAAGCCATAGACATTTACAAACAGCTCTCAAGGGCTGCGAAAGTAAGCTGGGGCCTACACCCAATAGTGACAAGATGCATATACATAGCAGCGGTAGAACCTATTGTCACCTACGCGGCTAGTGCATGGGCACCCGCCGGGAAAAAGATCGGGGCAAGGAAGCAACTGGATGTTGTCCAACGGGGCTTTGCACAAAAACTCTGCCAGGCCTACCGCACGACGTCACTGAATTCGGCATTACTCCTATCTGGATTGCTACCCCTAGATCTTAAAATTCAAGAAGCGGCTGCACTGTTCAAGGTCAAGAAAGGAGAGAGCCACCCAGGGCTCTGCGGCAGGGAAGTGGAGCGAGCGGTTCCGTTCAAAGAGACACCCCACCCGGCCAGACATATGGACATGGAGTTCGTATGCCTGGAAAACCAAATCCAAGTCGAAGAAAACAACACGCAAGAAGTGCGAATATTCACCGATGGCAGCAAATTTGACGGTAAGGTTGGAGCGTCCCTATCCATATGGAGAGGAGAAGCCGAGATCAGAGCAGTCAAACTTTGCTTGCCATCTTATTCGACGGTCTACCAGGCGGAACTCCTGGCCATATGTAGGGCCACAAGGGAGACTCTGCAACGCTCGGAGAAAACTTATGGTATTTACAGCGACTCAAGGGCCGCGCTGCAAACTATCATAAGCCAGGACAACCCACACCCACTAGCAGTCGAAGCGAGGAGTAATCTAAGCCAAACTTTGCCCCAGAACAAAACTGTTGCTTTGTTCTGGATCAAAGCACACGCTGGATTACTGGGTAACGAACGCGCAGACGCCTTGGCCAAAGACGCAGCTGCCGCAAGTAAAAGGAAGCCAGACTATGATCTTTATCCTATGTCCTACGTAAGACGCTTAATACGAGAGGATTGCCTGAAGGAATGGAACCGAAGATACGAGACAGGTGAGACGGCTTCTGTTACGAAAATATTCTTTCCAAATGCGTTAATGGCTTACGCACTAATAAAAAACATAAGACCCAAAGGGACACTTACCCAAATAATGACGGGGCACGGTGGGTTCTCTCAATACCTAAAGAGATTTAAGTGTAGGGAGAGCGCATCGTGCATCTGCGATCCGGAAGCAGTCGAAGACGTGTGCCATGTTCTTCTCGAGTGCCCTGTGTTTGAACGGAAAAGACGGGATCTGGAACAAAGAATAGCAGTAAAATTAAACCAAAACACAATTAGTGAAATAATGATGGACAAGATTAAAAACAAAATATTTATAGAATTCTGTATAGATATAGGAAATAGTGTAATCTTAAGAAATAAAGATAAATAAATTGTTATTAATGTTTAATAGGTGTTTACAATATAAGCATAGGACAAGAAATAGTATTACAAAACGAATGCTCTATGCAAAAATAGGAAAAGTAAAAGAAATTAGTTCAATTATAACTGTAAGAATGTAAGCCTGTAAATATATAAATGTAAATGTAAAATAATATAAGCATAGGATGATAAATGTAATATAAAAAACGAAAGAAATATGTATGTACTAAGCTAAATTCATTAGTTGGAGTATAAGTAAGAATGTAACCTGTTTTTGCTAATAAATAAATGTTAAAATAAGGTCTCTGATTACGTCAGGGGAAAAGACGCCAACACTCTGCCTTGGCGGGTGTTTTTATAAAAAAAAAAAAAAAACCTAACCTAACCTAACCTAACCTAACCTAACCTAACCTAACCTAACCTAACCTAACCTAACCTAACCTAACCTAACCTAACCTAACCTAACCTAACCTAACCTAACCTAACCTAACCTAACCTAACCTAACCTAACCTAACCTAACCTAACCTAACCTAACCTAACCTAACCTAACCTAACCCAAGTCTTAAAACTAATTGAATCGCTTCTAAGTCCCGGTTCTTTCGATATTTTCTTTTGCTTTTGTGTCATCCCATCTCTCTAGATTACAATAGTTTCGTTTCTGATAGCGTATAATTCTATCTGACGCCATTTTGTTTTAATTTACTTAAATAATTGTTGTTTCAATTCCATAACTTTTTTATAGTATAACCTAGAGATTTGCTTTCTTCGGATAATATCCAGAACTAATCGAGGCGCATCTTTTGACACCCCTTGCGTCCATATCGGATCATCCCTTGAGGAAAATCTAAGGGTTTTTCACTAAATTTTTAAGTTTTTGTTCGGAAAACTTTTTCAAATTTCATTTTTCAAAATTTCTTTTAGTATATTCGTTTAGATCAAATTATTACAAATCTTTTGACATCCATAACATCCCCTATCGGTTCATCCCTTAGGGTGATATTGTAGTTTAAATAGTAAAAAAACAGTTTTTCTTAAGGAAAATTTTTCATTTTCAAACTTTTCAGTTTTCTTTCTATCTCGTCAGATAGGTATTAATCAGACGCACCTTTTGACACCTCTATCGTCTCGATAGCTTCATCCCTCGCCGAGTTATTCGCGAAAAACGGCATAAATAGGAACTAAAAAGTTTACCTAAGCGTTGTTAATATCAAGTAAAATAAGTCTTAAAACTAATTGAATCGCTTCTAAGTCCCGGTTCTTTCGATATTTTCTTTTGCTTTTGTGTCATCCCATCTCTCTAGATTACAATAGTTTCGTTTCTGATAGCGTATAATTCTATCTGACGCCATTTTGTTTTAATTTACTTAAATAATTGTTGTTTCAATTCCATAACTTTTTTATAGTATAACCTAGAGATTTGCTTTCTTCGGATAATATCCAGAACTAATCGAGGCGCATCTTTTGACACCCCTTGCGTCCATATCGGATCATCCCTTGAGGAAAATCTAAGGGTTTTTCACTAAATTTTTAAGTTTTTGTTCGGAAAACTTTTTCAAATTTCATTTTTCAAAATTTCTTTTAGTATATTCGTTTAGATCAAATTATTACAAATCTTTTGACATCCATAACATCCCCTATCGGTTCATCCCTTAGGGTGATATTGTAGTTTAAATAGTAAAAAAAACAGTTTTTCTTAAGGAAAATTTTTCATTTTCAAACTTTTCAGTTTTCTTTCTATCTCGTCAGATAGGTATTAATCAGACGCACCTTTTGACACCTCTATCGTCTCGATAGCTTCATCCCTCGCCGAGTTATTCGCGAAAAACGGCATAAATAGGAACTAAAAAGTTTACCTAAGCGTTGTTAATATCAAGTAAAATAAGTCTTAAAACTAATTGAATCGCTTCTAAGTCCCGGTTCTTTCGATATTTTCTTTTGCTTTTGTGTCATCCCATCTCTCTAGATTACAATAGTTTCGTTTCTGATAGCGTATAATTCTATCTGACGCCATTTTGTTTTAATTTACTTAAATAATTGTTGTTTCAATTCCATAACTTTTTTATAGTATAACCTAGAGATTTGCTTTCTTCGGATAATATCCAGAACTAATCGAGGCGCATCTTTTGACACCCCTTGCGTCCATATCGGATCATCCCTTGAGGAAAATCTAAGGGTTTTTCACTAAATTTTTAAGTTTTTGTTCGGAAAACTTTTTCAAATTTCATTTTTCAAAATTTCTTTTAGTATATTCGTTTAGATCAAATTATTACAAATCTTTTGACATCCATAACATCCCCTATCGGTTCATCCCTTAGGGTGATATTGTAGTTTAAATAGTAAAAAAAACAGTTTTTCTTAAGGAAAATTTTTCATTTTCAAACTTTTCAGTTTTCTTTCTATCTCGTCAGATAGGTATTAATCAGACGCACCTTTTGACACCTCTATCGTCTCGATAGCTTCATCCCTCGCCGAGTTATTCGCGAAAAACGGCATAAATAGGAACTAAAAAGTTTACCTAAGCGTTGTTAATATCAAGTAAAATAAGTCTTAAAACTAATTGAATCGCTTCTAAGTCCCGGTTCTTTCGATATTTTCTTTTGCTTTTGTGTCATCCCATCTCTCTAGATTACAATAGTTTCGTTTCTGATAGCGTATAATTCTATCTGACGCCATTTTGTTTTAATTTACTTAAATAATTGTTGTTTCAATTCCATAACTTTTTTATAGTATAACCTAGAGATTTGCTTTCTTCGGATAATATCCAGAACTAATCGAGGCGCATCTTTTGACACCCCTTGCGTCCATATCGGATCATCCCTTGAGGAAAATCTAAGGGTTTTTCACTAAATTTTTAAGTTTTTGTTCGGAAAACTTTTTCAAATTTCATTTTTCAAAATTTCTTTTAGTATATTCGTTTAGATCAAATTATTACAAATCTTTTGACATCCATAACATCCCCTATCGGTTCATCCCTTAGGGTGATATTGTAGTTTAAATAGTAAAAAAACAGTTTTTCTTAAGGAAAATTTTTCATTTTCAAACTTTTCAGTTTTCTTTCTATCTCGTCAGATAGGTATTAATCAGACGCACCTTTTGACACCTCTATCGTCTCGATAGCTTCATCCCTCGCCGAGTTATTCGCGAAAAACGGCATAAATAGGAACTAAAAAGTTTACCTAAGCGTTGTTAATATCAAGTAAAATAAGTCTTAAAACTAATTGAATCGCTTCTAAGTCCCGGTTCTTTCGATATTTTCTTTTGCTTTTGTGTCATCCCATCTCTCTAGATTACAATAGTTTCGTTTCTGATAGCGTATAATTCTATCTGACGCCATTTTGTTTTAATTTACTTAAATAATTGTTGTTTCAATTCCATAACTTTTTTATAGTATAACCTAGAGATTTGCTTTCTTCGGATAATATCCAGAACTAATCGAGGCGCATCTTTTGACACCCCTTGCGTCCATATCGGATCATCCCTTGAGGAAAATCTAAGGGTTTTTCACTAAATTTTTAAGTTTTTGTTCGGAAAACTTTTTCAAATTTCATTTTTCAAAATTTCTTTTAGTATATTCGTTTAGATCAAATTATTACAAATCTTTTGACATCCATAACATCCCCTATCGGTTCATCCCTTAGGGTGATATTGTAGTTTAAATAGTAAAAAAAACAGTTTTTCTTAAGGAAAATTTTTCATTTTCAAACTTTTCAGTTTTCTTTCTATCTCGTCAGATAGGTATTAATCAGACGCACCTTTTGACACCTCTATCGTCTCGATAGCTTCATCCCTCGCCGAGTTATTCGCGAAAAACGGCATAAATAGGAACTAAAAAGTTTACCTAAGCGTTGTTAATATCAAGTAAAATAAGTCTTAAAACTAATTGAATCGCTTCTAAGTCCCGGTTCTTTCGATATTTTCTTTTGCTTTTGTGTCATCCCATCTCTCTAGATTACAATAGTTTCGTTTCTGATAGCGTATAATTCTATCTGACGCCATTTTGTTTTAATTTACTTAAATAATTGTTGTTTCAATTCCATAACTTTTTTATAGTATAACCTAGAGATTTGCTTTCTTCGGATAATATCCAGAACTAATCGAGGCGCATCTTTTGACACCCCTTGCGTCCATATCGGATCATCCCTTGAGGAAAATCTAAGGGTTTTTCACTAAATTTTTAAGTTTTTGTTCGGAAAACTTTTTCAAATTTCATTTTTCAAAATTTCTTTTAGTATATTCGTTTAGATCAAATTATTACAAATCTTTTGACATCCATAACATCCCCTATCGGTTCATCCCTTAGGGTGATATTGTAGTTTAAATAGTAAAAAAACAGTTTTTCTTAAGGAAAATTTTTCATTTTCAAACTTTTCAGTTTTCTTTCTATCTCGTCAGATAGGTATTAATCAGACGCACCTTTTGACACCTCTATCGTCTCGATAGCTTCATCCCTCGCCGAGTTATTCGCGAAAAACGGTTTTGAAATTGCCCGCCCACCCGCCCTATAGGGATAACCAGAATACGGAAGTTAATTTTTGGCGAAAAATTTTTTATTTGCTTATTTTATAGAGCCCACCTTGACATTCAGAAATATACACTTGGATACGACTTTTATATACCCAGCTGCTGAAATATTGAACAAAACTATACCTTTTTTAAATTATTTGTATACTAACTTTCTTTATTGTTCTTTGATTCTATTAAGCCACAACAAAACAAATCTTATTAGTTGACTGATACACACCTCCGACATGTTTAGAATTACTCGCACACCATCCAAACAAGGAGACACAACCGGATCTCCCGCAAAAACGGGAACATCAAATGTGAGGCGTAGTATAGAAGCAGAATTGGAATCTGCCAGCCCACCGACCGTGTCTCCTCCTGCAAGCCAGACGCAAGCCGATTCTGTCAAACCAGTATCGGATACAACGCATCGGCCAAAGGCAATGACCACACGCAGACCACCGGTTATTGACCGCACCCCTCCTGAGGAACCACGGTACCCAAATCGCGTCGCGGAAGCTAGGGCTTGCCTTTCAAAAGGTAAGCTACACCTGAATAACTCCCGCAACATTAAAACGGAGATCAAAACAGCCGTCTCGGGGGTACTAGACCGCCTCTATCAACTGGTTAAGGAGGCGGATAAAGACTCCCAATGTATAGAAAAATTGGGACCTAGGGCGTCAGAGGCTGAAGTAGCGGAGGCTGTAGCCAGGCCAACTGACCTAACTTTCGTAGTCGACCAAGTCACAAACGCGGACCTAAAAAATCTCAGGCACCAAATAGAGACGCACACAAAGCTACTGACGGAAAATAACGAAAGAATGGAGAAATTAAAAACACAAATGGAAGAACATAAGGACTACCTTAGTCAGGTTAAAACATACGCGAGCGTAACGATGAACGGCACTAACGGCGCTAGCGGTTCGCAGTTGAGACGAAGCGCACTGCACTCAGTCGTCGTATCGTCAAAGCAGGGCACGGAAACAGGAGACGAAGTATTGGAGCAGGTAAGGAAGGCTGTTGAAGCGAAAGAGGGATGGGTGAAGGTAGAAAGAGTGAGGAAAGCGAAAGAAGGCAAGGTCATAATGGGTTTTGATAGCAAGGAAGAGAGGGACAAGGTTAAGACACGCCTCGAGGAAAGAGCGATAGGACTCAGAGTCGAGGAGGCCAGGAACAAAAACCCACTTCTGATTCTAAGAAATGTGCTGGTGGTAAACACCGATGAAGACATTGTTAAGGCGATCAAGAATCAGAACAGTGGGGTTCTTAGCGGACTCGACGAAGGAGAATGCAGCCTTGAAATTAAATACAGGCGTAAAGCAAGAAACCCCCACACGTGCCATGTGGTAGTCTCGGTTTCACCAACGGTGTGGCAGAGGGTTATGTCATTGGGCTATATCCACATAGACCTCCAAAGAGTAAAAGCGGAAGATCAGTCGCCACTAGTGCAGTGCACCCGCTGTCTCGGATACGGGCATGGCAGACGGTTCTGCAAAGAACCGGCTGACCTGTGCAGCCACTGTGGAGGTTCCCACATGCGAGCGGATTGCCCAAAATGGGCTGCCGGTTCGGAACCCTCGTGTAGAAACTGTACAAGCGCCAAACATGAACAGGTGGCGCACAACGCCTTTAGTGACTCTTGCCCCGTTAGGAAAAGGTGGGATGCCATAGCGAGGTCCTCGGTGAGTTATTGCTAAGGGCACCCCGGGCGGCAAAACCAGACATCTAATCCTTCAAGCTAATCTCCAGAGGAAAAAGTTAGCCACGGAAGAATCGATACTGGAAGCAACGAAAAGAAAAGCAGCGATCACACTCATTCAAGAACCCTACGTTGGTGGAATACAGATTTGAAACAAAATAAAACAGAAACAGAACAAGAGATTGGCACACAAATAAACATAGAAAATTTACAAGATATCATGCAGGGACAATCTAGACTAACATTTTTAATATACTGTACGGAAGTCTTGAAGAAAGTGATTTAAAGGAATAACACAGACTAAGAAATATACGTCTGCAAAATATTGTATAATATAAAAGTATGTATGTAAATAGTTGTATTGTATAAAAGTATATATAAAATTATTTTATCGTATAAAAGTATGTATAAAAATTGCTGTACCTTTTAAAAGTATGTATGAAAATTGTTGTTTTGTTTAAAGTATGTTTTAAAATTATTTTATAGTATAAAAGTATGTTTTAAAAATTGTTGTATTGTATAAAAGTATAATTAGAAATTTTTGTATTGTTTAAATTATGTTAAAAATTATTTTATAGTATAAAAGTATGTGTAAAAATTGTTGTATTGCATTAAAGTATAATTAAGAATTTTTGTATCGTTTAAAAGTATATATAAAAATTTCTGTATTGTTTAAAAGTATGTTTAAAATTATTTTATAGTATAAAAGTATGTATAAAAATTGTTGTATTGTATAAAAGTATAATTAGAAATTGTTGTATCGTTTAAAAGTATGTATAAAAATTTCTGTGTTGTTTGAAAGTATATTTAAAATTATTCTATAGTATAAAAGTATGTATAAAAATTTTTGTATTGCATAAAAGTATAATTAAAAATTGTTGTATTGTTTTAAAAGTATGTATAAAAATTGTTGTATTGTTTTAAAAGTATGTTTAAAAATTGCAGTATTGTTTTAAATATAGTATAAAAATTGTTGTATTGTTTAAAAGTATGTATAAGAATTGTATTGTTTTAAACGTACATTTAAAAATTTGTTGAATTGTTTAAAAGTATGTATAAGAATTGCTGTATTGTTTTTTAAAAGTATGTTTTAAAAATTGTTGTATTGTTTTAAAAGTAAGTATAAAACTGTTGTATTGTTTAAGAGTAAATATAAAAATTGTTGTATTGTATAAGAGTATATATAAAAATTGTTCTATTGTTTTAAAAGTATGTTATTAAAAAATTGTTGCATTATATAAAAGTATGTATAAAAACCGTTGTATTGTTTTAAAAGTAAGTACAAAAATTGTTGTATGGTATAAAGTATGTATAAAAACCGTTGTATTGTTTTAAAAGTAAGTATAAAAATTGCTGTATTGTATAAGAGTAAAATAAAAACTTGTTGTATTGTTTAAAAGTATGTATAAAAAATTGTTGTACTGTTTTTCAAAAGTAGTTTTTAAAAATTGTTGTATTGTATAAATAATTGAAAAATGAAAATCTAAGTTAGAAAACATATTAAGACGACTCGTATGTTGAGAGTCGTCCTAGATACATAAGGTCTGCAGCATTGTAGCCGCAGGTGAACGATAAATAAATAAAAAAAAAAAAAAAAAAAAAAAAAAAAAAAACCTAACCTAACCTAACCTAACCTAACCTAACCTAACCTAACCTAACCTAACCTAACCTAACCTAACCTAACCTAACCTAACCTAACCTAACCTAACCTAACCTAACCTAACCTAACCTAACCTAACCTAACCTAACCTAACCTAACCTAACCTAACCTAACCTAACCTAACCTAACCTAACCTAACCTAACCTAACCTAACCTAACCTAACCTAACCTAACCTAACCTAACCTAACCTAACCTAACCTAACCTAACCTAACCTAACCTAACCTAACCTAACCTAACCTAACCTAACCTAACCTAACCTAACCTAACCTAACCTAACCTAACCTAACCTAACCTAACCTAACCTAACCTAACCTAACCTAACCTAACCTAACCTAACCTAACCTAACCTAACCTAACCTAACCTAACCTAACCTAACCTAACCTAACCTAACCTAACCTAACCTTTTTTTTTTTTTTTTTTTTTTTTTTTTGGCATGGTGAAAATCCGTCATGGATACCACATCCCGCGGGGGCGGAGATGTGGTTATGCCGGACTCCTACCGGCTAAAAACACCATGGTGCATCGCTCAAATCGCTCTGCGCCGGGAGCACGGGTACGCTATCAGCACTCTTCCGCGAATCCGGCAGCGATGTGGCCTCAACAGGCCTCAGCTTAGGGTACGCACATTTGCGCCCTTCTGCACCACGCTTGGAAAACAGGCTCCCCCGAGTCTGCTCCCAGCGAACCTATCAGGGAGGTTGGCCTCCTCGTGCCGCCCTACGACGCCCCGGTCGCCGACGACGCATCACGAGATCGGTCGTCGCCTCCCGATCCCGCTCGTCCGCCTCCTTCAGGGCTACCACTGACTCGCAAAATGCGAGAACCGCACTCCACGACCTCTCACTGCCCACCATGGATTTGACCACAGCAGGCAATGAGAGATCGGAGCCAACCACTGCACAAAGCTGACCACGCTCTGTTGCCCAGGCGGGGCACTCTTCCAACATATGTTGGGCCGTTTCATTTGGGCATCCGTCACAATGGAGACACCTGGCTGTCGGCTCTCTTCCGGCTATGCGATGCAGATACCCCCCGAAGCAACCATGCCCCGAGAGGACCTGTGATAGCCGAAATGTAAGTACGCCGTGACGCCTACCAATCCATTGTCTGAGAACAGGACGGATGGCCCCGATGGTCCTTCGGCCGGCGCTGGGGTGCTCCAGCCTAGACTCCCACAATTCTTCAGCTTCTAATCGTAGCCGTGACCTCATCTCCCCAACCTCTTCGGGTGCTGGTGCGTGCCTCTGGGACCGAGACTCCTCACGCCATGTATAAAGTTCGGCAAGGACCCCGGCCTCAAGGTCCCAGGGCATGAAACCCGCCAGAACACACGCTGCTTCACCGGATATCGTGCGGTATCCCCGGATGGCCCTGACCGCCAACGCCCTCTGCGGTTTGCGCAAAAGCGCTACGCTACGCTGATTCAGGGCATCGGCCCAAACAGGAGCCCCGTAGAGAGCCATGGACCGCACGACTCCAGCATGAAGGCGCCTACAGGTGGCACCTGGACCATCAATGTTTGGCAGTAACCGACTAAGAGCGGATGTTGTTCGCAAAAGATGTGGGGCCAACTTTTCAAAGTGGGCCCTGAAATCCCATTTGCTGTCCAGAGTGAGCCCCAGGTACCTCATCTGGGACTTAACTGCAATGCGGACTCCTCCAACTATGATGTGAAAATTGGGGGGTGGCTTGTTCCGGGGCCCGTAAAAGCACAACGCCTCTGACTTGGTAAGGGCCACCTCCAGACCTAGACGTCTTATCCTCGACACCACATGCGCCGCTCCAGCTGTAGCGAGTATGGCGGCCCTGCGATGGGTCTTACTGCGCGCAGTTACCAGGGTGTCATCGGCATAACATGTTATCTCAACACCCTGGAGGTTAGCACCACGCAGCACCCAGTCATATCCGATGTTCCACAAGAGTGGTCCTAGGACCGACCCCTGTGGAACACCGCACATCACATCTCTTCCATCTTGTCCCCCGTTTTGGCAGGAGAAGATCACAGTCCTGCCGGACAGATATGAACCTATGATGCGGCACAGGTAGATAGGCACTCTATGGAACCGGAGCGCTTCTCTAATGCAAGCCCAGGGGAGGGTGTTGAATGCATTGGCGATGTCAATAGACACCGCCAGAACGACCTCACCCCGGGAGACCGCATCCTGTGCGAGGTTCCGAACCCTGGCCACAGCCTGAACAGTGGATCTACCTCTCCTGAACCCAAACTGGCAATCAGCCAAGTTCGGCCCAAGATGCTCCAGATGCTCGACGATGCGCCCGGCCACCACCCTCTCGAAGAGCTTGGCCACATCGTCGAGTAGCACTATGGGGCGGTATCCAGAAGGTGAGTCAGCCGGGCGGTTCTCCTTACGCAGCAGGACAAGTTTACCCACCTTCCATCTATGGGGGATGACTCCCTGCTCCAAGCAAGCTGAAAAAAGCGCCCTGAGTCGCTCCCCCAGATCTTCCAGCGCCAGAGCCAAGGCTCGTCCCGGTACGCCATCAGGGCCGGGAGCAGTTTTTGCTCGCATCTTACGAACCGATGCTCTGAGCTCCTCCTCAGTCACTAACGGCGTTGTGGACGATCCCAGAGACTCCACATGAAGAGGGGACATAACGGGTGGGGAGAATTCCGGGCGATGTGGGAACAGGGATGACACCACGTCCTGCAGCAGTTGGGGCGATAGACTCTCTGTTATGGGGGGAGCCCAAGAACGAAGCTTGCTCAAGACTAGCTTGTACGGTCTTCCCCACGGATCCGCGTCCAGAGTTCCCAAGAATTCCCGCCAGACAGCCTCTATCGCTCTTCCGATGGCCGTCTGTAATTCAGCCTTCCTTTCGCTATACGAGACGTAGAGAAGAGCTTCCCTGTCAAGGTCCCTACGTCTTCTCCGCCTGCACCTGGTGTACTGGCGCCTGGCTGCAACGCAGTCTCTGCGAAGTTGCGCAAGATCGGCAGACCACCAGTACACCTGGGGCTTTGGGGGCCGATACCTGGCTCTGGACATTGACGCGTCGCACACCTGCGTCATTGTGTTTCGGAACCAGTCCGCTTCGGCTTCTATATCCACAGGGCTTGGTGGCGCGGGTGACCAAGATCTTACGATCGCCGCTTCCCGTAGAGCCTCACGGTCAAGGCTTCGGAGTTGCCACCTGTGGCTGCTGCCCAACAGAGTCCGGTTAGGGCCAATCGGTATCACAGGGAGGGAAGAGACGCTAAATCGGATATACCGATGATCTGAAAGCGTCTCCTCAACCTCCAGCACCCTCCAATCCTGGACACGGCGCGCCACGGCAGGGCTTGCGAACGATACGTCCACGATGGATCCGCCCTGCATCCGCACACACGTGTCGACCGATCCCCTATTCAGTACAACAAGCCCGGTCTCGAACATCCGACCGATCCCCTATTCAGTACAACAAGCCCGGTCTCGAACATCCACCGCTCCACCATCGAACCACGCAGATTCGTTGCCGGGGATCCCCACGTTACTGACTTCGCGTTGAGGTCCCCCGCAACAACCACGGGATAGGGATGACTCTGCCGCACGAGACCCGTAAGCCGTGCCAGAAAGTTGCCGAAATCACTCGTCGAACGGTTTGGAGAGAAATACGCCGAAATAACAACAATATCCCCTACCCTGGCCGCGACGCATCCCGAAGCCTGCACTATGCCCTGAAGTGGCGGGCAGCCTGCGCTCGGCCTGGAAATTAAACAGGCCAAATCTTCGTTGTCTCCTGCCCATCCAGGAGACACGCGATAAGGCTCAGCCACTATAGCTACACCAATCCTCCACTGGGCCAGGCTCTGGAACATTATGTCTTGAGCCCTAGCGCTGTGATTCAAATTCACTTGAAGAAAGCGTAGAGGGGCCATCAATTTGTGGTCATGCTCTCCGCTATACCACCGGTAACAGGAGCGGCTTTGGCCGCCTGGTCCCTGGGTCCAGCTTTATTACCGGCTGCCCTTTTCCCTTTTTGTCCATTCCCGCTGTTCTTGCAAGCCCATCCGCCGATCTTGTGGTCGGAAGGTCTGTTAGCAGCAGCGCACAACACACAATGCGGTGCTCCGGTGCATTCCGCTGATTTATGTCCAGCCATTCCGCACCGGAAACACAGGGTGCTGCGATCGTCCGCGACTGTGCACTGCTCCTTTACGTGGCCGGCCTCCAGGCACCTGAAGCAGCGTAACGGCTTCTGATCGAGCAGGCGAATGTGTGCAGACACCCATCCTACGAGCAATCGTCCGCCATCGACTACTTTTCGGGCAGCCGTGACAGGGCAGTTGACTACCACTGTCCCCATATTCGAACGATCTCTACGGATTGTGCCGACCTTAACCTCCTCGACCTGGCATTCCCCGATGCGAGCAATCGCTGTAGCAACCTCTTCGGCCGTTACAGAATCGTCAAGCTCTGAGACCCGCAAGCCAGCAGACTTGACGGGCCTGGATACTGCGACGTCCTCAGGGTCGAGAATCGAACGTAACTTTTCGGCTAGCGTATCCGCCTTTTCACCACTTGTAGTCCCGGGAATTTTAAGTACCCGCGCACCAGATGCGGCGACCCTGAATTGCACCCCGGTAATCCCCAGCTCAGGCAAATTGAGGTGTTGTTTAGCCTGGACCAAGATGCTGGCATAGGAAAGGCCCTTCTCCTGTGCTTTTGGCTGGAGGCGCAGCACCACCGCTGTCGACCGTGGAGCGCTCAAGTTGGGCTTTCGGTCAAAGCCCTGAGACTTTGACGACTTCTTGCTCTTTTTGCCAGCGGAGGAGACCCGCCTCGCTTCTCGAACTTGCTTGCGACGACGGTGGTTCACAACCGTCCATTCCTCCCCATCAGCTGCAGGGGCCGAAGGGGTATTCGGCTTTTCTCCAGTTTGGGACGGTTGCGTAGTCTTCTTCGGAGGAAGGGGAGGTGACCTATTAGCCTTGACTTTCCCCTTCTTTTTCCCTTTCCTCTTTTCCGGAGGATTTTGAGGGATAGCTGCAGGTCCCTCTGGGATTTCATTGACCTGTGGTCCTTGGCTGTGGGGTTCGGGGACACTGACCATTTCAACAGTTGGCGGTAACGCGAGAGGACTCTCAGGTGGCTCCGTGCGCGCCCGATCCGCGGCAAGAGATGGTCGCAAACGTCTTTCGGGCAGCAGTCTATCCTTGATTCCCTCAATACGGGCATCAATCATAAAACCGACCCGATTCATGATGGACCGGGCCAGTTCCTCCACGTCAATCCCGGTGTGTCTTTCCTCCGATGGGGGAACTCTAATTTGGGCCTGGGAACGCTGTAGGTCGGCTCTCAACTCTGCTACCTCCCCACGTAGCTCAGTCAGCTCCGCCTTCAGTCTCGCGTTCTCTGCCGCAACTTTGGCCGTTTCCGCGGAGACTGTGCTGCGACGCAGAATTTCGACCGCCTGTTTTATGGTGCGCACTTCGGTATTTAGCGCCTTGCGGGAGGTGCCCTTAAGATTTAATGATTTAAGGGTCACTTCCGCGATGCATTCTGCCGTCTTCATTAACCCGTCAAGAACGACAGATGCCGAAGGCTCCCCCTCCAGCACAATCTCCGCTGGGTCCTCCAAACCTTGTCGTGCCTGACGAGTCTGCTGAATCTTGCGGACCTCCTCTGCTAACTCTCGCTCAGCCTGAAGGTGCATCTCTTCTCGCTCCAGGTTGAGGAGCTCCCGCTTGGCCTTCGCCAGTCCAACGTACTCACCAGTGGTTGGGGGTCTTCCGCGACCTTTAGTAGCGACCGACTTTTTCGACCTACCAGACGCTGACGCTGACTCATCACTCCCGCTGCGAGAGCAGGATTTAAAATCTTCCTGGTCAGTGGGAATCGGCGTGTCTACCCGCATGAAGCGGCCACGCTCATCCCGCACTGGTGCCGGTACTGCCCAACCAGCGCGTGAGCGCCCTCGACTGCAGCGAGCCGTCGACACCTTAGGGGGGTCTGGTTTTTCTCCCTCTTCGTTCGAGGTCGAATCCGACCCAGAACGGTTTTCTCCCCGGCGCTTGTTAGGTTTTTGGCGTGGTTTGCTCCAAAATTTGGAGGGTCGCTCACCCTCACCGTCATCCGTTGCTGGAAAACCGGTAGACCCAGGGCTGCAAGTCCTTGACCCACCACTCCGTAAATCTCCCTCGCCCATGATGGACTCTCGCGAGGACGACAGCGTCAGGCCCTTTTCAATGTTTTGCAGCGTACGCCGCACCATCTGAGAACCCGTCCCTACAGCATCAGAAGAGCGATAGTCCACTGACTCTGCATCTATACACCCTTTTGCAACATCCGAATCAATTTGCATATCAATATCCCTATTCACGCTTCGTTTTTTGGGGACCGTCACTTTAGTGACCTCAGTCCCCCCAGGTTTACCAAAATCTAAATCGTCGTGCTTATCATAAGTCCGTGAGGTTTTGCCATGGTTTGCAGGAATACTCAAGCGAATGCTGCCCCCCCCAGAATACGAGGGGATTCTCCGGTTTTACCGGTACCCTCCTGGGGTAGTGATTCTTTACAATCCGCCATTATTCATAGTTTGCCACTTTGCGGGAGTGGCCCCCAAACACCTAACTCATCAACAGAAAGAAACAAAAAGAAACAAAAAAAAAAAAAAAAAAAAAAAAAAAAAAAAAAAAAAAAAAAAAAAAAAAAAACAAAAGAAAGGAAACGAAGAAAAAAGAGACAAGAAAAGAAAGAAGAAACAAAAAAGGAATTGCCACTTTGTACTCTCTGCTGCTCAGAGAGATACAAAGCGACAATGGCTCATTTCCGGGTGAGCTCCCCCGCCTTCTCAGCGCTTGCCAGATAACCCTACGCCGCAGCACGCTAGACCGCGGTTTCGGGGTGGTTTTTTATAGAGGTTTCCTTCCTCGCGGCCCAGCAAGTGGGCCCCCGGTCCCGGCCGAAGTGCAATGGCCGGGTTACGGTTTGATGGCTGCTCTTAGTCTGGCCCCTCACCCTAAGCCTCCCGGTATGAGTGACTCTGCCGGTATAGCCTCAGGGATCATTGGGACACGCAAGCCCCCCCACCACGACAAGGTGGCAGCCTCGGGGGGGTAACCTAACCTAACCTAACCTAACCTAACCTAACCTAACCTAACCTAACCTAACCTAACCTAACCTAACCTAACCTAACCTAACCTAACCTAACCTAACCTTTTTTTTTTTTTTTTTTTTTTTTACGTTGGAAAATCCGTTACGGATACCCCCCCGGCCGAGAAGGTGACGGCCGGAGTGGTTATGTGGGACTACCCGGCAGCATAGAAGACGCTGCCATTTTTAAGGCTACCCACTAAAAACCAACGGTTACCCTCATCGCCATAGTGGGACGCCACGGGATCGCTTGTCGCACTCACCGTGACGCCCCGGCGGAATCGCCACCCCCGATAAGGGTGCTCCGAGTAACGAAAGCACCCTTACGACGTAGGCCTATAGCTGGTGAAAGGGGTCACCCTCCCCTCTCACCAAGGCACTACGGCTGGGGAAGGAAGCGTCGGGCGTACTCCCGCCTCCTTCTCCCCAGCCTACCCCTTCGGAGCGGATCAGCGGTGGAGGCTGACTCCCTGATCCGCTCCGCGGCCTCCTTCGCGGCAATGACTTGCTCGCAGAAGGAAGCCACCGCGACCCAACACCTCTCGCTGCCGATCATCGCGCGTACCACGCGCGGCAGCGAAAGGTCCCTGCCAACCACAGCCGTCAGCTCTGAGCGCTGACGGTCCCAGGCTGCGCACTCAGCCAGGGTGTGACGAGCCGTGTCTACGGCCTCGTCACAGTGGTGGCAGGAGGGGGTCGCCTCTCTGCGTGCGATCTTGTGCAGGTATTCGCCGAAGCATCCGTGCCCCGTCAACACCTGCACAAGACGATAGGTTAGGGTCCCGTGTCGCCGGTTGATCCAACGATCCATGTGGGGGCGGACTGCCCCCACTGTCGCCAGACCGGCGACAGGAGACTCCAACTCCGATTTCCACTGTCGGATCAGGACTCGGTGAGCTAGAGCCCTGACCCGCGCCGCCTCGATCCTTTGCCCATCCCTGGCTTCTGCCCGGTGCCAATACACCCTGGCGAGCACCTCCGCGTGTAGCTCCCACGGCGGATCGCTCGCCAGGAGTGTGGCCGCAGTGTAGGACACCGTACGGTACCCCCTGATCACCCTCACCGCTAGGACCCTTTGCGTTCTTCGCAAAAGGGCCCTGGAATCCGCAGTGAGGGCTCCCGACCATATGGGAGCACCGTACAGGGCCATGCTCCTCACGATGCCGGCATATAGGCGCCGGCACGGAGCCTGCGGCCCACCGACGTTGGGCAGAAGCCTCCCCAAGGCAGCTGCAGTGGAAATCAACTTCGGGGCGAGCAGAGAGAAATGCGCCCCGAAGTTCCATCGTCCGTCCAGTGTGAGGCCCAGATACTTCATCTGGGCCTTCAGCGCCACCTGCGCACCCTGGACGGAGATGGACGCCCGACGAGGGGGACCTCGCCGAGGGCCGTGGAACAACATGGCCTCCGTCTTCGTGACGGAGACCTCCAGTCCCAACAGCCCCACGCGGTCTGCTACCAGCGTAGCACCGACGGAAGCAAGACGGGCCGCCTCCGCAAAGCTCCCTCCCCGTGCAGTGATGAGGGTGTCATCTGCGTAACAGACCACCCTCATCCTGGGGAGAAGCGGACAGCGGAGCAGCCAGTCATAGCCCAGGTTCCACAAGACCGGTCCCAAAACGGACCCTTGTGGAACCCCTCGGCTCACGCTCCGTCGGTATAGCCGCCGGTCGCCGCCTACCCACAGGACCTCTCTATCCTGCAGGTATGCCTCCAACAGCCGCCGGAGATAGGGAGGCACTCCATGGTACCGGAGCGCCTCGACCAAAGTCTCGAACGGCAAACTATTGAAGGCGTTGGCGACGTCCAGCGAGACCGCGACGACAACGTCCCCCTCGGACACAGCCTCCTGGGTCAGGTCCTTCAGAGCCCTCAGGGCGTCGATCGTCGATCGACCCGCCCTGAAGCCGAACTGGGCTTCTGAAAGTCCCGGACCCACCTCCTCGAGGTGCTGGACGAGACGGGCAGAGAGGATTCTCTCGAAGAGCTTACCCATCTCGTCCAGCAGCACGATTGGCCTGTACGCGGAGGACGAGTCGACAGAACGACCCTCCTTCCGCAACAGGCACAACCGCCCCTCCTTCCAGGCCTTCGGGAACTGTCCAGTGCGCAAACAAAGGTTGAACAGCTCCCTCAGCCTGCCCCCCAAGTATTCCAGGGCGATGACCAGAACCCGCCCTGGAATACCGTCCGGCCCCGGCGCAGTGTTGCGGGCTCGCAGGCGACTCAGCGCGACCTCCAGCTCGACCTCCGTGATGTCCGGGATGGATCCCACCCCCCCCTCAAGAGAAGGAGGGGCCATCACAGGAGGAGAGTGGCCGGTGGAATCCGGGAAAAGTTCCCCCACCAGCCGCTCGAGGAAATCCGGCTGAAGGGACTCCATGACCGGGGCGCCAGCGCCGCGGGTCTTGTTCCGCGCGACGCGATACGGGCGCCCCCATGGGTCCCTATCGAGACCGGCCAGGATTTCCTCCCGAGCCAGGTCCTTCGCCTTCCGAATCGCCAGCCGCAGAGTCGACTTCGCCTCGCGGTAACGACTCCGCAGCTGGGCCTCCATGTCCGGGTCAAAGCCGTGACGACGGCGACACCGGACGAAGGCCCTACGAGCCCTGCAACAGGCCGCCCGAAGTTCGGCAATTTCGGGCGACCACCAGTACACTGCCCTGCGCCGGGGCCTGGACCCCACCCTCGGCATGGCCGCATCGCAGACCCTAGTGAGGGCCTCGCGCATGCGGCCCGCCGACCCCTCCACGTCGGTCTCCTCGTCGGGCGGATCGGGAAAGGCCCAGCCCTGGACGATGGCCGCCTCTTCGGCCATTTCCCGATCCAGCCGCTGGACTGCCCAACGAGGAAACCGACTCCCCCCTCGCGGTGGTCTGGCCAGATCCGGCCGGGAGGCGGAGATCTCGAATCGGACGTATAAGTGGTCCGATAGAGTCTCCACCTCCTTCTCCACTCTCCAGTCGACGACCCGTCGCGCGACAGCTGGGGTGGCGAACGAAACGTCCACCACGGAACTCCCTTGCTGCCGCACACAGGTCGGTTCGGTCCCTCTGTTGAGGAGGGACAGACTGGAGAGTAGCGACCAGATCTGGACGGCCCTACCCCTAGCGTCCGTGGCGTGGTTCCCCCAGGCCGCGGATTTGGCGTTCAGGTCGCCGAGGACGATAACGTTCCCCGACGCCTGTCTGCTAATCGCAGCACCGACGGAGTCGAGAAAGACCTCGAACTCCGCCAGGCTACGATTGGGGGAGAAGTACGTGCCTACGACAACGTACTCCCCCCACCGCGCCACTACCAAACCCGGGCCAGTCTCCAAGGTGGAGAGAGGGGGACCGGGACTAGATCCCACGACCACTGCCACGGAGCCGTTTATGTCCCCCGACCAGCTGGAATTCGGGGGGACATAGTAGGGCTCGCAGACCACCGCAATGCTAATATTCCACTCCGCCATGGCTTGGATAAACAAATCCTGGGCCCTGGCAGAGTGGTTCACGTTCGCCTGTAAGAAGCCATGTCGCTGACTGGTCATTGCGACATGGCTTCAACCGGCGGCGTACCGCGCACGACGTTTTGGGCAGAGGATAAGCCTGCTGCCTTTCCTCTTTTGTAGGGAGCCTTGCAAGAGCGGCTCCCTAGTTCGTGCCCTGCCGGAAGACCAAGGTCAACGCATACGGCGCAGCGCAGGACTCCGGTACAGTTGGACCGGTTGTGGCCCGTCACGCCGCACCGAAAACAAGTAGCGCTGCGGTCGGCCTCGGTAGGGCAGAGTGCCCGCGTGTGCCCCGGCTCCTGACACCGGAAACACCGCATTGGGCGCTCTTCTAGGAGCTCTACACCAGCCGAGCTCCACCCTACTAGCAGCCGACCCGCGGCCATCAGGGACTTTGCTGCGTCTACAGGGCACCGGATTATGGAGACTCCCATTGCCCCGTAACCCCAGCGAATCTCCCCGATATGGAGAGATTCACTAGAGCAGTTCGTAGCGCGGCTGATTGCGTCCGCGATTTTCGCCTGAGTTGCGGAGTCGTCAAGCCCTTTTATTTTAATAGAGACCCTTTTTTCGGGCCGGACGACGTCCGCCACTCCGTCCAGCACCGTTCGGAGTGTGGAAGCCAATTTTTCCGCCATTTCTGGAGCCGCCTTGGGCAGCTCCAGAAGCCTGGCCCCCGTGGCAGACCGCCGGATCCTAAGACCACTCTCCAACCCCATCTCGCTGAGATCTACCTTTTCTGCGGCTCGCTCCAGGATTTGGGCATAGGTCACGCCTTTCGCAGCCGCCTCGGTCTGCAACGTGATCATGACTGCAGGTGACCTATGCTTCGGTAGCTTCGGTTGTGCCGTACCTCCTACTTTCTTTCCCTTTCTGCCTTTCCTCTTTCTCTTTCTGCCACCTTTCCGGGTAGGTGGATTCGCGATCTGGGCTTCAAGGTGCTTTGCCTGTGTTTGAGCTCCTGAATTTACGGGCTTAGGGGCCTTTTTCTTTTTCCCCCTTTTGACAACCGTCGTCCACTCAGATGGAGGTGACGGTCTGATGGAAGGCACACGCACCGCCACACTTTTGGCCTGAGTCTTTGCCGTCGAAGAAGGTGGCTCAGAATGAGCAATAGACCGCGGTACCAGATTAGCGGCAGCGGCAGCAGTTTCTCTCCTTCGCGGTCGCGCTTCTTGGTTCGTGGCAGCAGCAGACCTCTCTCTCCTTCGCTCTACAGCAGCAGCAGCCGCGTCCTTCTTTCGGTCCGCCGCCAGGGAAGGACGTAGGGCTTTCTCCGGGAGGAGGCGATCCTCAATACCTGCAAAGCGAGCGTTAAGCATAACGCCCACCGAGGACACAATGGAACGCCTCAACTCCTCAACGAGATTTTGATCCTTATTGGTTGCTGTAGCCACCGTAGATTTCGCGGCACAGGTCTTCATCTGGTCGAACTCGCGCCTATGGACTTTTAGTTCGGCTTTCAAGTTCTCCACCTCACGGTGGAGGCGCGTGTTGTCCATCCTCAGACGACGCGTCTCATCCACCACTGTCCGGCTTGCCAGCGTTTCTACTGCTTCCAGAAGATCTCTTGTTGACTCCTTTAAAATTCGGATCATATCTCCTTTAAGATTTCCCGATTTCCGGCAGACCGTGAGTATGGCTGCAGAGCTGCGTCCGGCGAGTGCCCGCAACTCCTCTGCCCCCATGCTATCAGGATCTGGCTTCCTAGACTCCTCCAGCTGCAGTTCCTCCTCGTCAGAGCAGAAAACATTAATAGGCGACGCTGCCGCCTTTCGATCCGCTCGAGCACTGAGATCTCTCTCAAACGCGATCTCCTCTGCCTCTTGAGCGAGAGCACGCAATTCAGCCTTCGCCTTTGCCAGCCCACTTCCTCGTATAACTCCAGGGGCTCCAGTGGAGCGCCCGCGACGAGCGGTGCTGTACTTTGAACAGACACCAAGCTCCAAGTCACCCTCCGACACATCACTAGCTGGCGATGTAACCCTCGAGATCGGTCTTTTACGGCAGACACTGCTCATATGGCCAGAAGACACATCTTTACCACAGTCCCGCATAAACGTCAGCCTGATACCTTTGGGCTTGCCACGGTCATTTGTGGAAGAGCCAACCATCGGGGTCGACTCCTCCACATCCACATCAACAATATCCTCCACAGAAAGCTCATCAGAGTCCTCTTGGGTTGCCCGGTCGTCGCGGTCAGAATCTCCACTCCCACTAAACTCCTCACCACGCCTCGCACTATTTTTGTTTAGACAGGTCCGTGCGGATGGGACCTGTGCAGGGACTCCTGCTCCAAGGCGATTTTTGCCCCCCCCAGAGTACGAGGGGCAGACGACAGCCGAAGCCGCCGTGAGGGATTCCTCAGCGTTGTCGCTGAGACCCTCCTGGGGACATACTTGAAAATCGCGCTTGTTCATGTTGTTCCTTTTAGGGGTGAGGTCCCCGGAGCGCTTGCCAGTTTACCCTACGCCGCAGCACGCTAGACTACGGTTTCGGGGTGGTTTTTTATAGAGGTTTCCTTCCTCGCGGCCCAGCAAGTGGGCCCCCGGTCCCGGCCGAAGTGCAATGGCCGGGTTACGGTATGATGGTTGCTCTTAGTCTGGCCCCTCACCCTAAGCCTCCCGGTATGAGTAGCTCTGCCGGTATAGCCTCAGGGATCACTGGGACACGCAAGCCCCCCCACCACGACAAGGTGGCAACCCTTGGGGGGGAACCTAACCTAACCTAACCTAACCTAACCTTTTTTTTTTTTTTTTTTTTTTTTTTTTTTTTTACGTTGGAAAATCCGTTACGGATACCCCCCGGCCGAGAAGGTGACGGCCGGAGCGGTTATGTGGGACTACCCGGCAGCATAGATGACGCTGCCATTTTTAAGGCTACCCACTAAAAACCAACGGTTACCCTCATCGCCATAGTGGGACGCCACGGGATCGCTTGTCGCACTCACCGTGACGCCCCGGCGGAATCGCCACCCCCGATAAGGGTGCTCCGAGTAACGAAAGCACCCTTACGACGTAGGCCTATGGCTGGTGAAAGGGGTCACCCTCCCCTCTCACCAAGGCACTACGGCTGGGGAAGGAAGCGTCGGGCGTACTCCCGCCTCCTTCTCCCCAGCCTACCCCTTCGGAGCGGATCAGCGGTGGAGGCTGACTCCCTGATCCGCTCCGCGGCCTCCTTCGCGGCAATGACTTGCTCGCAGAAGGAAGCCACCGCGACCCAACACCTCTCGCTGCCGATCATCGCGCGTACCACGCGCGGCAGCGAAAGGTCCCTGCCCACCACAGCCGTCAGCTCAGAACGCTGACGGTCCCAGGCTGCGCACTCAGCCAGGGTGTGACAAGCCGTGTCTACGGCCTCGTCACAGTGGTGGCAGGAGGGGGTCGCCTCTCTGCGTGCGATCTTGTGCAGGTACTCGCCGAAGCATCCGTGCCCCGTCAATACCTGCACAAGACGATATGTTAGGGTCCCGTGTCGCCGGTTGATCCAACGATCCATGTGGGGGCGGACTGCCCCCACTGTCGCCAGACCGGCGACAGGAGACTCCAACTCCGATTTCCACTGTCGGATCAGGACTCGGTGAGCTAGAGTCCTGACCCGCGCCGCCTCGATCCTTTGCCCATCCCTGGCTTCTGCCCGGTGCCAATACACCCTGGCGAGCACCTCCGCGTGTAGCTCCCACGGCGGATCGCTCGCCAGGAGTGTGGCCGCAGTATAGGACACCGTACGGTACCCCCTGATCACCCTCACCGCTAGGACCCTTTGCGTTCTGCGCAGAAGGGCCCTGGAATCCGCAGTGAGGGCTCCCGACCATATGGGAGCACCGTACAGGGCCATGCTCCTCACGATGCCGGCATATAGGCGCCGGCACGGAGCCTGCGGCCCACCGACGTTGGGCAGAAGCCTCCCCAAGGCAGCTGCAGTGGAAATCAACTTCGGGGCGAGCAGAGAGAAATGCGCCCCGAAGTTCCATCGTCCGTCCAGTGTGAGGCCCAGATACTTCATCTGGGCCTTCAGCGCCACCTGCGCACCCTGGACGGAGATGGACGCCCGACGAGGGGGACCTCGCCGAGGGCCGTGGAACAACATGGCCTCCGTCTTCGTGACGGAGACCTCCAGTCCCAACAGCCCCACGCGGTCCGCTACCAGCGTAGCACCGACGGAAGCAAGACGGGCCGCCTCCGCAAAGCTCCCTCCCCGTGCAGTGACGAGGGTGTCATCTGCATAACACAACACCCTCATCCTGGGGAGGAGCGGACAGCGGAGCAGCCAGTCATAGCCCAGGTTCCACAAGACCGGTCCCAAAACGGACCCTTGTGGAACCCCTCGGCTCACGCTCCGTCGGTATAGCCGCCGGTCGCCGCCTACCCACAGGACCTCTCTATCCTGCAGGTATGCCTCCAACAGCCGCCGGAGATAGGGAGGCACTCCATGGTACCGGAGCGCCTCGACCAAAGTCTCGAACGGCAAACTGTTGAAGGCGTTGGCGACGTCCAGCGAGACCGCGACGACGACGTCCCCCTCGGACACAGCCTCCTGGGTCAGGTCTTTCAGAGCCCTCAGGGCGTCGATCGTCGATCGACCCGCCCTGAAGCCGAACTGGGCTTCTGAAAGACCCGGACCCACCTCCTCGAGGTGTTGGACGAGACGGGCAGAGAGGATTCTCTCGAAGAGCTTACCCATCTCGTCCAGCAGCACGATTGGCCTGTACGCGGAGGACGAGTCGACAGAACGACCCTCCTTCCGCAACAGGCACAACCGCCCCTCCTTCCAGGCCTTCGGGAACTGTCCAGTGCGCAAACAAAGGTTGAACAGTTCCCGAAGCCTGCCCCCCAAGTATTCCAGGGCGATGACCAGAACCCGCCCTGGAATACCATCCGGCCCCGGCGCAGTGTTGCGGGCTCGCAGGCGACTCAGCGCGACCTCCAGCTCGACCTCCGTGATGTCTGGGATAGAGCCCATCCCCCCCTCAAGAGAAGGAGGGGCCATCACGGGAGGAGAGTGGCCGGTGGAATTCGGGAAAAGTTCCCCCACCAGCCGCTCGAGGAAATCCGGCTGAAGGGACTCCATGACCGGGGCGCCAGCGCCGCGGGTCTTGTTCCGCGCGACGTGATACGGGCGCCCCCATGGGTCCCTATCGAGACCGGCCAGGATTTCCTCCCGAGCCAGGTCCTTCGCCTTCCGAATCGCCAGCCGCAGAGTCGACTTCGCTTCGCGGTAACGACTCCGCAGCCGGGCCTCCATGTCCGGGTCAAAGCCGTGACGACGGCGACACCGGACGAAGGCCCTACGAGCCCTGCAACAGGCCGCCCGAATTTCGGCAATTTCGGGCGACCACCAGTACACTGCCCTGCGCCGGGGCCTGGACCCCACCCTCGGCATGGCCGCATCGCAGACCCTAGTGAGGGCCTCGCGCATGCGGCCCGCCGACCTCTCCACGTCGGTCTCCTCGTCGGGCGGATCGGGAAAGGCCCAGCCCTGGACGATGGCCGCCTCTTCGACCATTTCCCGATCCAGCCGCTGGACTGCCCAACGAGGAAACCGACTCCCCCCCCGCGGTGGTCCGGCCAGATCCGGCCGGGAGGCGGAGATCTCGAATCGGACGTATAGGTGGTCCGATAGAGTCTCCACCTCCTTCTCCACTCTCCAGTCGACGACCCGTTGCGCGACAGCTGGGGTGGCGAACGAAACGTCCACCACGGAACTCCCTTGCTGTCGCACGCAGGTCGGTTCGGTCCCTCTGTTGAGGAGGGACAGACCGGAGAGGAGCGACCAGATCTGGACGGCCTTACCCCTAGCGTCCGTGGCGTGGTTCCCCCAGGCCGCGGATTTGGCGTTCAGGTCGCCGAGGACGATAACGTTCCCCGACGCCTGTCTGCTAATCGCAGCACCGACGGAGTCGAGAAATACCTCGAACTCCGCCAGGCTACGATTGGGGGAGAAGTACGTGCCTACGACAACGTACTCCCCCCACCGCGCCACTACCAAACCCGGGCCAGTCTCCAAGGTGGAGAGAGGGGGACCGGGACTAGATCCCACGACCACTGCCACGGAGCCGTTTATGTCCCCCGACCAATTGGAATTCGGGGGGACATAGTAGGGCTCACAGACCACCGCAACTTTTATGTCCCACTCCGCCATGGCCTGGATGAAAAGATCCTGGGCCCTGGCAGAGTGGTTTACATTCGCCTGTAGGAAGCCATGTCGCTGTCTGGTCATTGCGACATGGCTTCAACCGGCGGCGTACCGCGCACGACGTGTTGGGCAGCTGGAGAGGGACCAGCCACCTTACCCCTTTTGTGGGGAGCTTTGCAAGCACCGCTCCCCAATTCGTGGCCCGCCTGCAGTCCTAGGTCTGCGCAGACTGCGCACCTGAGGACTCCGGTGCAGCTATCACGAGCGTGACCCGCTATGCCACACCGGAAGCAGACCGAGCTACGATCGGCAGTAGAGGGACAGACCGCACGCGTGTGTCCAGGCTCTAGGCACCTGAAGCACCGCATGGGCCTCTCCTCTAGGAGCTCGACCTTGGCCGAGCTCCACCCCACAAGTAACCTGCCCGTCTGGAGCACTATTTTTGCCGCGTCGACGGGACACCGGGCAAAGGTGACGCCCATGTTCCCAAAGCCCCAACGAATCTCCCCAACATGGAGAGAATCACTGGAGCACTTACCGACGCCGCAAATTGCAGCCGCCACTTTTTCTCTCGTGGCAGAGTCGTCCAGTCCCTTGACCTTGAGGCCGACCCGTTTAACGGGACGAACGACGTCTGCCACACCGTCCAGCGCAGTACGGAGGCGCTCAGCCAACTGTTCCGCCTTTTCTGTGGCCGCCTTTGGGAGCTCGAGAAGCCTTGCTCCCGTTACCGACCGGCGGATCCTAAGCCCGCCCTCGAGCCCGATCTCGTCGAGGTCCACTTTTTCGGCGGCGCGCTCTAGGACGTGGGCATACGTGATGCCTTTGGCCACGGCCTCGGTCTGCAGCGTGATCATCACTGCTGGTGACCGAGGAGGTGGTAGCTTAGGCTTCGGCTTCTGCGTCGCCTCCTGGGCCGCCCTCTTTTTCTTCTTCTTTTTCCTCCTCTTCTTTTTCCCTACCTGACCCGCCTGACCCTGTCCTTCTTTGGCCCTATCCTGCTTTTGGCCTCTGTGCTGCTGCTTCTTATGGGCTGCAGGTTGCGCCGAGGAAGTTGGAGTATAGGTGTTTAAAAAAGCCGCTCAGACAGCGACAGCGTCCCACGCCTCTACCGAAGGAGAAGTGAACGATCATCGAAGACTGACGACCTAAGTCATCGTCCGCCTCACGCTCAGGACGCCGCGCCACGCCTCATCAACGCGACTGGTACGATCTCACGTAGTGTGTAGATCTCGTGAAGAGCTTACTATAGAAATGATCCTATGAAGTAAGGTCTTCAACCTAACCTAACCTAACCTAACCTAACCTAACCTAACCTAACCTAACCTAACCTAACCTAACCTAACCTGTCTCGATATATTCATCCCTCGCCGAGTTATTCGCGAAAAACGGTAAAAATTGGAACTAAAAAGTTTACCTAAGCGTTGTTAAACTTAAGTAAAATAAGACTAAAAATTACTTGAATCGCTTCTAAGTCCCGGTTCTTTCGATATTTTCTTTTGCTTTTGTGTGACCCCATCTCTCTAGATTACAATAGTTTCGTTTCTGATAGCGTATAATTCTATCTGACGCCATTTTGTTTTAAATTACTTAAATAATTGTTGTTTCAATTCCATAACTTTTTTATAGTATAACCTACAGATTTGCTTTCTTCGGATAATATCCAGAACTAATCGAGGCGCATCTTTTGACACCCCTTGCGTCCATATCGGATCATCCCTTGAGGAAAATCTAAGGGTTTTTCACTAAATTTTTAAGTTTTTGTTCGGAAAACTTTTTCAAATTTCATTTTTCAAAATTTCTTTTAGTATATTCGTTTAGATCAAATTATTACAAATCTTTTGACATCCATAACATCCCCTATCGGTTCATCCCTTAGGGTGATATTGTAGTTTAAATAGTAAAAAACCAGTTTTTCTTAAGGAAAATTTTTCATTTTCAAACTTTTCAGTTTTCTTTCTATCTCGTCAGATAGGTATTAATCAGACGCACCTTTTGACACCTCTATCGTCTCGATATATTCATCCCTCGCCGAGTTATTCGCGAAAAACGGTAAAAATTGGAACTAAAAAGTTTACCTAAGCGTTGTTAAACTTAAGTAAAATAAGACTAAAAATTACTTGAATCGCTTCTAAGTCCCGGTTCTTTCGATATTTTCTTTTGCTTTTGTGTGACCCCATCTCTCTAGATTACAATAGTTTCGTTTCTGATAGCGTATAATTCTATCTGACGCCATTTTGTTTTAAATTACTTAAATAATTGTTGTTTCAATTCCATAACTTTTTTATAGTATAACCTACAGATTTGCTTTCTTCGGATAATATCCAGAACTAATCGAGGCGCATCTTTTGACACCCCTTGCGTCCATATCGGATCATCCCTTGAGGAAAATCTAAGGGTTTTTCACTAAATTTTTAAGTTTTTGTTCGGAAAACTTTTTCAAATTTCATTTTTCAAAATTTCTTTTAGTATATTCGTTTAGATCAAATTATTACAAATCTTTTGACATCCATAACATCCCCTATCGGTTCATCCCTTAGGGTGATATTGTAGTTTAAATAGTAAAAAACCAGTTTTTCTTAAGGAAAATTTTTCATTTTCAAACTTTTCAGTTTTCTTTCTATCTCGTCAGATAGGTATTAATCAGACGCACCTTTTGACACCTCTATCGTCTCGATAGCTTCATCCCTCGCCGAGTTATTCGCGAAAAACGGCATAAATAGGAACTAAAAAGTTTACCTAAGCGTTGTTTAATTCAAGTAAAATAAGTCTTAAAACTATCTGAATCGCTTCTAAGTCCCGGTTCTTTCGATATTTTCTTTTGCTTTTGTGTCATCCCATCTCTCTAGATTACAATAGTTTCGTTTCTGATAGCGTATAATTCTATCTGACGCCATTTTGTTTTAATTTACTTAAATAATTGTTGTTTCAATTCCATAACTTTTTTATAGTATAACCTACAGATTTACTCTCTTCGGATAATATCCAGAACTAATCGAGGCGCATCTTTTGACACCCCTTGCGTCCATATCGGATCATCCCTTGAGGAAAATCTAAGGGTTTTTCACTAAATTTTTAAGTTTTTGTTCGGAAAACTTTTTCAAATTTCATTTTTCAAAATTTCTTTTAGTATATTCGTTTAGATCAAATTATTACAAATCTTTTGACATCCATAACATCCCCTATCGGTTCATCCCTTAGGGTGATATTGTAGTTTAAATAGTAAAAAACCAGTTTTTCTTAAGGAAAATTTTTCATTTTCAAACTTTTCAGTTTTCTTTCTATCTCGTCAGATAGGTATTAATCAGACGCACCTTTTGACACCTCTATCGTCTCGATAGCTTCATCCCTCGCCGAGTTATTCGCGAAAAACGGCATAAATAGGAACTAAAAAGTTTACCTAAGCGTTGTTTAATTCAAGTAAAATAAGTCTTAAAACTATCTGAATCGCTTCTAAGTCCCGGTTCTTTCGATATTTTCTTTTGCTTTTGTGTCATCCCATCTCTCTAGATTACAATAGTTTCGTTTCTGATAGCGTATAATTCTATCTGACGCCATTTTGTTTTAATTTACTTAAATAATTGTTGTTTCAATTCCATAACTTTTTTATAGTATAACCTACAGATTTACTCTCTTCGGATAATATCCAGAACTAATCGAGGCGCATCTTTTGACACCCCTTGCGTCCATATCGGATCATCCCTTGAGGAAAATCTAAGGGTTTTTCACTAAATTTTTAAGTTTTTGTTCGGAAAACTTTTTCAAATTTCATTTTTCAAAATTTCTTTTAGTATATTCGTTTAGATCAAATTATTACAAATCTTTTGACATCCATAACATCCCCTATCGGTTCATCCCTTAGGGTGATATTGTAGTTTAAATAGTAAAAAACCAGTTTTTCTTAAGGAAAATTTTTCATTTTCAAACTTTTCAGTTTTCTTTCTATCTCGTCAGATAGGTATTAATCAGACGCACCTTTTGACACCTCTATCGTCTCGATAGCTTCATCCCTCGCCGAGTTATTCGCGAAAAACGGCATAAATAGGAACTAAAAAGTTTACCTAAGCGTTGTTTAATTCAAGTAAAATAAGTCTTAAAACTATCTGAATCGCTTCTAAGTCCCGGTTCTTTCGATATTTTCTTTTGCTTTTGTGTCATCCCATCTCTCTAGATTACAATAGTTTCGTTTCTGATAGCGTATAATTCTATCTGACGCCATTTTGTTTTAATTTACTTAAATAATTGTTGTTTCAATTCCATAACTTTTTTATAGTATAACCTACAGATTTACTCTCTTCGGATAATATCCAGAACTAATCGAGGCGCATCTTTTGACACCCCTTGCGTCCATATCGGATCATCCCTTGAGGAAAATCTAAGGGTTTTTCACTAAATTTTTAAGTTTTTGTTCGGAAAACTTTTTCAAATTTCATTTTTCAAAATTTCTTTTAGTATATTCGTTTAGATCAAATTATTACAAATCTTTTGACATCCATAACATCCCCTATCGGTTCATCCCTTAGGGTGATATTGTAGTTTAAATAGTAAAAAACCAGTTTTTCTTAAGGAAAATTTTTCATTTTCAAACTTTTCAGTTTTCTTTCTATCTCGTCAGATAGGTATTAATCAGACGCACCTTTTGACACCTCTATCGTCTCGATAGCTTCATCCCTCGCCGAGTTATTCGCGAAAAACGGCATAAATAGGAACTAAAAAGTTTACCTAAGCGTTGTTTAATTCAAGTAAAATAAGTCTTAAAACTATCTGAATCGCTTCTAAGTCCCGGTTCTTTCGATATTTTCTTTTGCTTTTGTGTCATCCCATCTCTCTAGATTACAATAGTTTCGTTTCTGATAGCGTATAATTCTATCTGACGCCATTTTGTTTTAATTTACTTAAATAATTGTTGTTTCAATTCCATAACTTTTTTATAGTATAACCTACAGATTTACTCTCTTCGGATAATATCCAGAACTAATCGAGGCGCATCTTTTGACACCCCTTGCGTCCATATCGGATCATCCCTTGAGGAAAATCTAAGGGTTTTTCACTAAATTTTTAAGTTTTTGTTCGGAAAACTTTTTCAAATTTCATTTTTCAAAATTTCTTTTAGTATATTCGTTTAGATCAAATTATTACAAATCTTTTGACATCCATAACATCCCCTATCGGTTCATCCCTTAGGGTGATATTGTAGTTTAAATAGTAAAAAACCAGTTTTTCTTAAGGAAAATTTTTCATTTTCAAACTTTTCAGTTTTCTTTCTATCTCGTCAGATAGGTATTAATCAGACGCACCTTTTGACACCTCTATCGTCTCGATAGCTTCATCCCTCGCCGAGTTATTCGCGAAAAACGGCATAAATAGGAACTAAAAAGTTTACCTAAGCGTTGTTTAATTCAAGTAAAATAAGTCTTAAAACTATCTGAATCGCTTCTAAGTCCCGGTTCTTTCGATATTTTCTTTTGCTTTTGTGTCATCCCATCTCTCTAGATTACAATAGTTTCGTTTCTGATAGCGTATAATTCTATCTGACGCCATTTTGTTTTAATTTACTTAAATAATTGTTGTTTCAATTCCATAACTTTTTTATAGTATAACCTACAGATTTACTCTCTTCGGATAATATCCAGAACTAATCGAGGCGCATCTTTTGACACCCCTTGCGTCCATATCGGATCATCCCTTGAGGAAAATCTAAGGGTTTTTCACTAAATTTTTAAGTTTTTGTTCGGAAAACTTTTTCAAATTTCATTTTTCAAAATTTCTTTTAGTATATTCGTTTAGATCAAATTATTACAAATCTTTTGACATCCATAACATCCCCTATCGGTTCATCCCTTAGGGTGATATTGTAGTTTAAATAGTAAAAAACCAGTTTTTCTTAAGGAAAATTTTTCATTTTCAAACTTTTCAGTTTTCTTTCTATCTCGTCAGATAGGTATTAATCAGACGCACCTTTTGACACCTCTATCGTCTCGATAGCTTCATCCCTCGCCGAGTTATTCGCGAAAAACGGCATAAATAGGAACTAAAAAGTTTACCTAAGCGTTGTTTAATTCAAGTAAAATAAGTCTTAAAACTATCTGAATCGCTTCTAAGTCCCGGTTCTTTCGATATTTTCTTTTGCTTTTGTGTCATCCCATCTCTCTAGATTACAATAGTTTCGTTTCTGATAGCGTATAATTCTATCTGACGCCATTTTGTTTTAATTTACTTAAATAATTGTTGTTTCAATTCCATAACTTTTTTATAGTATAACCTACAGATTTACTCTCTTCGGATAATATCCAGAACTAATCGAGGCGCATCTTTTGACACCCCTTGCGTCCATATCGGATCATCCCTTGAGGAAAATCTAAGGGTTTTTCACTAAATTTTTAAGTTTTTGTTCGGAAAACTTTTTCAAATTTCATTTTTCAAAATTTCTTTTAGTATATTCGTTTAGATCAAATTATTACAAATCTTTTGACATCCATAACATCCCCTATCGGTTCATCCCTTAGGGTGATATTGTAGTTTAAATAGTAAAAAACCAGTTTTTCTTAAGGAAAATTTTTCATTTTCAAACTTTTCAGTTTTCTTTCTATCTCGTCAGATAGGTATTAATCAGACGCACCTTTTGACACCTCTATCGTCTCGATAGCTTCATCCCTCGCCGAGTTATTCGCGAAAAACGGCATAAATAGGAACTAAAAAGTTTACCTAAGCGTTGTTTAATTCAAGTAAAATAAGTCTTAAAACTATCTGAATCGCTTCTAAGTCCCGGTTCTTTCGATATTTTCTTTTGCTTTTGTGTCATCCCATCTCTCTAGATTACAATAGTTTCGTTTCTGATAGCGTATAATTCTATCTGACGCCATTTTGTTTTAATTTACTTAAATAATTGTTGTTTCAATTCCATAACTTTTTTATAGTATAACCTACAGATTTACTCTCTTCGGATAATATCCAGAACTAATCGAGGCGCATCTTTTGACACCCCTTGCGTCCATATCGGATCATCCCTTGAGGAAAATCTAAGGGTTTTTCACTAAATTTTTAAGTTTTTGTTCGGAAAACTTTTTCAAATTTCATTTTTCAAAATTTCTTTTAGTATATTCGTTTAGATCAAATTATTACAAATCTTTTGACATCCATAACATCCCCTATCGGTTCATCCCTTAGGGTGATATTGTAGTTTAAATAGTAAAAAACCAGTTTTTCTTAAGGAAAATTTTTCATTTTCAAACTTTTCAGTTTTCTTTCTATCTCGTCAGATAGGTATTAATCAGACGCACCTTTTGACACCTCTATCGTCTCGATAGCTTCATCCCTCGCCGAGTTATTCGCGAAAAACGGCATAAATAGGAACTAAAAAGTTTACCTAAGCGTTGTTTAATTCAAGTAAAATAAGTCTTAAAACTATCTGAATCGCTTCTAAGTCCCGGTTCTTTCGATATTTTCTTTTGCTTTTGTGTCATCCCATCTCTCTAGATTACAATAGTTTCGTTTCTGATAGCGTATAATTCTATCTGACGCCATTTTGTTTTAATTTACTTAAATAATTGTTGTTTCAATTCCATAACTTTTTTATAGTATAACCTACAGATTTACTCTCTTCGGATAATATCCAGAACTAATCGAGGCGCATCTTTTGACACCCCTTGCGTCCATATCGGATCATCCCTTGAGGAAAATCTAAGGGTTTTTCACTAAATTTTTAAGTTTTTGTTCGGAAAACTTTTTCAAATTTCATTTTTCAAAATTTCTTTTAGTATATTCGTTTAGATCAAATTATTACAAATCTTTTGACATCCATAACATCCCCTATCGGTTCATCCCTTAGGGTGATATTGTAGTTTAAATAGTAAAAAACCAGTTTTTCTTAAGGAAAATTTTTCATTTTCAAACTTTTCAGTTTTCTTTCTATCTCGTCAGATAGGTATTAATCAGACGCACCTTTTGACACCTCTATCGTCTCGATAGCTTCATCCCTCGCCGAGTTATTCGCGAAAAACGGCATAAATAGGAACTAAAAAGTTTACCTAAGCGTTGTTTAATTCAAGTAAAATAAGTCTTAAAACTATCTGAATCGCTTCTAAGTCCCGGTTCTTTCGATATTTTCTTTTGCTTTTGTGTCATCCCATCTCTCTAGATTACAATAGTTTCGTTTCTGATAGCGTATAATTCTATCTGACGCCATTTTGTTTTAATTTACTTAAATAATTGTTGTTTCAATTCCATAACTTTTTTATAGTATAACCTACAGATTTACTCTCTTCGGATAATATCCAGAACTAATCGAGGCGCATCTTTTGACACCCCTTGCGTCCATATCGGATCATCCCTTGAGGAAAATCTAAGGGTTTTTCACTAAATTTTTAAGTTTTTGTTCGGAAAACTTTTTCAAATTTCATTTTTCAAAATTTCTTTTAGTATATTCGTTTAGATCAAATTATTACAAATCTTTTGACATCCATAACATCCCCTATCGGTTCATCCCTTAGGGTGATATTGTAGTTTAAATAGTAAAAAACCAGTTTTTCTTAAGGAAAATTTTTCATTTTCAAACTTTTCAGTTTTCTTTCTATCTCGTCAGATAGGTATTAATCAGACGCACCTTTTGACACCTCTATCGTCTCGATAGCTTCATCCCTCGCCGAGTTATTCGCGAAAAACGGCATAAATAGGAACTAAAAAGTTTACCTAAGCGTTGTTTAATTCAAGTAAAATAAGTCTTAAAACTATCTGAATCGCTTCTAAGTCCCGGTTCTTTCGATATTTTCTTTTGCTTTTGTGTCATCCCATCTCTCTAGATTACAATAGTTTCGTTTCTGATAGCGTATAATTCTATCTGACGCCATTTTGTTTTAATTTACTTAAATAATTGTTGTTTCAATTCCATAACTTTTTTATAGTATAACCTACAGATTTACTCTCTTCGGATAATATCCAGAACTAATCGAGGCGCATCTTTTGACACCCCTTGCGTCCATATCGGATCATCCCTTGAGGAAAATCTAAGGGTTTTTCACTAAATTTTTAAGTTTTTGTTCGGAAAACTTTTTCAAATTTCATTTTTCAAAATTTCTTTTAGTATATTCGTTTAGATCAAATTATTACAAATCTTTTGACATCCATAACATCCCCTATCGGTTCATCCCTTAGGGTGATATTGTAGTTTAAATAGTAAAAAACCAGTTTTTCTTAAGGAAAATTTTTCATTTTCAAACTTTTCAGTTTTCTTTCTATCTCGTCAGATAGGTATTAATCAGACGCACCTTTTGACACCTCTATCGTCTCGATAGCTTCATCCCTCGCCGAGTTATTCGCGAAAAACGGCATAAATAGGAACTAAAAAGTTTACCTAAGCGTTGTTTAATTCAAGTAAAATAAGTCTTAAAACTATCTGAATCGCTTCTAAGTCCCGGTTCTTTCGATATTTTCTTTTGCTTTTGTGTCATCCCATCTCTCTAGATTACAATAGTTTCGTTTCTGATAGCGTATAATTCTATCTGACGCCATTTTGTTTTAATTTACTTAAATAATTGTTGTTTCAATTCCATAACTTTTTTATAGTATAACCTACAGATTTACTCTCTTCGGATAATATCCAGAACTAATCGAGGCGCATCTTTTGACACCCCTTGCGTCCATATCGGATCATCCCTTGAGGAAAATCTAAGGGTTTTTCACTAAATTTTTAAGTTTTTGTTCGGAAAACTTTTTCAAATTTCATTTTTCAAAATTTCTTTTAGTATATTCGTTTAGATCAAATTATTACAAATCTTTTGACATCCATAACATCCCCTATCGGTTCATCCCTTAGGGTGATATTGTAGTTTAAATAGTAAAAAACCAGTTTTTCTTAAGGAAAATTTTTCATTTTCAAACTTTTCAGTTTTCTTTCTATCTCGTCAGATAGGTATTAATCAGACGCACCTTTTGACACCTCTATCGTCTCGATAGCTTCATCCCTCGCCGAGTTATTCGCGAAAAACGGCATAAATAGGAACTAAAAAGTTTACCTAAGCGTTGTTTAATTCAAGTAAAATAAGTCTTAAAACTATCTGAATCGCTTCTAAGTCCCGGTTCTTTCGATATTTTCTTTTGCTTTTGTGTCATCCCATCTCTCTAGATTACAATAGTTTCGTTTCTGATAGCGTATAATTCTATCTGACGCCATTTTGTTTTAATTTACTTAAATAATTGTTGTTTCAATTCCATAACTTTTTTATAGTATAACCTACAGATTTACTCTCTTCGGATAATATCCAGAACTAATCGAGGCGCATCTTTTGACACCCCTTGCGTCCATATCGGATCATCCCTTGAGGAAAATCTAAGGGTTTTTCACTAAATTTTTAAGTTTTTGTTCGGAAAACTTTTTCAAATTTCATTTTTCAAAATTTCTTTTAGTATATTCGTTTAGATCAAATTATTACAAATCTTTTGACATCCATAACATCCCCTATCGGTTCATCCCTTAGGGTGATATTGTAGTTTAAATAGTAAAAAACCAGTTTTTCTTAAGGAAAATTTTTCATTTTCAAACTTTTCAGTTTTCTTTCTATCTCGTCAGATAGGTATTAATCAGACGCACCTTTTGACACCTCTATCGTCTCGATAGCTTCATCCCTCGCCGAGTTATTCGCGAAAAACGGCATAAATAGGAACTAAAAAGTTTACCTAAGCGTTGTTTAATTCAAGTAAAATAAGTCTTAAAACTATCTGAATCGCTTCTAAGTCCCGGTTCTTTCGATATTTTCTTTTGCTTTTGTGTCATCCCATCTCTCTAGATTACAATAGTTTCGTTTCTGATAGCGTATAATTCTATCTGACGCCATTTTGTTTTAATTTACTTAAATAATTGTTGTTTCAATTCCATAACTTTTTTATAGTATAACCTACAGATTTACTCTCTTCGGATAATATCCAGAACTAATCGAGGCGCATCTTTTGACACCCCTTGCGTCCATATCGGATCATCCCTTGAGGAAAATCTAAGGGTTTTTCACTAAATTTTTAAGTTTTTGTTCGGAAAACTTTTTCAAATTTCATTTTTCAAAATTTCTTTTAGTATATTCGTTTAGATCAAATTATTACAAATCTTTTGACATCCATAACATCCCCTATCGGTTCATCCCTTAGGGTGATATTGTAGTTTAAATAGTAAAAAACCAGTTTTTCTTAAGGAAAATTTTTCATTTTCAAACTTTTCAGTTTTCTTTCTATCTCGTCAGATAGGTATTAATCAGACGCACCTTTTGACACCTCTATCGTCTCGATAGCTTCATCCCTCGCCGAGTTATTCGCGAAAAACGGCATAAATAGGAACTAAAAAGTTTACCTAAGCGTTGTTTAATTCAAGTAAAATAAGTCTTAAAACTATCTGAATCGCTTCTAAGTCCCGGTTCTTTCGATATTTTCTTTTGCTTTTGTGTCATCCCATCTCTCTAGATTACAATAGTTTCGTTTCTGATAGCGTATAATTCTATCTGACGCCATTTTGTTTTAATTTACTTAAATAATTGTTGTTTCAATTCCATAACTTTTTTATAGTATAACCTACAGATTTACTCTCTTCGGATAATATCCAGAACTAATCGAGGCGCATCTTTTGACACCCCTTGCGTCCATATCGGATCATCCCTTGAGGAAAATCTAAGGGTTTTTCACTAAATTTTTAAGTTTTTGTTCGGAAAACTTTTTCAAATTTCATTTTTCAAAATTTCTTTTAGTATATTCGTTTAGATCAAATTATTACAAATCTTTTGACATCCATAACATCCCCTATCGGTTCATCCCTTAGGGTGATATTGTAGTTTAAATAGTAAAAAACCAGTTTTTCTTAAGGAAAATTTTTCATTTTCAAACTTTTCAGTTTTCTTTCTATCTCGTCAGATAGGTATTAATCAGACGCACCTTTTGACACCTCTATCGTCTCGATAGCTTCATCCCTCGCCGAGTTATTCGCGAAAAACGGCATAAATAGGAACTAAAAAGTTTACCTAAGCGTTGTTTAATTCAAGTAAAATAAGTCTTAAAACTATCTGAATCGCTTCTAAGTCCCGGTTCTTTCGATATTTTCTTTTGCTTTTGTGTCATCCCATCTCTCTAGATTACAATAGTTTCGTTTCTGATAGCGTATAATTCTATCTGACGCCATTTTGTTTTAATTTACTTAAATAATTGTTGTTTCAATTCCATAACTTTTTTATAGTATAACCTACAGATTTACTCTCTTCGGATAATATCCAGAACTAATCGAGGCGCATCTTTTGACACCCCTTGCGTCCATATCGGATCATCCCTTGAGGAAAATCTAAGGGTTTTTCACTAAATTTTTAAGTTTTTGTTCGGAAAACTTTTTCAAATTTCATTTTTCAAAATTTCTTTTAGTATATTCGTTTAGATCAAATTATTACAAATCTTTTGACATCCATAACATCCCCTATCGGTTCATCCCTTAGGGTGATATTGTAGTTTAAATAGTAAAAAACCAGTTTTTCTTAAGGAAAATTTTTCATTTTCAAACTTTTCAGTTTTCTTTCTATCTCGTCAGATAGGTATTAATCAGACGCACCTTTTGACACCTCTATCGTCTCGATAGCTTCATCCCTCGCCGAGTTATTCGCGAAAAACGGCATAAATAGGAACTAAAAAGTTTACCTAAGCGTTGTTTAATTCAAGTAAAATAAGTCTTAAAACTATCTGAATCGCTTCTAAGTCCCGGTTCTTTCGATATTTTCTTTTGCTTTTGTGTCATCCCATCTCTCTAGATTACAATAGTTTCGTTTCTGATAGCGTATAATTCTATCTGACGCCATTTTGTTTTAATTTACTTAAATAATTGTTGTTTCAATTCCATAACTTTTTTATAGTATAACCTACAGATTTACTCTCTTCGGATAATATCCAGAACTAATCGAGGCGCATCTTTTGACACCCCTTGCGTCCATATCGGATCATCCCTTGAGGAAAATCTAAGGGTTTTTCACTAAATTTTTAAGTTTTTGTTCGGAAAACTTTTTCAAATTTCATTTTTCAAAATTTCTTTTAGTATATTCGTTTAGATCAAATTATTACAAATCTTTTGACATCCATAACATCCCCTATCGGTTCATCCCTTAGGGTGATATTGTAGTTTAAATAGTAAAAAACCAGTTTTTCTTAAGGAAAATTTTTCATTTTCAAACTTTTCAGTTTTCTTTCTATCTCGTCAGATAGGTATTAATCAGACGCACCTTTTGACACCTCTATCGTCTCGATAGCTTCATCCCTCGCCGAGTTATTCGCGAAAAACGGCATAAATAGGAACTAAAAAGTTTACCTAAGCGTTGTTTAATTCAAGTAAAATAAGTCTTAAAACTATCTGAATCGCTTCTAAGTCCCGGTTCTTTCGATATTTTCTTTTGCTTTTGTGTCATCCCATCTCTCTAGATTACAATAGTTTCGTTTCTGATAGCGTATAATTCTATCTGACGCCATTTTGTTTTAATTTACTTAAATAATTGTTGTTTCAATTCCATAACTTTTTTATAGTATAACCTACAGATTTACTCTCTTCGGATAATATCCAGAACTAATCGAGGCGCATCTTTTGACACCCCTTGCGTCCATATCGGATCATCCCTTGAGGAAAATCTAAGGGTTTTTCACTAAATTTTTAAGTTTTTGTTCGGAAAACTTTTTCAAATTTCATTTTTCAAAATTTCTTTTAGTATATTCGTTTAGATCAAATTATTACAAATCTTTTGACATCCATAACATCCCCTATCGGTTCATCCCTTAGGGTGATATTGTAGTTTAAATAGTAAAAAACCAGTTTTTCTTAAGGAAAATTTTTCATTTTCAAACTTTTCAGTTTTCTTTCTATCTCGTCAGATAGGTATTAATCAGACGCACCTTTTGACACCTCTATCGTCTCGATAGCTTCATCCCTCGCCGAGTTATTCGCGAAAAACGGCATAAATAGGAACTAAAAAGTTTACCTAAGCGTTGTTTAATTCAAGTAAAATAAGTCTTAAAACTATCTGAATCGCTTCTAAGTCCCGGTTCTTTCGATATTTTCTTTTGCTTTTGTGTCATCCCATCTCTCTAGATTACAATAGTTTCGTTTCTGATAGCGTATAATTCTATCTGACGCCATTTTGTTTTAATTTACTTAAATAATTGTTGTTTCAATTCCATAACTTTTTTATAGTATAACCTACAGATTTACTCTCTTCGGATAATATCCAGAACTAATCGAGGCGCATCTTTTGACACCCCTTGCGTCCATATCGGATCATCCCTTGAGGAAAATCTAAGGGTTTTTCACTAAATTTTTAAGTTTTTGTTCGGAAAACTTTTTCAAATTTCATTTTTCAAAATTTCTTTTAGTATATTCGTTTAGATCAAATTATTACAAATCTTTTGACATCCATAACATCCCCTATCGGTTCATCCCTTAGGGTGATATTGTAGTTTAAATAGTAAAAAACCAGTTTTTCTTAAGGAAAATTTTTCATTTTCAAACTTTTCAGTTTTCTTTCTATCTCGTCAGATAGGTATTAATCAGACGCACCTTTTGACACCTCTATCGTCTCGATAGCTTCATCCCTCGCCGAGTTATTCGCGAAAAACGGCATAAATAGGAACTAAAAAGTTTACCTAAGCGTTGTTTAATTCAAGTAAAATAAGTCTTAAAACTATCTGAATCGCTTCTAAGTCCCGGTTCTTTCGATATTTTCTTTTGCTTTTGTGTCATCCCATCTCTCTAGATTACAATAGTTTCGTTTCTGATAGCGTATAATTCTATCTGACGCCATTTTGTTTTAATTTACTTAAATAATTGTTGTTTCAATTCCATAACTTTTTTATAGTATAACCTACAGATTTACTCTCTTCGGATAATATCCAGAACTAATCGAGGCGCATCTTTTGACACCCCTTGCGTCCATATCGGATCATCCCTTGAGGAAAATCTAAGGGTTTTTCACTAAATTTTTAAGTTTTTGTTCGGAAAACTTTTTCAAATTTCATTTTTCAAAATTTCTTTTAGTATATTCGTTTAGATCAAATTATTACAAATCTTTTGACATCCATAACATCCCCTATCGGTTCATCCCTTAGGGTGATATTGTAGTTTAAATAGTAAAAAACCAGTTTTTCTTAAGGAAAATTTTTCATTTTCAAACTTTTCAGTTTTCTTTCTATCTCGTCAGATAGGTATTAATCAGACGCACCTTTTGACACCTCTATCGTCTCGATAGCTTCATCCCTCGCCGAGTTATTCGCGAAAAACGGCATAAATAGGAACTAAAAAGTTTACCTAAGCGTTGTTTAATTCAAGTAAAATAAGTCTTAAAACTATCTGAATCGCTTCTAAGTCCCGGTTCTTTCGATATTTTCTTTTGCTTTTGTGTCATCCCATCTCTCTAGATTACAATAGTTTCGTTTCTGATAGCGTATAATTCTATCTGACGCCATTTTGTTTTAATTTACTTAAATAATTGTTGTTTCAATTCCATAACTTTTTTATAGTATAACCTACAGATTTACTCTCTTCGGATAATATCCAGAACTAATCGAGGCGCATCTTTTGACACCCCTTGCGTCCATATCGGATCATCCCTTGAGGAAAATCTAAGGGTTTTTCACTAAATTTTTAAGTTTTTGTTCGGAAAACTTTTTCAAATTTCATTTTTCAAAATTTCTTTTAGTATATTCGTTTAGATCAAATTATTACAAATCTTTTGACATCCATAACATCCCCTATCGGTTCATCCCTTAGGGTGATATTGTAGTTTAAATAGTAAAAAACCAGTTTTTCTTAAGGAAAATTTTTCATTTTCAAACTTTTCAGTTTTCTTTCTATCTCGTCAGATAGGTATTAATCAGACGCACCTTTTGACACCTCTATCGTCTCGATAGCTTCATCCCTCGCCGAGTTATTCGCGAAAAACGGCATAAATAGGAACTAAAAAGTTTACCTAAGCGTTGTTTAATTCAAGTAAAATAAGTCTTAAAACTATCTGAATCGCTTCTAAGTCCCGGTTCTTTCGATATTTTCTTTTGCTTTTGTGTCATCCCATCTCTCTAGATTACAATAGTTTCGTTTCTGATAGCGTATAATTCTATCTGACGCCATTTTGTTTTAATTTACTTAAATAATTGTTGTTTCAATTCCATAACTTTTTTATAGTATAACCTACAGATTTACTCTCTTCGGATAATATCCAGAACTAATCGAGGCGCATCTTTTGACACCCCTTGCGTCCATATCGGATCATCCCTTGAGGAAAATCTAAGGGTTTTTCACTAAATTTTTAAGTTTTTGTTCGGAAAACTTTTTCAAATTTCATTTTTCAAAATTTCTTTTAGTATATTCGTTTAGATCAAATTATTACAAATCTTTTGACATCCATAACATCCCCTATCGGTTCATCCCTTAGGGTGATATTGTAGTTTAAATAGTAAAAAACCAGTTTTTCTTAAGGAAAATTTTTCATTTTCAAACTTTTCAGTTTTCTTTCTATCTCGTCAGATAGGTATTAATCAGACGCACCTTTTGACACCTCTATCGTCTCGATAGCTTCATCCCTCGCCGAGTTATTCGCGAAAAACGGCATAAATAGGAACTAAAAAGTTTACCTAAGCGTTGTTTAATTCAAGTAAAATAAGTCTTAAAACTATCTGAATCGCTTCTAAGTCCCGGTTCTTTCGATATTTTCTTTTGCTTTTGTGTCATCCCATCTCTCTAGATTACAATAGTTTCGTTTCTGATAGCGTATAATTCTATCTGACGCCATTTTGTTTTAATTTACTTAAATAATTGTTGTTTCAATTCCATAACTTTTTTATAGTATAACCTACAGATTTACTCTCTTCGGATAATATCCAGAACTAATCGAGGCGCATCTTTTGACACCCCTTGCGTCCATATCGGATCATCCCTTGAGGAAAATCTAAGGGTTTTTCACTAAATTTTTAAGTTTTTGTTCGGAAAACTTTTTCAAATTTCATTTTTCAAAATTTCTTTTAGTATATTCGTTTAGATCAAATTATTACAAATCTTTTGACATCCATAACATCCCCTATCGGTTCATCCCTTAGGGTGATATTGTAGTTTAAATAGTAAAAAACCAGTTTTTCTTAAGGAAAATTTTTCATTTTCAAACTTTTCAGTTTTCTTTCTATCTCGTCAGATAGGTATTAATCAGACGCACCTTTTGACACCTCTATCGTCTCGATAGCTTCATCCCTCGCCGAGTTATTCGCGAAAAACGGCATAAATAGGAACTAAAAAGTTTACCTAAGCGTTGTTTAATTCAAGTAAAATAAGTCTTAAAACTATCTGAATCGCTTCTAAGTCCCGGTTCTTTCGATATTTTCTTTTGCTTTTGTGTCATCCCATCTCTCTAGATTACAATAGTTTCGTTTCTGATAGCGTATAATTCTATCTGACGCCATTTTGTTTTAATTTACTTAAATAATTGTTGTTTCAATTCCATAACTTTTTTATAGTATAACCTACAGATTTACTCTCTTCGGATAATATCCAGAACTAATCGAGGCGCATCTTTTGACACCCCTTGCGTCCATATCGGATCATCCCTTGAGGAAAATCTAAGGGTTTTTCACTAAATTTTTAAGTTTTTGTTCGGAAAACTTTTTCAAATTTCATTTTTCAAAATTTCTTTTAGTATATTCGTTTAGATCAAATTATTACAAATCTTTTGACATCCATAACATCCCCTATCGGTTCATCCCTTAGGGTGATATTGTAGTTTAAATAGTAAAAAACCAGTTTTTCTTAAGGAAAATTTTTCATTTTCAAACTTTTCAGTTTTCTTTCTATCTCGTCAGATAGGTATTAATCAGACGCACCTTTTGACACCTCTATCGTCTCGATAGCTTCATCCCTCGCCGAGTTATTCGCGAAAAACGGCATAAATAGGAACTAAAAAGTTTACCTAAGCGTTGTTTAATTCAAGTAAAATAAGTCTTAAAACTATCTGAATCGCTTCTAAGTCCCGGTTCTTTCGATATTTTCTTTTGCTTTTGTGTCATCCCATCTCTCTAGATTACAATAGTTTCGTTTCTGATAGCGTATAATTCTATCTGACGCCATTTTGTTTTAATTTACTTAAATAATTGTTGTTTCAATTCCATAACTTTTTTATAGTATAACCTACAGATTTACTCTCTTCGGATAATATCCAGAACTAATCGAGGCGCATCTTTTGACACCCCTTGCGTCCATATCGGATCATCCCTTGAGGAAAATCTAAGGGTTTTTCACTAAATTTTTAAGTTTTTGTTCGGAAAACTTTTTCAAATTTCATTTTTCAAAATTTCTTTTAGTATATTCGTTTAGATCAAATTATTACAAATCTTTTGACATCCATAACATCCCCTATCGGTTCATCCCTTAGGGTGATATTGTAGTTTAAATAGTAAAAAACCAGTTTTTCTTAAGGAAAATTTTTCATTTTCAAACTTTTCAGTTTTCTTTCTATCTCGTCAGATAGGTATTAATCAGACGCACCTTTTGACACCTCTATCGTCTCGATAGCTTCATCCCTCGCCGAGTTATTCGCGAAAAACGGCATAAATAGGAACTAAAAAGTTTACCTAAGCGTTGTTTAATTCAAGTAAAATAAGTCTTAAAACTATCTGAATCGCTTCTAAGTCCCGGTTCTTTCGATATTTTCTTTTGCTTTTGTGTCATCCCATCTCTCTAGATTACAATAGTTTCGTTTCTGATAGCGTATAATTCTATCTGACGCCATTTTGTTTTAATTTACTTAAATAATTGTTGTTTCAATTCCATAACTTTTTTATAGTATAACCTACAGATTTACTCTCTTCGGATAATATCCAGAACTAATCGAGGCGCATCTTTTGACACCCCTTGCGTCCATATCGGATCATCCCTTGAGGAAAATCTAAGGGTTTTTCACTAAATTTTTAAGTTTTTGTTCGGAAAACTTTTTCAAATTTCATTTTTCAAAATTTCTTTTAGTATATTCGTTTAGATCAAATTATTACAAATCTTTTGACATCCATAACATCCCCTATCGGTTCATCCCTTAGGGTGATATTGTAGTTTAAATAGTAAAAAACCAGTTTTTCTTAAGGAAAATTTTTCATTTTCAAACTTTTCAGTTTTCTTTCTATCTCGTCAGATAGGTATTAATCAGACGCACCTTTTGACACCTCTATCGTCTCGATAGCTTCATCCCTCGCCGAGTTATTCGCGAAAAACGGCATAAATAGGAACTAAAAAGTTTACCTAAGCGTTGTTTAATTCAAGTAAAATAAGTCTTAAAACTATCTGAATCGCTTCTAAGTCCCGGTTCTTTCGATATTTTCTTTTGCTTTTGTGTCATCCCATCTCTCTAGATTACAATAGTTTCGTTTCTGATAGCGTATAATTCTATCTGACGCCATTTTGTTTTAATTTACTTAAATAATTGTTGTTTCAATTCCATAACTTTTTTATAGTATAACCTACAGATTTACTCTCTTCGGATAATATCCAGAACTAATCGAGGCGCATCTTTTGACACCCCTTGCGTCCATATCGGATCATCCCTTGAGGAAAATCTAAGGGTTTTTCACTAAATTTTTAAGTTTTTGTTCGGAAAACTTTTTCAAATTTCATTTTTCAAAATTTCTTTTAGTATATTCGTTTAGATCAAATTATTACAAATCTTTTGACATCCATAACATCCCCTATCGGTTCATCCCTTAGGGTGATATTGTAGTTTAAATAGTAAAAAACCAGTTTTTCTTAAGGAAAATTTTTCATTTTCAAACTTTTCAGTTTTCTTTCTATCTCGTCAGATAGGTATTAATCAGACGCACCTTTTGACACCTCTATCGTCTCGATAGCTTCATCCCTCGCCGAGTTATTCGCGAAAAACGGTCCCGACAGTGCCCTCCCACCCGCCCTATATTGATTACCAGGGTAGGAAAAATAATTTTTGGGACAAAATTTTTTTATTCGCGGTTATTAAAGAGCCGACCCTGACATTCAGAAATATACACTTGGATACGACTTTTATATACCCAGCTGCTGAAATATTGAACAAAACTATACCTTTTTAAAATTATTTGTATACTAACTTTCTTCATTGTTCTTTGATTCTATTAAGCCACAACAAAACAAATCTTATTAGTTGACTGATACACACCTCCGACATGTTTAGAATTACTCGCACACCATCCAAACAAGGAGACACAACCGGATCTCCCGCAAAAACGGGAACATCAAATGTGAGGCGTAGTATAGAAGCAGAATTGGAATCTGCCAGCCCACCGACCGTGTCTCCTCCTGCAAGCCAGACGCAAACCGATTCTGTCAAACCAGTATCGGATACAACGCATCGGCCAAAGGCAATGACCACACGCAGACCACCGGTTATTGACCGCACCCCTCCTGAGGAACCACGGTACCCAAATCGCGTCGCGGAAGCTAGGGCTTGCCTTTCAAAAGGTAAGCTACACCTGAATAACTCCCGCAACATTAAAACGGAGATCAAAACAGCCGTCTCGGGGGTACTAGACCGCCTCTATCAACTGGTTAAGGAGGCGGATAAAGACTCCCAATGTATAGAAAAATTGGGACCTAGGGCGTCAGAGGTTGAAGTAGCGGAGGCTGTAGCCAGGCCAACTGACCTAACTTTCGTAGTCGACCAAGTCACAAACGCGGACCTAAAAAATCTCAGGCACCAAATAGAGACGCACACAAAGCTACTGACGGAAAATAACGAAAGAATGGAGAAATTAAAAACACAAATGGAAGAACATAAGGACTACCTTAGTCAGGTTAAAACATACGCGAGCGTAACGATGAACGGCACTAACGGCGCTAGCGGTTCGCAGTTGAGACGAAGCGCACTGCACTCAGTCGTCGTATCGTCAAAGCAGGGCACGGAAACAGGAGACGAAGTATTGGAGCAGGTAAGGAAGGCTGTTGAAGCGAAAGAGGGATGGGTGAAGGTAGAAAGAGTGAGGAAAGCGAAAGAAGGCAAGGTCATAATGGGTTTTGATAGCAAGGAAGAGAGGGACAAGGTTAAGACACGCCTCGAGGAAAGAGCGATAGGACTCAGAGTCGAGGAGGCGAGGAACAAAAACCCACTTCTGATTCTAAGAAATGTGCTGGTGGTAAACACCGATGAAGACATTGTTAAGGCGATCAAGAATCAGAACAGTGGGGTTCTTAGCGGACTCGACGAAGGAGAATGCAACCTTGAAATTAAATACAGGCGTAAAGCAAGAAACCCCCACACGTGCCATGTGGTACTCTCGGTTTCACCAACGGTGTGGCAGAGGGTTATGTCATTGGGCTATATCCACATAGACCTCCAAAGAGTTAAAGCGGAAGATCAGTCGCCACTAGTGCAGTGCACCCGCTGTCTCGGATACGGGCATGGCAGACGGTTCTGCAAAGAACCGGCTGACCTGTGCAGCCACTGTGGAGGTTCCCACATGCGAGCGGATTGCCCAAAATGGGCTGCCGGTTCGGAACCCTCGTGTAGGAACTGTACAAGCGCCAAACATGAACAGGTGGCGCACAACGCATTTAGTGACTCTTGCCCCGTTAGGAAAAGGTGGGATGCCATAGCGAGGTCCTCGGTGAGTTATTGCTAAGGGCACCCCGGGCGGGAAAACCAGACACCTAATCCTTCAAGCTAATCTCCAGAGGAAAAATTTAGCCACGGAAGAATCGATACTAGAAGCAACGAAATGAAAAGCAGCGATCACACTCATTCAAGAACCCTACGTTGGTGGAATACAGATTTGAAACAAAATAAAACAGAAACAGAACAAGAAATTGGCACACAAATAAACATAGAAAATTTACAAGATATCATGCAGGGACAATCTAGACTAACATTTTTAATATACTGTACGGAAGTCTTGAAGAAAGTGATTTAAAGGAATAACACAGACTAAAAAATATACGTTTGCAAAATATTGTATAATATAAAAGTATGTATGTAAATAGTTGTATTGTATAAAAGTATATATAAAATTATTTTATCGCATAAAAGTATGTATAAAAATGGTTATATTTTTTAAAATTATGTATGAAAATTGTTATATTGTTTAAAGTATGTTTTAAAATTATTTTATAGTATAAAAGTATGTTTAAAAATTGTTGTATTGTATAAAAGTATAATTAGAAATTTTTGTATTGTTTAAAGTATGTTAAAAATTATTTTATAGTATAAAAGCATGTGTAAAAATTGTTGTATTGCATAAAAGTATAATAAGAAATTTTTGTATTGTTTAAAGTATGTTTAAAAATTATTTTTTAGTATAAAAGTATGTGTAAAAAAAAAATTGTTGTATTGCATAAAAGTACAATTAAAAAATTTTTGTATCAGTTAAAAGTATGTATGAAAATTGTTGTATTGTTTAAAGTATGTTTAAAGTTATTTATAGTATGTATAAAAAATATTGTATTGCATAAAAGTATAATTAAAAATTCTTGTATCGTTTAAAAGTATGTTTAAAATTATTTATAGTATAAAAGTATGTATAAAAATTGTTGTATTGTATAAAAGTATAATTAGAAATTGTTGTATCGTTTAAAAGTATATATAAAAATCGTTGTATTGTTTAAAAGTATATTTAAAATTATTCTATAGTATAAAAGTATGTATAAAAATTTTTGTATTGCATAAAAGTATAAAAATTGTTGTATTGTTTTAAAAGTATGTATAAAAATTGTTGTATTGTTTTAAAAGTATGTTTTAAAAATTGCAGTATTGTTTTAAATATAGTATAAAAATTGTTGTATTGTTTAAAAGTATGTATAAGAATTGTATTGTTTTAAACGTATTTTTAAAAATTTGTTGAATTGTTTAAAAGTATGTATAAGAATTGCTGTATTGTTTTTTTAAAAGTATGTTTTAAAAATTGTTGTATTGTTTTAAAAGTAAGTATAAAACTGTTGTATTGTTTAAAAGTATGTATAAGAATTGCTGTATTGTTTTTTTAAAAGTATGTTTAAAATAAAAAATATGTAAAAAAGTATGTTTAAAATAAAAAAGTATGTTTAAAATAAAAAAATAAAAAGAGTAAATATAAAAATTGTTGTATTGTATAAGAGTATATATAAAAATTGTTCTATTGTTTTAAAAGTATGTTATTAAAAAATTGTTGCATTATATAAAAGTATGTATAAAAACCGTTGTATTGTTTTAAAAGTAAGTACAAAAATTGTTGTATGGTATAAAGTATGTATAAAAATTGTTGTATTGTATAAAAGTAAGAATAAAAATTGTTGTATTGTATAAGAGTATAAGAAAAAATTGTTGTATTGTTTAAAAGTATGTATAAAAATTGTTGTACTGTTTTTCAAAAGTAGTTTTTTAAAAATTGTTGTATTGTATAAATAATAGAAAAATGAAAATCTAAGTTAGAAAACATATTAAGACGACTCGTATGTTGAGAGTCGTCCTAGATACATAAGGTCTGCAGCATTGTAGCCGCAGGTGAACGATAAATAAATAAAAAAAAAAAAAAAAAAAAACCTAACCTAACCTAACCTTTTTTTTTTTTTTTTTTTTTTTTTTTTAACGTTGGAAAATCCGTTACGGATACCCCCCGGCCGAGAAGGTGACGGCCAGGGTGGTTATGTGGGACTACCCGGCAGCATAGATGACGCTGCCATTTTTAAGGCTACCCACTAAAAACCAACGGTTACCCTCATCGCCATAGTGGGACGCCACGGGATCGCTTGTCGCACTCACCGTGACGCCCCGGCGGTATCGCCACCCCCGATAAGGGTGCTCCGAGTAACGAAAGCACCCTTACGACGTAGGCCTATGGCAGGTGGGAGAGGTCACCCTCCTCTCCCACCAAGGCCTACGGCTGGGGAAGGAAGCGGCGGGCGTATTCCCGCCTCCTTCTCCCCAGCCTACCCCTTCGGAGCGGATCAGCGGTGGAGGCTGACTCCCTGATCCGCTCCGCGGCCTCCTTCGCGGCAATAACTTGCTCGCAGAAGGAAGCCACCGCGACCCAAGACCTCTCGCTGCCAAGCATCGCGTCCACGACACTCGACAGCGAAAGATCCCTGCCAACCACGGCCGTCAGCTCAGTACGCTGACGGTCCCAGGCTGCGCACTCCGCCAAGGTGTGAAGAGCCGTGTCCACGGACTCCTCACAGTGGTGGCAGGAGGGGGCCGCCTCCCTGCGTGCTATCCTGTGCAGGTACCGACCGAAGCATCCATGCCCCGTCAACACCTGCACAAGACGGTAGGTTAGGGTCCCGTGCCGCCGGTTGATCCAACGATCCATGTGGGGGCGAATAGCCCCCACTGTCGCCAGACCGGCGGCAGGAGACCCCAACTCCGACTTCCACTGTCGGATCAGGGCTCGGTGAGCTAGAGCCCTGACCCGCGCCGCCTCAATCCTTTCCCCATCCCTGGCTTCTGCCCGGTGCCAATACACCCTGGCGAGCACCTCCGCGTGTAGCTCCCACGGCGGATCGCTCGCCAGGAGTGTGGCCGCAGTGAAGGACACCGTACGGTACCCCCTGATCACCCTCACCGCTAGGACCCTTTGCGTTTGGCGCAGAAGGGCCCTGGAATCCGCGGTGAGGGCTCCCGACCATATGGGAGCACCGTACAGGGCCATGCTCCTCACGATGCCGGCGTATAGGCGCCGGCACGGAGCCTGCGGCCCACCGACGTTGGGCAGAAGCCTCCCCAAGGCAGCTGCAGTGGAAATCAACTTCGGGGCGAGCAGGGAGAAGTGCGCCCCGAAGTTCCATCGTCCGTCCAGTGTGAGGCCCAGATACTTCATCTGGGCCTTCAGCGCCACCTGCGCACCCTGGACGGAGATGGACGCCCGACGAGGGGGACCTCGCCGAGGGCCGTGGAACAGCATGGCCTCCGTCTTCGTGACGGAGACCTCCAGTCCCAACAGCCCCACGCGGTCCGCTACTAGCGTAGCACCGACGGAAGCAAGACGGGCCGCTACCGCAAAGCTCCCTCCCCGTGCAGTGACGAGGGTGTCATCTGCGTAGCAGAACACCCTCATCCTGGGGAGGAGCGGACAGCGGAGCAGCCAGTCATAGCCCAGGTTCCACAAGACCGGTCCCAAAACGGACCCCTGTGGAACCCCTCGGCTCACGCTCCGTCGGTATAACCGCCGGTCGCCGCCTACCCACAGGACCTCTCTATCCTGCAGGTATGCCTCCAACAGCCGCCGGAGATAGGGAGGCACTCCATGGTACCGGAGCGCCTCGACCAAAGTCTCGAACGGCAAACTGTTGAAGGCGTTGGCGACGTCCAGCGAGACCGCGACAACGACGTCCCCCTCGGACACAGCCTCCTGGGTCAGGTCTCTCAGGGCTCTCAGGGCGTCAATGGTCGAGCGACCTGCCCTGAAGCCGAACTGAGCCTCGGAGAGACCCGGACCCACCTCCTCGAGGTGCTGGACGAGACGGGCAGAGAGGATTCTCTCGAAGAGCTTACCCATCTCGTCCAGCAGCACGATTGGCCTGTACGCGGAGGACGAGTCGACAGAACGACCCTCCTTCCGCAACAGGCACAACCGCCCCTCCTTCCAGGCCTTCGGGAACTGTCCAGTGCGCAAACACAAGTTGAACAGTTCCCGAAGCCTGCCCCCCAAGTATTCCAGGGCGATGACCAGAACCCGCCCTGGAATACCGTCCGGCCCCGGCGCAGTGTTGCGGGCTCGCAGGCGACTCAGTGCGACCTCCAGCTCGACCTCCGTGATGTCCGGGATAGAGCCCACCCCCCCCTCAAGAGAAGGAGGGGCCATCACAGGAGGAGAGTGGCCGGTGGAATCCGGGAAAAGTTCCCCCACCAGCCGCTCGAGGAAATCCGGCTGAAGGGACTCCATGACCGGGGCGCCAGCGCCGCGGGTCTTATTCCGCGCGACGCGATACGGGCGCCCCCATGGGTCCCTATCGAGACCGGCCAGAATTTCCTCCCGAGCCAGGTCCTTCGCCTTCCGAATCGCCAGCCGCAGAGTCGACTTCGCCTCGCGGTAACGACTCCGCAGCTGGGCCTCCATGTCCGGGTCAAAGCCGTGACGACGGCGACACCGGACGAAGGCCCTACGAGCCCTGCAACAGGCCGCCCGAAGTTCGGCAATTTCGGGCGACCACCAGTACACTGCCCTGCGCCGGGGCCTGGACCCCACCCTCGGCATGGCCGCATCGCAGACCCTAGTGAGGGCCTCGCGCATGCGGCCCGCCGACCCCTCCACGTCGGTCTCCTCGTCGGGCGGATCGGGAAAGGCCCAGCCCTGGACGATGGCCGCCTCTTCGGCCAGATCCCGATCCAGCCGCTGGACTGCCCAGCGAGGAAACCGACTCCCCCCCCGCGGTGGTCTGGCCAGATCCGGCCGGGAGGCGGAGATCTCGAATCGGACATACAAATGGTCCGACAGAGTCTCCACCTCCTTTTCCACTCTCCAGTCGACGACCCGTCGCGCGACAGCTGGGGTGGCGAACGAAACGTCCACCACAGAACTCCCTTGCTGCCGCACACAGGTCGGTTCGGTCCCTCTGTTGAGGAGGGACAGACCGGAGAGTAGCGACCAGATCTGTACGGCCCTACCCCTAGCGTCCGTGGCGTGGTTCCCCCAGGCCGCGGATTTGGCGTTCAGGTCGCCGAGGACGATAACGTTCCCCGACGCCTGTCTGCTAATCGCAGCACCGACGGAGTCAAGAAAAACCTCGAACTCCGCCAGGCTACGATTGGGGGAGAAGTACGTGCCTACGACAACGTACTCCCCCCACCGCGCCACTACCAAACCCGGGCCAGTCTCCAAGGTGGAGAGAGGGGGACCGGGACTAGATCCCACGACCACAGCCACGGAGCCGTTTATGTCCCCCGACCAACTGGAATTCGGGGGGACATAGTAGGGCTCACAGACCACCGCAACGCAGATGTTCCACTCCGCCATGGCCTGGATGAACAGATCCTGGGCCCTGGCAGAGTGGTTCAAGTTCGCCTGTAAGAAGCCATGCCGCCGTCTGGTCATTGCGACATGGCCTCAACAACAGGCGGTTGCCCGCCGCCTCCCCCTGTGTTAGCTGGAGAGGACCAGCTAACCTTCCCCTTTTTACGGGGCGCCTTACAGGCCCCACTGCCCAGCTCGTGGCCTGCTTGCAGTCCTAAGTCCGCACATACAGCGCATCTTAGGACTCCGGTGCAGCTATCACGGGAGTGTCCCGCTATGCCGCACCGGAAGCAGACCGAGCTGCGGTCGGCTGTGGAGGGGCAAACCGCACGCGTGTGTCCAGGTTCTAAGCACCTGAAACACCGCATGGGCCGCTCCTCAAGGAGCTCGACCCTGGCCGAGCTCCAGCCAACCAACAGGCGCCCCGCATTTAGCAGGCTCTTCGCCACGTCAACGGGGCACTGGGCAAAGGAAACGCCCATGGCCCCATAGCCCCAGCGAATCTCCCCCACTCGAAGAGACTCACCGGAGCAATTGGTGACGCGGCAAATAGCGGCCGCTACCTTTTCCTTCGTGGCAGAGTCGTCCAGCCCCCTGATTTTTACGGCGACCCGTTTCACCGGCTGGACGACATCTGCCACCCCATCGAGCGCCACACGAAGGCGCGACGCCAGCGTCTCCACTTTATCTGGAGCCGCTTTGGGCAGCTCCAAGAGTCTCGCTCCTGTGGCTGACCGCCGGATCTTCATACCGCCCTCGAGCCCGATGTCGCTAAGATCTATCTTCTCGGCAGCGGACTCGAGGACTTGGGCGTAGGTCACCCCTTTGGCGGATGCCTCGGCTTGTAGTGTGATGACCACAGCCGGGCAACGCGGTGATGGCAGCTTGGGTTTAGGTTTGGCCTTTTCGCCTACCTGACCCTTTCCCTTCCGCGACTTCCGTGACCCCAACTTGCGCCGCGGCGAATTGGAACGCGCCGGCTGGGAAGTTGCCTTGGTCGGGTGTCCGGGTTTCGGACGCTCGGCATGGGGAACTCGCTTTCTCCCCTTGCGCACTACCGTCGACCACTCTTCCTCCAGTGGACGACTAGGCACTGCGGCTACAGCACTCGTCTTGGACGTCCTAGCTGCTGCCGCAGGACGACGTGGAGGAATGGATCCAGTCGGAGGGACCGTCGATCCGGAACTCGCACCACGAGGAGGCGCTCTCGTGACCGCAGCCACGCCGGCCTCCCTCCTCCTGTCTGCAGCGAGGGACGGGCGCATCGTCTTTTCGGGCAGGAGGCGCTCCTCAATGCCTGCAAAGCGGGCGTTTATCAAAACGCCCACTGAGGTCACGATCGAGCGCCTCAACTCCTCGACAGACTCTTCGTTCAGTGAGGGGGTTACCGCGGGCGCAGCCAAGGATTTTGCCGCCGCCGCCGCCGCCCTCATCTCGGTGAACTCGCGCCTATGAACCTTAAGTTCGGCCTTAAGGTTTTCCACCTCTCGGTGTAGACGCGAGTTATCCGCCCTCAACCTCCGAGTCTCGTCAGCCTCCGTCCTGTCGGCTAGAGCCTCTACGATCTCAAGAAGCTGCCTAGCCGCCGTATTGAGATCCCGCATCACTGGCCCTTGGAGGTTCTTCGATTTGCGGGTAGCCTCCAGAATCGAAGTTGAGCAGCGACCGGCCATAGCCCGCAGCTCTTCCGCCCCGAGATCAGCAGGTTCGCGCCTGCGCACATCGTCCGAGGACGAGATCTCAATAGAGTCTGGCACCGGAGATGGAGCTTTCTTGCGAAAAGCTCGCTCCGCCAGACTCCTCTCCCATTCGGCCTCCTCGGCCTCTGCGTTAAGGGCTCGCAGATCGGCTTTCGCCTGGGCGAGCCCACTCCCGCGTCCTTTGGCCACATACCGTCCACGCCGAGCGGTGTTGCACTTAGCCACTGCAACACCTGACTCGGGATCGGACCCCGATGCGGCACTGGGGGCAGACCGGATCACCCCATGCTTCCTCTTCCTCCCGGCGGTCCCTCCGTGGTCCGACGATACGTCGGAGTCTAACCCCGGTTCACTCTCCTCACCACCACGCCTCGCACTATTTTTGTTTAGACAGGTCCGTGCGGATGGGACCTGTGCAGGGACTCCTGCTCCAAGGCGATTTTTGCCCCCCCCAGAGTACGAGGGGCAGACGGCGACCGAAGCCGCCGTGAGGGATTCCTCAACGTCGTCGTTGAGACCCTCCTGGGGACATATTTTAAAACCGCGCTTGTTCATCGTTTCCTTTAAGGGGTGAGGTCCCCAGAGCGCTTGCCAGTTTACCCTACGCCGCAGCACGCTAGACTACGGTTTCGGGGTGGTTTTTTATAGAGGTTTCCTTCCTCGCGGCCCAGCAAGTGAGCCCCCGGTCCCGGCCGAAGTGCAATGGCCGGGTTACGGTATGATGGTTGCTCTTAGTCTGGCCCCTCACCCTAAGCCTCCCGGTATGAGTAGCTCTGCCGGTATAGCCTCAGGGATCATTGGGACACGCAAGCCCCCCCACCACGACAAGGTGGCAACCTTTGGGGGGGAACCTAACCTAACCTAACCTAACCTAACCTAACCTAACCTTTTTTTTTTTTTTTTTTATTTTTTTTTTTTTTTATTTACGTTGGAAAATCCGTTACGGATACCCCCCGGCCGAGAAGGTGACGGCCGAGGTGGTTATGTGGGACTACCCGGCAGCATAGAAGACGCTGCCATTTTTAAGGCTACCCACTAAAAACCAACGGTTACCCTCATCGCCATAATGGGACGCCACGGGATCGCTTGTCGCACTCACCGTGACGCCCCGGCGGAATCGCCACCCCCGATAAGGGTGCTCCGAGTAACGAAAGCACCCTTACGACGTAGGCCTATAGCTGGTGAAAGGGGTCACCCTCCCCTCTCACCAAGGCACTACGGCTGGGGAAGGAAGCGTCGGGCGTACTCCCGCCTCCTTCTCCCCAGCCTACCCCTTCGGAGCGGATCAGCGGTGGAGGCTGACTCCCTGATCCGCTCCGCGACCTCCTTCGCGGCAATAACCTGCTCGCAGAAGGAAGCCACCGCGACCCAACACCTCTCGCTGCCGATCATCGCGCGTACCACGCGCGGCAGCGAGAGGTCCCTGCCAACCACAGCCGTCAGCTCTGAACGCTGACGGTCCCAGGCTGCGCACTCAGCCAGGGTGTGACGAGCCGTGTCAACGGCCTCGTCACAGTGGTGGCAGGAGGGGAACCTAACCTAACCTTTTTTTTTTTTTTTTTTTTTACGTTGGAAAATCCGTTACGGATACCCCCCGGCCGAGAAGGTGACGGCCGAGGTGGTTATGTGGGACTACCCGGCAGCATAGAAGACGCTGCCATTTTTAAGGCTACCCACTAAAAACCAACGGTTACCCTCATCGCCATAATGGGACGCCACGGGATCGCTTGTCGCACTCACCGTGACGCCCCGGCGGAATCGCCACCCCCGATAAGGGTGCTCCGAGTAACGAAAGCACCCTTACGACGTAGGCCTATAGCTGGTGAAAGAGGTCACCCTCCCCTCTCACCAAGGCACTACGGCTGGGGAAGGAAGCGTCGGGCGTACTCCCGCCTCCTTCTCCCCAGCCTACCCCTTCGGAGCGGATCAGCGGTGGAGGCTGACTCCCTGATCCGCTCCGCGGCCTCCTTCGCGGCAATAACTTGCTCGCAGAAGGAAGCCACCGCGACCCACGACCTCTCACTGCCGATCATCGCGCGTACCACGCGCGGCAGCGAAAGGTCCCTGCCCACCACAGCCGTCAGCTCAGAACGCAGACGGTCCCAGGCTGCGCACTCAGCCAGGGTGTGACGAGCCGTGTCTACGGCCTCGTCACAGTGGTGGCAGGAGGGGGTCGCCTCTCTGCGTGCGATCTTGTGCAGGTACTCGCCGAAGCATCCGTGCCCCGTCAATACCTGCACAAGACGATAGGTTAGGGTCCCGTGTCGCCGGTTGATCCAACGATCCATGTGGGGGCGGACTGCCCCCACTGTCGCCAGACCGGCGACAGGAGACTCCAACTCCGATTTCCACTGTCGGATCAGGACTCGGTGAGCTAGAGTCCTGACCCGCGCCGCCTCGATCCTTTGCCCATCCCTGGCTTCTGCCCGGTGCCAATACACCCTGGCGAGCACCTCCGCGTGTAGCTCCCACGGCGGATCGCTCGCCAGGAGTGTGGCCGCAGTGTACGACACCGTACGGTACCCCCTGATCACCCTCACCGCTAGGACCCTTTGCGTTCTTCGCAGAAGGGCCCTGGAATCCGCAGTGAGGGCTCCCGACCATATGGGCGCACCGTACAGGGCCATGCTCCTCACGATGCCGGCATATAGGCGCCGGCACGGAGCCTGCGGCCCACCGACGTAACCTAACCTAACCTAACCTAACCTAACCTAACCTAACCTAACCTTTTTTTTTTTTTTTTTTTTTTTTTTTTTTTCGTTGGAAAATCCATTACGGATACCCCCCGGCCGAGAAGGTGACGGCCGGAGTGGTTATGTGGGACTACCCGGCAGCATAGAAGACGCTGCCATTTTTAAGGCTACCCACTAAAAACCAACGGTTACCCTCATCGCCATAATGGGACGCCACGGGATCGCTTGTCGCACTCACCGTGACGCCCCGGCGGAATCGCCACCCCCGATAAGGGTGCTCCGAGTAACGAAAGCACCCTTACGACGTAGGCCTATAGCTGGTGAAAGGGGTCACCCTCCCCTCTCACCAAGGCACTACGGCTGGGGAAGGAAGCGTCGGGCGTACTCCCGCCTCCTTCTCCCCAGCCTACCCCTTCGGAGCGGATCAGCGGTGGAGGCTGACTCCCTGATCCGCTCCGCGGCCTCCTTCGCGGCAATAACTTGCTCGCAGAAGGAAGCCACCGCGACCCACGACCTCTCGCTGCCGATCATCGCGCGTACCACGCGCGGCAGCGAAAGGTCCCTGCCCACCACAGCCGTCAGCTCAGAACGCTGACGGTCCCAGGCTGCGCACTCAGCCAGGGTGTGACGAGCCGTGTCTACGGCCTCGTCACAGTGGTGGCAGGAGGGGGTCGCCTCTCTGCGTGCGATCTTGTGCAGGTACTCGCCGAAGCATCCGTGCCCCGTCAACACCTGCACAAGACGATAGGTTAGGGTCCCGTGTCGCCGGTTGATCCAACGATCCATGTGGGGGCGGACTGCCCCCACTGTCGCCAGACCGGCGACAGGAGACTCCAACTCCGATCTCCACTGTCGGATCAGGGCTCGGTGAGCTAGAACCCTGACCCGCGCCGCCTCGATCCTTTGCCCATCCCTGGCTTCTGCCCGGTGCCAATACACCCTGGCGAGCACCTCCGCGTGTAGCTCCCACGGCGGATCGCTCGCCAGGAGTGTGGCCGCAGTGTAGGACACCGTACGGTACCCCCTGATCACCCTCACCGCTAGGACCCTTTGCGTTCTTCGCAGAAGGGCCCTGGAATCCGCAGTGAGGGCTCCCGACCATATGGGAGCACCGTACAGGGCCATGCTCCTCACGATGCCGGCATATAGGCGCCGGCACGGAGCCTGCGGCCCACCGACGTTGGGCAGAAGCCTCCCCAAGGCAGCTGCAGTGGAAATCAACTTCGGGGCGAGCAGAGAGAAATGCGCCCCGAAGTTCCATCGTCCGTCCAGTGTGAGGCCCAGATACTTCATCTGGGCCTTCAGCGCCACCTGCGCACCCTGGACGGAGATGGACGCCCGACGAGGGGGACCTCGCCGAGGGCCGTGGAACAACATGGCCTCCGTCTTCGTGACGGAGACCTCCAGCCCCAACAGCCCCACGCGGTCCGCTACCAGCGTAGCACCGACGGAAGCAAGACGGGCCGCCTCCGCAAAGCTCCCTCCCCGTGCAGTGACGAGGGTGTCATCTGCATAACACAACACCCTCATCCTGGGGAGGAGCGGACAGCGGAGCAGCCAGTCATAGCCCAGGTTCCACAAGACCGGTCCCAAAACGGACCCTTGTGGAACCCCTCGGCTCACGCTCCGTCGGCATAGCCGCCGGTCGCCGCCTACCCACAGGACCTCTCTATCCTGCAGGTATGCCTCCAACAGCCGCCGGAGATAGGGAGGCACTCCATGGTACCGGAGCGCCTCGACCAAAGTCTCAAACGGCAAACTGTTGAAGGCGTTGGCGACGTCCAGCGAGACCGCGACGACGACGTCCCCCTCGGACACAGCCTCCTGGGTCAGGTCCTTCAGAGCCCTCAGGGCGTCGATCGTCGATCGACCCGCCCTGAAGCCGAACTGGGCTTCTGAAAGACCCGGACCCACCTCCTCGAGGTGTTGGACGAGACGGGCAGAGAGGATTCTCTCGAAGAGCTTACCCATCTCGTCCAGCAGCACGATTGGCCTGTACGCGGAGGACGAGTCGACAGAACGACCCTCCTTCCGCAACAGGCACAACCGCCCCTCCTTCCAGGCCTTCGGGAACTGTCCAGTGCGCAAACAAAGGTTGAACAGTTCCCGAAGCCTGCCCCCCAAGTATTCCAGGGCGATGACCAGAACCCGCCCTGGAATACCGTCCGGCCCCGGCGCAGTGTTGCGGGCTCGCAGGCGACTCAGCGCGACCTCCAGCTCGACCTCCGTGATGTCTGGGATAGAGCCCACCCCCCCCTCAAGAGAAGGAGGGGCCATCACGGGAGGAGAGTGGCCGGTGGAATTCGGGAAAAGTTCCCCCACCAGCCGCTCGAGGAAATCCGGCTGAAGGGACTCCATGACCGGGGTGCCAGCGCCGCGGGTCTTGTTCCGCGCGACGTGATACGGGCGCCCCCATGGGTCCCTATCGAGACCGGCCAGGATTTCCTCCCGAGCCAGGTCCTTCGCCTTCCGAATCGCCAGCCGCAGAGTCGACTTCGCCTCGCGGTAACGACTCCGCAACTGGGCCTCCATGTCCGGGTCAAAGCCGTGACGACGGCGACACCGGACGAAGGCCCTACGAGCCCTGCAACAGGCCGCCCGAAGTTCGGCAATTTCGGGCGACCACCAGTACACTGCCCTGCGCCGGGGCCTGGACCCCACCCTCGGCATGGCCGCATCGCAGACCCTAGTGAGGGCCTCGCGCATGCGGCCCGCCGACCCCTCCACGTCGGTCTCCTCGTCGGGCGGATCGGGAAAGGCCCAGCCCTGGACGATGGCCGCCTCTTCGGCCATTTCCCGATCCAGCCGCTGGACTGCCCAACGAGGAAACCGACTTCCCCCCCGCGGTGGTCTGGCCAGATCCGGCCGGGAGGCGGAGATCTCAAATCGGACGTATAAATGGTCCGATAGAGTCTCCACCTCCTTCTCCACTCTCCAGTCGACGACCCGTCGCGCGACAGCTGGGGTGGCGAACGAAACGTCCACCACGGAACTCCCTTGCTGCCGCACGCAGGTCGGTTCGGTCCCTCTGTTGAGGAGGGACAGACCGGAGAGGAGCGACCAGATCTGGACGGCCTTACCCCTAGCGTCCGTGGCGTGGTTCCCCCAGGCCGCGGATTTGGCGTTCAGGTCGCCGAGGACGATAACGTTCCCCGACGCCTGTCTGCTAATCGCAGCACCGACGGAGTCGAGAAAAACCTCGAACTCCGCCAGGCTACGATTGGGGGAGAAGTACGTGCCTACGACAACGTACTCCCCCCACCGCGCCACTACCAAACCCGGGCCAGTCTCCAAGGTGGAGAGAGGGGGACCGGGACTAGATCCCACGACCACTGCCACGGAGCCGTTTATGTCCCCCGACCAGCTGGAATTCGGGGGGACATAGTAAGGCTCGCAGACCACCGCAATGCTAATATTCCACTCCGCCATGGCTTGGATAAACAAATCCTGGGCCCTGGCAGAGTGGTTTACGTTCGCCTGTAAGAAGCCATGTCGCTGTCTGGTCATTGCGACATGGCTTCAACCGGCGGCGTACCGCGCACGACGTGTTGGGCAGCTGGAGAGGGACCAGCCACCTTACCCCTTTTGTGGGGAGCTTTGCAAGCACCGCTCCCCAACTCGTGGCCCGCCTGCAGTCCTAGGTCTGCGCAGACTGCGCACCTGAGGACTCCGGTGCAGCTATCACGAGCGTGACCCGCTATGCCACACCGGAAGCAGACCGAGCTACGATCGGCAGTAGAGGGACAGACCGCACGCGTGTGTCCAGGCTCTAGGCACCTGAAGCACCGCATGGGCCTCTCCTCTAGGAGCTCGACCTTGGCCGAGCTCCACCCCACAAGTAACCTGCCCGTCTGGAGCACTATTTTTGCCGCGTCGACGGGACACCGGGCAAAGGTGACGCCCATGTTCCCGAAGCCCCAACGAATCTCCCCAACATGGAGAGAATCACTGGAGCACTTACCGACGCGGCAAATTGCAGCCGCCACTTTTTCTCTCGTGGCAGAGTCGTCCAGTCCCTTGACCTTGAGGCCGACCCGTTTAACGGGACGAACGACGTCTGCCACACCGTCCAGCGCAGTACGGAGGCGCTCAGCCAACTGTTCCGCCTTTTCTGTGGCCGCCTTTGGGAGCTCGAGAAGCCTTGCTCCCGTTACCGACCGGCGGATCCTAAGCCCGCCCCCGAGCCCGATCTCGTCGAGGTCCACTTTTTCGGCGGCGCGCTCTAGGACGTGGGCATACGTGATGCCTTTGGCCACGGCCTCGGTCTGCAGCGTGATCATCACTGCTGGTGACCGAGGAGGTGGTAGCTTAGGCTTCGGCTTCTGCGTCGCCTCCTGGGCCGCCCTCTTTTTCTTCTTCTTTTTCCTCCTCTTCTTTTTCCCTACTTGACCCGCCTGACCCTGTCCTTCTTTGGCCCTATCCTGCTTTTGGCCTCTGTGCTGCTGCTTCTTATGGGCTGCAGGTTGCGCCGAGGAAGTTGGAGTAACTGACCGGATAGTCTTCTTTTTGACCCTCCTCACCACCGTAGTCCATGCCTCGCCGGCAGCCACTGTAGGAGCGGGTGACGAATGCGAGGCTTGTTCAAGCCGAGCAGAAACCGGTGAGGCCATTGGAAGTATTGGAGAGCCGGAACGGGTATCGGAACGTCTATTACGGCGTACAGCTGTTATTGCTGCCGCGGCTGCCTCCCTTTTCCGGTCCACAGCCAAAGGTGGACGTCGATTTACTTCCGGAAGGAGGCGCTCCTCAATGCCTGCGAAGCGGGCGTTAATCATAACGCCCACCGAGGACACAACAGAGCGCCTCAACTCCTCTAATAGATCAGCGTCGCGGGGGGGCGTTTCCACAGCAGAAGCAACGGGTTTCGCCGCTAATGCCCTCATCTCGGCAAACTCACGCCTGTGAACCTTGAGCTCCGCTCGAAGGTTATCCACCTCACGGTGGAGGCGTGAGTTGTCTGCTCTAAGACGACGCGTTTCCTCGCTAGCTGTACGACCAGCCAAGGCTTCCACGGCCTCAAGAAGTTCCCTTGTGGACTCCTTGATGAGCCTTGTCATTCCACCCTTGAGGTTTGTCGATTTTCGGCACACCTCAAAGATGGCTGCCGAGCTGCGACCGGCAAAAGCCCGCAGCTCCTCAGCTCCCATAAATTCGGGGTCCTTCCTGTGCCGCTCTTCTAAAAGTAATTCCTCATCGGAAACCAGCGCTTGCTCAGGCGCAGCTTTGGTCTTCCTCGAGACCCGCTCACTCAGCATTTTCTCCAGTTCGGCCTCCTCGGCCTCGTCCGTAAGGGCCCGCAAATCGGCTTTCGCCCGGGCGAGCCCACTACTGGTCGCTGAGCAGACACGTCCACGACGAGCGGAGCTACACTTAGCAGATGCAACTCCAAGCTCCGAATCGCTCCCGGACACGTCGCTTAGGATTCGAGAGACCTCCGCGAGATGTCGCTTCCTCCGGTTACTAGCCCCATGGCTGGGCCACATGTCATCCGCTCCACTGGTCCTCAGTTTGGTTCCCTTAGAGAGAACCGCCTTTCCAAAAGGAATCCGAAAGCCTTTGGAATCGCCAGGGTCTTTTGCAGAAGAATCGACGAACGGGGTCGATTCGTCCGCAACCAAATCAACTAAATCCTCATCACGATGTAGATCAAGGTCCATATGAACAGCCGAGTCGTCGTAGAGAGAATCTCCACTACCCTCCTCACCACGCCTCACACTATTTTTGTTTATACAGGTCCGTGTGGATGGGACCTGTGCAGGGACTCCTGCTCCAGAGCGATTTTTGCCCCCCCCAGAGTACGAGGGGCAGACGGGGACCGAAGTCGCCGTGAGGGATTCCTCAGCGGTGGCGCTGAGACCCTCCTGGGGACATATTTTAAAATCGCGTCCGTTCATGATTTCCTTTTAAGGGGTAAGGTCCCCAGAGCGCTTGCCAGTTTACCCTACGCCGCAGCACGCTAGACTACGGTTTCGGGGTGGTTTTTTATAGAGGTTTCCTTCCTCGCGGCCCAGCAGGTGGGCCCCCGGTCCCGGCCGAAGTGCAATGGCCGGGTTACGGTATGATGGTTGCTCTTAGTCTGGCCCCTCACCCTAAACCTCCCGGTATGAGTAGCTCTGCCGGTATAGCCTCAGGGATCATTGGGACACGCAAGCCCCCCCACCACGACAAGGTGGCAACCTTTGGGGGGGAACCTAACCTAACCTAACCTAACCTAACCTAACCTAACCTAACCTAACCTAACCTAACCTAACCTGTCGGCAATGAGGCCGCGGACACCGCTGCCAAGCGGGCGGCCAAGCTCCACAAGGCCCCGGACTACACACACTTCCCTATATCATACATAAAACACTCCACACGCACACACCACGCTTCGGTCTGGCAAAACCGCTACGATAGCGAGCCACAAGGGCGGCACACCAAACATCTTCTACCCACATTAAAACAAATTAAACAGCTACACTCCCTTACGGACATCACTTTTACACTCACACAAACACTCACCGGTCACAGCTACACTAAACAATACCTACACAAGTTCGGGATTACCGCAGACGCCGCTTGTCCTTGCGATGGCTCCACGGTGCAAACCTTGAGCCACGTACTGGAGGACTGCCCAAGATTTGGCAGGCAGCGGCTAGACCACCAGATCCTCTGCGGGGGTCTTGGAGCAAGGCCGTTTGAGATGGCGTCACTGTTGGAGCACGAGACTGCATTGGAGTCGTATGCAAAACTCGCCGACGCCATCTTGGGTCGCCTCAAGGCCTTCAACGGGACGTAGTGTATATAATGCCTTAGTCGTTAATTGTTTAATTGTCTTTATTGTTTACCTCTTTATTAGGCGTCTTATGTTGTAAATTATTTTAATATCTGTATATAACTATATCTAAAATGTCCAGTGTACTGTCTTAACTATTGTCTTTTTATTTTGTTTTATTTACTGTTTTTACTGTTTACTTCTTCCTAAATGTCTATTATAAAATGTTCGCCTTTGATTTACTTATGTCCCTCTATTATGTCCGAACATGCTCGGGCTGACTCTTTTATTATATATTTTATTTTTTCTTCTTTCTTTTTATTACTTTGTTTTAATTTTGTTTTCTTTTGATATTTTCATGTCAATTCTATTGCACATCTCTAACTAATTTTAATTAGCCACTCTGTACTTTTACACTTTAACTTTAGATTTATCTTTTGTATTTTGTACCTTTCTGCAAAAGTATTGCTATAATATTTATATCTTATTCCAATTTGTTTTATATAATTCCAACATTATTCTTTTTTCCTTGCTTAATTTTATATAGTGTTTTAATAATCATAATATTTATAAAAATCATCATCAGCATCATCATCATAATCCTCCTCATTATCCTCATTTATGGCTGCCAGGCATAGGTGGAATTTGTATCAAATCGCATTACCCACCTTCCCTGGCTGCATCCCTCTACATTTTTTTGTTTCTCTTACCCAACTAATTAATAAAAATTACCCTCTGAAAAACTTATTTACCCTGTAAGCCCCGCCTGCAAGTGCTCAGTAGGGGACCTGTTTAGCTTCGATTTCTTCCAAATCGAAGTCTCGGTTGAGTCAAGTCGCTACCCGGTCGGCTCTGAGCACAGGCAGGCGAGGCACGAAAACAATTGTATTTTAATAAAAAAAAAAAAAAAAAAAAAAAAAAAAAACCTAACCTAACCTAACCTAACCTAACCTAACCTAACCTAACCTAACCTAACCTAACCTAACCTAACCTTTTTTTTTTTTTTTTTTTTTTTGCGTGGGGAAAATCCTCATGGATACCACTCCAGTACGGGGGACCAGAGTGGTTATGCCGGACTCTTACCGGCTAAAAACCCCACGTGTGAGCAGTCCTCCGCCATGGTGAGGCAAGATGGGGTCGCGCGAGCATTCGCCACCTTACCCCGGCGGTACGCCCGGATGTGATTTTATCCGGGCTCCGGTCTCACATTTGGGGCGACCTTGCTCACACAAAGGTCACCCCTCAGACGTATGGGGTCATTTTGCTGTCCAGCCGGAAGTCCCCCGACTTCCAGCCGGTGACCCCATTATTACGGAGGGAGGAGGAGGTTGGCAAACCGTCGCCTCCTTGCCCCCGTACGTCTGCGCCGGAGTGAGTCCAGGGAGGCATTGTTCTCCCTGACCCGCTCCGCGGCTTCCTTCTGTATCATCACCTCTTCACAGAAGGAGACCGCCGCCTGCCACGATCTCTCACTGGCGAGCATGGCGTTCACAACACCCGGCAGAGAGAGATCCCTTCCTAAGGCTTCCGAAAGTGTGTGCCGCTGCGAGCTATATGCGGCACACACCTCCAGTGTATGGAGCGCCGTATCCTGTGGCGCTCCACATTCGTGGCAGACCGGGCTGGCCTCCCGTCTCGCGATTTGGTGCAGGTATTTCCCAAAGCATCCGTGTCCGGATAGCACCTGCACCAAACGGAAGGTCAACGACCCGAAGCGCCGTCTCACCCACCTTCGGAGGACCGGCCTTATTGCGTCCACCGTCCACTGCCCGGGGACTGGTGGGGCCAGGTCCGCCGTCCACCGCCTTAATAAGGTGTCCTGCGCCTCTCTTCGCATGCGTGCGACCTCCTCCCCAGTCGGGGCCTCCCCCCGGTACTTCCTCGCCGCCACAAAGTGATACGTTGCGGCGAGGGCCTCCGCTTGCAGCTCCCAGGGAGCATCCCCGGCCAGTACGCACGCCGCCGTCCAAGAGACCGTCCGGTATCCGCGTATCGCCCTCGTCGCGATGACCCGCTGCGGACGTCGCAACAGGGTTTTGTTGGTGCGACTGAGGGCGTCTACCCAGACGGGTGCTCCATACATGACCATACTCCGGATGACTCCGGAGTACAGCCGACGACAATTGGCGCTCGGGCCGCCTTTATTTGGCAACAGCCTGCCAAGTGAAGCGGCGGCTCTGACGACCCTCGGGGCCAGTCCCGCAAAGTGAGCCCCAAAACTCCATCTCCCATCCAGGATGAGACCCAAATATTTCATCTGGGTCCCTACCCGGATCGGGACCCCATCCAGTATAAGCCGGGTGCCTGGAGGGGGTCCTCCCCGAGGCCCATGAAATAGAAGGGCCTCGGTTTTAGGGAGGGCGACCTCCAGCCCCAGGGCGCGTATACGGCCAACCACGAGTGCCGTACTGACCTCGGCAGAACGCAGTACCTCCCGAAGATTCCTTCCCTTAGCTACGACTAGGGTGTCATCTGCGTAGCAGACCACCCGCACGCTCGTAGGGAGCGTGCCCCGGAGCACCCAGTCGTAGCCAATGTTCCACAGGAGTGGACCCAGAACCGACCCCTGTGGAACCCCGCACGAGACACGACGGCGTTTTAGACCGTTGCATCCCTGGACTAATACCTCACGGCCGTCAAGGTAATCGGCCAATAACTTTTGTAAATACAGGGGCACTCTGTGATATCGCAGCGCCTCCTGTATTGTCTCGTGCGGGAGGCTATTAAAGGCGTTGGCAATATCGAGGGAGACAGCCAACGCCTTTTCTCCTTCACGGACCAACTCCTGCGTCCAGCCCTTGAGCCAAAGCAGGGCGTCTATTGTAGATCGCCCCGCTCTGAACCCGTACTGGGCCTCAGATAGTCCGGGCCCAGGACCCTCCAGGTGCTGGATGACCCGTGAGGCCACCACTCGCTCTAGCAGTTTGCCTGTGTCATCCAGCAGTACGATGGGCCTGTATGCCGAGGGCGAGTCGATAGGTCGCCCTTCCTTCTGCAACAGGCACAATTTTCCTTCTTTCCACGGCTTCGGAAATCGTCCAGACACAAGGCAGGCGCTGAAAATTTTCCGAAGCCGACAACTCATCTCCTTTAGGGCGATCCCCAGCACCCGGACCGGGATACCATCCGGGCCAGGCGCCGTCTTCTTACCATGAAGGTGGCGTACTGCAACCTCCATCTCTGCCTCCGACACAGGAGGGATTGAGGTTTCGGAGCGTGGCACATCGACGACGACCATCCTTGGAGGGGTATGGTTTGGGTCACGATCGGGAAAGAGCCCACCCAACACCCGGTCCAAGAGCCCGGACTCCATGGATTCCGTAACCGGGGGCGTCTGCTGCCGGAACTTTTTCCGTGCAGCCTTGTACGGACGCCCCCACGGATCTCTGTCCAGGCTAACCAGGGCTTCGCCATATGCCTGGGATTTGGCCCTAACGATCGCCAGCTGTAATTCACGCTTGGCATTGCAATACGCTTCGTACAGCTGGCGCTCCGACTCGAGTTCCACGGCCGACATCTGCTCGTCGGTTCGGCCGTGCCGTCGTCTCCTGCAATGCCCGTAGGGCCGTCGTGCAGTCGTGCAAGCGACTCGAAGTTCTGCAATCTCCAAGCTCCACCAATAGACCTCACGATGTGTGGGATGGCGGCGAGACCGCGGCATGGCCGCATCGCAGACCGCCGTCACCGCTTCACGGAAACGACTTGCCGTGAGGTCTACATCCGTCTGCACGGGCAAAGCCAACCACGCTTGGACGATCGCCGCCTCACTTGCAAGTTCCGCATTTAGGCGGCTGACGGCCCAGCGTGGAAATTGCACCACCTCAGCGGGACGGTGGGGTGAACTTCGGTTGTGGGAGGTGGAGATCTCAAACCGTACATATTTGTGATCCGAGAGAGTCTCCACCTCTGATAGCACCCTCCATGCTCGAACACGCGCGGCGATTGATGAGGTGGCAAACGTTAAGTCCACCACGGAACCCCCGTTATGTCGCACGCACGTATGGGCTGACCCTGTGTTAAGCAGTGTCAGGCCCGTGGTGACCGCCCATTCCCTGACAATCTCCCCACGCGAGTCAGTGGAGGTATTGCCCCAGTCCCTGGCCTTAGCATTCAGGTCCCCAAGTAGGAGGACCTGCCGTGGCGCCTGTCTTCCAACCGCAGCGGCCATGAGGTCTAGGAAGGCCTCTAGTTCCGCTGCGGTTTTATTAGGGGAGAAGTAAACGCCTACAACAGAATACTTCCCCCACTTGACCACCACGTATCCTGCCCCCCGTTCTTCGATTGAGAGGGGCGGGTTGCTGCCACCAGATTGCCTCAAGATGGCAACAGAGCCATTCAGGTCTCCCGCCCAGCAGGGATGAGAGGGGGGAACATAGTACGGCTCTGCCGCCACCACCACGTCTATCTGCCACTGCGCCATGGCCTGCATTAGCAGGTCTTGAGCTTGGGCGCAGTGATTCAGGTTTGTCTGTAGAAAGTTGTGATGTCTGACTTGATCCATGAATTATTCAGACATCACAACCTCCTCCTCGTCCGCCGCTTGGGGAACGATAGCCGTCACTGTGGTTGCCTGATTCTCAACCGATTGAGTAACCCGGTTCCCGTTTGCCCTCCCTTTCGAGGTCGCAGGCTTGCATTTGCGACCGCACATAACATGCCCAAAGGGCTTGCCAGACTCGGCACATATCGCACAACGTGGAGTGGCCTCCTTGCAGACAGCAATCTTGTGACCTGCACGTCCACATCGGAAGCACAGGTCCCCCCTGTCTGCTGATGCTGGACACTGAGGGCGCGTATGGCCCAGTCCCATGCACTTAAAGCAGCGCATGGGAAGCGCCTCCATGGCCACCACACGCACTGAGCTCCACCCAATGAGCAATCTGCCCTTCTCGGTCAGCACTTTCGCTGCTGAGATCGGACAGGTCACGACGACGGAACCGGTTCCTCCAAAACTGGGCCGAATTGCCCCAACCTTCACCATGCCAACCTCAACCGCTGCTGCCTTAGCGACCGCCGCAGCGACATTCTCCTGGGTGGCGGTGTCGTCCAGGCCTGAGATCTTCACCTGTACAGATTTCATAGGCCTGGCAACGTTCGCCACGCCAGCTAGGGCATCGCGGAGTTTTTCCGCGAGCCTATCTGCCTTCACGTGATTTTCGGAGCCCGGGATCTCGAGCATTCTGGCTCCCGTCATCGTCTGACGGAAGCGGATTTGCTCGATACCGAGTTCCTGCAGATCAACTTTTTGTTGAGCCGTCTGCAGAATGGCGCTGTAGGTTAGCCCTTTAGCCGCAGCTTCAGGCTGCAGCGACAGCACAACCGCCGCAGTCTTGGGGGGCTTCGACACCTTAGGCCTTGTGATTTTCTTGGCTGCGGGCGTAGCGGCTTTTTTCGTGCTCACCTTTGCGGTAGCTGCTCCCTTTGTCGAGTTGGGCCGAGCGGGTGGAGAAGCGCCAGCCGTAGGGGTGGAAGATTTTCCTTTCCCCTTACCCTTACCCTTCCTCTTCACCACCGTTGCCCAGGACTCCTCCTGGGGTACCGTCTTGGGGTCGGCTATCGGTGCCACTTGCGGTGTCACAGGCACACTAGGCACGGCACGCGTTACGTCCGCTCGCAGTGGTGGACGCATTGTCGGTGCCGGCAAAAGACGGTCCTCTATTCCTGCAATTCGGGCGTTAATCATATCACCCAAAGTGCAGGTCAAGGACCGCTCCAGTCTTTCAATTAAGTCAGCCCCCATCACGGCCACAGGAGGCGTCGTCGCACCAGCCGCATTAGCGCTGGCAGCAGCAGTGGCAGCTGCAGCAGCCTCGGACTTAGCTTCGGCGAAACCACGCCGCAGCGCCTTCACCTCCGCTTTGATGGCTTCCACCTCGAGCTTAAGGCGGCGGTTCTCGGCCCTCAGTCGCCTCGTCTCCTCAGCCTCACTCCTCGAGGCAAGAGCATCTACCACCTCGCTCAGGGCCGAAGTGGACCTCTTCAGGCGGGACACGAACTCGCCCTTGAGGTTGCCTGATTTTTTCGCAACCTCCATAATTATAGCGAGGCTTTCAACCGCCTTCGCCTTCAACTCTTGCGCATTTAGTGCGCCCACGTCCGAATCGTTATCGTCCGTAGCGGTGTCATACTGGGTATCAGTCACTTCAACCTCGTCTGATCGCAAAGAAGCAGGTTTCAGAAAACCTTCGCGAGAAGAGCCTGACTTTGCTCCCCTTCCTCTTCGGGCGGAATGAACCTTAGCGGTCGCAATCTCTTCGGTCTCCGTGTCTGAGCAAAACCGCCCAGGCTCGAAGAACGAAGACGACGGCCGCTTGCGTTGTCCTTTTGTTGCGCGTGCAACTACGACATCGGAATCCTCCGAATGGCCCTGAGAAGGACCTTTCTCATTCATATCTATTTCGATCTCCACTTTGGAGTCGACGTAGAATACGTCAGCGTCATTTTGGCTCTGAGAAGGGCCTTTTGGCTGGCCCTGAGAAGGGCCTTTTGGTTGGCTCTGAGAAGAGCCTTTTGGTTGGCCCTGAGAAGGGCCTTTAGTAAATCTTCCGAGGCTGTTACGCACAGGAAGCATCGCGACAATTCTCTTAAAGACACACTCACCCAAGTATCGTTTGCAGTATTTGGTCACCCGCCTGCCACCTGCGTTACCGGGGTCAGGACGGGGTCCAGGGGAGACGACGAGGACGTAACTTGCAAACACTTGGGGACTCCCCCAACCTAACCTAACCTAACCTAACCTAACCTAACCTAACCTAACCTAACCTAACCTAACCTTTTTTTTTTTTTTTTTTTTTTTTTTTTTTTTTTTTTTCGTTGGAAAATCCATTACGGATACCCCCCGGCCGAGAAGGTGACGGCCGGAGTGGTTATGTGGGACTACCCGGCAGCATAGAAGACGCTGCCATTTTTAAGGCTACCCACTAAAAAAAAAAAAAAAAAAAAAAAAAAAAAAACCAACGGTTACCCTCATCGCCATAGTGGGACGCCACGGGATCGCTTGTCGCACTCACCGTGACGCCCCGGCGGTATCGCCACCCCCGATAAGGGTGCTCCGAGTAACGAAAGCACCCTTACGACGTAGGCCTATGGCTGGTGAAAGGGGTCACCCTCCCCTCTCACCAAGGCACTACGGCTGGGGAAGGAAGCGTCGGGCGTACTCCCGCCTCCTTCTCCCCAGCCTACCCCTTCGGAGCGGATCAGCGGTGGAGGCTGACTCCCTGATCCGCTCCGCGGCCTCCTTCGCGGCAATAACCTGCTCGCAGAAGGAAGCCACCGCGACCCAACACCTCTCGCTGCCGATCATCGCGCGTACCACGCGCGGCAGCGAAAGGTCCCTGCCCACCACAGCCGTCAGTTCAGAGCGCTGACGGTCCCAGGCTGCGCACTCAGCCAGGGTGTGACGAGCCGTGTCTACGGCCTCGTCACAGTGGTGGCAGGAGGGGGTCGCCTCTCTGCGTGCGATCTTGTGCAGGTACTCGCCGAAGCATCCGTGCCCCGTCAATACCTGCACAAGACGATAGGTTAGGGTCCCGTGTCGCCGGTTGATCCAACGATCCATGTGGGGGCGGACTGCCCCCACTGTCGCCAGACCGGCGACAGGAGACTCCAACTCCGATCTCCACTGTCGGATCAGGGCTCGGTGAGCTAGAGCCCTGACCCGCGCCGCCTCGATCCTTTGCCCATCCCTGGCTTCTGCCCGGTGCCAATACACCCTGGCGAGCACCTCCGCGTGTAGCTCCCACGGCGGATCGCTCGCCAGGAGTGTGGCCGCAGTGTACGACACCGTACGGTACCCCCTGATCACCCTCACCGCCAGGACCCTTTGCGTTCTTCGCAGAAGGGCCCTGGAATCCGCAGTGAGGGCTCCCGACCATATGGGAGCACCGTACAGGGCCATGCTCCTCACGATGCCGGCATATAGGCGCCGGCACGGAGCCTGCGGCCCACCGACGTTGGGCAGAAGCCTCCCCAAGGCAGCTGCAGTGGAAATCAACTTCGGGGCGAGCAGAGAGAAATGCGCCCCGAAGTTCCATCGTCCGTCCAGTGTGAGGCCCAGATACTTCATCTGGGCCTTCAGCGCCACCTGCGCACCCTGGACGGAGATGGACGCCCGACGAGGGGGACCTCGCCGAGGGCCGTGGAACAACATGGCCTCCGTCTTCGTGACGGAGACCTCCAGTCCCAACAGCCCCGCGCGGTCCGCTACCAGCGTAGCACCGACGGAAGCAAGACGGGCCGCCTCCGCAAAGCTCCCTCCCCGTGCAGTGACGAGGGTGTCATCTGCATAACACAACACCCTCATCCTGGGGAGGAGCGGACAGCGGAGCAGCCAGTCATAGCCCAGGTTCCACAAGACCGGTCCCAAAACGGACCCTTGTGGAACCCCTCGGCTCACGCTCCGTCGGTATAGCCGCCGGTCGCCGCCTACCCACAGGACCTCTCTATCCTGCAGGTATGCCTCCAACAGCCGCCGGAGATAGGGAGGCACTCCATGGTACCGGAGCGCCTCGACCAAAGTCTCGAACGGCAAACTGTTGAAGGCGTTGGCGACGTCCAGCGAGACCGCGACGACGACGTCCCCCTCGGACACAGCCTCCTGGGTCAGGTCCTTCAGAGCCCTCAGGGCGTCGATCGTCGATCGACCCGCCCTGAAGCCGAACTGGGCTTCTGAAAGACCCGGACCCACCTCCTCGAGGTGCTGGACGAGACGGGCAGAGAGGATTCTCTCGAAGAGCTTACCCATCTCGTCCAGCAGCACGATTGGCCTGTACGCGGAGGACGAGTCGACAGAACGACCCTCCTTCCGCAACAGGCACAACCGCCCCTCCTTCCAGGCCTTCGGGAACTGTCCAGTGCGCAAACAAAGGTTGAACAGTTCCCGAAGCCTGCCCCCCAAGTATTCCAGGGCGATGACCAGAACCCGCCCTGGAATACCGTCCGGCCCCGGCGCAGTGTTGCGGGCTCGCAGGCGACTCAGCGCGACCTCCAGCTCGACCTCTGTGATGTCTGGGATAGAGCCCACCCCCCCCTCAAGAGAAGGAGGGGCCATCACAGGAGGAGAGTGGCCGGTGGAATTCGGGAAAAGTTCCCCCACCAGCCGCTCGAGGAAATCCGGCTGAAGGGACTCCATGACCGGGGCGCCAGCGCCGCGGGTCTTATTCCGCGCGACGCGATACGGGCGCCCCCATGGGTCCCTATCGAGACCGGCCAGGATTTCCTCCCGAGCCAGGTCCTTCGCCTTCCGAATCGCCAGCCGCAGAGTCGACTTCGCCTCGCGGTAACGACTCCGCAGCTGGGCCTCCATGTCCGGGTCAAAGCCGTGACGACGGCGACACCGGACGAAGGCCCTACGAGCCCTGCAACAGGCCGCCCGAAGTTCGGCAATTTCGGGCGACCACCAGTACACTGCCCTGCGCCGGGGCCTGGACCCCACCCTCGGCATGGCCGCATCGCAGACCCTAGTGAGAGCCTCGCGCATGCGGCCCGCCGACCCCTCCACGTCGGTCTCCTCGTCGGGCGGATCGGGAAAGGCCCAGCCCTGGACGATGGCCGCCTCTTCGGCCATTTCCCGATCCAGCCGCTGGACTGCCCAACGAGGAAACCGACTCCCCCCTCGCGGTGGTCTGGCCAGATCCGGCCGGGAGGCGGAGATCTCAAATCGGACGTATAAATGGTCCGACAGAGTCTCCACCTCCTTCTCCACTCTCCAGTCGACGACCCGACGTGCGACAGCAGGGGTGGCGAACGAGACGTCCACCACTGAACTCCCTTGCTGTCGCACGCAGGTCGGTTCGGTCCCTCTGTTAAGGAGGGACAGACCGGAGAGGAGCGACCAGATCTGGACGGCCTTACCCCTAGCGTCCGTGGCGTGGTTCCCCCAGGCCGCGGATTTGGCGTTCAGGTCGCCGAGGACGATAACTTTCCCCGACGCCTGTCTGCTAATCGCAGCACCGACGGAGTCGAGAAATACCTCGAACTCCGCCAGGCTACGATTGGGGGAGAAGTACGTGCCTACGACAACGTACTCCCCCCACCGCGCCACTACCAAACCCGGGCCAGTCTCCAAGGTGGAGAGAGGGGGACCGGGACTAGATCCCACGACCACTGCCACGGAGCCGTTTATGTCCCCCGACCAGCTGGAATTCGGGGGGACAAAGTAAGGCTCACAGACCACCGCAACTTTAATGTCCCACTCCGCCATAGCCTGGATAAAGAGATCCTGGGCCCTGGCAGAGTGGTTGACATTCGCCTGTAGGAAGCCATGTCGCTTTGTACTTAACATAGTGACATGGCTTCAACTGGCGCCTGACGGCACGCCACTGGTACGGCAGCTGGAGAGGGACCAGCTGCCTTTCCTTTTGTTTGGGGAGCCTTGCAGGCTCGGCTCCCCATTTGATGCCCTGCGGGTAGACCGAGGTCCACGCACAGGGCACATCGCAGGACTCCGGTGCAGTTGGCTTGGAGATGCCCAGCCAGACCGCACCGGAAACACAAGGTGCCCCTATCCACCCCAGTGGGGCAGACGGGCCTGGTGTGTCCGGGTGCTTGGCACCCAAAACACCTCATAGGCCGGTCCTCGAGGAGCTCGACCGCAGCAGAGCTCCAACCAACAAGAAGCCTGCCGGCCTCAAGGACTGCCTTGGCTGCTTCCACCGGGATGCGGGCAAAGGCAACGCCCATACGCTCCCCTCTGCCCCACCGAATCTCACCGACGTGAATAGCGTCCGTGGGGCAGTCCGTGAGGCGACAGATGGCCGCAGTCACCCTATCGGTGGTGACTGAGTCATCCAACCCCTTAATCTTGACGACCACGCGCTTAACGGGTCGGACGACTTTGGCCACCCCGTCAAGAGCAGTCCGCAGGTCTGCCGCCAAACGTTCCGCCTTTTCCAGACCTGCCGCTTTGGGCAGCTCAAGAACCCGGGCGCCCGTGGCCGAACGCCTGATTTTGAGCCCGCCCTCAATGCCAATTTGGCCGAGATCAATTTTCTCGGCCGCGCTTGAGAGCACTTGGGCATAAGTGACGCCCTTAGCCACCGCCTCCTCCTGCAGTGTAATTAACACCGCAGGGGCTTTGGGAGACGGCAGCTTGGCTCCCTTTTTAATGCGGGCTCCGCCCTTCTTCTTCTTACCCTTCGTTTTCTTTAGGCCCGTTTTGGCCCCAGCTACCGCGTCCTTGGAAGGACGGTCTGCTGGCTGGGCCGCTTGGGCTGCCTGCGAGGGCTGAGGGGCTCTCTTCTTCTTCCCTCGCTTCACCACCGTAGACCAGCCTTCGTCCATGGCAACCTCCCTTGAGGGAGGAGCAGGAGAAGGGGCAACGGTGGGTCTGACCTTATTGGAAGACCCAGTCCGGCTTCTCTCCAAAGCCGTTCTCGATGGGGGCGGCACTGACGCCGCAACTGGCGAAGGTGGTGGTGGCCTAGCTGACCGGGCCGGTCTCGACACCTCAGTCACAGCTGCTGCCTTCCTCCGATCCGCATTCAAAGGGAGGCGGTAACTTTTTTCGGGTAGAAGGCGGTCCTCGATGCCTGCCAAGCGGGCATTTACCATTGTCCCCACTGACTGAATAAGAGACCGTTTGAGCTCCTCCAAGAATTCGCCATCCATGGAGGGCTTCTCCGTCGCGGCCGCCTTCGCAGACGCCCTCAGGTCGGCGAACTCCCGCTTGTGGGCCTTTAATTCGGCCCTGAGGTTTTGGACCTCTCGCGAGAGCCGCCCGTTGTCGGCTGTCAAGCGCCGCGTCTCGTCACTTTCGTTGCGATCAGCCAACTTGTCGACAACTTCTAAAAGCTGCCGCGACGCCTCCTTCAGCCGCTTCACCATCGGCCCCTGAAGGTGCCCCGATTTGCGCGCGACCTCAAAGATAGATGCCGAGCAGCGTCCGGCTACTGCTCGGAGTTCTTCGGCCCCGAGAAGCTCCATGTCCGTCGCTTGTGGCAGCGAGATGGACAGATCGCCATCCGAGTCCGCCGAGTGGACAGGGGCCGGGACAGGCTTAGGCTTACGGAAAGCCTTTGCCCCGAGCTCCCTCTCGAGATCAGCCTCCTCGGCCTCACGGGTGAGAGCCCGCAAGCTAGCCTTAGCCCGCGCGAGCCCACAACCCCCCCTCTTCGCTGAAGATGCAGAGGAGCGTCCTCGACTGGCGGTGCTATACTTTGACAGCACTGCACCGCCATCCGAGTCGAACCCCGACGCCTCGCTCTCAAAATAAGCACTCCCTGAAAAAGGACGCTTCCGACAGACGTTGACGTCGTCAACGTCTGAAACCTCAGACTGGCCCTGAGAAGGGCCTTCACCCACACAGCCAACGTCGAAGTCCATATCGGACTCGTCGTCGCTGTCAACGACGATGGTTTGGCTCTGAGAAGAGCCTTTTGGTTGGCCCTGAGAAGGACCTTTCGGGTGGCCCTGAGAAGGGCCTTTTGGTTGGCCCTGAGAAGGGCCTTTTGGTTGGCCCTGAGAAGGGCCTTTTGGTTGGCCCTGAGAAGGGCCTTTTGGTTGGCCCTGAGAAGGGCCTTTTGGTTGGCCCTGAGAAGGGCCTTTGGAGGATGCTCCTTGGCTGTTAAGCGAAGGAAGCATAGCGGCGGAAGATAATCTCAACAATCACCCAAGTATTGCAATCAGTGTTCGGTCACCCACCTGCCACCTGCGTTACCGGGGTCAGGATGGGGTCCAGGGGAGACGACGTGGACGTAACTGATAGCACTTGGGGACTCCCCCAACCTAACCTAACCTAACCTAACCTAACCTAACCTAACCTAACCTTTTTTTTTTTTTTTTTTTTTTTTTTTTTTTTTTATCGTCTGGAATTCAGTTAACCTAACCTTTTTTTTTTTTTTTTTTATCGTCTGGAATTCAGTTTACGAATACACGCGTCTTCCTAAATGGGGTAGGAAGAGCGATTTTATGTGGGGCTCCCGGTATCATAGAAGATGACACCATTTTTAATATACCCACTAAACCAGACTATTCCAACGTGCTGCCCTTAGATGAGGTTACGGGAACGCTTGCGCACACATCCGCGACCTCATCGGCTGCTCTTTTACAGACCCAGGGGGTGGAACTCTGTCTTCCGGCCGTTTCGGGCCCCCAGATGGTGATTAACCCCAACTCACCACCCGGTCACAAGGGAAGCTAAGGCGGCATTCGGCGCTCGTGAGCGACGCGCCTGCGGCCTACCCTTCTCCGGCGCATTGGTACAGCGGCTCCGTCCTCCTCCCGGAGCCTCTCCGCCATCTCCTTCTGCGACATCACATCCTCGCAGAATGAGCGCACCGCACTCCAACCCTCTTCACTCGTGACCATGGCTTTTACCACGGTCGGGAGCGAGAGGTCCGACCCGATGGTAGCCACGAGTGTAGCACGCGGCTCCGCCCAATGTGGGCACATTGCCAGCGTGTGCTGTGCCGTATCCTCGGCACAGCCGCACTCGTGGCATTTCATCGTGGGTTCTCGACCCGCCACCTTAAACAAATACCTTCCGAAGCAACCGTGCCCCGAAAGGATCTGCGTCAGGTGGAAAGTCAACACCCCATGCTTGCGATTGACCCAGTTCCTAAGAATAGGGCCGATCGCCTTGGCGGTTGAGATGCCGGCTTTAGGCACCATGAGCCTCTCTCGCCATTCAGCGAGGAGCTCCTCCTGCGCCCTGAGCCTCCATCTAGACCCCCAACCCTCTACTGACGAAGGATGTTCCCCCCGAAAACGGGCATCCCTCCTCCGTCGGTACGCCACTGCCAGCGTCTTAGCGTCCAGATCCCACGGTAGGGTCCCGGCTAAAGCGCAAGCTGCCTCGCACGAGATGGTGCGATACCCTCTGACCGCTCTGACGGCCATGACTCTCTGTGCTCTGCACAAGAGCGTCCGATTATAGGCGTTCAGAGCATCCGCCCAAATGGGTGACCCGTAAAGAGCCATAGACCGCACCACCCCAATGTACAGGCGACGGCATCCCACGCTTGGCCCCCCAACGTTCGGGAGGACTCGACTGAGCGCGCCGGCTGCCCTTACGAGCTTTGGCGCCAGACGCCGAAAATGCTCGTCGAAGCTCCATTGACTGTCGAGAACCAGACCAAGGTATTCCATGAATCGCCCGACAGCAATGGAGACTCCGCCGACCATGAGACTGGAGCCGGCCGGAGGTGCCTTCCGCGGCCCGTGAAAACACAGGGCCACGGATTTGTGCAATGCAACCTCCAACCCCAGTCTCCTTATCCTCCCCACGACCTGGGCGACTCCTGCAGTTGCTAGGACGCTCGCCTCCCGGAAGGTCTTGCCACGTGCGGTCACGAGGGTATCGTCGGCGTAACAAGTTACGTCGACCCCCCGTAAATTGGCGCCGCGAAGCACCCAATCATATCCGATATTCCACAGAAGAGGTCCGAGAACCGACCCCTGTGGAACACCGCACGACACCACCTTTCGTCGCCACCCCTCGCCGGTCGGGTAACTAACGGCGCGCTCGCAGAGGTAATCCCCTACGACTCGCTGCAAGTACCCAGGCACGGCGTGGAACCTCATCGCCTCCAGGATGGTACCCCAAGGAAGGGTGTTAAATGCGTTGGCGATATCCAGAGACACCGCCAACACCACTCCGCCCCGAGATACCGAGGCCTCCGCTAGGACCCTCACCCGACCGATGGCGTCGAGGGTGGATCTGCCCCGGCGGAAACCAAATTGGTGATCGCTGAGATCCCGACCCGACTCCTCCAAGTGCTTGACGAGGCGAGCGAATAAGATTCGCTCAAAGAGTTTCCCCACCTCGTCGAGAAGCACGATTGGCCGATACGCTGATGGTTCAGCTACCGGTCGTCCCTCCTTGCGCAGCAGAACCAATTTACCACACTTCCACGTCCGTGGGAACCGGCCCTGCTGCAAGCAAGCGTCGAAGAGACTCAGCATTAGGGGCTGTAAAGGCCCCAATGCCAGAGCCAAGGCACGACCAGGAATGCCATCGGGTCCCGGCGCAGTATTCTTCGCCCGAAGACGAAGCACTGCAGCCCCCAACTCATCCCCGGAGATCTCCTGCACGACGACTTCTTGGTCATCCACCTCACTCATCGGCGCCATTCGAGGTACCTGACGATCTGTACCCGACGGAAATAAGGCTGAGACTACAGCCTCAAGCAGATCCGACTGGAGACTCTTGGTCAGCGGGGGGGCCCAAGGTCGAAGCTTCCGCCTCACCAACTTGTACGGCCTCCCCCACGGATCCCTATCGAGAGACTCCAGCATCTCCGCCTCGGCCAGGTCCTTCGCCTTTGCGATCGCCGCTACAAGCGCCTGCACGGTATCACGATACCGAGCATAGTGCTGACGCTCAAGCTCTGGGTCACGTCGCCTCCTTCTCCGGCATCTGGTGTACTGGCGCCTGAGAGCCACGCAATGCTCGCGGAGCCGCGATAGTTCCTCCGACCACCAGTAAACACCGCGCCTAGGAGCCACGCGACGTACGCGAGGCATCGCCGTGTCGCAAATACGCGACAACACGACGCCCAGTCGCACAGACTCCGCTTCCACCTCCACATCACCCTCGGGCGCTCCAACCCATGCCTGTACAAGGGCAGCCTCAACCAAAGCTTCCCTGTCGAGTCGTTTCAGGGCCCAACGTGGGCCTTCCTCACGCGAGGGACGAGCTAAGCCGCTCGGCGTAACAGGGAGCGTGGACACGTCGAACCTCACATAGCGATGATCCGATAGCGTTTCCACGCCCTCCATCACATGCCAGCCTCGGACACGGCGCGCCAGGACGGCTCCAGCGAACGTAACGTCCACGATCGAGCCACCCTGTTGTCGTACGCACGTATCTGCCGACCCCCGGTTCAGCACGACCAGACCGGTAGCGACTACCCAGTCTTCGAGGAGCTCTCCGCGCGCATCCGTTCCGGGACAACCCCAAGCCGTGGACTTGGCGTTGAGATCTCCGACAAGAAGAACCTGACCGGAGCCACTTCTTCCAGCGAGAGCACCGACTTCGACCAGAAACTGTTCGAAGTCGGCGAGACTTCGATTCGGAGAGAAGTATACCCCGACCAGCGTCACGTCTCCGACGAGCGCCGAGACGAAGCCTCGACCCTTCGTCACTGCTCCGAAGACCGGAGATCGGGCCGCTAACCGGGTCCCGATGGCCACCACACCGTCTCTGTCACCCACCCAGTCGTCCCCTGATGGAATATAGTAGGGCTCGGCAACCACGACGACGTTTATCGACCACTCCGCCATACTCTGGAACAAGAGGTCCTGAGCTCTGGCGCAGTGGTTGATATTCGCCTGTAGGATTCTCATGGCCATACTCTAATCTATGGTCATGGGACTCTCTGCGGGCCTGGAAGGTTGATTAGAGGCCCTCGGAACCCCCTTACCTGCCTTGCCCGGCTTCCTCTTCTTCGAAGCGGGAGCACAGTCTTTGGCCCCCATGGTGTGCTTCGCCGCTCTGCCGGCCGCTGCGCACGAGACGCAGTGCGGTTCCGCTGAGCACTCCTGGGCCTTGTGTCCCGGCTTGCTGCACCGATAGCAGAGGTCGCCTCTGTCGACCTCCGCAGTGCATTTGGCCCTGACATGCCCGATCTCCAGGCACTTAAAGCACCTCAGAGGCCGGTCATCCAGAAGCCGAACCTGCGCCGATACCCAACCGACGAGCAGCCTGCCACCCCCGGACACCTTCCTGGCTGCTGCGACCGGGCATCGAATCCACGCAGCGCCGAGGCCACTAGAACCGATGGTAACGGGCCCGCATCGGACTTCATCGGCTGGACATCCTCCGATTCGCGCAATGGCAGCCACCACGTCGCTGCTTGCCACGGAGTCGTCAAGACCCGAAATGCGCATTTCTGCACATTTTATGGGCCTCGACACCCGAACCTGCTCTTCCGCAAGGGACTCCCTCAGCTTTTTAGCGAGATTGTCCGCCATTTCCCCGCTTTTAGCTCCAGGCAATTCCAGAATTCGGCCACCCGTGACCGCCTTCCGGAACCGAAGCTCTTTAATGCCGAGGTCAGCCAAACTGACCTTCTGCTTCGCCTCCGCCAAGACCTGGGCATAGGTAACGCCAGAGGCCTCGGCTTCGGGTTGCAGTGTCAAAACTACTGCCGTGGATCGCTGGGCCCGGAGCTTCTTTTCTTGAGCAGGCCGTGGCTTCCTCTGCGGTTGTGGCTGCGAACGCGAAGATACTGCCTGTGTAGCCACCTTCCTCTTCCCCTTCTTCTCCGACTTGGCTGTGTTTGGCTTAGCCGTACTCGGCCCAGCCGCACTTGACTCAGCCACACTCGATTTAGGCACGTTTGGCTTCCCCACATGCAGCTTAGTCGAATTCGGCTTAGCCGCTTTTGGCTTTGCCTTGGCTCCCTTCGTTTTCTGCCCCGTAGGAGCAGAAGTTTTAGGGGGCGCAGGGCGCGCCTCCAGCTCTGGCCAGTCAGGGCCCATCAAGGGTGAGGGTGCAATCTCAACAGACCCAGTGGTCTGCACCGCCTCCCTCCTCCTGTCGGCCGCCAGCGGGGGCCGAAGCCTTTTCTCCGGCAGGAGACGGTCCTCTAAGGACCTGAAGCGAGCGGTCATCATGGTCCCAACCTGGGACAAGACCGTCCGACAAATCTCCTCCACGTCCACTCGAGGTTGCGCTGCAGGGGACGCAGCCTCCGTCAAATCCATGGGAGGGGGCACCGGACAAGCCTGCTTCTGTGCCCTCTCCATATTCTCCTTCAGTATGGACATCTCCTTGCGGAGATTGTCCATCTCAGCCTGCAGGCGAGCATTGTCCGCCTGCAGCTGGCGCGTCTCCTCCGTGATAGTCCGCGAGCAAAGGACTTCCACGGCATTGGCTACAGAAGCCGTCGCCTCCTTCAGCTCGCGAACGATGGTCCCTTTTAGGTTTTTTGACTTGGTGGCGATCTTCGCGATGATCGCCAAGTCCTCCAACACCTGTTGCTTCGTTAGGGATGTAGCCCTCTTACTAGGTCCGACGCCCGATTCAGCCCTCTCCGCAATGGCTGACGAAAGATCAGCAGCGCGCGATTCTCGCCTCCTGCGAGTGTCAGCGACGCACTTCTCCAGTTCTTCTTCGGCCATTAGTAGGAACTCTTCTCGTTTTGCAGTCACAAGAGCCCTCTTGGCTTCCGCCAAACCTACATACTCCCCTGTAGTCGGGGGCCGTCCTCGACCTCTACGAGCCGCAGACGCAGGCCGTGCCGTTTCCTCATCGGACGATGCCGAATCGGAAATCGGGTGTCGCCTTTTGCGCCACAGCTTGTTGCTGGTGTCGGAACTAACCGACCGAGCAGTAGCGAGACTACAGTCCGAGGCCATGGACTCGTCCTGCCTCCCCGCACTCGACTCCCGGCTGACCGCACTTCTGGTCTTCCTTCTTCCCGTCTTGCAACTCTTCTCCTCTTCTCCCTCTACGTCTTGTTTTTTGTGTTTCAATTTCTCCATAATTGATCCCACGAGTATGGTAGGAAATAAAAAGTCCACCCCAGCAGAGCCTCCTTGCTCGGGTAACCCTAATACGCCTGGGATGGCGGGTGTTATCCCAGGGTTGAGCGCTAGCAGCTGATGAACTCCCCAGCCTCTCGAATACACGAGCACCCTGACGTCACGCTTCAAACGTCAGGAATTGAGGATTTTTTAAAGAGGTTATCTCCTCGCGGTCCGGCCAATAAAGGCAAGACCCTCGTTCCCACACAGGCCGCTAGACATGTCAACGACACCTGCACGGGTTTACGACTCGACAGTGGCAAAAATGCCTGTCCAGCTGTAAAGTAAAATACTCACCGAACCCGCCGACCGACCGGCAAAAGGGCCACCACGACTGGCGGCCGCTGATCCAGTCCTGCCCAAGACCATTCGCCACTGGCATCGGGTCTGAGCTTGAACTCCCACCTGTACTAGCTACGATAACTAACTACGTGGAATCGTTCACCACCGAGTACGATAAAAATCACCGTACTTGGTTATCGGTATCGGGTCCCGCCCAGAAGGGGCAAGCAAGCTAACTACCACAAACTACTACTACTTATGACAGCCCAGAACCATTCGCCACCAAGCGCGTTGAAAACACCACACTGGCAAACGGCATCGGGTTCAGACCGCCACTAGCGAGATCCATCCCCTACTGCGCTGGCCCCCCGAAAGGGACACTAGCATGGGGCATTTATCGGAATCTCGCTATGCTCAACCTAAGTGCCTACCACACAGTCTACTCTGCTGAAGGCAGGAGGACTGGGATAACTAAAGTTAAGCTCAAAACAATGCAACTAACTACAAAGCTTTGCTACAAGCTGCCCGCAACACCCGCCTCAGCGCCCGTCGGTATTACCCAACAAAGCACTTTGGGGGACCGAGCCTAAAGCTATAGCCAAACTAGGGCAGCGCTGCGTACGCCCACTACCTTTACCAACGAGCACCGTGCATGCACCGCACTCGAAATCGGCCGTAAGGTTCGGACCCACCTCTGCAAGGTCTAACTCCGTCCAAGGCCACCCCGCGAACAAGGCCACCCCAGGGAGCATACTGGACCAAGCATCCCGGCACTCCAGCACCGAGCATAAACATACTCACTAGAGAGCGCCGGGCCCCCCCTGCCAGCCAGGAAGCTGACCCCAAAACACGCTCACCACATGGCAGCCACCTCTCCGCCAGCCACGAACAAGGTGCGAACCCTCATGGCTGGCCATCGCCACACTAGGCAATCTCTAAGCCGCGGACAACCTCTCCTCTTTTTTTTTTGGCAAGGAGAGATCACCGCGTACCCCCCCAAACAACTACGGGACCACTCCAATCAAGCCACTCTGAGAAGCAGAGCAGTACCTGGAGCATTCCCGCCGCTGTTCCCAGGTAAAGAGACCACCCCAACAGACAGACCCCCCAAAAAGAGAGCCCATCCCAACAACCCCAACAGACAGACCCCCCAAAAAGAGAGCCCATCCCAACAAACCCCAACAGATAAACCCCCCAAAAAGAGAGCTCATCCCAACTAGCCCCGATAGACAGACCCTCCAAAAAGAAAGTCCATCCCAACCAGCCCCAATAGAAAGACCCCCCAAAAAGAGAGCCCATCCCAATCCCCCCCCTGTCAGCCATGAACCGGGCACGAACCCTCATGGCCGACCCCCGCCGCGCCGGGTATTAGCCAACGATTGACAAGCCCCCGAAAGAACTCATCAATCGTTGTTGCCCAGGGAGCACCAGGCCCGTACCGCTTCCAATGCCACCGGACGAATCCGGATGGCATTGATAACGGACAGGCACACGAGGAGGTTCCCGGCGAGGCCCCCCCAGTTAACCTAACCTAACCTAACCTAACCTAACCTAACCTAACCTAACCTAACCTAACCTAACCTAACCTAACCTAACCTAACCTAACCTAACCTAACCTTTTTTTTTTTTTTTTTTTTTTTTTTTTTTTTTTTTTTTTTTTTTTTTTTTTTTACGTTGGAAAATCCGTTACGGATACCCCCCGGCCGAGAAGGTGACGGCCGAGGTGGTTATGTGGGACTACCCGGCAGCATAGAAGACGCTGCCATTTTTAAGGCTACCCACTAAAAACCAACGGTTACCCTCATCGCCATAGTGGGACGCCACGGGATCGCTTGTCGCACTCACCGTGACGCCCCGGCGGTATCGCCACCCCCGATAAGGGTGCTCCGAGTAACGAAAGCACCCTTACGACGTAGGCCTATGGCTGGTGAAAGGGGTCACCCTCCCCTCTCACCAAGGCACTACGGCTGGGGAAGGAAGCGTCGGGCGTACTCCCGCCTCCTTCTCCCCAGCCTACCCCTTCGGAGCGGATCAGCGGTGGAGGCTGACTCCCTGATCCGCTCCGCGGCCTCCTTCGCGGCAATTACCTGCTCGCAGAAGGAAGCCACCGCGACCCAACACCTCTCGCTGCCGATCATCGCGCGTACCACGCGCGGCAGCGAAAGGTCCCTGCCAACCACAGCCGTCAGCTCAGAGCGCTGACGGTCCCAGGCTGCGCACTCAGCCAGGGTGTGACGAGCCGTGTCTACGGCCTCGTCACAGTGGTGGCAGGAGGGGGTCGCCTCTCTGCGTGCGATCTTGTGCAGGTACTCGCCGAAGCATCCGTGCCCCGTCAATACCTGCACAAGACGATACGTTAGGGTCCCGTGTCGCCGGTTGATCCAACGATCCATGTGGGGGCGGACTGCCCCCACTGTCGCCAGACCGGCGACAGGAGACTCCAACTCCGATTTCCACTGTCGGATCAGGACTCGGTGAGCTAGAGCCCTGACCCGCGCCGCCTCGATCCTTTGCCCATCCCTGGCTTCTGCCCGGTGCCAATACACCCTGGCGAGCACCTCCGCGTGTAGCTCCCACGGCGGATCGCTCGCCAGGAGTGTGGCCGCAGTGTAGGACACCGTACGGTACCCCCTGATCACCCTCACCGCTAGGACCCTTTGCGTTCTTCGCAGGAGGGCCCTGGAATCCGCAGTGAGGGCTCCCGACCATATGGGAGCACCGTACAGGGCCATGCTCCTCACGATGCCGGCATATAGGCGCCGGCACGGAGCCTGCGGCCCACCGACGTTGGGCAGAAGCCTCCCCAAGGCAGCTGCAGTGGAAATCAACTTCGGGGCGAGCAGAGAGAAATGCGCCCCGAAGTTCCATCGTCCGTCCAGTGTGAGGCCCAGATACTTCATCTGGGCCTTCAGCGCCACCTGCGCACCCTGGACGGAGATGGACGCCCGACGAGGGGGACCTCGCCGAGGGCCGTGGAACAACATGGCCTCCGTCTTCGTGACGGAGACCTCCAGTCCCAACAGCCCCACGCGGTCCGCTACCAGCGTAGCACCGACGGTAGCAAGACGGGCCGCCTCCGCAAAGCTCCCTCCCCGTGCAGTGACGAGGGTGTCATCTGCGTAACACAACACCCTCATCCTGGGGAGGAGCGGACAGCGGAGCAGCCAGTCATAGCCCAGGTTCCACAAGACCGGTCCCAAAACGGACCCTTGTGGAACCCCTCGGCTCACACTCCGTCGGTATAGCCGCCGGTCGCCGCCTACCCACAGGACCTCTCTATCCTGCAGGTATGCCTCCAACAGCCGCCGGAGATAGGGAGGCACTCCATGGTACCGGAGCGCCTCGACCAAAGTCTCGAACGGCAAACTATTGAAGGCGTTGGCGACGTCCAGCGAGACCGCGACGACGACGTCCCCCTCGGACACAGCCTCCTGGGTCAGGTCCTTCAGAGCCCTCAGGGCGTCGATCGTCGATCGACCCGCCCTGAAGCCGAACTGGGCTTCTGAAAGACCCGGACCCACCTCCTCGAGGTGCTGGACGAGACGGGCAGAGAGGATTCTCTCGAAGAGCTTACCCATCTCGTCCAGCAGCACGATTGGCCTGTACGCGGAGGACGAGTCGACAGAACGACCCTCCTTCCGCAACAGGCACAACCGCCCCTCCTTCCAGGCCTTCGGGAACTGTCCAGTGCGCAAACAAAGGTTGAACAGCTCCCTCAGCCTGCCCCCCAAGTATTCCAGGGCGATGACCAGAACCCGCCCTGGAATACCGTCCGGCCCCGGCGCAGTGTTGCGGGCTCGCAGGCGACTCAGCGCGACCTCCAGCTCGACCTCCGTGATGTCCGGGATAGAGCCCACCCCCCCGTCAAGAGAAGGAGGGGCCATCACAGGAGGAGAGTGGCCGGTGGAATTCGGGAAAAGTTCCCCCACCAGCCGCTCGAGGAAATCCGGCTGAAGGGACTCCATGACCGGGGCGCCAGCGCCGCGGGTCTTATTCCGCGCGACGCGATACGGGCGCCCCCATGGATCCCTGTCGAGACCGGCCAGGATTTCCTCCCGAGCCAGGTCCTTCGCCTTCCGAATCGCCAGCCACAGAGTCGACTTCGCCTCGCGGTAACGACTCCGCAGCTGGGCCTCCATGTCCGGGTCAAAGCCGTGACGACGGCGACACCGGACGAAGGCCCTACGAGCCCTGCAACAGGCCGCCCGAAGTTCGGCAATTTCGGGCGACCACCAGTACACTGCCCTGCGCCGGGGCCTGGACCCCACCCTCGGCATGGCCGCATCGCAGACCCTAGTGAGAGCCTCGCGCATGCGGCCCGCCGACCCCTCCACGTCGGTCTCCTCGTCGGGCGGATCGGGAAAGGCCCAGCCCTGGACGATGGCCGCCTCTTCGGCCATTTCCCGATCCAGCCGCTGGACTGCCCAACGAGGAAACCGACTCCCCCCTCGCGGTGGTCTGGCCAGATCCGGCCGGGAGGCGGAGATCTCAAATCGGACGTATAAATGGTCCGACAGAGTCTCCACCTCCTTCTCCACTCTCCAGTCGACGACCCGACGTGCGACAGCAGGGGTGGCGAACGAGACGTCCACCACTGAACTCCCTTGCTGTCGCACGCAGGTCGGTTCGGTCCCTCTGTTAAGGAGGGACAGACCGGAGAGGAGCGACCAGATCTGGACGGCCTTACCCCTAGCGTCCGTGGCGTGGTTCCCCCAGGCCGCGGATTTGGCGTTCAGGTCGCCGAGGACGATAACGTTCCCCGACGCCTGTCTGCTAATCGCAGCACCGACGGAGTCGAGAAAAACCTCGAACTCCGCCAGGCTACGATTGGGGGAGAAGTACGTGCCTACGACAACGTACTCCCCCCACCGCGCCACTACCAAACCCGGGCCAGTCTCCAAGGTGGAGAGAGGGGGACCGGGACTAGATCCCACGACCACTGCCACGGAGCCGTTTATGTCCCCCGACCAACTGGAACTAGGGGGGACAAAGTAAGGCTCGCAGACCACCGCAACTTTAATGTCCCACTCCGCCATAGCCTGGATAAAGAGATCCTGGGCTCTGGCAGAGTGGTTGACATTCGCCTGTAGGAAACCATGTCGCTTTGTACTTATCATAGCGACATGGCTTCTACTGGCGCCTGACGGCACGCCGCTGGTACGGCAGCTGGAGAGGGACCAGCTGCCATATTTCTTCCCTTTGTTTGGGGAGCCTTACAGGCTCGGCTCCCCATTTGGTGCCCTGCGGGTAAACCGAGGTCCACGCACAGGGCACATCGCAGGACTCCGGTGCAGTTGGCTTGGGAGTGCCCGGCCAGACCGCACCGGAAACACAGGGTGCCCCTATCCACCCCAGTGGGGCAGACCGGCCGAGTGTGTCCGGGCGCTTGACACCCAAAACACCTCATAGGCCGGTCCTCGAGGAGCTCGACCGCGGCAGAGCTCCAACCAACAAGAAGCCTGCCGGCCTCAAGGACTGCCTTGGCTGCTTCGACTGGGACCCGGGCAAAGGCAACGCCCATACGCTCCCCTCTGCCCCACCGAATCTCACCGACGTGAATGACGTCAGTAGGACAGGCCGTGAGGCGGCAGATGGCCGCAGTCACCCTATCGGTGGTGGCTGAGTCATCCAACCCCTTCACCTTGATGACCACGCGCTTAACGGGTCGGACGACCTTGGCCACCCCGTCAAGAGCAGTCCGCAGGTCTGCCGCCAAACGTTCCGCCTTTTCCAGACCTGCCGCTTTGGGCAGCTCCAGAACCCGGGCCCCCGTGGCCGAACGCCTGATTTTGAGCCCGCCCTCAATGCCAATTTGGCCGAGATCAATTTTCTCGGCCGCGCTTGAGAGCACTTGGGCGTAAGTCACGCCCTTAGCCACGGCCTCCTCCTGCAGTGTAATCAACACTGCAGGGGCTTTGGCAGACGGCAATTTGGGTCCCTTTTTGCGGCCGGCTCCGCCTTTTTTGGGCTTCTTCTTCTTTCCCTTTTTGGCGACAACCACCGTGGCGTTTGGGGGAAGAATTGCCGGCTGAGCCACTCGGCTTGTTTGGGAAGACTGAGGGGCCTTTTTCTTACCCCTCTTGACCACCGTCGACCAACCTTCATCCATAGCAACAACCTTCTGTGGAGGAGGAGCAGGAGAAGGGGCAACGGTGGATCTTACCCCAAGGGCCTTCTGGGACCCTTTCTGTCTTCTCTGAGCTGGAGAAGACATCACCACTTCAGGTGCCGGCCCAACTGGAACCTAACCTAACCTAACCTAACCTAACCTAACCTAACCTAACCTAACCTAACCCAGTAGCGCTCCAGACGCCGTCCGGAACGGTCAGGAACACTTTTGCTCCGCACGCTGACAACCTGCAAAAAGTTTAAAAAAATTCAAAACAGTGGTAAAAAGTTTGTGAAATATCAAGTGCTATATATCAAAAGTTGCGCAAAAGTGAGGCGCACACGCCTGTGAAATTGGTTTTGTGATTAGACATAAACTGAAAAAAAAAAAAAAAAAAAAAAAAAAAAAAAAAAAAAAAAAAAAAAAAAAAAAAAAAACTGTGACGCAAAAACTGTGATTTTTGAAATTTTCAAACTTTAAAAGTTAAACGCTGCGCGATTAAGATCGGGGACCTATATTTTTTATAAAATCCCCTTAAAGTGCTCGCTAAGCTCTACATTTTGACACCCTGAACGGATTTTTCAGACGTCTTTTTGACCTTCAAAAAGGCAAAAAAAAAAAAAAAAAAAAAAAAAAAAAAAAAAAAAAAAAAAAAAAAACAAGTCGCACGTGGCCACGTTTTTTGACTTCCCGGTGTGCACGACTCCAACTGACAACGCCTTTTTGAAGACCTTCTGACGACGAGCATCACGCCGTTTAAATCCTGAAAAAATATTCATTACAACTGAAGATACAGCATTTTCAAATTTTACCAAATTTTCAAAAATTTGTAACTCAAAAAATAGATCTATTACACCACTTTTTTATTCGTTTAAAATATAGCAAACAAGATTAACTAAATTTCTGCAAAATTTCAAAATTTTCGGACTAACCGTTGAGAAGTTACAAATTTTTGAAAAATAAGGGTTGACACGTGGGGGTAGTTCGCGCCTACTTGGAGCAAAAGTGTGAATAGCTGGGGTTTTCAGCTACACCCTTGCCTTGACTTCCTAGACGATCCTGACGGCTCCCTATCATCCAAAATTTTTCGCGCGGAACGTGTAGAGCTGACACCACAGGCGGGTGGAACCTGCTGAGACAAGATCCTGGAGCTATCGCACGCCACTGTGGGGTGCCTGGAACCGGAGAAATCGAGCTTTCAGTAAATTGACAACCATACTGGCCGCCATCTTGCCAAACTTAGAAGCGAAATATCTCGACTTCTAGGAGTCGCACGAGGCTGCGGTTTCTTCTGACGTGTTGAGCGGGAAACACTCTACCTGGTTGATACAATAACTCCAAAATTTTTATTAATATTTTTTGACGCCATTTTTAAAAATTTTTTTTTTAAAAAAAATTTTTCTTATTAGTTCCGCAATTGTTTTGCTGTAGGCATCGTTCTCACTCTACACTTTACCTATATTCTACCTAAAATCTGGAAATAAATATTATTGACATTTAATGTATACTTTTTAAACTTATTTTATTTTATTTTTTTTTTAAAAATTCTAACTGACTTACACAACTTGTATTTTACATTTTAATATTATTTATTTACACGTTCTGACACACACCTCCGGTATGTTCCACACTCCCAAAAAGACGACACCTGGCAACGAGGAGACACGGAAATCCCCACCAAAGACGATCACCTTGTCCAAAGTGAGGAAAAGTATTGGCGAATGGGAGGCTGCACAAACAGAACCCTCTAAGGAAACCCCCGTAACAACAAGGGCCAGCCAACCGGGGCCTGAAAAAGTAGGCACCAAAAAGAGGCTCTCACTGAGCCAAAGCCAAGGTGCGAACACGCAGCAACCCATGGAAACGCCGCCACTGGAACAACGAGCTGACAGAATCTCAGAAGCCAGGGCCTGTCTCAATAGAGCCAAGCTGCACCTAAACAATTCTAGAAATCTCAAGGCCGAGATCAAATCAGGCGTCGTTGAGGCGATAGACAGATTGTACCAGATTGTCAAAGACCTGGAGACAAGGCTTAAAGAGAAGGAAAAAAGTGGAACGTTAGAGAAAGCGCAACCTACAAATCCACCTGTGCAATACGATCCCTGCACCATACTGAAGCAGTTGGACGTAACCACGCAGTGCCTACAGGAGAATAACGAAAGGATTGAAGAGCTGCGTAGGACGTTGGAGAGGCAAAGTATGGAGCAGGCACCCAAAACTTATGCTGGCGTGGCAGCGGAACCCAGAATAAAACCGCATATAGTAAAGAATGCGCTCCACTCAGTAATAATAGCATCTGAGGATGAAAACGACACGGGGGAGACGGTGCTTAGTAAAATCAGAGACACCATAGACGCTAAAGAGGGTTGGATAAAGGTGGAAAGAATCAGGAAAGCGAGAGACAGGAAAATTATAATGAGCGTGGGGAGCAGGGAAGAGCGAAACCAAATAAAAGAAAAGCTTCAGAGCGCAGGGAAACGCCTTACATGCGAGGAGATGAATAATAAAGATCCGCTATTGATACTCCTGAACGTCCTTTCTGTCCATGACGACGCCGGAATCATGAAAGCACTTCGAAACCAAAACCGGCAATTATTTCAGAACCTGGACCCCGCCGAAGATCGCGTGGAGATCAAATATCGCAAAAGGGCTAGAAACCCCCTGACGAACCACGTCATTGTAAGAACTTCGCCAATAATCTGGAAGAGAGCGACGGAATTAGGCTCGTTACACGTAGACCTACAAAAGGTGAGAGTGGAGGACCAGTCCCCATTGGTGCAGTGCACTAGGTGCTTGAGTTTTGGCCACTCTAAACGCTTTTGCAAGGAGAGCATAGATTCCTGCAGCCATTGCGGTGGCCCTCACCTTAGGGGTGAGTGCGCGGAATGGCTTGCGGGAACCGAGCCAACATGCAAGAACTGCAAAGGCGCAAAGAGTGAAAACACCGGGCACAATGCTTTCAGTGGGGACTGCCCTGTCAGAAGGCGATGGGATGGGCTGGCTCGTTCCGCTGTAGCTTATTGCTAAGGGCAACAAGGGAGAAAGAACCAAGTACCTCATATGCCAGGCAAATCTACAGCGGAAAAAGTTAGCCACTGACGAGCTGGTGATCGAGGCAGAAAAGCGCAAGATAGCAATAGCCCTCATCCAGGAACCATATGTGGGAGGTGCTAAGCGCCTTAAAGCTTACAAGGGAGTCAGGGTCTTCCAGAGCGCTAGTGGGGACACAATCAAGGCAGCAATAGCTGTCTTCAATTCAGGGATCGTCATCACCCAACACCCACAGCTAACCACGCCAAACATAGTGGTAATCGGCGCTCAAGCGGGCGCCTGGAGGGTCACACTGGTGTCTCTGTATTTTGAGCCGGATCAACCAATTGCAACGTACTTGCAGCACCTAAGGAGGATCGGCAGTGAGCTTGGCACTGGGTTTCTACTAGTTGGCGGTGACGTCAACTCAAAAAATACCTGGTGGGGTGGAACGACCACTGACGCGAGGGGAGATGAAGTGATGGGCTTATTTGATGAACTGGGGCTGCATATTCTAAACACGGGGGACAAACCGACATTCGACGCTATCCGGGGTCAAACTAGATATTGCAGCTTCATAGACGTCACAGCGTGCACCACCAAACTCCTGGACAGGATCGATGGCTGGAACGTTGACAGTGGGATCACGAGCTCGGACCACTGCGGAATCCTGTTTAGGATGGGACTGGGGAGATGTGGTGCTCCTGGCGTATCCAGAACAACACGCCGATACAACACAAAGAAGGCCAATTGGATTAACTTTCACGCGGAAACAAACAAATTGCTCAGGGAGAGTGGTCTAAGTCTGGATGCCATCAGGGACATTAACAACCGCCAATACCTAGACAGCGCCATCGACAATTATACCCGGGTCATTACCACTGCTTGCAACATAGCTATCCCCAAAAAGAAGGACCGGGACGACAGAGGCCTCCCGTGGTGGTCTGCCAAATTGGATAAATTAAAACGAGAAGTCAGGACACTTAAAAATAGGATTCCTCGAGCCGCACAGGTGAGGAGGGCTGGCGTCATTCAAACATATTTGAGAAAGAAGGACGAATATGAAGACGAAGCTTCCAGTGCGCAGATAGCTAGCTGGAAGGAGTTCTGCGAAAAACAGGACCGGGAAAGTGTTTGGGATGGGATATATAGAGTGATAGGACGTACAAACAGACGTGAGGAAGAAATTCCACTCGAGGAAGACGGGCGCACATTAAACTTAAAAGAGTCAGCACGTTTGCTGGCCGAAACGTTCTACCCCGAAGACTCCGAAGAGAACGAAACCGAGGAACATCGAAGAGTGAGAACCCTGGCAAAGGAAGTTAATCAAACAACTGACGGAGACAGCCATCTCGACCCACCTTTTACCAAAACAGAACTGCACACCTCTGTGGCGTCTTTCAACCCCAAGAAGGCTCCAAGTGAAGACGGTCTCACTCTTGACATCTGCCGTCAGGCAATAGAAGTGGACCCTGACTTGTTCTTGGCACTCCTAAATAAGTCCCTTGAATTACACCACTTCCCCACGGCATGGAAACAAGCGACTGTGGTCATATTAAGGAAACCAGGAAAAGAAAATTATAGCTCTCCTAGATCATACAGACCAATTGGCCTTCTGCCAGTATTGGGTAAGATCCTGGAAAAGATACTGGTAAAACGTATTAGATATCACATCCTCCCTAATATGAGCACCCGCCAGTACGGGTTTACACCCCAGAAAGGCACTGAAGACTCCCTCTATGATCTAACGAAACATTTAAGAACTAAACTGAGCCAGAAGAAAATTATTACAGTTGTATCCCTGGACATAGAGGGGGCCTTCGATAGCGCCTGGTGGCCGAAGATCCGGACCCGGCTGGCGGAAGAAAAGTGCCCTATCAATCTAAGGGCCCTAATGGATAGCTACCTGGAAGACAGAAAGGGGATGCTGGAAATGAAATACAAGAAACTGCAAACGAAACTCTACACTTTGTTTGGAAATGGGGTGTGAGCAACAAGCTTAAGTTTGCACCAAGCAAAACTACCGCCATGGTCGTCACCAACAAACACAGGTATGACAGCCCCCGCCTCAGCATGGGAGGAACGCCGATCGGCATTGTTAAGCAGATAAAACTATTAGGACTCACCATCGATGACAAGCTTACGTTTAACAGACACATAGATAACGTATGTGGGAAAGCTGTTAATGTATATAAGCAGCTGACAAGAGCAGCCAGAATAACCTGGGGACTTCAACCAGAGGTTCTCAGGGTTATTTATCTGGCAACAGTCGAACCGATTCTCCTGTATGCAGCAAATGCATGGGCACCGGCCTCCAAAAAATTGTGTGTCAGGAAAAAGCTTGACGCTGTCCAAAGGGGCTTCTTGCAGAAAATCTGCAAGGCATACCGGACGGTGTCATTACACTCTACACTTATCTTGACAGGCATTTTACCACTGGACATAAGAGTTAGGGAGGTAGCTTCACTATACGAGGCTAAAAAGGGTCACCCAATGTTGGCGCTACGCGGAAGGGAGGTGGAATCAAATGTCCCTGTGACTAGTACTCCACATCCAGCAGAACAAACTGGCCTGGAGCTCCATCTCCTGACGGACCGGCAACAGTACGAGGGGAATAAAAGCTTCTCTGCACGTATTTTTACCGATGGCAGCAAGATTGACGGCAGGGTCGGCGCCTCCCTATCCTTATGGAATGGGGACTCCGAAACCATTGCCGTCAAACTTAGTCTGCCGTCATATTGCACGGTGTATCAGGCGGAGCTCCTGGCCATTTGCGAAGCTACTAAAATAGCGCTAAGCAGGCATGACCGGACCATCGCCGTCTACAGTGACTCGCGTTCAGCGCTGCAAACTATTACTAATCTAAATTCCTACCACCCATTAGCTGTCCAGGCCAGGACAAACATGCGACATTTATCACAGTCCAACAAAACTCTTGCTTTATTCTGGGTAAAGGCGCATGCTGGCCTGGAGGGCAATGAACGCGCTGATCAATTGGCAAAGGATGCAGCGCTGAAATCCAAGAAGCGGCACACCTACGACAGGTGCCCAATTTCCTTTGTAAAGAGTATAATAAGAGAGGAGTCCATTAGCGAGTGGAACGCTCGTTATGTGGACGGAGGAACGGCCTCAGTTACAAAGGTATTCCTTCCGAATGCCATGGTTGCTTACCGAATCGCGCGAAAGATCAAGCCATCCGGAATCCTGACCCAAATCCTGACAGGTCACGGTGGGTTCTCTGAGTACCTGTATCGTTACAGGTGCAAAGAGAATCCATCATGCATCTGTCAACCTGGATGCGAGGAAACCCTTCTGCACGTCATACTCGAGTGCCCGGTTCACGACCTTGAAAGGCATAATATTGAGCATAGCATAGGCTTAGCAATTAATGTAGATAATATAAGTGTGTTAATGTTAAGTAAAGGTAGAGATAAGTTTTTAGATTTTTGTAAGCAAATAGTAACTAGAGTAATAAATAGGAATAAATAGGATAAGCAATATATATGTTTACAAATATTAGATATATTTAGTTTAACATATAGATACATAAATAGAATAAAGTAATATTCATAGAAATAATTGTAGAATTAGTATAAGCAATATATATGTTTACAAAATATTAGATATATTTCAGTTAAACATATAGATACATAAATAGAATTAAGCAATTCATAGAAACAACTGTAAAATCTCATAATTGAAGAAAAATGTAGTAAATGTAAAATAGATATAAGATGTTATAAAATGCCTAAATTATAACAGCACACCTAAATGCAACAGCAAAACCGTATCTCAAAAATGAGACTGAATAAAATTATTTACCCCTGTTCCTAGCATAAGAATAAAGAGATAGTTAGTCGGATATCCCATCCGTTACAGCGAGAAAGAGATGTATGAGAGAAAGATCAAGTATGCTGAATAAAAGTGCGAGAGGAATAAATGCGAGAACTGGTATGAAAGAGTAAATAGCTTAAAAAAAGACGGCGGCATTACAGCCGGCGGTGTATAAAAAAAAAAAAAAAAAAAAACCTTGTTGCCCTTAGCAGTACGCCACCGCCGATCGTGCCAGCCCATCCCAGCGCTTCCTCACTGGGCAGTCTTCGCTGAAGGCGTTGTGTTCGAAGTGGTCACTCTTTGCGTTCCTGCAATTTTTGCATGACGGCTCGGTCCCTGCGAGCCATTCCGCGCACTCACTCCTAAGGTGTGGTCCACCACAGTGGCTGCAGGAATCGACGCTCTCCTTGCAGAAACGCTTAGAGTGACCGAAGCTCAGGCACCTTGTGCATTGCACCAGTGGGGACTGATCCTCGGCTCTAATTTTTTGCAGGTCTATGTGCACGAAGCCAGTTTCTGTTACTCTCCTCCAAATCGTTGGGGAAGTTTTGACAACGACGTGATTTGTCAGAGGATTCCTGGCCCTTTTCTTAGATTTAATCTGAACCCGGTCTTCGGTTGGATCCAGATTCTGGAAAATTTGCCTGTTCTGGTTCCGGAGCGCTTTAAGGATCGTGGGGTCATCGTGGACAGAGAGAACGTTCAAGAGAATTAGTTAACCCAGTCGCGCTCTCCCCCCCGAGGCGAGAACACTTGTCCACTAGTCGCTCCGCGTCAGTTTGTGCAGCAAAAACATTTGAAAAATTCGTGAAAGTGGTATTTTTTATACGTACAGTAAAGTGCGATACATCAAAAGTTGCGCAACATTGCGCACTACACAACGGTGAAAATTTTAGAAAAATCGGACATCTTTTCGTAACCAATTCACACGAAAAAGTGGTAAATTTACAAAATTCAAAACTTCAAAAAAATACGCTGACCAAACAAGATCTGTAAGGTATATTTTTTAAAATATCCCTTGAAAGCCCTTACAAAGACCTTTCATTTGAGCCCAAATTTGAAATTTTTCGACGCCATTTTGAACTCCAAAAAGGCAAAAAAAAAAAAAAAAAAAAAACAAGTCACACGTGGACACGAGGTACTACTTCCGAGGCCGAACGATCAAAACTAACCACCAGAATCGACAGAGGACAAGACGAGGAGAAGCCTGCAATTTCCAGAACTCCAAAATCACAAGCAGTTTTTAAGATATTAAATTTTTAAATTTTACTAAATTTTCAAATATTTTTAAAAAATCGAAACGATCGACGACCCTCCTTTTTTAAAATTTTATTGTGTACATATTAATTAGTTTAACATCATACATAAATTTAAAATTTTTCTGTGCTGTAGTTTTTGAGTAACAATTTTTTGAAATTTTGGGGTTAACACGTGGGGGTAGATTCCGTGGGGTGGGACAGTCAAGTTTATATATAATAAATAAAACAAAATACACTTAAGCTATACAAATTTTTTCAAAATTTTTGAACAAAGTTTTACATTTTTTAACAGTAATTTAAGATAAAAAGGCTAGTTTTTCTAAGTTATCAAATCGGGGGCTGTAAATAAAAATTATTTATTAGAAGATCTGTACTCGTCTTGCCAAGACCTTTAAAACGAGCCCAAACTCGGGCTGTTTACCCCTACAGGTCAGGAAAAAAGGTTTTGGCACATATTATGACAGCTGTAGTGGCGGCCATCTTGTAAATCTTAGAATCTGTATAACTTTACTTCTGGTTGAGCTACGAAAGCCGGACTTACCACTCAGACTTTGCCATATTTGGCTTTATAAAACAGACTGGAAATTGGCTCTACATAGAGTCAATTTTCAAAACGGGAAATTCGCTTCCCTTCCGGTAGACGTATACAAGACGGAACAATAGACACCAATTTTGCGAAAATCCGACCAGAAAAGGCGAAGTTATACCGGTTCAAAGATACGGCCACCATATTGCACCGCCATATTGAAAATATAAAAACCCGCATATCTCTGCAACGGAAAGTCGTAGCGACGAGCGGTTTTCTTCACTGTATAGAGCTAACAGAGAGCTTCCAACCTCTTAATAGACCTGACTCTACATAGAGTCATAGAGTCACAAAAAAATATCGTCTGTTTCTGTTTCTGTGTTTTCCCTCGTATAAGTGTACCTTTAATTGTGCAAGTTCCATAAAAGTGTAAGTTGGTCCTTCGAGCCAAAAATCTTTAATAAATTTTAAATTTTTACGAGCATAAAATTGTGAAACTAAGACAAACCGAGATACTGACCCTACCTGACTGGAACGTGACCTGGACCGCTTACCACCGTGGGCCAAATCCGACAAATCGCTAAATTGAGCGTTTTGCCTAGCATCTTAACCTGATCCTAAATAACACGCTACTTGCCGTTATCTTTACACTTTTACATTTTACAACACACTCATATTATACAATAAAATAAAATACTCACCTACTTACCTGGAACTCCACCCGGAGACGCGACGATACAGGAACCTGAAACATAAAACAAATTAAGAATTTAATCCTTCTTATGCAATAATATCTACATCTAACTTATATTTAACTTTTGAATATATTGACACCCTTAAAACCTCTACAAATTTATACACCTTTACACTTTACATTGTATTTTACATATTTACAATTGACGCGCTGACCGCCGGTATGCTACGCACACCCAAGAAAACTGGAAGCAAAGATGACGGGTCCAAGTCTCCGCCAAAAACAATCACGTTATCAAAAGTAAGGAGGAGTATCGGTGAATGGGAAGCAGCTGGCACCGAACAAACAAATACCCCCAAAATGATGAGCAACAGCCAGCCAGCAAAAGTGAGGACTAAAAAAGCACTTTCACTGGACTCCGACCCAAAAGAAGTAAGTCAGTCAAAAGGCTCTACTTCCTCTCCTTCATCCTTAAGAACAGGCTACACGGATAGAACAGCCGAGGCCAGGACCTGTCTCGAGCAAAGCTGAATCTCAACAACTCGCGAAACCTAAAATCCGAAATAAAGACAGGGGTAATTGAGGCTATCGACAGAATGTTCCAGATCATAAAGGACCTGGACAAAGCACTTAAGGAGAAAAGAGACGGGAACACTACAGACATGGACCAAAGAAAGGACGAAAGAACGGACACCGACACAAACGAGGTTCTGAGACAACTCTGCGAGACGACAAAGAGCGTCCAAGAAAACAACATAAAACTGGAGGAGCTGCGGAAACTAATGGAAAAGAAAAGTATAGAGCAGGCCCCAAACACATATGCCAGTGTGACCTCTAACACCGTAAGACAGCCGCCGTCTGAAAAGACAACACTTCACACCATTATCGTAGCTTCGGAAGACGAAAATGATTCAGGAGACCTAGTCCTGAACAAAATTAGAGATAGCATAAACGCAAAAGAAGGATGGGTAAAGGTGGAGAGGATTAGGAAGGCGCGAGACAGAAGAATTGTTATGAGCGTAGGAAGCAGGGAGGAGCGTAGTGAGATTAAGGAGAAGCTTGAAAAAGCAGGGAAAAACCTCATTTGCGAGGAAGTCAATAATAAGGACCCGCTCCTTATCTTGACCAATGTCCTCTCCGTCCACAAGGACTCAGATATTCTGAAAGCTCTCCGCAATCAGAACAGTCATATCTTCCAAGCTCTCAACCAAATGGAAAACCGGGTAGAAATAAAGTACCGAAGAAGAGCAAGAAACCCGCTAACTAACCACGTGGTAATAAGAGTGTCTCCAACCATACGGCAAAGAGCCATGGATGCAGGCACGGTACATATAGACCTGCAAAGGATAAAGGTTGGCGACCAATGCCCTCTCGTGCAATGCACGAGATGCCTTGGCTTTGGTCACTCCAAACGCTTCTGCAGGGAAAGCACTGACTCCTGCAGTCATTGCGGAGGTTCCCACCTCCGCAGTGAATGCGCGGAATGGCTCGCGGGTAGCGACCCATCTTGCAGGAATTGTAGAGCCGCAAAGAGTGACCAGACAGAGCACAATGCCTTTAGCGAGGACTGCCCGATCAGAAAACGCTGGGACAGGCTGGCTCGTTCCTCTGTAGCGTATTGCTAAGGGCACCAAGGATGGAGTAACAACTTACCTTATATGCCAGACAAACCTGCAGAGGAAAAAGCTAGCAACTGACGAGGTCATGATCGAGGCGGGAAGGCGAAAGCTGCAAGTAGTGCTCATTCAAGAGCCATATGTGGGCGGGACTAAACGGTTCAAATCATACAGAGGGGTGAGGATCTTCCAGAGTGCCGGAAACGAAACGGTGAAAGCCGCTATAGCAGTACTCAATAACAATATAGTAATTACACAGTACCCCCACCTCACCTCACCCCCCCCCTCACCACGCCAAACATTGTCGTGGTGAGCGCACAATTCGGCACCTGGAAGATAAATCTGGTTTCCCTCTACTTTGAGCCCAACCAACCGCTAAACGCCTACCTAAACCACCTGAAAGTAATAAAAAATGAGCTGGGTACCAACTCCCTGTTAGTCGGCGGTGACGTCAATGCAAAAAACACCTGGTGGGGAGAAACAATTACCGACGCCAGGGGAGAAGACATCATGGGGGCTTTTGACGGATTGGGGCTACATCTCCTAAACACCGGCGACAAGCCTACTTACGACACCTTTCGGGGAGGTCGCAGGTACTCCAGCTACATAGACGTCACGGCATGCTCGACAAACCTACTGGACAGGGTCGAAGACTGGAGCGTCGATGGAGGGATGACAAGCTCCGACCACTCCGCAATCCAGTTCAGAGCGGGCTTGGAAAAGTGCAGTGCCGTCGGCGTAACCAGAACGACCCGTCAGTTCAACTCCAGGAAAGCCAATTGGACTGAATTGCATATAGAACTGGACCAATTGATTTCGGAGTCTGGACTGACATTAGATGCGATCAGGGACGTCAACGTCAACGACAAAGAAAGTCTGGAAAACGCCATCATAAAATACACTCGAGCAGTCGCTGCGGCGTGTTCCAAAACGATCCCTAAATTAAAAAACAAAGAAAAAGTCGAGCTGCCTTGGTGGTCGAGGAGACTGGAAAAGCTAAAGCGACAGGTGAAAACCCTAAAAAACAGGATTCCCCGAGCCGCTCAGGTACGGAGACCTGGGTTAGTTAGCGCATACCTCAAAAAGAAGGAGGAATATGAAGCTGAGGCAACAAAAGCGCAGATTGAGAGCTGGAAGAGCTTCTGTGGGAAGCAAGACCGTGAGAGCATGTGGGATGGGATATACAGGGTTATTGGACGAACAAGGAGACGCGAGGAAGATGTTCCGCTTGAGAGAGAAGGGAGAAGCCTCAGCTCTAAAGAATCAGCTAAATTTTTAGCTGAAACATTTTACCCAGAGGACCTACCCGAAAGCGACAACAAAGAACACACGTGTAAGACTCCTTGCCGAAACCGTCAATACCCCACTTCACAACAAAGACTCGATGGATCCATCTTTTACCATGGTCGAACTACTTGCAGCGTTGTCCACTTTCAATCACAAAAAGGCCCCCAGTGACGATGGTCTCACATCCGATATCTGCGAGCACGCCATCAAACAAAATCCCCAACTCTTCCTTGGAATTCTAAACAGATGTCTCGATCTGAGCCATTTCCCAAGGATCTGGAAGAGGGCAACGGTCATTATTCTCAGGAAACCTGGGAAAGAGAACTACAGGTCTCCCAAATCATATAGACCGATCGGCCTCCTGCCAGTATTTGGAAAGATCCTTGAGAAAATGGACCCTTTGCGTTCTTCGCAGAAGGGCCCTGGAATCCGCAGTGAGGGCTCCCGACCATATGGGAGCACCGTACAGGGCCATGCTCCTCACGATGCCGGCATATAGGCGCCGGCACGGAGCCTGCGGCCCACCGACGTTGGGCAGAAGCCTCCCCAAGGCAGCTGCAGTGGACCTCTATACTAACCTAACCTAACCTAACTCGACACATTTTCCCATGGATGTTGCAGTTTTTAGACCCTTAAAGATTTCGTGGCAAAATTAAGTGAAGAGTTGGAAAATGAAAAAAAAATGAAAAGAAAGCATTTTGCTCCGAACATTTGAGATAGCCTTTACCTTTACCTTTTATTACGTTAGGGATTACGTTGACATAGACAAAATAAGTTTGCTAAATCGTCCTAATGTTTCCACATCAGCAATTCATATTAGAAATAAAATTCACACGGCATAACAGTTTAAGAATACATTAGCATCAGAAAAAAGACGCTCGTTTGAGAGCCATTTATAAACTTCTGAGTTATAACATAGGTTCTTCAGTGTTGCTGTATCTGCCATCAGCTGTCAGTGAAGTCAGAGATGTTTTAATGTGCTGTGTGACCAGATAGTTTGCATCAAGTTTTGCTAAAAAATGGAATAAAGTGCTGAAATATTTTTGAAAATATTTCAGCACTTTATTATTTTAAGTTGCTTTTGGTAACTGGCTATGCGCCAAGCGAGAGTTTTTGAATCGTATAATGGTTTTAAACATCGAGGGAAAGAAGAAGACGATAAGCATCCTAGACGTCCTGGCACATCATTGACGATACCGTTAAGTAAAAAAATCGTCGAAAAAGTAACAAAAAAAAAAAACAAAAAAACAAAAAAAAAATGAGCCATCGTCGAAATTCGATTTGGAAGGTTGCTGAGGTTGCTTAGTTTTACGTCGTTTGCGTAAAGCTTTAACCAATTTTAAGCTTTAGCCGATTTTGAGGCAAAATCAGTCTTGGCTTTTGCACCCCGATAATGCACCTCTTACCTCAATGCTTGTTCAGAATTTTTGGCCAAACACAACAACCTATTAATGCCACAACCACCGTATTCACCGGAAAGGACTTTTTCCTATTTCTAAAGGTAAAGAAAAACCCATGAAAGGAAATCGTTTAGACAATCTCGATGAGATAGAAAGCAGAAACCTGAATGTCATCGAAAAGTGAATTTCAAGTGTTTTAAAGATTGGAGTAACGCTGGCTAATAAGAGCATCTTCTCCAAGTGGTCTACTGCGAAGGGAACAAAATTGATATTCACAAATAAATTGCTGAAAATCGAGTCTCGTTATTTTTTGATCGTATACTAAATACGTAGCAATAAATTCTTAAAAACAAAGATATTTCATAACAGATCAAAGAAATTCATCACTCAGTGTAATTCTCCAAGTACTAAGACTACATATTGATTTTATAAATCTAGTTTACTAGTCTCGTCCGACGCCTCTATCGCGAAAGAGAAGACCCAAATTGATCCTTATCGATCCAGATGACGATATAACAACTGACAACAGACGTTTAGGTGACACACCCGAATATACACACACACCGCCTTCGCCGGCGAAGGCGAGGCCCTAATTACACGCTGCCCCGGCGTTTTGCTGTCGGGGGGCGTTAGTGTCAATACCCTCAGATCCCTTTCCTAGTAATACGCCTTCTCTTGCAACGGTTCTTGTGTTTTCATTTCTTTATTTCTTAAATTATTAAGCCTTCTACGCGAATTGATTGCGATGGTTCTAGTTGTTCGTAAATTGCCCATTTTACTTATATTGACATTTGTGAAACAGTGATCACAATAAAAAAAACACCGGGCTGAGTTTGTTGTGTGGTTCTTCTCAGACCAGGAGGCGTTTGAAACCCTCGTAATTTTAACTTTAAGTTCAGAGATGTTCTTGCAGAAGGGCTTATTTCGATAAGTATGGTATCACCTCTATTTGACAATTCCTCATTTTTAGCTGAACATTGGTTTTGACGGTCTTCACGTTTGATAAAGTAAATTTAATACATTTAGTCTTTTTTTCTTTGAGCAACAGATTATTAGCATTAAACCATTGTACAACATCTGAGAGAGCATTGTTTATATCGTTAATTATTGACTGCTGTCTATTCATTTTAAAAATAAGAGATGTATCATCATCCAACAATAATATCCCATGTTTATCCCTTACAAAGTAAGGAAGGTCATTTATGTAAATAAGGAATAAGAAAGGCCCCAATATAGAGCCTTGTGGCACGCCCATTTTGACAAATGAACCAGGGGAACGCTTTCCATTATCGTCTACTTTTTGTATTCTCTCATTAAGATAGGAAGGATATGGAATTAGGAAAAAGCCCTTGATTTGATATCAAGAGCTTTTTCCTAATTCCATAATGCTGTAATTTTCGGATAAGAGTTTCATGCTGTACACAGTCGAATGCCTTAGACAAATCACAGAAAATGCCCAGAGCATCTCGTGATTCCTCCCAGGCCCCAAATATATTCAGCAATAACTTAACACCAGCGTCTGTTGTTGAGCGACCGGGAGTGAAACCAAACTATTGTTTATGTAAAATGTTATTTTTATTAAAGTGTGCTACTAGTTGACTAAGGATAACTGAAATTGGTCTATAGTTAGTTGGATCTAATGTACTGCCAGATTTAAATAATGGTGTTATTTTACTATGTTTCATTAGATCAGGAAATATACCGCAATCTATACAATTATTGAATATTACTGCTAAGTATGGCGCAACAATAGGCATTAGGGGCTGAAGTACAGTAACGGATACTCCCCAAAGATCATTTGTCTTCTTGACACTAATCAATTTAAAAGCTTTTACTATTTCCCGGGCACTAACCTTCTCGAAATTGAAATTAATACAACAATTATCAACATTGTCCGTAAGTAATTTCAGAGGCAGCAGTTGAAGAGTTTAAAGATTTAGTTGTGATAACTGGAGTATTAGTAAAGAAAGTTTCAAAAGCAGTTGCAACCTCAAGGTCAGAAGTAATATATTTGTTGTCTATATTTAGTTTAAAATCAATCCTACGAGATTTAGCTCTTCCAGTTTCCTCGTTAATTATTATCCAAGTTGTTTTTATTTTATTACTGCTATTTTGTTGTATTTTGCTATTTATATATAATGATTTGGCTAACTTACATTCATTTTTAAAAGATTTGGAAAATAATTTAACATAATTTTTAAACTCCTCACTAGTATTAAATTGTTTTTCCGCATACATATTATATAATTTTTCTCTATTTTTATGTAATTCTGCTGATGCCCACTCACTAAATAATAATGCATCAGTAACAAGGAAGGAAGAATAAAGTAACACAAAAACATCTACGGAGGATTTGAGAATGAAATGATGACGTAAGTTGTTAACTAGAGCCTCGTGGGACCCGCCTCCAGCCTCCACGCGGGACTCTGACATACCTCTACCTACCGCCTGCACTGTATATTGACCGTACCGACACGCCGGAACGACGAACACCACGACAGCCGACAACCGGTACTTCCGGCGTGTAACCTAGCACTAGACAGAAATGCATTTCAATGGAGATCGAGTACTTGGACGGTTAGTGAGCTCGTACATCCTCACCGACTAGTGGCGCCGCCGGGAGCCGCTTCCACTAGTGTCCTGCTCCGCTTTGCAACACCGCCCGAGTCACATACATTTTAAAATAATACCACAGAACAATTTACAAAATATGTATTTCGTTTGGTGCAACCTGGGTCGCACACACAGACGCACACACCGCTGTACACTGTACTTACTAATCCATTCACGGAGGTCATTTTATACAAATAACAGTCAAATTGAATCCTATTTTCACTTAAAAATGATATTTGAATATAAAAATAGTCAAAGAATTAAACTAGGATAAGTACAGAAATATATCAATAATTCATTTGTTCCGACACACACACACACACGGACAAGTAATGTAACTGGTCAGCCCGCGGGTGCGGTCGCGGGGTGAGCGTAGGTCACTCGGCCACAGACGCCGGTACTGCGACGGACGACCGCGCGTGTGACGAGTACGACGAGCACGACGAGCACGACGAGCACGACGAGCACGACGACTCCCCTGAGGGAGAACTGACGGACGCTACTCATATCAATGAGTCACTACTCAGTTCTGTTCACCTCTAATCAGCTCATAACATAAATTAACTAAGAGTGAACAATAATTATTCTCAATCACATAAATTATTAGGCAAATTGAATAAGTTACATAATAATTGAAGTATTGTTGATTCTCAATTACATATTTATATATTATTATAACGATATTCAACTAAATTAAAATCTTTACAGAGTCCTGGTCGATGTATAAAATTAACTTAAACCTATTTCTTTACAAATATAGTAAACGTTGTCGTTCTTAACTTAACCGTTACAAAACATGTTTAAACTAAGTCGCAACATGTCATCGGCAGTTTGTCGCAGTGTGCGTGAGTACTGACACAATATATACACTAACTTACACATACTACATGCTAGAGGTCTTTTTATACATTTCATTAAGTGACATATCTTCTCAACACCCGCTCGTCTCATTTATCAAACAATCGATGCCGCCTTCGTTTTGGAATTTACATATTTCTTTTCGCTGCGTCTTTACGAGTCCTTGCAAGTGTGTTTCTCAAATGAAAACAATATAAATACGAGACGGACGACGGCTCGGGTGGAACTTTCGATCATATAAATAAATAAATATGAAGTTCTCGACGACATCACGGTGACGGTTGTGGTTTGATTTCGAGACGAATCGATCTTTCGACTGAACAACGGTAACGGAACGTAACAGTTCGTTCGTGCAACACTCGGTGCCGGCGTCAGTGGCGCAGCAGACCGCGCGCCTTGGGCGTGAGGCGGCGCACGCGGCCGCGCGACGAGATGGACACGGGCCCGGAGGCGCCCGAGCCGCCGGAGCCGCGCGCCGGCGCCCGCAGGTAGTCGTGGTCGGGCGGCGCGCCCTGCAACACACACACACACACACAGCTCAGTCGCCGCGCGCGGGGCCGAGGCGCGCGAGGCTCAGGCGCGCGGCGCGTGCGGTACCAGGGCGGGCCGCGCCGCCGGCCGCTGCGACGGCAGCCGCTTGCTGATGGCCGCCACGGAGTCCTCCTCGCTGTCCTCGTTGTAGCGCCGCGGGGAGCCCCGGCGCCGCAGCGGCCGCCGCGACGCAGAGCCCGAACCGGAACCAGACGCGGAACCGCCGGCGGATCCGGGGGCGGAGCCCTGCCGCCGTCTGTAAATCATCGCAACGAGTGTTATGGATGCGTCGGATCCGACGATCGGAGGGGTCCGGAAGTTGTCAGGATCGTTTCGTCGCGGACCTGTACAGCAGTAGAGGGGCGTCGTCGTCCGTGGAGTAGTTGTTGGCGGGTCGGTACGACCTGTCGGACTCGTATCGCACCCGTCGGCCCGACCGATCGGTCCTCCAGCCCGAGCCGGAACCGGAGGGCGAGCCCGAGGCGGAGCCGGAGCTGGAGTTCGACCACGAACCCGAAGAGAAACGCTCTCGAACCCTACGAAAATGATATTAATGTACGAGAAGAGAAATCGTCGATGGAACTGCGTGCGTGCGTATATTTGTGGCGTCATACCGTTTGTGAGGCCGGTCGTTGCTGGAGGCCGAGCTGCGCGGGCGACGCTTGCGGGACTTGCGCTGCAACAGAAAATGCACGATAACAATTATTATATAAATGGTGATCGGGGAGTGCGTGCGTGTATGCGTGCGAACGTGCGTGCGTGCGTGCGTGTGTGTGTGTGTGCGTGTGGATGTGTGTACTCACGGAGGTACCGTGACGCCGGTCTCGTTCCGGAGGCGGTGCCTCGTACTCCAACTCCACCTCGTCGTCCACCAGCTCCTCCTCCACAACCTACATGAACCACGTTCCTTCGGTAAGCGTATATAAGTATACAAAACATATAAGACTGCAGTGGAAAATTTAGTAATGGCAACAGGACGTCATACCGGATTTCGTAAGTTAAAAACCGGCCCCTGAGGCAGCACTACGTACCTCTATGTGCGGCGGCGATTCACTCTCCGGCGCGCTCGCCCACTCCTCCGCCAGCTCTGAGACAAAATAAAATACAATAAGTATTAGACGTTTTAATATTTCACGATATTATCCGGTACGGTCTTTAATACGGCATAATGCATTTCGATACTCACGAGGAGGCGCCTGGCTGCTGGACGCCGTCGACGTGTTCTTGCTCTTCTTACCAACACCTTTACCTGCAAGCAAATACAGAACACGAGTCCAACTCACGGGTATCGGTCATCATGGAAGCTCACATAGAAGGATGGTATGTACCTTTCCGGTGCGAGGTGAGCGGCACGTCGCTGTCCCAGGAGTCGGTGCGTGCGGGCCCGGGGCGCGGCGCGTCGAGGCGACGGCTCGAGCTCGAGCCGGGGGCGGCGCGGCTCGAGTCCGGACGGCCGGAGCGGCTCGAGTCGCGGCTCGAGTCACGGCCCGTATCAGCGCTAGAGTCCCGCAGGGCGTGCACGCGGCGCGAGGTGGCGGCCAGCGGCTCGCCCTCCGAGCTGGCGGAGGAGGCGGCGCGCGCGGGCGCCGGCCCGGCCACCGGTTCTGCCGCTGCGGACCGGACCTCTCATTACTACCGCCCGACACTTTCGGAACTCTATACATTTAGAAAGGTACTATTATTATCTATTTCTTAAGTCAAAAACTCTACTACTTGTCTGTTGCCGTGCATTTCGACCGCTGCGTCTCGTCCGCGTCCTCCTCGTCCTCGTTTTCGTTCTCGCTCTCGTCCTCGTCCTCGTTCTCGTTCTCGTCCTCGTCCTCGTCCCGCTCCTCGAGCCGCTGGTGTCCGTGGGTAGGCGCGCCCATAGCGCCTCGAACAACGAGGACAATCGGACCGTCATGGAGTATATCTGGAAGTGAGGCACGTCAAATACGCGGGTACGTGGGCGTGGGGCGCGAGGGTAGTGCGTGGGTGGTGGGTGCGAGGGTGGTGCGTGGGTGGTGGGTAGGTGGTGCGAGGGTAGTGCGTGGGTGGTGGGTGCGAGGGTGGTGCGAGGGTGGTGGGTGCGAGTACCCGGCTGCGCTTGTTGGTGTTGTAGAGGCGGCTGTTGGCGAACACGAGGCGCACGTCGCGGGCCAGCTGGTGGGCGCGCGAGTACTGGCCCTCCGCCAGGCGCCGGGACACCGTGCCGAGGTCCATGGGGCGGGACACCACGCGCCGGTAGTCTGGGAAGCCGATAATCAATTATACAACTATACTAATATTAGTCACAATAATTATAATTAAGAATTAAAGACATCCTAAATTATATTGTATTGTATATTTTTGGGTTGAAAATTACAATTAACATGTGAAGTAGATTTATTTAACGTAAAACAAAATTGTATATTTATATTATTTCTATGTAACAGTTAGCTCTGCGGCGTCCCCGTAGCTCGCTCTCTGTCCGTCACGTAGCGCTCTATGACTAGTCTTTCGTATATAATAAGTCGGTTGTTTATTTTATTACATAGAAGCGGGGATTTAAAGTAAACGTGACGCGCCTTGCAAGTACCGTACTATATTTTTTTAATCGAATATGTTTACTGTTTTGAGCGACTTGTAGTGATGTCACCGCGGCCAGCGACAGATGTGCTGTTCGGGGAACAAATTATAAGTATATAATTGAGTCATTATTAGGACCCGACAACCCATATAGACACTTCGTAGAATATCAACGCGGGCTGTAAGGAATCACTCTTTCGAAGTATCTCTGAACACATCAAATAAAAAGTAATATTTTGCTCGCTGTATGTCTTAATTTTGTTGTCAGAGAGACACGTCGTGTTCAAGATCGTATTTGCGGTGTCTCATACTAACTTAACTGTGGATATTAAGTCCTGAAAACTTGTTCAATTTATTTTAGTTCCATATGAACGTTCACGACCAGTTCACAAGTCAGTAATGTTGAAAATCGCAATGTGAGCTGTTGGCTTACTGTCCATTGGACATTGGATGATGAATGCAATATTTACTTTCGTGTTAAAATACTTTTTAGTTCTAGTCCAATCTAGAAAGTAATGGAAGCAGTCAGCGGCGGTAGTAAATGTGTTACCGGGCGCCTGCGCGGGAGACACGGGGTGTCTGAAGGGCTCCGCGTCGGCGCTGGCGCTGAGCTCGCGCAGCAGGGCGGCGCAGGAGGAGCGCCACGGGACCGCGGTGGCGCGCCGCGGGGCGCGGGCGGCGCCGGGGGCCCCGGGGGCGCCTCGCGGGTGCCGGGACACGGGGTGCTTCTGGAGCGAATGAGGATAACATTACATTACAAATAGACTGCATTAATGCGAACGACTGATAAACGAGCGGTACCTGATCGGTGACGTCATCGTCGTCGTCGTCGGAGTGGTAGGCGGCCGCCAGCTGGTGGTACTGCGCCACCACGTCGACCTGCTCCCACGACCTGTCTCGACACCGGTACTTGTAATTAAAACGTCCGCGGGACACTGTTATATAAGTTATATTCTTTAAATAAAGAGCATGCTGACCAAATGAGACATAATAAACTAATATATGAAAAAATAAATAATGTAAACAAGGCTCTCCGTAGACTGGTCAGTACATTGGGTCAGTGCTAACAACCTACTGCTTCATTACAAGAACACTACACTTATAAGAACTTCGACATGAAATATAAGACAGGTACAAACTAATGTACTTTTAAATGACCAAGCGCTGGGTGTGGTTGATATTGAGAGGACGATGCTCCGTGGGCGTGAAGCGCTCGCCGCCAGGCTGTCTCAACATTTACTTAGAGTATTTCTATATAATGTAATTATATCACTGACGATGATTTAAAGAATCATATGAGAGGCCCGCTGAGTTTCTTTCGTCAGTTCTTCTCAGGTCAGTGGCAATTAATTTTTCGAGCTGGTGGTAGCTTTGACAATGAAAAAATGTTTTGCATAAAAGTTCCTTACGATAAAGATTTAGCTGGACTGGAAACGTGGTGGTGTGTGCGTACCGTATGATGTGCAGCAGCAGGTCGGTGACGAGGCGCGCCTGGCGCACGATGGGGGAGCGCGGCTCGTTGAAGCGCTCCGCGTTGCTCGCCAGCCAGCGCGCGTCGAACTGAGCCGCCGCCGCGCGACGGTAGAACTGCAAGTACAGGGGTCAGCGCGGGACGAGGGGCCTCCGCCGGGGGCCCGCGCGGGACGAGGGGCCTCCGCCGGGGGCCCGCGCGGGACGAGGGGCCTCCGCCGGGGGCCTGGAAAATAGCGTAATACTCACGAGGTTCTCGAAACGCGCGCGGATCGTGGCGAGATCTATCGGGTAGGGCACCACCAGCGCGTACGACGGGTACAGCTGCAGGTCCACCGGCGCCACGAACGGCTCGGCCACGGACAGAGACATCACCTGGAGCAAGGCAACACACACGAAGCTTCTTAGCATTCCGTGGATGAAACTGACACGTCAAACTCTTTAGATCGCTTGGTGGCCGTTGCTACTGAAAGACTAACCGCTTTACCACATCTCACTAGAGTACTTTGATCTGGGAAAGTCATATGGAATCCATTTAAATAGCATTTTGATAACGCTGGAGACCAATCATGAAGTAGGGTGCGCCAACTCATCGCGTGCACTCGATACTTACTCTTGCCGAATAAACGAGTTCGTGAAGTCTATATATAGCCTCGTACCTGCCGCTAGACCCTCCTAACCCTACTTTATTTATTTGAGCTCTTATCGTGAGTTGTTTGTTTATAGAATTGAAGTCGTCTCCAGAAGCTAGTCTGGATTCCGCGTATTTGTTATTAAATTTAAACAGAGAAACCCACTTTTTTTCATGACTTATTAATTTATATATTAAATTGTTCATTACTATATTAAATATTGTTGGAGAAATACAATCATCTTGAAATAAACCCATGTTATAATTTAGTGGTTTGGAATGGTTCTCGTTGAAGTTCACCTGTGAGATGTGCTGCGCGATGGTGCGGCAGGCGGCCGGCGGCCAGTCGTGCTGCAGGATGGCCTCCAGCTCGCGCGGCAGCACGGCCACCGCGCCGCCCGGCTCCGACGGCATCCTGTAAGGAGACGGTCGTCATAGCAACGGAGGTGACGCATTTATTTTTCAATTTTAAGTAAATTTTCTTAGTTTATCGATTATACGGTTATAGTCGAGGCGGGAGCGGTACCTGTCGGGATCCACGGGCTCGAGGTCCCACGGCGACAGGCGCTCCACCTCGCCGTTGTCCCATCGCACGCGGACGGACAGGAAGTGCGCTGAGAAATGGAACACGCATGAGCTACACGAGGGGCGGCGGGAGGGGGGCGGCGAGAGGGGGGCGGCGGGAGGGGGGCTCACCGGCGGCGTGGGCGGCCCAGGCGGCGCCGGCGGCGGGCGGCGCGGGCGCGGGCGCGGGCGCTCGCTCCAGCACGCGGCCGCTCCACCAGGAGTCGTCGATGATGCAGCGGAAGGCGTCGCCGGCGGCCCAGCGGCGGGCGGCGGCGGCGTCGTAGAGGCGGCGCGGCACGAGGAAGTCGATGACGTCGGGCATGTCGTGGTAGCGCACGGTGAAGGAGCGCGCGTCGCGCTCGCGGACCAGCTTGAGGCTGGCCACGCGGGGGGGGCGGATCACGTACTTCACGCCCACCACCTGCACCGCCTCGCACTCCTGGAACGAATCCGCCCGATGCAATCTCGCAAGGTACTATTGCATACTGACATAAGACCGCGACTCCGTCCGATGGACTACGGAAGGTCAAAGGTCAACCTGAAGCAACGCAGAATATTTGTTCATAAAACGAAATGTAGGGCCCTTGGAGGGCGCTTTTATAATACTCCTTGGAATGGTCCTAGCCGACCCCGTTATATGGTCCATCAAAGGGAGTTCCAAAAAAGTTTTTTCCGCTCTGTAATTTAAACTACTTGCTTTGTAAATATAAAATTTGATAAATGGGAACATTTATCACTAAGCAGCGAGTGAGCTAAGAGCAAGAAGAATTGTGAATAATTTCTAAACTGATTATAGTCAACTGAACTAGTCGTCAAATATCTTTCATAATATAATTACAAAAGATATCTCCACTTTCCTAGGGTTACTCAATCATTAAAATATATATTTTTTTTCAATTTCAAATCTTTTTTCGGAAAACTTTTGTTCAAATTATCATTAATAAAAAAAAATATTGAAACTTCTAATTTCTATGCTTTTTCTAAATCCATGCTCTTAAAAAAACAAAAGATACTAGTTGACCCGTGCTCTGACCTTAGGCCACTAATTAGAGAGGACTTGTTTATTTTACAATATATGATGTATAGAAGAAGCTGCCGGCACGGGCGGGCTCGGCGCAGACCACACACTACTTCAAAGACTAACTTCATTGGACGTTGTTAGTAGGTCAATAACCATTTATAGTTGTGTCTGTGTCAAACAAAATGTCACCTTCTTACAAATATAAAATATATATATTTGTTCCGTAGCCGTTTCATTTGTATGAAACGGCTACGGAACAAATGTTACAATCATAGTTTTGTACTACGTCCTCGACGTGTAATCTGTACTCACATATATCTCCATTCTCTCCCAGGGTTTGTCTCTGGGATTTATTTTATATAAATCTTTCTCCGCCACAGCTTCGAAGTAGCGCTGGTGACCCTGGAACGAGACACCCTCCGTCAGCGGCGCAGTACACTCGGATGTCATATTAAATACTTCAATTAAATGTGAAGAGAAAACGTTTAATCTCTTCATAGGTTGGTGCGACGCAGCCACGTGACACTTTAATAGCTAAAACTCATATTGAAAACTGACTCCAGAAAGTGTTCAAGTAACAGAATGACGGCTACGTGGCTCACTCACCAGTCTGAAGTACAGACAGTGGTCTCCCATTTGCGGGTGGTAGGGGGCCTTGCGCGGCGCCACGGCGGTGAGCCACTCGCCCACTCGGTAGGCCTCCGGCAGGTCGGGGGGCCCGGCGGGAGAGGCGGCGGCGGCGGCGGGCGGCGCGGCGGGGAGCCGGCGGGGGCCCGAGGTCGGCGGGGGCCGGGCGGGGCGTCGCCTTGCCCGCGCGGGAGGACTGAGCGCCGCGCCGCCCTCCCAGTCCGAATACTGCGAGCTGGACGAGCTGCGGACCGCACCGCTCGGTCGGATCATTGACTTTCGACAATAACGAAGGATACCGACACTGACCTGTCACTTTTACTTCTAGAAGGAGAACTGTCGGACTCGCAGAGTTCGGCGCTGGAGTGTCTCGTGCGGGAAGAGCGGGAGGAGTGCGACGAGCGGGAAGAGCGAGAGGAGTGTGAGCGGGAAGAGTGCGAGGAGTGCGAGCCGGACAGACGCACCGACTCGTCCGACGTATCCGCACTCTCCTCCAGCGCGTCCGCCAACTCGTCGTCCAGCCGCAGCTGAAGTCGAAACGTTGTTTGGTTTTAGCTTAACTATCTAAGCACACGATCTAGTTTTAATTAAATTTTGAATATTGCTTTTATAAATATCTATTTGTAAGAGCTTTATTATAAATAATAAGTAAATAAGCTATATTATATAAGTATATAAGCTATATTATTCGTGCACTGACTGGCGCGGGTGTGACGTGGTTTCTGGGCGGCGGCGGACGCGAGCGGGGTGCCTTGCAGGGGGCCTGGCGCGGGCGCCGCCCGGGGCGTCGGCGGGGGCCCTCTCCCGCCGTGCTGATCATAACCGGACGACGACGCATCTCGCGACGGTACCACGACAGCTCGAAGGAGTTCAACTCAATACTGAGGAGAACGAATAATATTAAAATATTAGTATTTGAAAGGGTCATGTGTGCAACAAGAATATTACTACTAAAATATTACTATTAAAATATTAACACTAAAATATTGAGACCCCATAAAATAGTATAATATATGTAATTTAAAAAGTAAGTGAGAGGCCGACGTGTGAGAGCGATTCAAATATTATTATTCATCTCACCTCGCTCTCTCGATGGCGTCCTTGACGGAGGGCGCTAGCGGCGGCACGATGGGGCGCGTGCTGAGCGGCACGTCGAGGCCCTGCCACGAGCCTGCAGTGTGGCGCACGCCCTCCCCGCGCCACACGCCGTGGCCCCCCGCCACCTCCCCCTCGCCATCCAGGCCCCCCGCGGCTGATAATGGATCGGCGGCCAGCGCCTCGATCATGGCGTCGAGGCGAGTGCGCGGCACGAGCTGCTCCAGCGGCAGCGCCTCGCGGCCTGGCACGAGCCGCTGGTGTCGGGGCGCGTGCGGGGCTCCCTCTACGTCCACGAGGAAAGGCGGTGGCATGAGGTGCGGCGGCAGCTCCGTCTGCTCGTCGAGAGCACCACCTAGAGCGTCACGTGCCAGCGGTCGGTAGTCCGTGTGAAAGAACAGCTCAGTCGGCAGCTCGGACAGCAAGCGATGACCGGCACCCAGCCCCAGCAGCACCAGGTGGCCGTGCGAGTCTGCCGCCGCGACCGTGGCACCACCGCCACCCCACTTCGCGTCGAAAATAGCGCCCTCACCCTGCCCCTCGATGGTATTATGAAAGCTCGCCAGTGGCTCGTCCTCCATCACGTGCCACACAAACAATTGGCCGTCGTGGCCGGCCGACAGTAGGACGCCGGGCAGGCGCGGGTGTGGCTCCAGCACGTAGGCCTCGTCACGGTGGCCGGCCAGGGAGCGCAGCTGCTCCCCGCGCCGCGAGCACCACACGCGCAGCGAGCGGTCCGACACCGCCGTCACCACGAAGGCATCGCTGGCGTCCCAGCACACCATAGTGACCTTCAGCTTCTTAGGATCGTCGGGTGACTGCGCGCGCAATACCGTGTGGCGCCATTGCGTGGCGTGCAGCGTCCACAGCGCGGCCGTTCCGTCCTTGCTGCCGGACACGAAGCGCAGACCGCGATGCGCCCAGGCCAACGAGTCCACGGCGTCGGCGTGCGCCGCCGTCTCCAGCACGCGACGCGGCCCGGCCGCCTCAAGCGCGTACACCCGTACGCGCTGGTCAGCCGATCCCGCAGCCAGAAAGGCGCCGCCAGCGGACCAGGCGGCGCAAATCATATGGCAGGCGCCCGGCCGTAAGCGCTCCACGTACTGCACGGGCTGAGATAGGAAGTGTCCGTCGCGCGAGCATGTCCAGAAGGCCACGGAGCCGTCCGTGCTGGTGGAGGCCAGCCAGCGCAACTCGCGGTGGGCGGGCGGAGCCCAAGCCACGGACGTGATGGTCCCCGCGTGGGCCTGCAACACGGCCCGCGGCGCGCCCGTGGCCAGGCACCACACACGGACGAGGCGCTCCACCGAACCGCACGCTAGCAGCGCACCATCCCACGATGCGCTCACGTCAGTGATCTCGGCGCCGGCCCCCCGAAGCGTGGCGCACAGGCGGCCGTCTAGCGCACTCCACACCTTCACCAGCAGGTCGTCAGCCCCTGTCACCACGTAGCGGCCGGTGCGGTCAAAGGCCAGGCAATACACGGCCGACAGGTGGCCCAGAGTACGGCGCTGCAACGTCAGGCCTCGCAGCAGGCCCGCAGGGAAGGGGCGAGGCGCAACGGAAGGCAGAGGCCCCGCACCCCCTGCGGCCCCCGCGCGGTCACCGCCGCCACCCCCCAGCTCACGGCACACCAGCCGCCTCACTGTCACGCATACTCGTAATTATATAATCCAATACTTAGTGAAAACCAATCAATTATTGCTATTCAGAAACTTCCAGTCTTTTACACTAGTACTTTAATCAGTACATGTTGTAACAGAAAATTAAAAATTATTCAGTTTAACATTTTAAATCATGTATGTAAATTTTTCATTACAGAAATTTTAAATTTTGCACTAACCCAATGTGTGATCTTGTTTGAACGATGCATATTTCGGCGGCGACCGCACGAGGCTCTCGCTCAACAGAGACAGTCGGGCTTTGAGACGCCTCTGGCTCTGCGGCTGACTCTGCAGCAGACCCGATTGCAGAATATTTTGCAAGTGCAGAGCACTCTGAGTTTGTAGCTGGTTCTGCTCAGGGCCGGTGATGGTGCGCGGCGGCGAGGACGCGTTCCGCGCCAGAAGGAGGGCGCGCTCGCATACAGACACCAAGTGCTTCCATGATACGTCTGAGTATTGAAAATCCTGAGAAAAAATATTAATCACTGAATTATAAATATATAAAACACTGGAGTTGTAATAATGTTATCGATCTTTTTCATTTCTTGCTAATTAGGATATAAAAAATAAAAAAGGTATTATTCAGTAAATTGTTTCTTTTTGTGTACTGTTATTTTTTCTTTTCTAATCTTAAATAATTATCTATATTTTATAATCGTCATGGATCATAAGACTTTTAGATATGTATTTGTATTTTGGCGCCATAAAGCCATTGTACGGCCACTGAGAATTCAACCGGCCAATAGATGATACTTTCGTGAAGGATCGGATAGTAAAGTGAGACAACACTAAACACGAAAGCAGTTTCGTCATGTATCAGATAAGGACGGCTGCGTCCTATTTTAACATTATCACTCAAATCGAATACACGATATATCTATATTTTTACTAAATTGCAAAATGCTCGAAAATTTTAACATAAATAAACCCAAAATGCTTTTAACGATTTTTTACCGTAATTTAACGATTGTTTCGGTGTATAACACAAATTGGAAATATTTTGCATCTTTTCGCAATTTAATGATTACTGTTCGCTTATCTGCTCAAAAAACGTAAATAAACACAACTTTTCGCGGTTAAAAATTATAATCTTACCAATTCATTGTAAGATTGTGAATGCCCGTTGCCCTCCCAGTCGAGACGTCGAGGCAGCACCTGCAATAGGAAAACGCACTCTAAACTTTTCAGCAAGTTTGACAGCCGCCACCACGTGCCTTCACGATCAAAACAACAATAAAATCTAAGCCCGGCACTAGGAAAAGCTTAAACTTACCTCCACACTCTCCAACTCTTTTAGCAAAGTCTGTGAAAGAAAAACGGCCAAATTAGTGTATTAAACGGCAAATTCTTATTAACAATAACTATTTCTATTTAATTTACCTTCGCAGTTTCTTTCAAAGGGCCTCCGGAAAGAAATTTTGCTATCAAAAAGTAGAGTTCTGAAACCGGGAAAGCTACCATTACACGACCTCGTACATAGGACAGTCACTTTATGTAGCTCGATTTTAAGGCACTAGACTTACCAGGACTGACATTGACCCCCTCGTTAGGATTCTCCATAATCCTATAGTCTTTATATTAGCTCAATTTGGCCCTCACACATCACAAAAACTGTTAAAACCCATCAAACATTTCACATCGAACATTACATTGTTGACGAAAGATAATGCAACCTTCTGTAATAATAGCAAAATGGCGTATGCTGTCATGGTCAAACAGTTTTTCACAGAGCTCTACATTAAATGTCGGTAAAGTAGTTTTACTGATGAATGGGTGGTAAAGATGGCGCTCTAACCTTTTGGATATCAAGTCTCAAATCACAATGTTGCTATTACTTGTCAAATGTCAGAAAATACATTTTCACAATAAGAGGTTTAAATTAATTATTGAATGTTTTGTTTGACCTTTATTTTTCCTTTTGATTTTTTTAAATATTGGTATGACTTTACCCATAAAAAATATATACTTCAAAAGAAATGTGTTAGAATAGTAACATTACAATTTACAATCATGAATCAATTCAGAATTGTCAGATAGTCCGGATTTCGAGGTGAATGTACCGCTGTGCAAATTCTGGTGATATATTATGGAGGGATCTTCAGATCAGTGATGGGTTTTAATTTTATACTGTACAGTCGCAGAGTGACACTGCTTACTACCAACCAAACATATACAGACTTTTCATACACGATGGTATATTGCGTGAAACTTCGGGAGTGAAGTTCTGATGTATAATTTGTGCTCAAGATCTTCACAGTGTACGAGCTGGAGCTGATCATTTAAAAAAGCATGCTATTGAAGTAGCTTTGTATCTATCAGGCAAACTGTAAGTATTACTTTATATAGTAAGAACAATAAAAAATGTCATAAATTTCCCTGATTCCCGCGTTAAAATCGTCTCAAGCTATTTAAAAATAAAGTAAAAAGTAATACGTATAGTTAATTAGGTTAAATTACATGGGTCATTGGACATTACCTATATATTGATTTAGTTCTAAAAATACTCTAGCTTATTTGAAAGACAGAAGTTTATAAATGTTAGGTTCAAAACCGCGTAAAGTGTTCTTATAAATGTTAGACTATTAAACTACAAAGACGGTTTCGTATATCACAAAGTTCCACCATCATTTTGAGATAATGCAGAGAGACAATCATAATTCTTGACAGTGCTGCCTCATCATCCTTTAGTCATCCTTCAAGAAACTGGTTCTGAAAAATCATAATATAATATTTTAGTTTCATATAGAATGTTGATTTAAACTAGAAGTCTTTGTAAGCACACTATTACTGCTGACAATTCTGATTGATAGAGAAGGAGCTGTGTATATTAACATAGAAACATAGTGTTGGTATGATCTAGTACAAATTTACTCCATTTTAAAAAATATTCCTATTACAAAAAGAAAAATGAAAAATTCCACCACTCAAACAAGAGTAAATTCAACAGAGCACCACTGACATATAGGAACTGAAGCAACAAGTAATTAATGTCTAAAATCTGAATAAACCCCACCAATTTTAGAGTCTGACATCAAATATGATACTGGTATCTGTTTCATATCTAAAAATCTTATCTCTTGTAGACTATTTCAAGTTAATTTTGAATATGCCAGATGTTCCCTATTCTTTTTGGTCACTGAGGTGCACAAAGACTTGACCTATTGGACTGGTTTTAGACAACATTTACATATCAGATTTATCAACTTATGATGTTGACGGTTGCCAAATATATGCTGATGATTTTTTTCTCGCATTGGACAAACAGTCTATCATAGTAAGTGAAAAGTAACTACGACATCTTCACTCTACCTTGGATTGTTTAAAAATTGGATCATTGAAGCTATATGGTTAGACATCTGTGAGCCGTCAGAAATGTAACCATGTAACATAATCAGAAATATAACTACTTTTGCTTGAGAAAAAAAAAAGAAATGGTTAGTGTAACATTTTTATATTATAATTCATCCACCTTTTAATTTAATGGATATCATACACCCTGAATAATGCTATTCTGAAGCCCTAATGGACATACACTGTGAGAACAGTAACAGTGCATACTTACAAAAAATACTGAACATAACAAACATACATTCTATTGTTTCACAAATGACACCTGAATACTAATAGTACTAATGAAATACACAAGTATTTCAAAATTAGAACACATCAAAACAACCAATATCTCAATCTCCTTACTTTGACTTGAATCACTTTACCTAAAGACTTAAAAGAACCCTCTTACTCTAAATAAACAGTGAGAGTATTTACATTTCTCGCAGGCGGCGGCATGTCCGGCTCGGCGGCTCTAAACGCGGGCGCTTCGGCGCTGGGCGGGCTCGGGGGCTCTCTCGAGGACAAGGACTGTGACCTGCTGTGCCCCGTGTGCTTTGAACTCATCGATGAAGCCTACGTAACGCGCTGCGGGCACTCCTTCTGCTACGCCTGTATCGCCAAGGCAGTAGAGTTGCACCGGCGCTGTCCTAAGTGCGGCGCGGCTTTGGCCGGCCGCGACCACTACTTCCCCAATTTCCTGCTCAATGAGTTAGTGGCGCGGCGGCGGCTGCGTGCGCGGCCCGTCCCCCCCCGTGGACCCGCTCCCCCCCCCGGAGCCGACGCCGACGGACTGCGCGCATTGCTGGCCGCCGAGGCACGCCACCTGGCGCTGCCCGACGTGGAGGGAATGCTGGACGTGCTGACGCGCCGCAAGCGCCTGCTGGAGGCAGAGTCAGCCGCGGCGCACCATCGCTTACTGTACGAGTTCCTGGCCCAGCTGCTTCGGCACCGCACGCACCAGCTCGACCAGCTGGCACGAGAGGCCGCGCTCGTCAAGAAGGTTCCGATTACTTTTCGCGGTTTGTGTCATTTTTAGTAAAATGCCATATGTATAGAATGCGATCGGGTGCAGGACATGGAGCACGTGTCGGGTGTGCTACGCGAGCTGCGAACGGGCGTGGCGGGGCTGGGGGCGGGGCTGGGGGCGGCCCCCGGGCCGGGGGTTGAACCCGACGTGCGCGAGTTGAGAGACGTGCGCCCTCGCCTCGGGGACCTGGGAGAGGTGCCCCGTGAGTAGACACTCTGCATTCTATTATTGACTGACATACTTTATATATTTCTAACACGCCATTTGTTATATTCTTCAGGGAGTCCTCCAAATGAAGAAGAGGAGAGCTTCGCATCGGCAACGGGTAGTGCCATAGTGAGCGCGGGAGGGGGGGACGCACTCGCCGCACGCTGGAGGAGGCTCGCCGCACACTTCGATGACTTTGTACAGGTACTGTAGGAGAGGAATGTTTGAAGACAAGACAAAGCTCAATGTTGTTCTCACTATCTAACTTGTTTTAGTGTTACTTCGCACACCGAGCCGATGAACTGTACTTTCCGGGCTCCGGTGCGGCGACTCCGGCCGGGCTGGGCGCACCTCCCGGGCCCTCCGTCCCCCCCGGCACTGTCCCCGGGCCCCCTGCGTCGTCGCCGGCCTGCGTGCCCGTCGTAGGCTCCATGTCCGTGGACGCAGACATTGTGCCGCAGCAGGCTTCGGCGCCCGAGACGCGGGCCTCCAGCTCAGCAGGTAACGGACGGTAGAGTGCCGAATAACTTAATGGTGCGTTTAGCAATAGTGTGATCCTATAATTTTGTGTGTACAGGCGACCAGCGGGCGCCCGAGGGTGAGCCCGCGCCGCCCAGTCTGACGCCCCACGCGCCTCCGCCCCCCGGCAGCGGCGGCGCCGGCAGCGTAGTGGGGGGCGGAGAGGGGGGCTTCGGCGGCCTCGAGGCATTCCGCGAGGACCTGGCGGCTTTCACTCGCTACCGATCACTGCGGCCGCTGGCCACTTTGTCCTACTGCAGCGACGCCATCAACTACTCCACCATCGTGTCCACGATCGAGTTCGACAAGGACGACGAGTTCTTCGCCATCGCGGGCGTCACGAAGCGCATCAAGGTGTTCGAGTTCGAGGCGGTGGTGCGCGACGCCGTGGACGTGCACTACCCGGCCGCCGAGATGCAGTGCTCGCACAAGATCTCGTGCGTGTCGTGGAACGCCTACCACAAGCACGTGCTGGCCTCGTCGGACTACGAGGGCACGGTGAGCGTGTGGGACGCCGCCGCCGGCGTGCGCACGCGCGCCCTGCAGGAGCACGACAAGCGCTGCTGGTCCGTGCACTTCAACCGCGCCGACGTGCGCCTGCTGGCCTCGGGCTCCGACGACGCGCGCGTCAAGCTGTGGTCGCTCAACGCCGAGCGCTCCGTGGCCACGCTGGAGGCCAAGTTTAACGTCTGCTGCGTGCGCTTCAACCCGCGCTCGTCGTGCCACCTGGCCTTCGGATCGGCCGACCACTGCGTGCACTACTACGACCTGCGCGCGCCCAGGGCGCCGCTGGCCGTGTTCCGCGACCACCGCAAAGCCGTCTCCTACGTGAAGTTCGTGGACGCGCGGACGCTGGTCTCCGCCTCCACGGACTCGCAGCTCAAGCTGTGGCGCGTGGAGTCGCCCCGCTGCGTGCGATCCTTCACCGGCCATGCGAACGAAAAGAACTTCGTGGGGCTCGCCACGGACGGGCGCTACGTGGCGTGCGGCTCCGAGAACAACGCCCTGTACGTGTACTACGCGGGGCTGTCGCGGCCGCTGCTGGCTCACCGCTTCGACGCCGTGCGGGGCTTCCTGGAGCGCGAGCGACGCGACGAGGAGCCCGCCGAGTTCGTGTCAGCCGTCTGCTGGCGGCGAGCGCCCGAGAGACCCGCCCTGCTGGCCGCCAACAGCCAGGGGGCCATCAAGGTGCTGGAGCTGGTTTGACCGCGCAGGAGTGCAGCAGTGTATCAAATGATGTATATTTTGAATTTAGACAAGAGATATAGTTTTAGAACCATGGGAAGTACTTGATCTATGACGAGCTAGTAAGTGTTGTTCTGGTGACGTCGATGTTTCTTTTGTCATTGAATTGTACGATTAGAGTTGATATCGTCAAAGCTATCTCTATGTTTGTTATAAAATATTTCCATCTTGTAAGATTTACTTCTCCAATAAATCTAGAAATAACTATTATAATTCCGCCAAGGAGTCCGCAGGGCTGCTCCGAGGTCGAAGGTCAAAGCTCGTTTCAATTTGCCTGCCGATGTTATTATAAGTTGTAAGGTCCATTCAGTCTGTAAATGTGTAAATACAGTTTATGTGCTCAGTGCCGTTCTCCTCTTCCTCAACTACTCCATTACTTATTGACGAAGTATTAAACGACGCTAGATCTTTATTTGGATATAAAATGTCACTCATTTTGAATTGTACGCTCTTTGAACTCTTGTGAGTAGTGTATGTGATAGTTAAGTGCCGTTAGTATATTAGTGTCCGTGTTCCAGTAATAATAGTGTTACATTGCTATTTACCTTCAAATTAAAATATATATGCATTATGTAATATAAACAAAGATGAAATAGTTACAAAACCACATTAAATGTTTTTAAATAATATTATATTTATAGCTGTTTTAGTTACCCTATTTAAAAATTCATAAATGATAGTTTATATTTTTTTTCCTTGTATCTTGACACGAGATAACGACAGGACGGATATTCAATTTAGTGCGGATTAGGGAATAGATGCGAATAATAAAAATCATGTGAAAATATATTTCTTTATTTGAACACAATCTGTGCTTAGAGACATAATTTTAATTAGTTCAATTTACAAATCTATCATTAAGTGTATTTGAATATTAGAAAGCAAGATACTTCAATCAAAACCTTGGGTTGGACAGGACATGAAGACTGGACAAATTATTTGAGCAAACAAAAACCATTTAACTCATACTAGGATACTGACATAGCTCCAATACATCAATACCTGTCTATTAAAGAGATTCATGCTGTATTTTAAAGCAAAGCAATTAATTATTATGGTAATAGATTGTTTACTTATTAGTATTGAAATTCTTCCAGCAAAGGCATTAACCCTCCTCGGGTCTTCGGTTCATTAAATATCCAAAACTGGTTTTCAATTTATTGTAAATATTGTAATTATTTATTAAATTCACTACATATTAAATTATAAAAATAAATGTATTTCCCCTCGTGCCAAGGCAAGTCATTTTTCCTTCATCATGGCTGAGGTTAAATAACACCAGAGCATGAAAAAGGGTAGTTTCACAAAAAAAAAAAACAATGTGGTGTGGTTTGTAATGTACTGAGATTTTAGTTGAAACTTAGTGAGAGTCATAATTTAAAATAAATTGGCGTTGTTATTGTAAGTGAAGGTAAGTTTGCTTCACGAGTAGTTTGGACGTGGTGTTGTTCTGTAAGTGATTGAGGTCGCGGAATATTAACCGTCTAAGGATTTTACTATTTATAAACGACGTTGTCCTAACTCACACGATGTAGCTAGCTAAACTAAAGAAAATTATACAATGAAACGAAAAAAAAATGCATCGGAAACAAAATCAAGGAATGAGTCTTCTCGGATATAACAGAGGACTTACATTATTATTACATGGCATGTTATTACTTGAAGAGAGATTACTTAAGGTGTGAAAACATCAACATTACGTAACGTGTGTTAGAAGCACGTGAGTCTGAAATATCAGAAGTGATGTGCTTACCGACTTGCGACGGCACTAATGGAATATAATATTCACTTAATATTTATATATTGTTACTAAATAAATATAATAAAGGACAACATTTCACTTTTAATTCAAAAAAAATCATAACAGGATTACAATGATTCAAAGACTTGAAATGTATGAAGGATTGATGGAACCGAGAAGAGTTAACTTTGACATGTTACAAGAACGAGCACGATTTGAATTGAGTGTAGTGTGTAATGATGGCGGCGAGCCGAGACACGAGCTCGCAGGACACTCGAGGTACAGGCGCCTTGCGACCTCGACACCAGCTCGTTTCGGAAACAGTACATTCTCCGAAGGCAGCTTATGTTTTATTAAAACTTGTGATTGTAGAGGCGACGTGTGCGATGCTCGCGTCGGTCGGTGGAGTCGGCCGTCTGGCTCCTGTCGTCGGCGTGTCTGCTCGAAGTGTCGGCGTTTCTGCTAGATCTGAGGATTCGTCTGACAGAATTGTCGGCGTTTCTATTAGATCTGTCGGCCTGTTTTTCGGATTTGGTGGTTTGTTTGTCGGAAGTGTCGGCGTCATTCATATTTTCGGCTCGACGGTCGGACGTATCGGTCTGTCTGTTCGATACGTCGTCGAGTCGATTGGAAAAGTCGGCGTTTCCGCGGGCGCGTAGCCTTTTAGAAGCGCGTCGTTCAATTTTATCGGGTTCGGTGACCTCCGAAGTGTCCGAGTTGGGCGTGGACCGATGTTGTTCTGCAAATCGCTTCGTGAGCTCCGAGTAGGTGGGAGTGTGCGCGTGCGCCGGCGCGACCGACGGGGCGCTCGCTCGCAACGAACATGGCGGTTCTGAAATTAATATGTTAATTGTTGATTCCGGGGGCTACTGGCGTTGTGAGAGGTGAAGAAAGTGTCCGTCAAAACACGTACAGTGAGTGCGGCTTGGAGGGACCCCCACGCCGCCGTCACGATATCGTTTTACCTGGTACATTATGGAGGCGTCCGTCTCGCCGCTCTCTCTCCAAGGCAGTCGCGTCGGGGTCGATCGGCGGGCGGGGGCGGGGGCGGCGCGCCCAGGCGCTGTGCACGGGCGGCGCGGCCAGCAGCGAGTGGCGCCGCGGCTGCCGGCGCGCCTTGATCTCCCCGCGGGCGGCGGCGGCGCGCAGTGCGGCGGCGGCCGGCGCCGGCAGCAGCTCGCCCAGCGACGGCAGCACGTAGCGCAGGTAGCGGTTGCGCAGCGAGTGCCACGACCTGACTGAGCTCCGGCGTCAGTGTTCCCCTCCGATCGAATACAATACCGCACCCCCCGTCGGGTCCTCACAATGTCCGGTGAGCCGCTGGTGCTCGGGCTGCAGCTCGCGCCACAGCCTGTTCCCGTTGACGAGGTGGGCGCGGCCCGCCGCCCGCACCCAGCGGACGATGGCGGCGTCCTCGGCCGGGCTGTACTCGCGCCCGCCGCCCTCCCTGCCACACGGACACACCGGACGTGTTAGTGATCTTCGATTCGGATTACCCTGGGTTAAGCAAATTAGTAAAGAAAAGCAATGTCAGGATTGTTAGAGACGGTGAACAGTAACTGACTTTGTCGACTGTTTGAGATTGCTGACCTTGTTTTTCTTTTACTTACGACTATCCTCACCGCTTGCGTGGCGCTGCGCTGGCGGCCGGCGCGCCCCCCCCCGGCCGCTCGAAGCAGTCGTCGCTGTCGCTCAGCTCGACCACCACGCTCTCTTCGAGTGTCTGCGAGCCTCTCGTGGCTCTCGTCGTCGCGTCGCCCGACTTCACTTTACCTTTGACTCTATCTCTGTTCGGTTTCCCCCCCACACTTTCCCCTAATACGTTTTTAGATCGTTTCTTTACTTTAGGTTGTCTCTTTGAAGCTAAATTCTCTTTATTCTGCTCGCTGGGATTGTGAGCATCCCGTTTTTTTCTGATTCTGTAGCTGCTCCGGGAGGGCGACGGATCGTCGACCCGTCGCAGGCCGAGATTGGTGATGAAGTCCTTCAAGGTGACCGTGGATTGACTTTGTTGCTCCCAGGCCATGTACGCGATGGCCTTGCATCGTTCCACATTCACCAGCGGATTCAACTTGTAAAACACTTTACTCTTGTACGTGTCGTCGGCGTCGAACCTCTCCAGATCTACATTGAACAGATTTTTCTCATCCTTTTCTATATAATTACGTAAGAGCATGATGTCTTCTTCGGCTATTATCAATTCTTTGCAAAGCTCCGCGCCGCGTTTCTCATGTAATTTACGCTTTCTATTCCACTCCATTACAGACGCACTCACATCCTCATCAGCAGAGTTCGACATAACATTACTTCGATGTGGCACTAAGATATCAGTCTGTTTATTTTTAACAGTACTTTTTTTCTGTACATTTTTATTTTGACCTTGGTAAGCTACGTTTCGTACTGGGTCTCGATATTTCTTGGACTCCCGTGGGAGTGCGGCCGCCTCTTCGTGACAGAGGTCACGTGACAGGTCTGCCTGTACGCCGGCGTGCACCGCGGGTGCCACCGGCAGCAGCACCTTGAACTGTGCATTCCCATTGCAACTGAAATATACAATATCTGAGCTTCCATTTATTATGGCAATATAGAGTGTAAGTGTGAAGTGTACTAACTCATATAAGAGATCCTACCCATAGTATGCGTGCTGGCAGTGGGAATGTGACTCACACAGTGAGCGGTTCTCCTTTACGGCCTTGGTGTGTCTGCAATATGACATTGTAGGTACATTAATGATTTGTAGGATGAGGCCAACCGTTATAACAATATGATGTAGGAAAATTATATTTATAAATGTAATGAGGTTATAGAGCTGTCTCTCTGATGGGATATGGTCACCATCATCATGGAGTTCCACTAGATTAAGAAAGTTATAGATGCATTACCAACTCTGATAAGTTGAAAGCTTTTTTAAAAATATATTTTTGTAAATTTTTAAAATATTTTTCTCAATACTTTTTTGAAAAATATTATTTTATAAAGATGGGGGTCCAATTCTCGGCCTTCTTGTTACCTGAGTACTAAAAACAAAATAAAGTACTCACTTTTATACTAAAAGCCAACAAGTTATCTAAAAATATCTGTATAGCAACAGTGTTTTGTTTATCAACAAGTCAACCGGTACCTGATTTGCGACAGCGGAGCTCCGTCGCGCGCGGTCCGGGCCCGGCCGGCCGCCAGCGCCCGCAGGCCGCGCAGTACGGGCGCGCGCCGCACGGCCCGCAGCCGCCCGCGCTCCACGAACAGGAAGCGCGCTGGCCCCCAACCCTCCACGCGCCCCGCAGAGGTGTCCAACTCGCGCCATCGCCCGCCGCCCAGAACATAAAACTTCGCACCGGACATTGCGCCGTCTGGTTTTATTCGCCGAACTCGAACATCACAGTTCTAAACACATCATTTATAACTTAGGGAGCCCTAGCCAACACGTCACCGATATCCCGCCAATTTTAGGCATTGACAGATGTAAATTAGGGATGCTCAAAGAGCATCTATGCTCGATGATCATCGATGTTGCTATACGTAAAATATCGTAACATTGATGTTAACGGAATCAATAGTCGACGTTAACTTTTATGGCCTTACGCACGGCCAATACAACTTACGAAACAAATTATGTGATAAATAAAACTTTTATAGCTCCATCTGAAGACCGATATCGGTTAACCCTTTACTTAGTCAAATATTTGAAAAATCATGCTAAATTGATTCCTATATCAATAAAAATAAATCGTTTCGCAAGTGAAACAGTTCAGAGTTTTAATAGCATGATTGACTTCGCCGCGAAGTGGATATGAAACAAAAACTATCGGATAGCAACTGCTAAGATTTAAAACACTATAAAAAATAAAGCTAGATTTGTATATACTTAAAAGTTGCATAACACAAGCCAACTGAGTTTCTCTTTGGTTCTCTTTTCAAGTCTGAAACCAAGAACTTTCTAAGCGTTGGTAACTTAGACAATTAAATATTTAAATTTATTTTTTTCAATTTAAAATCTAATTTCTATAAAGGATTTTATTTTAATTGTATATATAATATTGAATGAATCTGTACAAATAAACAAAATATAAGTGCCTATTTCTTATATCAAAATAACAGCATTTACTATAATGCATATGAATGTATAACAGTATGTAATATATAGGTACATATATATATATACATATATATGTATGATACTTCTAACATAAACATTTTATAAATCTCGTCTGGACTGGCAGACACTGATAACTAGTGTTGTAATGAGTGACAAAGGCTACTTATATATATTTTTTTTAATTATAAAACTTTTTAATTAAGGTGCCTCCTGTAGATATCGTTTAAAACGACTTAATTTCACTTATTTGAGCGTTATTCTCGGGGCGTCCATAATTAGCAGTTAAATTAGATTTGGCATATGTTACTTGGGTTGATGCTCGAAACCACAAAGCTCCGGATGTGAGTTCCAAGAAGAGAGCCTTTAACCAAGCTGCTAAGTCCTATGAAAAGGCATTACGTAGGGTTCGTCTCGGTCGTATCGCTAAGGTAGGCGAAAAGATTTTAGTCCTGCCATCAGGCAGTCGAGCTTTCTGGTCCCTTGCCAAAGCGATCGAGTCGAATTTCTGCCGAACCTCACTGCCACCTCTGCTGAAACCAGATGGATCTCTGGCTCATGGAGCGAAAGAGAAAGCGAATCTATTTGCTTCTCTTTTCGCTAAAAATTCTCATCTAGACACTGGCAATGCTACCCTAGCACATCTTCCTCACTGCGGAATTTCTATGCCTGAAATCCGCATCACTAACAAAGAGGTATGGAAAGCATTGTGTCGTCTAGATGGGAATAAAGCCAGTGTGCCGGATGGTATACCAGCCATTCTGCTCAAAACATGTGCAGCTGAGTTGTCTCCTGTATTAACACGTCTATATCGCCTCTCTTTCAGGAATAGTGCCGAAATCCTGGAAGCTTGCTAACGTGCAGCCAGTGCCCAAAAAAGGTAGCCGTGCCGATCCTGCCAATTCCAGACCGATTTCAATCACCTCCATACTCTGCAATATTATGGAGCGTGTATTGAACTCGCGTCTTTTAGCATACCTTGAAGGTATCGATTTCCTCAGTGACTAGTACAGGTTTCACCGAAATAGGTCCACTGGGCACCTTCTAGTGTATGCTACATACGTTTTAGGCGAGGCCTTAGAGAAGAATGGAGAAGCGGTCGCCGTCTCTCTAGAGAAGGCATTTGACAGGGTCTGGCATGCGGGCCTCTGAAGCAAGCTTTCAGCGTACGGTATATCTCCTAGTCTGATCGGCTGGGTAACGGACTTCCTGAATCTAAGAACTATCCGAGTGGTTGTTAACGGGTGCTCATCGGAGCCCTTAACAATAAATGCCGGAGTTCCTCAGGGCTCCGTTCTTTCTACAACTCTCTTCCTGCTGCATATTAACGATCTGCTCAAACCCGGTATCTATGGGTATGCAGACGACAGCACAGTGGTGGAAACATACCTGCCAAGTACTCGGGCCAGTAAAGATCAAGTACAGGATGAAAGAGAAGCCATGGTGCATGGTCGTGTGTGGCGTACTGTGGCCATTTAATGGCTGGTGCCACAAAATGTCATCTTGCTGCTCTCGACACAATTGAGAGGCGTGCAAAGAGGCTAATTGGCGACCTTAAACTGGTGGAAGCCAATGTTCCTAGCGTCGAACATAGACGTAGAGTTGCTAGCCTCTCAATATTCTATAGGATACATTTTGGTGAGTGTGCGAAGGAATTACATGAACTAATTCCCCCATCCCCCTTCCATCACCGGACGTTCCGACGCACGGCGAGCATCCATCCTTTTGTAGTAGACGCGGCGCATGTCCGAACGAAGAGCTACGGTTCATCTTTTTTAAATCGGACAAAAGGCGAAGGAGTGGAACACCTTGCCTGCGTCGGCATTTCCGTCCGAGTACAATGTGGGTGTCTTCAAGGCAAGAGTGAATGGGCTTTTACTAAGTTGATGCGCTTTTCCACCTAGGACTACATTTCCACTTCCCATCAGGTGGAATGTAGTCAAGCGTCAACTTAGTTTAACTGTAAAAAAAAGATACTAAATACGATCGTTGTTACGGAATTGTTTTTAACAATATCTCATAAGGTATCATCGAAGTCTTGTAGAAGAGCACCTCCGGTCAATGAACGTCAGCTGCACGCACGATAATGTATGACTCATTGTTACGTTCCGCCTGAGCAAGCAAGAGCGAGGGAGCGATAGAGAGAAGACGTATAATGTGTACTGCTAGTACTTTTTTTTTTCACACTTACAAGTTTTATTTTCAAATAATACTATAATGAAAGAACAGCTCGATAAATGTATTTTCTTTGTAGAAATATTATGCACGGAGTTGGTACTCCTTTCTTCTACCATTTACTCCACCTCTTGAATACTCTGTGAATAAGTATAATCCTTTCTGTTTTGGACTCGATGAGACGTAGCCTAAGCCTTGTGATATGTTTAGATTTGCAGGCTATGTCTGCCTTAGGTATGATAGAAGCGATGAGTACAGCACGTAGGGGGTGGCCATACTCATGAAAAATATCAACTTTTTCTTTTTGCAGTCAATGTAAATTTTATTATTGCGGCTGGTGTAAATAGTGCCTATGTCTATATTCCTCATTCATCCTGTCTTCCATAACTTCGAACAAATTCTTTCCTTTTTTCCAACTAGACGTTTTCGACTATTATAATCTCTACGATCTTAATACTGTTTCTCTAACACATTTCACTAATCCTAGTAAGTCAATAAGTACAGTACAGTCAGCTTATCAGTCTGCTCTCTTTTTTTTGGCTTTTTTTTAATCATCATCTCATGTCAAGTTCTGCGTGATCCTGTGAGATTGTTCATGGAAACCTCAATCATAATGTTTTTTCTTAAACTGTATATAATTGCTCCTTATTTTGCAGCGACCTAATTTCCTTTTGCATTCTGTTTCCTCACTCCATAGCCACTCTTTTCGAATGTCCACGTTTCCTCGATTTTTGGCTAAATGCGTGAGGGGCGCAATGCATTAAAAAAAGATTCCTTGTTTGGGGTCGCTGTCGTTGTCATTTTACTTAATTGTCAAAATACGAAGATAACACGTCACATCATTACTGTTTAGTGTTTTGTAATAAATTATTATCAATAAATATATATTTTCTAAATTATAGCAAAGGTGGTGCGTTGTGTTATCCACATATGAATAATAAAAACTAAAATATTCGTAATAAGTTGAGGTCGAAATTTATTATCGTGTTTTGTGTGGGGGTAAATCCAAGATCCTTGAAAAATGGTTGAAGAAGAGCAAGGGGCGATCCTGATGAATCCCTTCACATTTGGTACGGTAGTTAAAAACATAATTAAAACTTTGAATTGAAAACAATCATTCGCCGATTCATTGTCAACAATTAATGACATTCGTAGTTAGTTATGTATTAGTTTTACGCTTACGTATTTTTATTGACGGCGATATGGAATTGAGAAGTAATGATAACTTTACTTCAATATCTTCAAATTAAATCAAATTGAACATTTTTATCTCTTCCTCAGTGCTACAGTTCCTAGCCAGTTACGGCTGGTTCTTGGTGGCTGCGAGTGCGGCCGTTGTATATGCACTGCACAAACTGCGGCCTAGGATACGCAAGTGGCAGGAGGCACGTGAGGATGCCTTGTACCATAGAGGTATGTCACCTGCAGACCGCAGTACCTTCAGACAACACTATTATTAATCCACAGGTGTCTAGGACCTTATATTTGTTCTAAAAAGACAAATATTATAAATAAATTGCATCCTTTTAAATTGTAAAGAATATTTGTTAGTAATACACAAATCATCCCCATCCAGACCCTGATGCGTCGCTGGGTCGCTTGCAGGCCGTGCAGCGCGCGCGGGAGAGGCAACAGCGCGCCGCCGAGGACGCCTCGCTCCGAGCACTGGAGCTACAGAAAGAGGTCACTCTACATATAAATATATATGTATATAATAAATAACAAGCTGGGACCAAACCTGGCACACCATGTCGTCTCTCTGACCACGGACCAGCCTCCGTGAACTTAACATTCTATATAAGGTGGACTTCTTCCATAAATAACCATTTAATTAAATTTCTTATATAATTAAGAGGAGGTGAGAGAGGCATCATATAAAGTGTAAAAGTGTTAGTGAATATCAAAGATTTATAATTTAAGGTGTAAAACTGTTAACATTTAAGTTTTTACCAAAAAGTTTGTTTAAAGTATTGTTGTCTTAATATTAAGACAACAATATTTTAAACATGATGGCACTGCAATAGAGACGAACAAATACACATGTTTAAATACATTAGTTGCAACTGTTCAAATATGTAGGTTGTATTAAGAACATTTAAGCCCGGCTCATGTTCACTCAATATGCCTACAGAGGAGGACTGACTCAGACAGTAGGCAATGTGGTCTGACATCTTGGGTGTGACGGCACCACCTCGCACGGCCCTGGTTACAAAACACAAAATTGTTTGAAAATCCGAGATGATGACTCGATTACTGTAAAAGGAAAAGAAATGTATATATGAACAATTCTTATACAGTTTTCTCTGTGGAGGGAATAGCTTCCGTTATGGCAGGTCGAATGGTCGAATGGTGGATGACTGCTCGGGTGTCAATATCAACGACGCGAGGACCTCGAGCGACTCACTCCACCTCCACTCGTCTCTTATGACCCTATGAGAAGCAACTACCGATAAAAACAATCAGTCGGAGATATTCACTTTACCGGTGAGAGCCTGGTGGGAGCGGGCAGTGGGCGGGCAGTGGGCGGGCAGGCGAGCCACTATGACCGAGGAATGTTTCACCGACAGAAAGAGAAACCGGTCAAGTCAATTTAATTGGTACCAGCTCAGAACAGAAACCAACAATATTGTTATTGGGAGCCTGTAAAGTGGAATATAAAGGGTAATAGTGAAGTGAACGAATCACTGGCAGTTTATTGGAGTCAGTGAGTTGGAGTCCCGGGAAACATCAATAATAAGAGTTATCTGAGGATTGAGTTCTGTCCGTGACAGCTGGCGTCTGTTCCAGCGCGAGGAGGCGCGGCGGCTGGCGGCGGCGGAGCGACTGCAGAGGTACGGGGAGGAGCGCGGGGAGGGGAGGAGGCTGGGGGGAGACGGTGACACACACTCCTTAACTAATCTATACTAATACTTAGTCTGGCCATAAATACTGTTACACTTAAAATATTTTTTTTAACTGCAAATAACATTTATTACTTTTACAGTATGTTAGTTTAGTTCATAAATATAAAACAATTAAAAATTAGGGATTAGACGACGACCAGTCTTCAGCTCTGATGAAGTCCGAAACGTTCACTGCCAACCAAGACTGCGTGGACCGAGCTTTATGACCCGACGCCGAGTCTTGCTGGAAGGACCATACTTGGTTATTGAACATGGTGATGTTAAGAGGCTTAACTACCTTCTCAAGAATGGTATCTTGACATACTTGTGCCGAAGTATTGATACCTTTTTCACAAAATATGGCTCAGTCACTCCTACATAGCTAACACCTCACCAAACCATCACTGAAGTCGGATAATGTCCACGTTGCACTCTGTCGACTAATTGGGAAACTTCCTTAGAGCTTTGAGCATAAATACGGTCATTTTGTTTGTTAAAATGTTGCTCAATTGTAAAAAATTCTCATCTGTAACCAAAATGTTTCTGTGACCTCCCTTTGCGTACCGCTTCAGTAGTTGTTTCGATTTTACAACCCTATTCTTCTTTAAATTGTCAGTTAAGAAATGACCAGTGCGTCTCTTGTAGGCTGCAAGTCCTAAGTCATCTTTTAAAATACGCGACATGGTTCTAGGTGCTATCCCGAGATAAAATCTTTTGCTTTCGGACAGGATTTCTTCGAATTTTTTCCCTTACTGCTTTGAGCACCTTTTTCTTACGAACACTACATGGACGGCCAGATCTTTTTCTGTCACAAACAGAGGAAGTCTTATTGTACCTATCAATAGCTCGGTATATAAACATTTTACTAATACCAAGTGTATGGAGAGTTTTAAGAATTGCATTTGACTCCATACCTACTTTGTGTAACGCAATCACAGCGATTCGGTTCTCTTTATCACCCCACTCCATTTTAATATCGCAAAATATTGTACAATGTATTGGCGCCAAAATGAGAAAACACAATGAACAATCGTATAAAAAGGACAGAATCGAAATTCAACGTATTTTTTTTTTATTTATAAGTGTAACAGTGTTTATGGCCAGACTAAGTATATAAAGCAGATTGTCTGTTTGTTTGAACGCGCTAATCTCAGGAGCTACAGGACCGATTTGAAATATTATTTCAGTGTAAGATAGTCCATTTATCGAGGAGTGGAGTCTATTTATAACATCACTCTAAGGTAAATAGAGAAGGAGCAGCAATAAAAAATGTTGCGAAAACGGCAAAATTCAAAACTTTCCTTACGAGCGCTGAGTAAACGGTGAAAGTTACGCAAAAATCATGTACTACAAAATTGTTCCCTTTTAAAAGTTCTCAAAGAAAGTGTGTGTGTGTGTGTGTGTGTGTGTGTGTGTGTGTGTGTGTGTGTGTGTGTGTGTGTGTGTGTGTGTGTGTGCGTGCGTGCGTGCGTGCGTGCGTGCGTGCGTGCGTGCGTGCGTGCGTGCGTGCGTGCGTGCGTGCGTGCGTGCGTGCGTGCGTGCGTGCGTGCGTGCGTGCGTGCGTGCGTGCGTGCGTGCGTGCGTGCGTGCGTGCGTGCGTGCGTGCGTGCGTGCGTGCGTGCGTGCGTGCGTGCGTGCGTGCGTGCGTGCGTGCGTGCGTGCGTGCGTGCGTGCGTGCGTGCGTGCGTGCGTGCGTGCGTGCGTGCGTGCGTGCGTGCGTGCGTGTGTGTGTGTGTGTGTGGAGCGGCGAGGAGGGAGAGCGCTGGCTGACAGTTCTATATAAAATTCATTAATTATAAAAATTAAAAAAACAGTTTGTATGTTTATACTTTATAAGTTAATTTATTAAAAGTAATCTTCAAAGTAAGTTATCCAAATCTAAAAATGGTTTAACTAATATTTAGAAATAACTTTCATGTTGGATCTGGAAAAAGCTCGAGCAAAGGAGTTTCTTATGAGTCCCGTATTCTGAGGTTCTCGCGGACGGAGTCGCGGGCAACAACTAGTACTATATATATGCGGATGTGTTTGTTTGCTTCACTTCCCTACTCAAACGGTGATATGAAATCCTGCACAGTTTGTGACACGGGGCTGTCTCTAATGTTTTATACTTATATATTATAACGGTGCTGTATGTGTGTGTGTTGCAGAGTTCCTCCCGCTGAGTGCGGGCGCCTCCACCTCCTCGTACCGCGCTCCGAAGCGCTCCGCCTGCTCCCGGGGGGGGTGCGGGAGATAGACACACACACACTGACAGGATCAATAACTGTGTACAACTAAACACTCCAGAAGAAGAAGGACATACATTCTAACAGATACATACACACACACCTACGAAATATTATATAATGTGGGTTTAATGTTTTTTATTAATATATATATATATACCAGTAATATATAAAAATGTCTTATTTGTTCACCAAATGATTATTAGTTAAGAAAAAAATAATTGTGTTACAGAGCAGCGTGCTAGTGTGAGTGTGTGTGTGTGTATTTGTTTGTGTGTGAGAGAGAGAGAGATAGAGAGCAGCGTGTGTGTGAGAGAGAGCAGTGTGTGTGAGAGACCTCGCGAGTAGATTCATGTTTTACATCAAAGATTTCACACTTATAATTTAATAGCCGGTCTAGCAAATGAAATGTGTCTCGTTGAAGCGACTAAATAGGATGGAGGGAAGAAACAACTCCACCTTTCAATAACATGCAGGTAACTTGAGAAAGGAGTGGGGAAGAGTAATGTTTTACTCCGACCGAGAGCATCTTATTTAAATAAATCAATTGAAAAATTATGTTCTAAATATGGTATTTTTTTTCTCGTTATTTTCTTATTAAACTGCATTTCAAAAACTTTCCAATGAGACGTCACTCAATAGACTGTAGCATTCAAGTGGATTTCTAGATAGTCCCGGATCCGACGTTGGACTGTTTCAATTTTATAACATCTACGAGTATATTGTAGATATAATTGATTATATTGGAGATATAGTTACCCCCGATAGAGCGTGCTGGGAGCGAAGTGTACACTTGAACTGATAGATTTAAAAAATATATATTATTAAAAATATGCCGTGAGTAAATAAATATTACAATAAGTATGTAATAAATATATTTAGTATTTGTTGTTTGAGTTTGGATTGAGATGGATTTCTTTTAAAAGACTAAGATTTACCAGAACCATGATTCATTTATCCCACTGTTTTTCTGGTCTGCTGTATAAAATATTGAATCTCTTTGTTGTTAGGTAAAAATACCTGTTTTGGCAATAACGTTATTAACAACTCTATGAGTGCGGAGAGATCAGAAATTAAAAAAATGACTGAAATCACCTATAAGGTGGTTATTAAAAATGAATAAATGAAAGTTGGAAAGAAAAAATAAGAATTGACGAACATGGCGATCTGTTCTCAGGACGCTTAGGTTATTATTTACTTTAATTATAAGTACGAGATTCATTGCTCTGAAGGAACGCCTTCGCTATAGCATTCATTCTTTGGATAAATCGACGAAGAACTTTTTCTACATAAGCACTTGAAGTGTTATTTATAACACTTCCTTAATAACTAAGATTTTCAAGAAACGTTTTCACATCACTTAATATAATTTAATTTACTAGTAGTTGAACCATTTAGGATAAGGCATTCTCTAACGAGACTAAACATCGGGTAGCCTGTTCCTAATAGTTTGTTCTGACTTTCGATTACACATTTTCAAACAAAATATTGAAAACACTAATACTAGGTGCCGTGCTCTGTGTACCGGAGAGCTGAGCTAAGAACTCCTTTCTTACGATGTATATCTCGTGTAACGAGATTGTTTAAACTAAATAATGTATATTTTATAGGTAGAGTGATGGACAAGGCAAGAAGTAATCGGTAATCAGAAATACTAGTTATTTATTATAATAATAATTTATCTCGAAGCGATCTGTGGCTGTTATAAATTAGCGTTTAAAAATTTAAACAAGTGTTATTGCGTAAAGTTTAAAGTTTGTAATAAGCGAGACAAGCGTATTATTTTCACTCAAACTGTTAAGCCACACGACTTTTATAAAATAGGACTCGTAAGATTTTTAATTTATTACAGATTTAGAACACAAAAGTCGGTACTCGCTGACTCTGAGGACGCGTTCACGTCAGGGACGATAGACACGGCTTCGTCTTCGCCGGCGGAGACGAGGTCCCCACGGATTGCTGCGGCATTCTGCCGGCGGAGGAAGTTAGTGTCCCAACTCCAGTGTCCCTCCTAACGAACGACGTTCTAAGCCGTCGTACGAGCCTCGCATCAGGGGCCTTTATCACGTCCGTTCTCGTGGGCGCTCTTAAGGGTCCTCCTTTTGAAGGTTGGGTTTCAACACCCACCCATTCTCCCGGTGACACTGTAATACCAGTAGGGCTAACAGCAGAGAAAATGCAAAACAAATAAAAAAGTATTTTATTGCTATTTCTATTCAGCTTAGATTAATATACATTTCTATCAATTATGGCATTTTTTAGCCGATTTTAAATACCGATTTAACACGGACATACTAAATCCATGCACATCGTAATTCTTTTGAATCAGTAAATAATAAAATGATAAGCAACACCGCCGCAGTCACAATATGGATGGGTGGCCGATTAAAAGTGATAACATAATTTTCACTAAAGCCGAAAAATAAAATAAAATGACTCCAACGTTATTAGTAGGCACAATCGATATTTCTGATCGACTTGCGGTGAGCTAGCAACTGTTGCCTGAAGTTTTTGTTTTTTTCTTGACTTTAGAAAGCGTCCGCAATGAAGCAAAAAACACAAATAAACGTTACAATTATAGTTAAGTTTTTGTAGTTTGTATTATTTTTTTTGAGTACAATATTAATATCTATAGAAAACACCCACTGAAGTCTACATCCAAAACTAAAACTGAAAAAAATATATATATAACAAGATGAATGTATGAAAGCACTAAATACTGTGTTATCTAGGGAACGCTAGGTACTAGGCACTAGGCAGCCTGGTCTAGACAGTCGGCTGTCAGGCAGATAGAACAAATTATCTTAAATTGACAATACGAATAAAATCTTATAAAGAATAGAAACGCATTGTTTCTAAATTTCGTAAAATAATTTCGTAAGAGCGGTTTTCTTTGGTGTCAAGTTTTAATGGTTTCAATAAAATTCGTGATGTTACCGAGCGCTTACAAAATAACGCAAAAACGCATTTCGTGATCATTTTACACTTTTAGTAAAGTAACTCAGACTGCGTAACTAAACAAGAACATTATTCATTTCAAATTATATTTAGTCTATTTCTATTAAATAATGATTTTGTATTAATAATCCCCATGTGATCGTTTAATTTAAAAATTATTATGTAACAAAGAAAATAAAGTTAATTTCTTAACCTAGCTGAATATATTAGACAATATGGTGACGGAATGTTTTAATTATAAGTAATATAAAATGTCTTTCTTCGTAACACGTGTGTGTGTGTGTGTGTAATTTGAACGCGTGTTAATAACACGGTTGTCATGGTTTCGTTTGTTCGATCGTAATCCGTTACTTTTATCACATTCAAATCGCAGGTCATTTCAGGACTTTTTATTATAAATAAATTTTAATCATTTATTAAAATAATATAAATTTTCGATTGATTAAAATAATATATATATATATTATCTAGATGTTATATTACCAAGACATTAGTGTAAAATTGCATAATTTTAATAATAAGATAATACTGTTAAAACTGATCCAAAGGTTCTCAAAGTATTTTATGTATACAATTATTTTCAATAATATAATTTTTGTCTTATTTTTAATATCTTCAATAATCATTGAAAAAAATAAAAATTGTTTTTATCATAATGATAAAAATATATTTTATACTCATAACCAAAATAAATGTTTTTATATTTTTTCGGTTCGAGGTTTTAGCAATCTATTTAATGTACAATGAGACGATAATGGAACGAAGGCTGACTTATTTATGTACTTATAACCTAGGTAAGGTTTCAGATATTGCAAATGTTAGCAAACTTAAGAAATTCCTTGATGCAAGTCACGACCTATCCTATATGCGATCGAGTGGGCGAAGTAAAGCATTTTCTACTGAAACAGGTTATGAATCTGTATCCTCTAGTTATGTTGCTTTAATTGTCTTTTTACTAGAAAGGTGCAGAAAAATATATAACCTACATTTTTGTCTGGGTTTGGCAAAACTATAAATTGCTTTAATCGAAGTGAATATTCAGCGTCTTCGTTAAAATTTACTTACTCAATGATTAGTAAAGCGGTAGGCGCAACGCGAAGCCCTACAACATAAAACAGGGGCTGAGCTAGAGACATACGCGTCGCCACCGTACTTACTGCGGACTTGTATTCATCTCTCTTTTACACTCACGCTGTGTAAGGGAGTAGAGAGAAGCGGTTCGTGCTGTGGTGACGTCACGGTGCGGGGAGGGCGAGTAGTCAGTGTACGGCTGGCCGCTACAACGAGCGGACGGGTGCACGATGCGTGCACGGTGAACAAAACAATCGCGATGCTGTTCGAGAGTCCCAACGCGAAACTGTACCCGGCTTTCAACATCCCGCCGCCCGTTAGGCTCAGGTGAGCGAGCCCTTACTTACCTTAGCTGTCCTTCCCCGTACATGTGTCTAAGTGTCCAGTGTCAAGTGTTCTGAAGCCGTAAAAACGCCGACAGAGTGATATTTCTACGGTTCAGCGGTGCGACATTGTGCCTGTCCCGCCTTGCGGCTTCGCAAACCAAACGTCGATACAACATTACTGCTCTGTTTTTTCTGCGTCGTCGTGATTCTATGAACGTGTCGACGTCCCGACATTGCGGAGAAACCACGCTTTAGATATTGTTCAATCATTTCACGGCTACGTTTCGATTTCTCATTGTTAACAAGCACGGTGATCATTTTGATCGCCAACGTCGCATCCACGAGTGGTGTTCCCGTATCGATGTGGCGTTCAGAGCGAGCGGGACCGGCTCGTTGTAAACAAAAGACGTTATGTGCCGTGTCGCCCTCTTCCGTTTGAGCGTGGTTTTGTTTTTATTACCGGTGTTACAACACTATCTGATGTTCCAGCCGCCGCCCTTAGGTGCTTGCACTTGGAAGCAACAGATACCCAAAGTGTAACTGTCAAATCAAATTTCTTCAATCCCATAAAATACATATACTTAAATAATAAATGGTTTATGAAAACATAAATCTTTGCGCTACAAATTTCTGAGTGTCAAAGATAGATTTCTCAGAAACATGCATTAAACATGTCGTCTATTCCGAATTGCTTCGAAGATATTTTGAGTACTTGAGATTTATCTACTCATAAAGACATAGAGAATGAACTAAGGAGGTTCTTTTAGATGCCATAGGAGTAGTAGTATGTATATTTTTGGTGATTTAAGTGGGAACTGTCTCTAGAACTTGTTTAATTGTAAGTAGTAGAGCATAGTTGCTCGCTCGAGTAACTCGTTACTGACATACGAATATCTTTTTTGCTTGAATAAGCAGTTTCAAGAATCCTTTGTACCATTACATAAAGTACTCCTGTCGGATTTCACTACTAATCTTTTTATGTTTGGTTTAGTTACTTACTACTTGTGAAAAGTTCAAGACAATTTCAACAACTAAATTATTATATTATTTGATATTAAATATTTTTTTCTCTATTAGTAATCTTTTTTTCGACATATTTTTTCGAATTATTTTTGGCAAGGCTTTATTATCATGTAATGATTTTTTTTCTGATTCCTCAAAATTAGATCATTAGTAAAAAGGTATCTAAATTTTTATTTTCTAAGCAGAAAGTCGTGTGACTCGTCCACACAGCTATCTATGTTGTTCAATCGATAGGCCTATTTATAGGATAGAGATGCAAGGACACTTACTTATCGGGTTTCATGAATCAATATCTTTAATTATATTTACATCTTTTGATAGTCTGTTCTTTTAAGGCTCAATTCTATTTTAATTGTGCCATATCTTATTAACTTGTGAGAGAGAGTTTTAGTAAATAATGAATAATGAAAATGTTTTGAATGAAGATATAATGAATAATTTGATAATTTATTAACTACCAGTTATTATTTCTCTGTATTTGAAACTAAGAGTGTGTATTTTATTAAAGTATGCACCGTTCGTTATAAGTGTATACACTAAGTTAAGTGAAAGCGAAAATCATCGAGTTAGTAATCGCTGAAAACTGTAATTAATTCATTATATTATCTCAATGTTTCTCCGGTCGATGAACAAATCCATAAAAATGTGAGGAGTAAATGAATCAGTCATATTAAAAGGATGTTTACAAAGTAAATGGAAACGCTTTTTATTTTTCTTCTCATATAAATTAAATATAACTTTAAACTGGATAAACTGTGTTTTTTAATGGAAATGTACTAGAAATATCTTTAATATATCGAAGTAACATTTGTACTCGTCGATGAAAGGGCTCTGGTGCTGCAGTGCGACCTCCGCTCATGTAACCAAACTGTGCCTCTTGTCTTGGCTCGCGACCAACTCCGATGAAGCCGGAGGAAGGAAATGTTTGTCGAAGTCGTATAAATGTTTGTTGTATTCGCTAAATATTTAATGTGATCGGCTGAGGCAATACGCCACTTTGAATTCTTTTATTTGGTTCGACTGACATACGTTTACAAAGAAAACCTTAACAACTTGGATAAAATAAATTTAAAGTAATAATATATTATAATAACATCTTCTGCCTGCGATTATCTCAAAGCAAAGAAGATCCTAACGCATTTAGTATTTTACTCACTTAGTTCGTGTAAACTATGAACAGAGAACTGTATATACATACAGTCGGCACAGGCTTCATAAAACTTTATCATTTAATGCGTTAGTGCGCAATTTTTCTAACAATTGCATATAAAGTGAAATGCTGGAGACATTTTTTACACAATATTTAGTCAGTATTTTATTGTTCTTTATGAGCGGGTTTATGATGACTACCACATTGAAATCTAAAACCAATTTGGGGCCTTTAATTTACTTGTAATAATAATTTGTCAATATTCATATCTCGAACACAACATCAACATAGATTTAACTACGTTCTACAGACAGACGCATTCATACTGTTGAACAGAAACTATATTTAGTTCATTTAAATGTTTTCAATACTCGTAATATTGCTTTTATGATATTGTGACAGACGAGCTTGAAGCCTATGTGTTAACGAAACATTATAAGTGACATTTACGTCCCACAATTAAGACCAGAACAAACCACCACCACATTAAAATAATATTATAATACTACTTTAGAATTTTCCATTTCATTGCATTTCTGCCGGTTTACTTTTCTAGCGGCATACATATACATCCGAGTGTCTTATCAATTACTGAACTTAATAACGCATAACAAGCGTTTATTCTTTTAAGCCTCGTACTATAGTCTATATTAATACCACTGAATACCTTACACTTACTAGGACTCGTACAGTTGTATACAACACACACGGTCCGTACATATGACATTAGTGCAATAGTAAAACGACAATACGACAGAAAGCTCTCTTGAAAGAAGCATACACACTCACCAACATTATTTATTACCGAATTATCAGTACAAGCTATAGCACAATATATATAAATATGTAGCATAATAACAATAAAAAGGTATAAAAAGCGATACAACAATGACTACCGTGACGTTCAGTTTTGTACGTTTAATGTAGTTTGGGAATCTCAGACTTTAAAATCACTCAAACGTTTTTTTTATATTTCTCCAGGGCTTAGTGAAAGATTATCAAATGTGAACATTAAAATTACCTAGTTAATTAAGTATTAGTGCAATAACATGTACCATTCATTGTTTTGGTTGAACTTTATTATATTTCATATAAAACGTATCAGTAACAAAATTTCAAAAGAAAAATGACGTCTATGTATGTAGATTTTGTAGTTAATAATAGATATATATTTTTTTACTCCCCGGTGTCGGTTACGCCTTAAAAAAAGATTATTTACTCAATTGCCGACAAAAACAGTGTCTGTACTAATTGTTCCAAGTACCTAATATATACCATTTAGAAAGTTCAGAGCTCGTCAACAGATGGCGCTGTCAATAATTGTCTGTTTGGAAGAATTTTGGAACGTCGCAATCTGTTTTAAGAACTAGATGAATTATATTTAGTCACATTGTGAGGTCCTACATCTTACAATCAACTACAATGTTACAGTGAATAATTACAGTTTTATAATTATTTAAATGTATGGGAATAGTCTTAAGGTATAATCGTATCAAATATTGAATAATTATCATAAAATGGTTGATGCGTCGCTCATTTAAACATATTTTGTGTAAAAGTATTTACAATGTTTACATTACATAGTGGTGATGGTTGGCGGTTTGTATAATATAAATCTCTTTAATAACTCAGTTTATTTGAAGGTAAGCCGTCCCATATTTAATAACCATGTCAATAACAATGAGTCCGTACAACACAAACGAGAGATAGGTACCTACTTTAAAACGTTGAATACTCAATAGTCCGCTCTGAGTATTGATGTCTGAGAGGCAGCGGCCAGGCCACTCACCTGTGGAGTCTCCGTACCTGGTTTGAGCATTGTTACATTTTCTGCGGCTTATCGATCATGACCTCAACTTATAATCAGTATTACTAGTACTGAGTTATTTTGTTCTTGGTCATTTTGAGCATCTTTAAATATTGTAAAACGAATCAAAGAGTTTTGTTAGTATTCTTATATTTAATGCCAGTCTGCCGTTAGTGAGTCTTTAACAAACATGTACTCTTTGTTTTCATAATATTATTAAATTATTAAAACAAACAATAATAATAATATTTGTAATGTTAAAGAACGGTCGAAGATAACGTTGTTTTATTCACAACTCATATGAATGAATGTTAAAGGTTACTTCTTTACTACTTATATTTTAAACTTTATTAAACGCGCTTTACAACGATTAACTAACAGGAGCTTTTGGTTCTCGAGTCTAGGATTATTAAATAATATTAATAGCTTGGTGTAGTTGGTGCTTGAGAAATAATTTTAGGAAATGGTCTTACTAACACTGTTGTTCGCTCTCGTGAAGAAATACTATTAATTTATTTACTTATTGGTTTTTAAGAAAACACATCAGGGTCAGGAATCATTATTCTATGAATATTTGTTATTAAACGGAAATAAGTATAATTTGTTTTTGTACGCGAGGGAAATCAAAAGAGAGCAATGGCGGGCTGCGTGTGTTGCTTTCTCTGTGTCGTAAATTAGAACTAGGAGAAATAATAAACAAAGAAGACGTATTAAGAAAAGTAAAGTTAATAATCTCTGTATCATTATTTAGTTATTACTCAAAGTAATTATTAGTACAAGATACATCATGACACTCATAAACAACGACAAGAATGTTGAAAGTCAACGATAGAAACTGATCGAGTGAAGGTCTGTTCTAAAAAGCAATAAAAAAATCTCCTGCGCAGCCTCCCGAGACCGAAGGGGAGGAGGGGAGTCGTTTTCATTTAATATTTAGTTGCAGACCGCTTAATACATTAATATAAATGTATTTTTAATAAAATTATATTATATTTAATGGGTAGCCTCGTTGTTGTGTGTTGCTAACTAAGAAGTAGTCGATTGTTCAAAAGAAATTTAATCGATAATAAAGATAGTTTCAAATGAGTTAAACCGAACAGTGCCTATGCCGTGGGTGATGTAGATGCGGTGGGTGCTGTGGGTTTCCATTTTAAATTCTGATCCGTTCAGGACATCAGCATCGCGCGAGCTGGCAACGTCGCATTTATATCTTTATACAAATATTTTTTATTTCATATAACCATTCTACTTCTACTTCTACCATACTTCTACATCATTTGTATTCATTTTGTCCTAACGAGCGTTTGTTAATCTCAAAAATATACTTTACCTATAGTAGAACTCATTTAGTTTTGTCATTTCTTTGATGATTCTTTTAGCCGGTGAAAATATTCCAATATTATCCTTGTCTAAAAGACAAACAATAATAAAGAAAGGGGCCAAGGTGAGATCCCAGCGGTATCCCCGCACCTTCCTCGCTCGCACGCTCGTGTGCACCTCGAGCGTGAGAGAGAAAGATAGATGTATGCATTTCTCAGAAATATAAAGCGTATGATGGAAGGAAAGATTGAGTAGTTATTTGACGGTTGGTTGTGATTTTTGATATATTCAATGATTTAATATGTGATACGTGCTCTCACACTAGTCAGTCCACTTCATCAATTACTCTTTATATTAATGACTCCTCTCACTAGTATATGGTAATATAAAAACAACGTTATAGTGTTGTGGCCGTCCCTAATATATTAAATTTAAGACCTTGTATCTATTTACGGATAAACCAATTAAAATATAATACTGTATTAACTTTCACAATGTAATAAAAGTAATTTAAACTTTATCAAATGGTGTTCAGCTCATGAATGAATTCTATTAGAATACTTTTAATCGGGAAATCAATATCAGAGCACTTTCTCCTTCCCAGTCCATTGTCACAGCGACTGTGTATTATCACAGAAACATTCACATTCACTTTTAGTTAGTTTCTTTTATTAAAGGAGTCCGTACTTTAGTTATTTACGTTCAAAGTCATATTATCAATATTACACTCTACAGTAATGTACGCCTCTATAATTGTAGTTAATACTAACATTTAGTAGCCTTCAGTTTTGATGTTCATATTGGACGGTATATATAACATTCATAAATAATATTGTACATAAGAGTGAAACTAAGTACCTAATATAATACAAGACCACTACACGTGTAGTGGTCCGTGGCACGTTGGGGCTGTGTGTGTGCGTGTGCGTGTGTGTGTGTGTGTGTTTACTACGAGCTAGAGACACCACGCCGTTGAATAATTATAATAATTTAAATATATACAAATCTAACAGAACTGATTCATTACCAAACCTCTGTCAAACTCAACGAAATTTTGGGTTTTTAGAGTCTTTTCGGTATCTTTGTCACTTCTACTAACTACTAAGTAAGACGTAACGGAATTACATCCCTAAAGGGGTACAAACCCCTATTATTTCCTCAAATATTTGAGGAAAAAACATTGTATAGGAATCATTAAAACACAATTATGTATTTCGAGTTTTGATTAGAACTGATCGTTGAAAAAAATTGACAAACTAACAACAACGCATAGAATACAGTCTGTACAGACATACAGACAGAACGCTAGTATTGTGTGATATTTGTATATAGTTAAAGTTCTCCAAGCCGTGGTCACTCCAGCTCGTTTGTTATAGTAGTTTGGTTGTAACGTAAACAATGCGCCGGCGCAGAGCAGACTACTTACGAACCACGCGAATGAACAATATTACCTCGTTAAATGTAATTATTAGTTACGTGTCTGTGAAAGTGTCTGTGTGTAATATATTTTATTGTGAACTAAAATATATACCTGGTTGAATGAACCTCAATGAATAAACATATAAATATATGTTTTTCCAGTAGTTTAAGCGACTCTTTCAAAAAACTGATTCCTGAACCAGTAGCGTAGCTAGATAACTGGCCCCGGGCTAAAATTAAATAGGGCCTGAACTAAATCGTTTGTTCCGTATTCGTCGAGTTCTGATCTTGTCAAAGTTTTAATATGTCGTAACACGTAGGTGTAGTCGGTGAACTAAGTGATGTTATTGGTTCAAAAATCTCTACTTAATTATTTATTTTATTTTTATTTATTTAAATCTTTTCCACTTTGAATCATTCTCAGTGATCACTTGTGTACGTCAAATAGAGGTGTCAGGTGGGCCTATTTTGATACCATACTTATCGAAATAAGCCCTTCTGTAAAAACACCTCTGAACTTAGGTTACATTCATAGGTTGAGTAATTAATAAATATAATGATAATTAATGTTCACTAGTTCAATTATAGTTTGTAAGTCACCGTCCGAGGGGCCACCTGAGCTTAGGGGCCCCGGGACACTGCCCCGTCTATTCCGCCGGTTGGTCCGCCGCTGTCCTGAACGTTATACAACAAAATATATTATGATTTTTTAGAATATTAATATTTTAATTTAATCATTGTCTTGTCAATTCGGACGCAATCGAAGACTAGTATAAATATGAGAATTAAATAAATGACAACAATGTTTAAGTTTCTGAATGATTTTATAATTATTTATAAATATAATTAAATTATCTTGCCGACGAGAGGTAACAACTCATTGTCTAGTAAACTTAATGATTTCATTGCGGTCTGTATGACTGTCCCCTACGACGACGACGACGACGACGACGACGACGACGCGGCTCTAACAGTTGTATGTACTTAGCTATATTAACAGCCATTGTAGGTTTGTTTGTTTGTCTGTCTTAACCTTTAAACAGAGCTCCTCGTGGTTGTAGTCGAGATGGTTCGAGGGTGTGTGACGCGACTCAGGCTACTCTGCCGCACTGTTTAGACGACTCGTCGAGAGAGCCAGCTAACACTAACTTTACGTTTTATGTTTTTAGTTTGAAATCTGTAGAAATGTATTTTCGAATTCTTATAGAAAATTACATCACTAGTAAATTAAACTCAAATAGATCGAACTTATGAGAACTAACATTATATGTCTCTGAAGTCGTCTGTTAACTATTTATTTACATCTAGTAGCTGTAGGTTATATTATATAATATAGTCATACAGTATTTTTTATTATTCACCAAATGATCAGAGAAATACAATGAGTTAAACATTTGAAATCGTATTTTCAGTGTTCGCTTTTCCCGACAAACTAAAACTCTTATGTCAGTATATTGAAAAAATATGAATGAATATGAAATATTTGAGTCTGAAGTACCAAGGTATCATTTGTTACAGACGGGCACAAAGGACACATTTATACTTTTTATCATAAAATGCATTTAAACATGATATTTGAATGCAGAGTTTCTTATTACTAGTATAAAGCCTGACCTATATACACGAGCGCACCGGACGCGGCTCTCACACCGTCGTTTCTTTACACTACCCGCCTACTGGCGCCTACTGGCACCTACTGCCACCTACTGGCACCCGGCAGGTACTACTGCAGGCCGACATACGAAGACGAGACATTGAAGAACTTAGTTCTAAACACTTGTTATTAATAATCTACAAAGTTTGTTTGTTATCTCGTATGTATTTTTAAATAAATTCACATATATCGAATAAATTAAATTCAAAATAAATAATTATGAGTCTGTTAAAACGTTATCATCCAGGACTGACTGAGCGTCTCAGTGACGTCTGGAACAACCGACGGTGACAAACCAAGCACCAGTAGTTCAAAAACGTAAAAGCTCAATAAGTTTTATAAACTGTATATCGAGTATGCCGCGTGTGTGTCGGATGATAGACGCCGCAATCTGTCTATATGAAACAGTTTCGTCTATATTTAATTCGCCATAGTTTTTGCTGGACGATCGCCAATTAATTCATAAATTATATATACATAATGAAACGGACATATCATTTATATTACGGACATATAGTATCTATACTAAGTTGTCCTGGATTTAGTTCGTATATCTTTGAAGGTTAGGTGTTTAAAGTGTTGTCTGTACCGATGTGTGATTGTCTGTCCTGTGTACTGTTGTACTATTCTAATGTCGGACAGTTATATCAGAATTACTTTTTCTGTCTTCTCAGGATGACAGCTTGTTCATTTGTCATCGTAATAAACTGTTGACAGGACGCAGATATATTTAAATTAATTTACTCAAAGAAACATACGTAACAGTGACAACTCACATATTTTAATATAAAATGATTAGCTCCTTCAGTAATTTTTTAATGTGTACTTGTAGTTGAGACATTTTTTTGAGGGTTTTCAAACGATCTCACCTCCATTCTTTGTTAATAGTAAATATTCGTTGAAATGTGTCTTGAGTCTCCTCTCCGTGTGGTAGGTCAGGTCAAGCCGTGTAGTCTTATTATATCTTGAAGGTGAGAGCCAGTAGTAAAATATTTAAATCATTTACATTCATAGTTCGTACTCTGATGGGGGCTCGTCTTTATAATTTGATTCTTGGTTTGAGTATGATTTGTGTCTGTCAGATGTCACTTCAACGTAGCGGTGAGGAATTATGTTATTCACTATTTAAACTGTATTAGTTAAACTCCTCTTGTCTTTCTTTAAATTAATGTAATTAAATATGTATTTAAATTAAAAAATAATTAAAGTATAAAAACGTAATATGAAGTGTGGCTCTTTGAAAAATACTTAAGATATATCTATATTTTTACGATTGATTTGATTAATCAAATAATAATATTAAAGCAAGTAAATTTAAACTTTAAATATTGTTATGATATAAACGCGTCGGTGTGACGCGCGTCGTTTCATCCGAAGCGCCCGTCAATTAGTGAAATGTATTCTGAGACGGACGCCATTTGTATTTTGTGACAATGACATGTCGTAATGTTACGCGGGAGTGTTAAGGCGCTACGACACAGTCAACGTGCGAGAGATGAATGCTGATTGATACGGCCAATATATGTTTTAAATTAAATCCTTTATTACTGATTATATGGTGTTCTCAAAGGGCCTTCTAAAACATTCATATAGACGTTGTAATATAACCTATGAAAAAAAACATACATTCAGTATTAGTTCTTTCAGTCGATTGCAAAAATTTACTAAACAACTAAAAGAAATATTTATTTTAGTGTACTTGCTTTCATTAAAAATAATTGGTAACGTATCTAAACTAATAAGTGCCTATATTTTTGTGAAAAAAAAACAAACATTATTTAAGTAAATTGCGAAACTAGGAATAATTGATTCTAAAAAGGATATACTGAATGGTTAAAGAGCATCTAGGATACAAATCAGAAGGCTATCTGTGAAATAGTTTACTAGTTGTTAGTGCTTTTCTAAAAACTTTAAATGGTACAAACATTCCATCTATTATTTCTGAAATGCGATGTTTCTGTTCTCGTATTCACGTGTACCTTCACGCGTTACCCCGGTACTGTGTTTTACGACGACACTATATTCACCCTTTCTGCCACACTATACAACAGAATAGGCTTTGTGAGATTGATTAAATAGCTGTGGAAGAAACTGCTATTGGAATATCGATAACAGTAATTCAGTCATATCATAATAATTATATATAATATTGTAAACTGGCAACAAAACTACATCTGTCATCTTTTATATTCAATTGTCACGCCACAAACGACATCTAAGCCGTAATGTTTGACATTGTCCGTCATTTTAGCAAGTTGATATTTTGATTATTTTTGTTAAGCAATTATAATGAAAGTCTTTCGAGTCTTTCTTTCTTTCGAGCGATGAAATAAAACCGCTGTGAGATAGAATTATCTTAATATAGAAATAATAACAAACATACTTCACCTTTCATTAAAAACAAGCTAAATAATAATTGTCCATATAAAAGTATCTCCTAACACATGTAGAATGCTTTTACACGACACCATATATAAATCTACTACTAATTCCATCTGGCAGTGATTCCAGCATCTCGCGTGTGCCTCGCGCGTGTCTTGAAAGCTTGTAATGCTATATCCTCGTGTTATATTCGTAAAAAGATCAACTTAAATACGGTCTCATTCGATTTTGTTCTTTCTTCTTATATCCGTACCTACATTACTTTATTATTTACGAGTATTAAATCAATGAGTAACGGCATCTTCTTCAAGTCATCAAACCTAATAAAGGTTCACGTCTGTTCGAAAATTGAGTACGTTTTGGGTTTTTAACTAACTTTAGATTAAATAAAATTAGAAAATCATTCCCAGTTGTTTGGTTTAAATAGAATGGGTTTAAAGCTACAACTTTAAGTTAGCTTTGAGAGCGAGTTTCAGCGGCCCGCGGCCGACATCAGCCTCACCTACCTCAAAGATTACACGGACTGAAGGATTTGTGCTGTTTAGGTTTAGTTTCTAACTCTTCTTTCATTTTTATTAACGAAAATGTAACTCAATGCTATTTAAATATTCGTCTTGTGCCAACTCGTCTTTCGTTTCAAACGTTATTCAGTTCGAAGCTGTAACTGTTTCAGCGACGACGAGTCACTTTTGTACAATATTTATCTTCTTGGATGAAAACAATTTTAACGATCTAGTACATTTTAATTTCCCCGCGACATTAATATGTATTCTCTTCAAAGTATTGGAAAATGCTATGACTACTGTTATTATTCTATCTTATATGTATTTAATTATAAAATGTATGTCATCTTCTTTTTTAATGAAGAAGCACTGAAGCGCCGTATGGAGAGGCTCGTCAGGTCTTTTGGGAGACGTCATTTCTATCGTAGAATCCTTGTTGAAGTGTTTTCAACTTCATACACGAGAATGACAAATGAGTCCGGTTTCGTTTTATGGAATAACTTGTATATTTCGTTGAATATATGTTTAAATTAAAACATGGTACTGGTTTATGTGTAAAGTTTGTTCCGCCGTCTTCATTTTTAGATCGCAGAAAAAGCTTTTAACTCTCCGCTCCGTGTGTCATGCAAATGTAAAAATACAAACTGGTTCAACAAAATAAGCTGTATTTTCAAGAAAGCTCGTTCCTATAAAATATCAAAGCCAGGAAAGCCGGTCAAGTCGGCCATCTTGTGGTCCTAAGGCCCGACTTCTCCTCTCTGGCGCTCTGATATTTATTTACTGAAATGTGGAAAATTCCCACAAACATACGAATATATATATATATATGACCATGATGACCAAATACACTGTATTCAAATAGTTGACTCCGCTATTATTATTATATTTTTATATTGACAGCTGTCGTCGCCGATGATGGACTGAAAACGTCCACTTTTAGTAACAACTGCGTTACTAACTGTATTATATAATACTCTAGAGCACTGCACATATTATATCCCAACTAAAATAAAAAATAAAAACATAACATTTTATCACGTTGCCAGCGACTTCGTCTGCCTCCGACGTAACTTATAAGCTATCAGCTCCTAAAGTGTAACCAACTCACACATTATTACTTATATTGTAATTCTAGACCAAACAAATTTATATCTGCTAGTTATAGATTTTTATTTAAGCGAAAATCATTACGTGGATATAATGATCGACCTCCCTACCTACCTACATACTTTTTTTTTTATCATGGAAAACGTTACGGATACCCCCCGGCCGAGAAAGTGACAGCCGGGGTGGTTATGTGGGACTACCCGGCAGCATAGAGGACGCTGCCATTTTTAAGGCTACCTACTAAAAACCAACGGTTACCCTCATCGCCATAATGAGACGCCACGGGATCGCTTGTCGCACTCACCGTGACTGGCAGGGCTTTGAACCCGCGACCTTTGGGAAACCGTCCCGTCGCTCTACCAACTGAACCACCGTGTTGCTACAACCTACCTACCTACCTCGGGAACAGACCTTCCATTTTATCAAATTCCTTAAAAAACGATCCAGTATTTTTTTTACATACAATAATATTGGTTTTTCTGTGAAAATTTTAAACGGAGTAGTAAATATTATATATGTTGATTAGAACGAAACAAACAGACAAAATAACAAATATTATTAAAAAATGTTTCAGCATATCTTGATACAATTGACTTTTATATGATGTTTTTAAAATGTATTATGTAAAAATATAATTTGCTCTTAATTTAAAAGACGCAGACTTGACTAGACTAGACTTGAGAGGTTCGATCTGCGTCTAATGTCACCGTCATCTTCCAGATTGAGTTTCATTTAAATATTTATAATTAATATAATAATTCTGTTATTAATATATTAACGGAGGTGTGTTTGTCGCAGGTATGTCACACTGCCCTCATCTGATGTCGGTATACAGGCACGCTGTACTCACACTGCGTCATGGCCTCCACTAAAGGTATTCATTCCGCACCTGTAGAGCTCCACACTCCCGTCAGATGTATCCCTAATGTTACCTAGGTCGGTCCATTTATTATTTATTAAAAATCAATCTATCTCATCTGTATTGAAGTATTCTTTGAGACTAATAGTTTAACTAAGCACTTTTGAAAAGCACGTCTCCGAGTTACAAAGTCAAGGTACTCTGTTAAAAATGCATGGTTTACTTGAAATAAAACAGTCGATAACAATCGTACCAGTGTCGGAACTTAAAGGGAGGGGGGAGGTAGGAGCATTGGAGGGGGTTGGAGGGGGGATAGTTTTTTTGTTTTGCAAACTGCATTTGTTTTGTCTTGTTTCTATACACATTAAGAAACAAAATAAGGTTGGTAATAATATATTAAATTCAACACATTGAAAATACATATATACTATTAATGTTAAACTAGGTAGTATATATCATCTCCATTATTCTAAAAGCATACATTTATTTTAAAAATCAATGAAACAGGGAAAGTGAGATTTTATAAATAAATAAAGATAGAAGACGTTCACATTATATTTATTTCCTTAATTCGCGGACCGAATATTGATGAGTGCCGAGGTCAGTGACCTTGGAGATTTCGACCTCAAGTAAAATAAAAGTATTCAATAAACATCCGACACACATTATTCAATCATATATTCATTTGTAATCGCTTTGTTTTATTTTAAAAGCGGGAGTGTATTGTAAAGACTATTCATAACTTCCTCTACCTTCCTCTCATAACACGCAATATGTCATATGTCATATGTCATATGTCATATGACATATGACGCGTCACTTAGCGACATATACTAGGTCTGTACACATATATTAAAGGTAATTAAGCTCCAAGTGTATGTGTTAACTATTATTTTCCCCAAATTTCACAATAACATGAAAAGTAAAAGTGGTAAAATAATATTGTATCTTGTAAATGTTTTTTATTCAATAATAGCCACTTAACACAATAAGGTTTTGAGTGTTTTCGAATTCTCTTAAGAGTATTCTCTTCTTACTGGATCATACAAATATAAATTAGAAACCAATCAAATTCTATTTATTAGTTAGTTCTGACTTAGTTTATTTAAGCTGTACACGGCAAGTAGCTGCTGTAGCTGGGGTTATTACAAATCAGGAAGTCCTTCGTCTCCCTCCCCCTCCCCCTCCCCCTCCCCCTCCCCCTCCCCCTCTACTTGTACTAAATATATGTGAATGTCTTTAGTGAGTCTGTTATAAACCACTCGTGGTGTGTTTTTATATTTTATTGGTAATATTCGTTCTTCGCCAGTTGCTACTGAAGGCCACGGTCGCGGCTACAGAGGCTGCGCTGATGACAGATCGTATCTCGATGTATCCCTACTCTATATATATATCTATTATCAATCTGTACTTTCTGTCTGTAAATTTATTTTTACTGCAAAATTTAGTAATACATATTTATTTCATGACTCTCTGCTAGTGACGTAACGAATATTCGCATTCTCAACATTTTAGCCAATGTTTCGTGATTACGAATATTAGAAAAAAACAATTTAATACAAGATAAAGTAACTTACCTCGGAATCTCTCTCTCTCTCTCTATCTCTAGATAGTAAGTCCTTATTGTATCATGAGATATTATTTATTTATTTTCTTAACTTAAGCCAATTAAGGTTAACAAATAAACTTTCATTAGAATTGAAAGATAAAAAAACATTTTTTTCTCTGAAATTTGAAAAATACTGAATCGTTGCATTCGCATCTACGAATGTCCCATAAATTACATTCGTCACATCACTACTCTGTGCCTCTAATCATTTATTTGTTTATTTTTGTCTGTATGTACGTCCTTCTATATCTCTAAACCGTCTCGACTAATTTTAATCAAGTTTATGTAGTAGGAACATGCGATGAAGACTGTGTAAAGTGAGGTCAAACCTCAGCCAGTACAGTAAAATTACGAATTTAATGAATAATTCTACCGTCAGTTGTATCCTTCCCTGGAGCCCGACGACGCTGGCGAGGAGTGTGTAGGAGTGGAGGTCTGTAGAGGCACCCAGAGCGAGGTCTAGAGGCGGGCAGCGGGCGGCCCTGACAGGTCGTTCCCCGGTCGTCGGTCGTCATTACCGACGCGCACACTGCCCGCCGCCATTTATATTCTATTTGACACACCACTGGGTTATTATATTACTCTTTCAATAATATCCATGAAGTTGCAGTTTACATTTAACGTTAACTAACTAATTAGGAGCCAACCTGAAACCTAATATATGTTGAGAAACATAATGTTTATAAGAAATACGTAACTAAATATGATTTATTAATTTTATCTGAGTGTATATCATCGCCAGCGTCTAGTGTTGTTCTGAGGACGCGCTCTGTCGCTGTCATTGATTTAAAACGAGATATAATATTAAAATAAACAGTTACATATAGTAAAGATGACGTGGCATCTAACAAAGGGTGCGTACACTAGCTATGTGACGTCATACATAAATAATACGAGTCAATGACATTTACAAATACGCGCTTAGTTAGTTCAAGGTTGTATAATATATATTATATGATGAAAATTAGGGAAAAAACTATGAGTTATGTGCAGTGTATGTGACGGGCGATGTGCCGGAGTGTGCGGCGGTCATCAATACGTTTAAAACCGAGAAATGTAAATAAAACATAGTCAAAAGAACCCAATTCTAAAGGAGAACTTTAATTACATTTCTCGTGAAGGTACCAATTGGCATCGTAATCCAGGACCCTACGTGTCGGACCCCAAAGTGCTGATTGAACCTGAAGACAATTAACCTCTGGACCTGGAGAGGGCGGGAGTAGTTTGTCTTCGTGACAGAACTGAATTACCCTCGCAGGGAACATGGAATATCAGCTACATTTCTTATCTTTTATTCTTATGTGTTAATTAATATACTTTAACTTATTATATTAAAACTAGCTGTTGAGAGCGACTTTATTTGCTTCTCCTTGTTCATTTGGAAGCTCTCTATAGTATAATCATTATACAAAATTCAAGTCAAGGCAAAATTCTGTCCAGTGGAGTTTGTTTTTTGTTTGCTCTTTATTGTACACAAATAATAATAATAAAAGTACAAAACATGTAACTTAAAGTACAAAAGAGATGTAATTTACGCACAGAGATGGACTCATCCCATGATATCCCATGACTGGTCTCTTCCAGTAAACCTCTGAGTGAGTTCAAAGGAGCAATGTACAATGTACACGGTAGATTGAAGTAAATTACAAATAACATGTGGTATTTGTATACATTTCAATTACTTAACAAGGTACAAAAATAAACTATATTTAAATTTGTATTAACGACTGCGTAATCGAGAACAATAAACAGCCAAATATTATTGTTCTAGCGGTTTAAATGATCTTTATTTTAAATATTAAACGGACGGCTCCGTTATTAAATACTATATTAATGTTGGTTTGTATTTATATTATATATCTTGTTGTTTGTATTTTTTTATATTCATTAGATGCAGTCTGGTTATTGAATGAATGAGAGTCATTTATTAAAATCTCTCGTCTTTTATCGAGTACAATAAGATGAGAGCTGAACGTACTCGGGCTGACGGTAATATGAGGTTCAAATTGCCAGTACATCTGGTATTCCCACCGCTGGCCTACAGCACTCTGTAGCACTACGGTGACCTAGTATCTAGATACATTTGTATTTTCCTTTTGTTTTTTAAATCATTATCTGTTTGTTATTTCAGCAACTGAAGGTATTTAAAATATACGTGAATTAATAATAATAATGTTATATAGTTCAGATAACATCGTGCAGTTAACAATTATTATTAGATTTTAAATAATTATAGAATTAAAAATAAAACGGTACGGCCAGGGATTCGAAACCGTCCCCTCGCTCTACCCATTGAACTACCGTATGTCTTCCCGCTGCGATGAATTTAGCGTTTTATACAAATTAGTGTTTGTCGGGAAGATGAAAAGAAGTTCAAGTATTATTATTGTTAATTTTATAGAAGTGTTATAGCCTGAGTTCATTCACGTTACACATCTCTTCCGAATGCTCTCAGTGTCTTTAAAGGACGCAACAGACAATACATCTCAATATATACGACGCCTAGTCTAGTCTATCTCATCTCGCACAGAGCACTGAGTCTCTGACGATTAGACCGGCTCGTGCGGACCCAGTCCAAAGACGAGAACAGTACCATATGTTCCAGTTTCTTTACAGGTTTGGTATTATTCTCCAGGTGTCTGCGAAACTGACAATCATTTCAAATGTCCAATACTCCGATACTTTGCGTGGCATTAAAAGTAGAAGTTGTTCTAGTGGTGAACGTGTGAACTTGTGTTTTCTGCGGATTAAACTGAACTAAATTCAGTGTACACCAGTCACAAACTTTCCCTAGGGAAGGCTCGCTATAAGACAGAAGATCTTTAGGCTTGAGGCTTTTTAGGTTTTCCCGGGAGAGTCCCGTCGTCAGTCATGATCTAACCCGCGTCACTATGATGGCTGGTGTCACTTATCACTGACATGTAGAAGAGACACTGTTATAACCCCAGTGTTCATGGACTCGTCTACTTTCATAAACTCTCCAAGAATCCCTTACGAAGCTCGGATAGCTTCAACAGAATCACCTTGAGCCGTGCACGGTCGAAGTCCTTCGCGAAGGTCAGAGCGCCGGTTCTTTTTACAATTACTCTTTTACTCTGCGAGTCGTAAGCGCCGCGCGTTGTCGCGCCGGCCGCTTGTGTAACACGACAATGTACGCCGGTCACAGACAGACACACAGCAGCGTAAAGATACATTATTTTTATTAAATCATATATTTTTGTATAAAGATATCTTTTTTTTTTAAATTGCGCAGTATTTAACATTGTACTACTATAATAAAAAAACTATAAAACACGTTGGATTCGTACTAAAGACGTTTGTATCGTATTGTATTTAATACTAGCTCGAGTCCGACCCACAGTCTGACGAGCTTATGATTTATATTTTACTTAAGAGTGTGATAAACAATAAATATAGTTTTATTATTCAGAGGTGAGGTGAGGTGAGGTGAGGTGAGGTTAGGTGAGGTGTCAAAAAAAATACTATTAAAACACATTTTTCTTGCGGAAACTCATTTTAATTGTTTGCATTAAATTAACTGATTTGATAGTGTATATAGTAATACACACTTGAAGAACATTTAAAATGTCTATATATAACTTACCACGAGCCATAGTTATATGAACCCTGAAACGGAATAGTTTTTTATAAGTCTTTGTTATCAACTCTCCAGCCTCCGATTGTTTCTAAGAGCGACGTCATCTCGTTGATATGCGCCGGAGGTGGAGTTCCGTCTCTCGTTATAAACTTACCAACTTAGATACCAAGTAGAGTCTCAGCTGACCTACTTCTGAGGTATCATTCAATTCCTCAAATATAATATAACATGACAGCTGAAGAACAACACTATTGACGTGTTTCGACGTTTGTTATTAATGATTTCAAATAATATAATCATTTTGAATCATTTTAAAATCTAAAGAAGCGGAAGTGTTGAAACTATCTAACTATACGTGCTCTGTAATATTTATACAACTAAGAAGTTGTAGATGACTTACAAACTATATAAAACACGGCACTCACCAAACTATTTCATATTAAAATGGCGACGGGCGATAAATTTTGACAATTTTACAAGATGGCGGAAACGGAACTATCCAACTTTTATCAACATCGTTTGAGAGTTTAAGAATATTTATTGTTTATTATTTATTTTAAAAGTCTTCGAGATTGTGAATAGTAAATAAATACAATTAATTGATAAATAGTGACCGTGAAAAAAAGAAAGAAAATTAAAGTAAAATGATATAATATTCGGAGACAAAAAGTAAAAAATGCTGATAGATTAATAGAATAGTACAAATATAAAATTGCAACCTAAATTGAGTTATGCTATAATGAGTCATTTATAAAACATTATTTAAGAATTCGAAAAACTAAATCATTTAGATGCAATGAAAACAACACTTAGTTCTGCTCTAAGATTAATTTAAAAGGCACCAGCGAGTTATTATTTGAAATATTATTTTCTCGTGGTGACTCGTTGCATAACATCGTTTACATATAATCTGAAACAAACAGACCGACATATCAAAATAAACCATATTTTATAGCTGATCAATGAAATTATATTTAGCAGAGGTTTCAACGTCCCCAGCCTGTCCTTCTCTACGGGGCACATAGTCCATTAGTGCGACAAGGATGGCATGTGTTTATTTATATCTCTTTTTCACAGATGAGTTACTGTAGTACACGAAAGAGCCAGAAGATAATAAATGAGGCGCATCTGTCGTTTTTTGACTCGCACTGATAAATAGTTTATATAAAGCGTGTTAAAAGAGTCGCTTTACATCAATCCATTGAAAATATATTATTTACCAAAGAGTAAAGGATGTTAGTATATTAATAAAATCTCAATGGTCGTGGGGTCATATCTATATTCTATACATTCAGTTCTAAATTCACGGCCGGGGTTTGAATCCGGGACAAGTCGGTCCAAACGCACGCATCTACTTAAAATAATAGCAACCCAATAGTCACAAATAAAGAGCGAAGAGTGGGAGGGCATTGTTTCAATATAGTCGTAAATTAGATCAAGATATATCTGTCTCACGATGGGCTTCACGCACCCTGCGCGCGCGCACACCTACCTATATGTACGTACTACACGTATAGGAATCAACGTTTTAAATATATCTAAGACAATGCAAAACATTACTTTTCACTGTCTCGGCCGGGCTTTCAGCTCGAGTGCTGTAAGAGCCCTACGCTAAGCACCTCGAGGGTAGATCCAAGTGTGGCCCATAGACTACAGACTATAGACTATAGACTAGACCTTTGTCTATGGTCTTAACAACCCATCGAGTACCTCTCGCGTCATAAGAGGCGCACACAAGACCTTTTCTTCTTAGATATTGCTTTAAATATAGATCTTTTATTTTTATGAACTTTGAAGATCGGACGCTCTTATAATAGATTGTAGGTCACCGAGGAGTTCCAGGTTCGCTGTCTGCCACGCCACCCTGCTGGGGCGCAGATATCATCACTCGACTCCATCTTTGTTACTATAATGGTCAGTACTCGTTTGACAGAACGATGATGTTACAGCATCCGGGAGATGGCAAGCTATTTATAAATATTTTTATAAACCAGTTGAATTTAATTCACGATATGTTTTGAATAAGCGTTTCAAACGACAGCCAGTTAAGTTCTTAATAATTAATTATCCCGAAAGTCAAAACAAAGGTTGGTTAGTTATATAATATACAGACAGCGTCAAAATATGTTCAGTGATAGTAGAAGGTCGTGTCCAGGGACAGGTGATCGCATTAAATCAGGAATTACGTACCTAATTAGATTGTCCTCTCGTTTGAGGAATGGGGGGGGGGGAGGAAGGAGGGAGGTTGATAGTTTGGGCTGAGAGTATTAATATATAACTTTATTTCTATATCAATTAAGCTATTTATGTGTTGACAAATACACGAGATACATCAGCAGCATACAGAGTTTCAAAATATTTTTCAAAATGTAACAATGAATATATTTATATATGTAATGTTAATGTAATGTAACAAAGGGTTAATATATTTAATGATTGTACACAAACCATATAGATATTAGAATGTTGTTATTAAGACAGCCCTAGATCTCAACTCAGCTGTGACGGACAGACGGACGGATTTAGACGAACATTAATATATGTCCGGACTCTCCCGTTCTGATCTAGAGATCGTGTACTCGACGATTATTAATGTTGTGAAAAAATGATTTTAATATGACGTATATGACATCTTTCAATAAACTGCCCCTGACACCGACATTTCCGACATCTGCTGACATCAGCGGAAAAGTTAATTTAAGAAAACAATTATATATTATTGAAATAAAACATTGGTAAATAATTTCCTAAGGTGTCTTCGTCGTATGTCAGTTCTAACAGTTTGATATGTAATAATGTTCAACAACGGACCTAAACGTCTAACAAATTGCAAATGGCGGCTCTAAACACGCCACCGACACCTGTGGCTTACAAATGGACACTAGTGCTAATGACGACACGCACACATGCACACATCTAAATATTAATTGTTACCGGTAATTACAAATATGAGACGAGTTTACAAACTATACAACTGTTTGCCAGCATTTCAGTGTTTTGGCAAGTTGCTATTAATTTATCTTCAGTGTATAGTTTATTATTCACGGTTTATTTACTATTTCATTTTAATTGATATTTCAAATCAGCGGAGGTGTATTTATTTTTTTTAAAAGCACAAAGCTCCTCCGCCTCCTTGGCGGTTGCGGCTCACGCTTGACCGTCTGCGTCATCCATCACGCCGGTGATTAATTAGCAGCAGACGGTCAACTATTAAATTATTATTATATCGCAGCAGCTGCGGCTATCATTTTATGAGTTTTATCAATTATATGAACGCAATCCGCGTTATCCGTATTCAGCTCTGAATGGTCTTAAAAGTTGCATGTTGGTAAAACTGTATATGTACTTGTAATGTTGGTATTTTAGGTGTTATTATCTGTAAATGACAATTAATTATTGCGAAGGTTGTGACGTCATTATTCAACATATTATCTCCGGTATGAATTAAGGTCTATAAATTACAAATATTCCATTATCGAGGAATTCCATTGTCCTTCCGCTGTTCCCAAACGAATTAATTGTTCTATTGTACTGTTGGAGCGGACTTAGAACATGCTGTCTGATTTTAATTTATAGATGAACTAATTACCGGCGAGATGTCGCCCCCCGCGTCTGGTCATTGTACTGTAGCCCGTCTGCGGGATGACTCGACCAGGGAGGACAGTATAAACCTCTCAGAAAAAGTAGCGATGGCCCTGAGACTCACGGACAGACGGACGGAAGGACGCACTTAACTTGAAGTGCCAACATAAAAATAAAAACGAAATACATACATTTTTAATATACTGCGAGTAAATAATATTAATTACTGAAATTTGTGTAAACGTATCAGCTTAAATATATACATAATTATATTGAACGTATGATTAACATTTAAGTATATTTCATTAATTCATTGCGTGTCTTTTTTATGTTTTTAACGATTATTATATTAACTGGAAATTGAAACCAATTTTTTTTAAATAAATCCAATTAAAATGAACACAACCTAGAATAGGTAAGACCCATAAAGACATGTAGGAAATTTAATTCAAGAATAGTTGCAATAAACTTATATGTTCTTTTGTACGTTTTATTAGCATTTTCTTTTTAATTAAAACGTCACAGTGCGAGCTCGAAGTGAACGAGCTGGCGTTCGTTCGCTTCATGTGTATTTCACAAAATAAATACTTTTATAATATATATTCTAAATGTACTAGAAATATTAACAAATGAGACTGTCTCTTTTATTTATTATACCTTAATTTATGAATCTTTAATAGTTTTTAACTCGTGTCTTGGAAACTGTTGCGTTTCATATTTTCCTATTTTATATTAAAAACTGTAACATAATAAGTGCTGATACATAACATTGCCGTACAACACGTCAACATTCTCAGAGAGACTCCAGACTGTCAAGAAGTAATTAGGTTTCCGAGTACTTTAGCGCTCACGTAATAACAATATCATAATTATTAATAGTGACTTAAAAGTCTGCGGGGAATCGACGTAAACCTGTATTTACGAGCTGGCGCTGCGCCAGTTGCAGCTGCCGCCCACACTTGAGAAAGCCTACTGAACATTTTGACAAAACTTAAGCACCGAAGTCAGAAACAATAACGACAGCCTGATATGAGAACAGTGGAGCATGTTCGCTGGAATAATGTTTTGAAACTATTATTTATATATATACGTATACTTATATACGAGAATATTATTTAGACGTTCCAAGTCGTAATGCCACGTCATCTAAACGTCATTCAAAGTTTGAATGTTTATGGTGAGGTCAGTTTCACGCCTCCTTAATAAGTGGCCAATCTTTTTTAGGAAGAGGCCATTCTAAGAGTCTATGAATTGTAATCAATGCCACTGCGGGACCCAGACCCCGGACTGGGCTTTTTTCGAATAGGCTATTTTAGATGCAGAAAATTAGGTCCGTTGAAAACTTTATATATACCGATGTATATATATATGTATCCGAACTTACCACATCAATCATAAGACTGGTTAATCTTATACGATTTTTTAAAAATTAGCTCCGTTAATATTGAAAATAGAGGCATAGTGTATTTGACAAATCTGTTTGTTAAAATGAAGTGTACATTTGATGTCTTAAAAGTTTTTGATCCGTTACAAATTCAAAGCGGCGAAACAAAAATAATAATTATAATAAAGAGGTATTGACTGTCCGCCTGCCTGCTCTCGGCCTCGCCGCGGGGTTCTTTTTTAAATATTATTCTGTTCAGTCTGGTCACAGTCTATTCATTGCGACTTTGTCATAATATATATAAATAACTTTTCTTAATATATTCTCAACAAAAACTGTAATTATATTAATCTGCCATCCTCGTCCTCCGAGCGCCCTCTGAGTGTGTTCTTCGAGAGGGATACGAAGTTATCTCCTTACGTATTAATATATAGATGGCGGAGGCCTGCCCCAGCCCCGGAGTGGCCGTGACAATTTAACATCTAAATTACTGTCATTACAATATTAGGATATTTAAAGTGTTATATAAGACCAACACTATATAGTATATAGAACGCGATGAATAACATTTAAGTAATTCAGGAACACGTGATTGTAAACAGACTGGATACCGAGAAGGGAATGTTGTGAAATGGTTCTCGTGATGTTTTATTTGATTACGTCACTTCAAAATACAATCTGTAACACGTCGAGTGGAAAATTGAAAGACATTAAAATTATCTTTATTTTCTAGTAAAAATATTGTTTTGTACATTTTATATATTCTTTGATCTAAATAATTTTAGTGTAAAAGGAAGTCTCCTGTAATTGAACGGTTTATTGAATCATATATTACTAGAACCATTAACTAACAAAGACACTGACAGATTTATTCACACGAGGGTTCCTCACAATGCCGAATGGATTACGGCACCTCGACGTCAACTCTAATTTGAATTCCTCTTTCACAAAAGAAATTAAATTCTGTCGCTCTCTTCGAGGTGTTTCCAACTCTTTATATATTCTTGGTGTCGTTCGTGAACTTGAACTGGTCGGAGTGTTGATGGTTTCGTTTGATTATATTTTGATATCTCCAAGTACGACGTATTTATATGAGGTGTATTGAAGTATACAAATATCAATTTAACGATACTCGCGTTTTTGTGAATAGCATTGCCTTTAAATTTATTAAGAAACATAAAATTAATTTTAGTTACTTGTCTTTGGTTTTAAAGTATGTTTGAATAGATACATATATATTTTGTTTTATATTATGTTAAGTAGCATTTAATCAACTATTTTTTAAACATAAATAAAATCAGATAAAATCAAACATAGTCAGCCAAATATATTCAGCCATTCTAATCTTTGCGATCGGTTGATGTCGGTGTATCAGACGCTGACATCTGTCAGAACTGGCGCCCACCTGTCCTGGCCTGACCTGTCTTTATTTATCACAAACTGAAAGATGATAATTTAAAAGATTATTAATATTAAAGACACGACAAATACAAAAATCCGTATCATTCGAGCAATTAACTTTTATATTAAGGTTACTTTTTAAATAAAATACTAGAAGGTTACTTTATGAATAGAATTATTAAAAGATGCTATAGGTGTCTATACATTTTACATATTTGTTTACTTTCATCAGTTTATTGTATGTTTTTTTTTCGGCTGGTCATTTGATGGGTCGCTACACCTACCTCGTACGTAAGTCAGTCTCGCTCTTCTTCATCATACATATAATAAAATAGTAACGAGGCAAAATCTATTGATTTAATATTTTTTTACAAATCTAATGGCTACTATATAATCTAATACATAAATAGAACTCAGACCAATAACATTTTTCAGACGAAGCCACTGACAACGGTTAGTTTTATATGTATTTTTATGACATATAAATATTCTATTCAAAATATTAAATATGGGAACGAGTAGACATCGTAAGTTTGTAAATGAGTTTTAAACTTCTCTGAGGACATGTTATTTGCTCTGTTGTTGACATTTCGCTAATAACAAGTAAGTTATAACTAATATACGAACATTATATTATATTCATCAGTATATTGATACTTTGATGTCAGATTATTGGTTTTAATATGTAGTGTGTTCGATTCATAGCCGTTACAATGGAAACCCACACAACTTACTACGGATTCAGATGTAGAGATAACTAAATATTATTTAAATACAGTCAGGGACAGTTATCTGTACCATTTACACACACACACACACACAGGATTACAATTTACACTAGTGTTTATAAAAGTAGATCCAAATAAGACACATCTGTGTATGAAATGTAAAGTGAACAGATTCGTATCACTCAACGAGTGGATGTCAAGTTAAGAGAGACGACAATATGTACTAAATTGAAATAAATCATTGTTTTGTGTATATACTTGTGTTTGTAAAATACTAGTTACAGTGAAGCTAATTATATTATTGGTAAAATCCATGTCAAGTGTACTCAATGGTCAAGTGACCCGTCCATCTGTCTGTCAGCGCCAAGACGCCAGGCGTCAGACGCTGACATCTTACGAAATAGAAGCTATAAATAAATCTAATAGCATACCGACATCGATCTAGACTCGTTAGGTCACAGTAACTGTATTCTATCGTATATATTTCTTGTGAATACAATAGTTATTTAAAGTGTACATGTAACCCAGTTGTCAAGTCAGGCGTCTAATCCTCAACCGACCGACAAACGAGCACGAGTCCGTAGAAGAAGCCGTACAGTAGGAAGCCATACCACTACGCCACGTACCTCATGATGCCCTGGTAGTTTACGACGCGGTTCAGCTCATCAACTGTATAAGTAATGGTTGTATTGTTAAATATTATTGAATTTATAAACCGTGCTATAATCTATATTAATATGAAAAGTAGTCAGATCTGGTCAATAGTGAGAACAGCCGGGACGGACTTTTCAAAGGTCGCAGTTTCGCTCCAGCTGGTGTTGATTTGTGATCCTATATTTAGTTCAGACATAAAACTAGTTTCTGTCTATGATCGCGGAACTTCTAAACCACTTGAATGAGATAAATTTTATTTTTTAACCCAAAAGTCATTTTCTTTTATTTTTAATTAGCGTACTTTCCAGTTGTAGAACGTCAAACCCTAGATGCACGGTCCACGGAGAACTCACAAAAAACGTGTTAGCTCGTGGCTCTGTTAAAAGTTGTTTGATGCCGATATGCTAAGACGTATATTAATAATTGTAGTTTAATACACGTATATATTGAAGATTAAACATCTATAGCTGTAGCCTGTCGCTTGTGACACAGACAGACAGACAGGAACCCTACGAAACATAGCTAAGATAATTAGTCGTCAGTCTGTAAGAGTGTATGTCGTCGTCGAGTCAGCCCGCATGCGACTTCAGTAGCCTCTTTACTCGCTGGCTCCGAACTCCCCAACTCAAAAAGACAAGTAAGTCCGGTAAGTAGAGAGTAATCTTTAAAGCATTTTCAAGAGATCCGACGCATTCTATCTCAGATCAACGCCACTCAAACTCTCCACAATTGACACACATTTTACGGGACTTTAGACTTTATCTCTTTGAATATTAATACTGTATCCCTGTGAAATAAATAACATGTTTAAGCAGGATGTACAAGAGTACTTGAAAATGTGTAAATTTAATAGAAAATGCAGAGTCACTTGATTTTAAATTTATGGACGAGGGAGTTTAAAGAGGCGCCGTAAATATAAAATTATGTACCGGCGTGTATATGAAACATCGACGGACATCCGTCGATGTCAATATATAAAAAATATATAATTTATACAAAATTACAATACATACACATATATAAAGATGTATGTGACTGGTCACAAACAACCCGCTCGTAAATAGCGAGATACTAGCCCCTAGCCAGTGACCACGCCACGACCGGCCGTAAGACACAGCCGATAACTCGTAGCAGATGTGTAGACACGCTACGACGTAGGCGTGCCAATGTAGCGATCAAGATATTAAAATAGTTGTAAGTTTGTTATAATATATTTAATTATTCAATGACGAATCCAATAAAAGTATAAAATTTTAAAACAAAAAGACAATAATTTAGTTTTCAGTAAATATTACGTCCAAATTTAAAATTCCTCTGCTCTTTTAATAAATATATTAAAGTTTTATGAAAAGACAGTATTATACGTCTGCTTGATATTAAATCTTCATATTAATAAATTGAAACTTTTAATCAGCTTTCTTCAAGACTAAATAAACAATAATAATTAATACTAGGCGCGTTGTTTTGTATATATTCTAACAATACTGTAATCAATCTCAAATGTACGTTCAACAATAAACTCATTACTCTCTTCAACTCAGTCGGATATAACTCGTAATTAACACAACTAGATACCAGTGAAGCTAGTTTGATTACTATGTGTGTGTGTGTGTGTGTGTGTCCTTGTGTCGAGTGTCGGGTTACTATTGTAGTAGTGTCGTGTGTCGAGTGTCGACCGCGGAGAGGACACCGTGTATCGTAACCTATCATGTCATTGTGTTTACATTTTATTGTCATCAAGTACTTATTTTAATAACAAATTAAAATTGTTTTTATTTATATATTAAGATGAATATACCTGTATTGAGATAAGAAGAGTTGTTCTGAACGAACTGGTGGAGATAGAATAGTCCAGAGCCGTCTCGTTATGATTTTGATTTGACACAGGTTCGAAATAACAAAAATGTAATAACAATAGAAATTAATTTTGTAAATTCCACCTCTGGGAGTTAAATAGCTGATGAAAATGTACTTCAAAGACCAAACACACATTTATCTATATTTAAACACCTCTGGTGTATTTGTGATTCTTTCGAGCGTTAACATTCTGTATCAACGAGGCGTGGCCGCGGTCAAAGGACACTTTTAGTTCAAATTATGGAAAAAAAATAGTTAGCATCAGACCCCATGGTCAATGGCACGTGCTCCATTAATATCTTCCGGTCCCTTTGACCTCGGCGGGTCGTCGTACCTCGCTGCCTCCTCGCTCACTCAGCGTCAGACACAGACTCGTGTGCTAAGTTATGAAACATTTTTTACAGTTGTGTTTCAGTAATGGTCTGTGGTTCTGAACGATTTCACGGGTCATGTTAATTCAATATATTTGTTTGTAAAGCCTACCTCCGGCTTCTGACGCTATTAGAATGTAGTTATGTATTGTTTGGTGCTACTATTGAACAGACGCGATGCCATCTTGTTATTTACGTACAACCAACGTCAATAAACAATCCTGGTCTAATTATCGACATAAATAGAGCACGTAGAGCTTGAAGGAAGATATCTAAATGGAGTTCAATCTCTGATTAATTATAGACTATAGTCGGATGGATCTCAAGTTCTTATTTATAATGATAGAAGGATGAGTCCGCGCACTCAAACTGTTAGTTTTACCAACACTGTATACTTCACCACTCACTTAATTCAGAAAAAATGTAAGTTTAAATTGTTTGATTGTATCAGTGCACTGCCTCATTGAAGTTTGGAAAAGAACAAACTATCCCTAACTATCTAACCGTTGTAGTTTATTGAATATTATTTATTATATTATATATTCGAGTCTTAAAGTCTAAAGTTCCAGATCACTATGGATACTAGACGTCAATAAAAAACAAACGACACATCATCTCATCAAACACTCAATCATGTATCAATACGAATACAGTGAGGTCAAGGTCTTTTATTTTAAATATGGCGGCACGCATTGTACTCATGAAGCGTCAGACTCCAGATGCACGCTTTCACGGAGAAAAATCGGCTAGAAACTCCATGAATACTCTTTGGATTTATTAATTAAAATACAATTTATTTATAGTATTGATATTGATAACAAATATAATATTTTGTCTTTGTAGTACGACCTCTTATGAACAACTAATATTTAGGATAGTTTGTTTTTAGCAAACTTATAATATATCATACTATATTTGTCTCCGTCGTCTCCGTCGGCTGTCTATCTCTCACGACTGAATATTTTTCTTTTTATAAGTGTAGTATGTGATTCTAACCAACACCAGTTCTCTCTCTTTACTTTTAACTCAATATTTTAAATCGTATATTTGTCACTTTATTATTATTCAAATTATAAATTAATCGTCATCGTGTTATTTGATTGGCTACACTTTAAAACGAGCTCATGCGGCACCCTCGAGATGATATGGAGACCAGTTAATATAAGTTACGTATATATACAGAACTTATCAAATGACGGAGACCGATTACAGAGATCGCAGGTTCGAGTCCTGCCCGTGTTGATGAATGTTCTATTTGTAGTTTGTTTCTCAACAATGTTCTAAGTAGGGTGAGCTATAAGTAAGTATATTTTATGTTATAACCGAACTCTCATCTCAGTCATCTCTCTCATCTCTGCTAACAACGGTACTCTAATGGAGTATTGTCGCGTATCATCGACGTTATTTACAGCCAATAAGGAACACTCCGCCCGAAGACCCATTGTGTTCTCTAAATAACTTACTTTTGTCTTGACGTGCGCCGTTGTATAGTTTATATTGTTTTTTAGGTTAATTTACAGAAAACTAAGCGAAAGGCTTTCTATTTTTTCTATTTTAAACTAGCGACGTGCCCCGTCCCGCCCCGCAGTCCTCAATTAGAACGAAACAACCAACAACACCGACACTGTCATACTTCTTATTTCTCCAAACAGATTATAAGATATTTCTTTACAATAAGCCAACATCATTTGATACAAAAAGCCGCCATCTTGTCTCTGGTTTATGATGATAACTCTTTGCCTCCTCGTCCTTTCTGAGATCCTGGTACTTTGACTGAATCCCTTTCAATTACTCTATTGTTTTTCGATATGTTTGGTATTTTATTAGTAACAACAAACTCTGCGTATGTTAGTGAGTGTAGTGTTTGTGTGTGTGTTTGCGATGAGAATACTTAGTGTTATATTACATATTAATAATAAAATAGTTTGTGTCGGTGTGTGAGACCGTTGAATAAGGTTATTCCTCCCTCCCTCGCGAACAATACTTATGTTCGGGATAAAAGTCCCCGAGTCCTTTTCCGCAGGTACTCCTGACGACATGTGTACAATTGTAATGTTGATCGGTTGAGTAGTTAGGCGTAACAAACAATTAATCAAACTGACATTCGTGTAGTCTTCTTAAAATTACAGTTTGGTTCTAATCGACGGAGGACGTCTTGTAAATGATGCCTGCAGCTAGACTGCGGCACACCACGTGCCAGTCGCGTGTTACTTTTTTGGCTCAAATCAAAACTTTACGAAAGCGACGTCTCCGCCTGCCGTGCGGCCTACGTCATGATTATATATCACTTTTATGATTTTCATTTCACAATAACTGCTTTATTAATTAACCATTTGATTTATCATCACGTTTACTCGGTTTATGTAAATTTATTATAAACTAGACTGAAATGTTGATACATTATTAATACCCAAGCGATACTTCCTCAAGTTTTGTAATAATTTGGTTAAAAAACTCGAGATGTTAATGTATATTGTAATTTGAAGACAGCGCCATCTGTTGAGAGACGCGGGAGTCCCTAATTGTTATTTGATGTACCATAATGGCGGCACCCGGAAACTTATAACCCTTACGACACTTGCAAAATATTCTTCGTAATTTCTAACGTAAGGACATATTTTCTATTGACTTCTTCAATTAACTGAAACTGAAAATACTAACGTAAAAATAAATGGGTATGGCGTCGTTCTGTCTCGCTGAAGTGAAGTATAAATGTAAGTGTATCATAAATTTTTCTAACAAACCCACGTGACAAATATGTTAACTAATATTACTAAAAACGTGGTCGTCTTTACGTACGAACAAAGCAGATACAAATCTACCTCATAAAGTAATTAAATGCATTACGAAGCCACGAAGGGCTTAGGAGTCCATTTAGCACAGTTTCCATGAAGTCAAATAACTATTTACCGCTGACACGACTAGTTACGAGTTACTGTGAGGAACTTCAACGTAACAAAACAAATTATAAGTTTTCTTTGATTTTCAAGAAACTTCAGGGAAAGTCGATGCAGCGAAACATCTAAAACGAGTCGGAATAAAAGTTATGAATAAACGTGATTAATATATTAGAATTAGTTTTATAAGAATGTCTTCTCGACCTACTGGATACCATATATGTGAAATATTGTAAAAACAATAAACAAGATGTTTCAGTATTTTTTCACAATAATACATACCATACCTAATTTATTGGTGAAGTTACACAATATAAACAAATACCGCGGCGCCGCCTCGTCTGGCGCTCTATCGATTGAGGGGAGGCTTTTACACGAGGCTGAGAGACGCCCGGATCTGTGTAGAGACGGACAAGCACCGGCGGCCCGGGCCGGATGTATGATGGGTTCTAATATTAGTTATTTCGCTAAATCTGCTTTCATTATTATGACCCTTAAATAAATTAAATATCGTTAGTTTTGACACGCTCGTGAAAGGAATACTTGTCTACAAAATGTGTAGAAGTAAGTAGTCTAAGGTCGCATTGAGTCCGCGTGCTCCTTTATAAAATACTAATAAATAATTACAAGTCTATCTGTCTATCTGTCCTCGTACCGTGACACTTATCTACTAAACGCCATTAAAAAAACAAAAGAAAGATAGGAGTAACAGTAATTTTTAACATATGTCTGAAGTTTATTATAATTAGAATTAAACAATAAATATACGTACGTATATTACGTTTTAAATCAATTGAAACGACTTTAAAATAAATACTTTGTCAACATTAATATTGAAAATAACGTCAATGATCTCAAACTGTATTTCCTGATGTAAGAACAGAGCCTGTATTTATGACAGGTCCCAGGGGTCCAGGTTGCCTCATGTCTTACAACTTCAATATGCAGTAAAAAATATAGAGAAGCCAGCTCTATATATGTTAATGTGGACAAACAGACACTTTCATAGACGTGGCGTCGCGGCAGGTAATAGTTATTGAGTCTATTTAGTAGGTGGGGTGATACTGGTGTATAGTATAGTACAGTAGTATAGGAACTTGTGTAGTTTCTTTCAGTAGGTACTCGTCGTTTTACCAACGTTATATAAATTGGGTAATCAGCACCTCAAATTATTTGATTCGAATCTTGAATAACCCACGGCTCTCAGTTAAAGATGCGTCAGTATTGACTTTTAAATATTCCGTTATATATTATGTTATTGAGATACAAGAACACTATAAACACAACCTAACAATGTAAAAGTACTTTAAAACTTCTCAGCCGTAAAAATATTGTCAAAGTACTTTAGATTCAAAAAAGAAGACAACTTATTGAAATGGACCAAACATACACTAAAATAGTTAGGAGCTGGAACCGAACTGGAACCTGTCCCGCGAACGTTGTTTGAAAATAAGAGCTACAAGTTGACTGCACGACGGACACTTCATATAATAGTTTTTATTTTTTTTTTGGGTTTGTCTGCTTGTCACAAAAGAACTATTTAAAAATAAACATGGGATTGATTTATATATACCGTAGAGTAGTAAATAAACGGTACTATATTGATGTGATGATGTACCGTGGTTGTGGTGAGGAGCTATCCGAAGGAGAAGACCGAGTCGCCGGCAACAATTAGTTTATTAATAATAAATCAAACTGTTACTAGTCGAGCCGTGGCAGTCTTCTCTCCAACGCGCCACGTCTAAAAACAGAAAACACAGAATGGAAAGAAAAGACGATTACTTCCTTTGTGCTGAGACGAGCTAACCTCGGGTTGTTCTTTTGTCTCCGGCTCGTTCATCTACAGATAGCTTGTTTGTTTGTGTGTGTGTGTGTGTGTGTGTGTGGTTTTATATTTCAAAAGACTCACTAAAATACTTTGAATACATCTACTAGTATGCTATCTGTACTCTTCTGATCCCTCAGTGGTCATTGATGTATACCTGCTATCAGTAAATAGAACTGAGACATCTGCGACGTTCATACTCAGTAGAGACTTGACTTCGTTGAGTCTGTAGATAGTCCGAGGACTGCTGACCGGGCCGGGAGGTGGCTCTCGTCTTCATTTCTTGTATTTTACGAAATAACAACATTAATTATAATATTGAAACGTTTCAATAGAATCTAATTCGTCGTAAGAGCCGGGTGGAGTATTGGTCTTATAATACTGTAGTCGCGTCTATATCAAGATTTTTATTATTTGGTGGAAAAAGCACTATACGAGTATTGAGTAATTTATTTTGCTTTTCCTACATTTTTAATTGAAGTTATTTCTGTTATTTCCTCGTTTTACAACGGGGTCATTGGTCCGGTGGTGGTGGTGGTGGTCTGGTGGTACTGCATTCGTCACTCATCGGCTATCTGTAATCTGTAAATAGCGAAATAGTTCGCTAGTTGTCTGAGACCACATCTACAGTCCCAGGTTAGATCTACAGCAGGCTTACCAGTACCAGTACCAGTGCGAGTTAGCTGACAGAGAATGAAACATCAGAGACATTGCGTTTCGTCTTTAATTTATTATTACTTTTAGACAGAAATATAAATAACTCCAATATATATATTATACTTCTTTCAAAATATTTTTTTTGTAGCGTCGCTTAATATTCTAACGAATAAACTAAACAATCAAACTATTAAATTAAATTAACTGTTTTAAAATAATCAGAGGCCGTATCCTCAAAAGTATGAAAGGCTCTCTTGAACTATTAAAGTATTGAAATCGATAAATGAAATGAATACAGTAGTAGAAGGTAAATATTGAAATGAAACAAGGAGAAGTCGTAAAGAACTGAACGCGCCAGGACGCATAATGCGATACAATTTACGTGTCCCTGGTAGGAGTATATGTCTGTTTGTCATGAGAGCAAACTCGTGAACTAGTCTGGGTTTATCGGGCTGTCTGTATGTCATTATGGGCTTTGCGTATTGATTATTTGTTTTTGGAAGAGATTGATTCCAGCTTTGAGCAGAGGCAATGGATGAATTCATAGTTTTTAATAAACTATACGTAAGATGAATCGGTCTGTCTGTAACATAGATAACTGTTGAATTTTGAGCTTTCACTGATTTATGAAGCTTATGAAATATTATTAGTACATATGTAACTGCTCTCTCTAGTTATTATTGAAATAGTTAAACATTAATAAATACGACCTCGCCGTCGTTTTATTTATTTATAACAATGAATATAAATAAAATAAATACAAAATGTTATTTATTAAAGTGTTTTACTAATTCTTATTCGGTCATTAAAAGGACCGCGTGCTCGTGTTTTTAATCAATCTTACCCAAAAGCTATTTAGGCGTCGTTTTAAAGGACGGCGGCAGGTGGAGGTGATGGCGGGAATATTCAAATGTGTTCCATTAATCATTCATCGGTCACCTACCACCTCCCACCTACTACCTCCCACCTACCACCTACCACCTACCGCCGGCCGCCGGACCTCGCACTCGCCCAAAGTATGTTACACGCTCTATATTACATTATTTTATTTTGAAAACAAATGTGTTATCTAAATAAAATTATGTAACATACCTTTAATAATCAATAAACGTTGATTATATCTATATTATAAAAATAAATGTGAAAGTTAAAATAATTTCTAAACGGTCTATGTCTTTAATTATTTCTCTGCTGCTATTGTTGAGCTGTACGAGTATATTATACTGACGAGATCCTTCGTGGAGTTCAACTATTCGTAAGTCGATGGAAACAGTTAAGCACTGAGTTTCTTACAAACGCTGCCTTCTGGCGTCCGAGACGAAGCAGGGACAAAAACTAGTTTAAAAAGTTCATTTTTAATTATACGTGTCTAACTCAATAGTTTGTAAAACGTTAACTAAACATAAAGCAACTTACGAACAAAGCAAGAATCAATAAACATATAAACTAGCTTTAGCAGGCGGCTCTGCTCGCTCGTGTCGTTGTATAATATGAATGTGACCTCAAAGGATCAATTTACAAGTCGTCCCGCTGTGTGAGTGAGTCAGTAGTGAGTGTAGCCAAACTGCACTCGCACGTTGTCTTTTATTTGACTGTATGGACGAGATGCTGAAGTCACACAATTAGTGTACTATAAGTATATTAAATTAATGAAGACGTCGTCTGTTAAGTCTGTGCAGTCACACTGTGCAGTCACACTGTGCAATCACACTGTGCAGTCACACTGTGCAATCACACTGTGCAGTCACACTGTGCAGTCACACTGTGCAGTCACACTGTGCAGTCACACTGTGCAGTCACACTGTGCAGTCACACTGTGCAGTCACACTGTGCAGTCACACTGTGCAGTCACACTGTGCAGTCACACTGTGCAGTCGTGCCGTGAGACGCCGGAGACTGATCAGGGTTGATGAATATAATGGACACGCGATATTCAAAGTCAAAGGTTTTACCGTTCTCGAGATATCATTTTATTAAACTTGTACCTTGAGTTGTGGGGTTGTTCCATGCAGTCCCTATGCTGGTTGTTACACGAATTCAAAGTTTAATCAAAATTGGTGCTAAAATGCGACGCAATATTCGTATACGACATCTATACATATAATATAACTGTAGAAGAGTTCAATTCTGTACATAGTATAAAAAGTAAAAAAATATATCCTAGGGGTCTTCATATAAGTTATAGGTAACACAAGCTAAAATAATTGGCCGTCCGGCTTTCACGCAAATACTACTGTAATATAACTCTATTAGTCATCGACAACATATAAACTCTAATTTATTTAAAAGATCGGAATATCAGATTAAAATTTTTGTCTGCCTGTCTGTTGTCTTTCACGCAAAAACCACTAGACAGGCGTAAGCGTTGTGTTTGCGAATGACTCCTTGCCGCAGGGTATAGAGCACACAGCCAGCGCCATCTACTGACCTATCAGAGTACAATATAACATATCTGTAAAACATTGGGAATACACTCGAAGTCGCTGGCAACTGCTAGTATACAATATGTACTGGATGTAAAGTTATTATTGAATACCTTGTATGTTTTATCGCCGTTAGTTATCGTCAGGTGCTTAGACCGTTCAAATACCAAAATAAACAAATAACTTAAGTTTTTTCGCCTACTTTCGAAGCCATTGGCTTCCCTCGCATCGCTTCCTCACTCTCATATACCTATATTTATAGGAACTTTGTTCGTGCGTACATTTTGAGATTTATTAAAAGTTGAGCTGCCGGTTGAACTACCAGCTGTGCCGCCGGTGGACAATGTATTTCTTTCTTTATTTTCTCAACAAGTTTAAATTACGTACTTTTCAATCACATATTTTGTATAATCGTTAAAGCGACTGTGACTCAGTTATCGCATTATCGTATCAATAAAATGAAGGATAATTATTTTTTTTATTTATATAAACGTAACATTTATATAATATATATTTAATATTACTTTATTATTTGAAGCACAATTTGAGTTTAAATGTCACGGAAATAATTAAACAAACGACAAATTAAAAATATACTCTCTGATACTTTCACCGTTTGTCGAAAACTTAATTAGTAGCTATTAATTAATTACTTGTCGGAATACTTTATTAATTTCATAAAATATATAATTTTAACATTAATTTAGTATTAAAAGAAATTATAATAAAAATTAAGGATTATTTCTACAAATAAATTATAAATGCTTTTTTTGTAATTATATTATTTAAACCTATTATAACAGTAAGATTGTCTGAAACGGTCTCTGATAGCAACTTCATCAAGAGGCTGATTATAATGTATCATAATTGTATGAGCTCAGCTTCCTTCATCACATACCACCTCCTTGCACGTACATGAATATTTGAGTACGACAAATATTCTACTATAATATTATTTATTTTCTTCAGTTTACAAGTCTTATTAAAAATTATACAGATATTTATAATATAACTATTTACTTTAGACTATCTTTAAAATACACACCACCATATTTTTGAACTGATATTGTATTTCAAGAGATACTTTTTAAATCGACTGTTAAGATTATCTTAAAAAAAATCTTAACATCAAGACAAACATTCGTCTCAACGTGAACCGTGTAAGCGAATATTAACGACCGAAGCCGCAAACTATTATTTACCATTTTACAAATTGCGAGGCTATCTTTTTAATTAAGTACACAAAGAAATAGTACATAAGCGCAACCTAGCGGTGTCACGCTGTACTAAGATCTTTCACATTTGAAGAAGTGTTTTCGTTTAAGCAAAGATAGATGGCGTTGTCTAAAATAACTTTTTTGTTTCAGGTGAGAAAACTACAACAAACTATTTTCAAAAGCTTTAAAGTTGTAAAGGTAAGTAAAAGCAGGACTTAAAGTATATAAAAGCTGGTGCATTACGTAAGTAAATACTTATTATTAAATATCATACAATTATGATCTAGCAGCACCGTTACCAAATAAAACTAATAATTATTGAAGAGTGTAAAGCGAAAAGCGTCTAAAGTTCTATTATAAGTTCTATTATGTGTTCTATTATATTTTTTTAATAAAATGTTAAAGGCTTAAACTAGTTCATAATTATTAGTAAATTTCTTAAATACGACTCGTTTTAAAACATCCTGCAAAAAGCTTTGCTACAAAGCTCCACTTCAGAGACTTTCTCATACGGCACAGCAAAACGGTAAAAAAGTAAGTACTAAAAACTACTTTCTGAGGACTTCAGTTAAATGTACAAAGGAAAATAAAGTTTACCGAGTTCAAAGTGACGTTCATTTTAAATAAAATGTAAAAATTAAGCTAACTATATTAAATTATTACGAGGTTGTTATACAGTAACAGTGGCTCGGCCTTTTGTGGCTTTTCAAAATAATGGTTATTTATAATCAAATGTTTAGTAGAAACTGCAATTTATATTGAGTCTTTGCGCACTGAGGCGCGGAAATTTCATTTTCATTGACAAAGGTCAAACGAAAGTAGGTTGGTTATGTTATACTTTCTTCATAATCCGAATTAAAAGACATCTATAGTCAAACAATAAAGCAGTAACAAGTTAGATCGCTATTATATTATACAAGAATTAATACCTTTTTCAAGTTCAAGGAATATTAAAACACATTATGAAATACAAAAAGAAATAAGAACCATAGACAAAATAAATAACTTTTTATTTTGGAGCTAAAATTGATGACAGAACATAACCTCAGTGTCAATGACATTACAGAAAACAATAGATTGGGTGTGAATGGCGCCGCGTCAGCTATTTTTTATCCACAAGGCTGCCACGCCTTTATCTGTTCAGCTATTACAGGAAGTTCAGGGTCCGCTTCATTTACACAGATAATTAATTACGCTAGCGATTTAATTTGTTAGGAGACATAAAGTACAACATCAGTATTATACACATTATGTAAATTACAACATCAGTACTTATATTAAAAAAAACTCCCGAAAAAAAGCAATAAACCAGGAGTCAAATTAAATAAATTATTTATTTTAAATATTTATACCAGCAATGAGAAGATTAAAAATATGTTCTATGAATATTATAACATAAATATAAAATTTAATTTATTACTAATTAACGTCAAATAAGATGTCTCATGTAATTCCCAACCCACTTACACACACAACGCTCGTTACCCTGACACGACGCTGTGACGGCGCTGATGTTACATATTTAATAAATACTTCACTGATATCTACATTTAAGAATGTTTTATATATATATATATATATATATATATGTATGTGTAGTGATGTGAAAATATCCCAGCATCAAATACCACAAACACATTACTTCTGCGTCGTTAAACCGAATATCAAACGCAGTATAGGGCAAGTATGATATATCGTGGACTGTCACCGGCGCGGGCCGCCATTAAACGCAGGCTCCACTTGAATGGGCGGTTATAGCAAAAACTGCTGATGTCTTTGTCTCTTTGTTGGTGACGGGAGGGTGGCTTCATGATTAAGTGCTTATAATCGCATTTTAATAATAGACACCTAATTATGTGGAGTTTAAGTATTAATGTTAAATTAATTAATGTAATGAAAACTCGAATGTTGCCACAGTGTGCTTAAAATTTACCGGAAATTTTAATATCCATTAACTTTCCCGGCCAATGTGGGACTTAATCCATGTCTTACAATAATTTAAACGCGTAAAGATGGCGGTACTAAAGAGTATTAATTAAAATTTATTATGAACATCAATAACTAAGAACAACCATTACACAGCGCACATTAACTTCACTCTATAAATAAAAATATTAAAGCCCATTCCGTACATAATGCGACCAAATTGAAAATGTACAATCAATAATACAGAATCATCATGGAAAATGCTCTCAGTAATAAAAAATACCCCAGATACATTAGCACATAAAATGAGATATTCGCTGACTGTATATTTTTTTGCAAGATTTAGACCTTGTATAGGCGTGTCATCAATAGCCTAATGAACTCCAGCTCCCCGGAGTAAAAAGTGCAAGTGGGATGAAAAACTATTCACCGTAATGAGACCGGGAAACGCGAACTCATCTCTGTGATGGTCTGACAATAAATCACTGAGACCTTTTTATACTGACCTTTTTACTTTATTTTAAAAAAATGACAATTTAACCATAGACTAAGAATACTTCGAGTCTGTGGTTTAATCAATTACCAGCCATAGAATTATCAATGTGTATGATTGAAATAAAATTAATGGTTTAGTTTTTTTTACTTTCCATATAGTTTTTGATAGTTTACTGTCACATGTCTTTTATATAACTTGACGGATCTTTACTTTAATTTCTTTGCACTATTTATATTTTTTATAAACTATTACTGTACTGTTTTATAAAAATCTTAGGACTGAATCAGCATATCTCGTTTTCACGGAAAATGTAATGGTTTCATATTTAATTATAAGACAACTAGAAAAGCTTCGGATCTTAAGTAAAGATCGAAGGCTTATAACTTGTGGTGGAGGAGCTCAGATGAAGTTGTCGGGGATAGCTAGTAACATATAAAGTACTAAGATCGATCTGTGGAAAAATCGGAGAACAAATATCTAACAGGACGTATTTTTTTATTTTTTTTTATGTTATAAGAGGGCAAACGAGCGTGCGGATCACAGGTGTAAAGTGATCACCGCCGCCCACGAACTCTTGCAACGTCCGAGGACTCACAAGAGCGTTGCCGGCCTTGGAGGTGGGTATAAACGCCCTTTTTGAAGGTACCCATGTCGTATCGATCTGGAAACACCGCCGAAGGAAGTCCATTCCACATCTTTGTGGTACCTGGAAAAAATGTTCTTGAAGACCGCACAGTAAAGGATCGCCACGCATCCAGGTGGTAAGGATGGTATTGCAGGCGATGTCGTGCTGTGCGGTGGTGAATTTCATGGGATCATTAACCTATATTTTATGTTGAGTCAACAATAATTTATTAAAGGTTTTATTACTTTATCATTAAATTGTCGGATGAACAGCTAGATATATGCCATTTGGTATTATTTCTGTAAATTACTCTAATTTGTATGGCCTTGTAATATATACATCGGAATAGAAAAGTTTTGGTATTCTCACTAACCCTAAACTAGGAAAATTTTAAACCGCGGCCACGAGACTACATTAAAATTAATAAATAATTGTTTTAAACTATTGTCACTCGGTGTTTATAGTTTTAATAAATAATTACGTATGCCTTCAGTTATCTAAATCATATCGCAATTAAGAGTAATTTTATTTTTTTTTAGAGTAATTATTAACTGCCTTTTTCCAGCTCTTCAGCAGCTTCTATACATTCTAAATATTCTGTCGTGAAATCTACTATACAATATCTTACAATATTTTACTCAAACCTACAAGTATCTTTAGTTGTCTTATTAAGAGATACAATTTTTAAACTAAAAATAAATATTTTCTAATTATTATCATTAACAGAAACATGTCTTCTGTACTTTCATGTCACATTATAATCTATATTGTTAGGTTCTCGCAGTTCTAGTTCTCGTACCAAACAAGTCGAGTCGAGTCTAAATAGCATCTAGATAGATGCAACAACTATAAACTCTTTTGTGACCAAGTCTACATTGTGTCTACAATTATACTGTTACTCTACTTTGATAAACAATATAATACTCTTTCAGTTTTGGACCAGTTGGAGGCTATCAATGGACCCTCACCATTAACGTCTTATATTTTAACTATAACATTGAACGTATTGTTTTGTTTAGAAATGGCTGACGTTGGATTGTTATTCTTTATATATTCCATTACAATGGAAGCGCCCTCGATTGAGAGCAAACCGTTAAGAGGGATCGGAGAGTGTTCAAATTTATTCGCACGTTCACCCCAAAGAAAATGGCCGTGGCGGCGACGGGTGCAACCAAAGATGGCGCGCGCATGCGCCGTGCGCCGCTCGATACGTGCACCCTCCGGCAGTCGTAAGCCATTTATCTCACTATACCCTTATGGTCATATAAAGTTTAATAATTAAATACATAAGCCATCAACACTGTCACTCAAGGCCGGCACTAGTACTGACACAGGCACTGAACACTAGGAGTTATCGATCGTCTTCTCGGGGTATTCGCTGCTCCCTGAAAAAAACAACATCAGACCTGTGAACAGAAACACGGCACAGAAATGTTTATATATAATATACAGCTCCAAGATCCAATCGATGCGAGTGCATCATCTCCGCCGGCTTGTCCCGACGCAGCAGTAGCCTGTACGTACTGCTGTGACAGGACAATATGGCAGAGACGTGCGAGGCGGAGCGGGCGTCGGGCAGCGTGTGAGGCAGCGCGTGAGGCAGCGTGGCCGGCCGCCGCACCCCGGCGCCCCGCGCATGCGCGCCCCACCCACACCCCATCCACACCCTCAATGAACGACACCCTCAATCGACTATCGATTTTCCACTAGAAAAAAACCTTAATTCATTATTTGTGCATATTTTAACAAGTTCAATTAAATATTTTTACCTCCTACATACAGTAGCTATTTATTAAATTTGATATACCTAGTACGCCATCGGGAATTGGGTTATAGGTCGTTGACCTGAGTCTCTTCTCCCCGCTCGGCCGGAAATATGCGAGCCTGTTGTCATGAGTTTTCGTCGAGTGGAATCCGCCGGATCGTATTCCAAGTCAAGTGAAGAGTAATTCACACTACAGCCGGCTGTAAGAGCTACTGACTCACTCCAACTGAACTCGACAACTGCACCAATGCAATATAACTCACATTTTAAAGCATTCTAAATGAGTCTCATTATTTTAATTCTTTGGAACAATATTCCATATAATGGAATAAATAGAACATTCACTAAGTTGTACGGCAACAGGAGAGAGGCAGCACTCAACAACACGACAGTAAAAGATATTATTGTGGAATTATACATATAAAGCTGTTTATACCACTGTCACAAACCGAATCCGATTCATCTTTTATTTCTAAAATAAAAGTTGATGACTTGAGCTTACTTTGAATATCAATATATTATATTATAAAACGCCATCAGTTCCACTTCCGTCCGATTTCAATAATCGTTGCACTTCAGCGGTTCGAGATAAGTCCATTTCTAAAATACGACTTTCTCTTCGTAGCGGAGAAAAAAAGAACTCAACCTCACACTTTTGTTATCAAGAGAACCGAAAAAACTTTATATTATTTTAAATTTGATTGAATTCAATTTTTACATTTAATAATAATATGATATAGTGCCATGTAGTCGAATAAATGAAACATTCTTAACCCACATTACTTTCCTAAAAGATAAATTGCTCGCGTCCGCACTGATTTATACAAGGAAAAGAAATTCTTAGTAAAATATATTTTCTTCCTTCTATCAAGCAAGTTTGTGACAGCCGATTAGCGGGCCTCGGGGTTTTTTGCATTTATCAAACAAATCCTACTTTTAATGAAAGCAGGTGCTATTTTACTAATAAGTGTTATTAATAAATTACTGTAAGCTCCTAACATCCACAATACATTTAAATACACACACATGTACTGATACTCTGTGATAGACGATATATTATAATATAACAGAAAAATAAAAACAAATCGATAAAGAACCTACGCAGTGCTATTTATTACCTCAAGCTACAACATAATTAACAAAACATATATCGAGGAAGGAGTTCAAAATTGAAGCATATCATTAATCAGGGATAATTTCAGTTTTTATTAATATTATTTTAGATCGCGTCTTTTTAGTGTTTACCTCAATAAAAATATATTAACAATGGCGTGTAATTATTTTAGTTAAGCATTGTCAGCAGGTGTCTATATTTATTTATATTGAAATCATCTTAAAAGTAAGAATCTTTTTGAAAATATATTTTACTAGAAATAATAACTTTCCCTTTACCAGGACTTCAAGGTACGAATGTAGTTTTACCCTTTGGTAAAAGCGAGAGGGCGCCGAGACGAATCCCTAAGTAAAACAAGGAAAGCTTCCTTAAAATAAAGGGGCAAATGTATTCAATGTTCGTTAGAAAGAGATAGAAATAAACCCGTCCACCCACTGAGATAAAATGGCTATCGTAAGAGGGTAATTTTTGAGGAGCAGCTGGAATAAACCGGAATAAGTTAATTTTCAATAATATAATGTCACTGCCCGCAGCCTTTTTTCTATGTCACGGACTTTAGAACTGAACATTTTCAGACGTACATTAAAATGCTTAAGTAATTTTAAAATTCAGATTAAAAGTAACGTTAAACTTTTTAATATATATTTTGTGTAGCTACTATTACCTACTGTTACATATATGAGACATATAATGATATTATTGATAACGCTCTAAAAGGTAAAGCTATATAGGTACAGGCGCCACTATTAAATATGTACATTGCTTGCTAATAGATTAGATGTTGGTCATACAAAGCATTCTATTCCCCTTTATTTTGAAGGATTTAAAAATAATAATATACATTACGAATAATGTTATTATATTAAAATATTATTTTTAAAAATATGCAATAGAAACGAGAAATAAAAGATTTAAATAGTTATAAAAACGTACCTATTAGTTTACAATCTATTGTAATTAGATGTCGATAACTGTCAGGCATTCAATAACAATAATTGACCATGAAAGCCTTCTAGAATTCCAGAGACAAAAAGTATAAACAATCCTGAACCATAAACAATTATTACAATGATTTGAATAACTTTAACGAAAGTTTATATTTAGTTACAACTTATAATTTTACTTACTGCACAGTAGAATATCATGATTGCTGTTTTCGAAATGTAAATATTATTATTTATATTCAGTTTACGTAATTGATAATAGGAAATAATTGATTATATATATACAAAGAGTTTGAAATGGATGAAGTGAATTGTGAACTGGCCGTTTAAAAAGTTAAAAGGCGATCGTCTTTTTTTAAGAAAGCGATACGAATCAAAGCAGTCAGCAGTCGACCGTGTCGTGGTGGTGCAACTTGATCAGTAGTGTCTCGTGGTAAGATGATGGTGTATTCCAGCGGTGCGCTGGGCGGGCTGGAGGTGGTGGAGGGTGGTCTGGTGGGCGGCGAGCTAGCGGCACATGTGCTGAGCGCTCAAGCCGCCGCCCACGCAGCTGCTACGGCCGCCGCGCATCAACAACAACAGCAACAGATGGCTGTGCAGCAAATCCGTAAGTCTTATGCAGTCTTTCGACTCCCAAATACAATTCTAATACATTTTCAAGTCTTAATTTCGTTAGTCTTATGAATTAAAGTTAACAATAAAATGTTGTTTTGTCAGTTCAACAATTTATTCACTAGATCTTAATTTTCTCAGTTCTTAATTTCTCTAACAGTGCAAACATCTTTGTTAGAGCTATATTACAATTAATTTATATAGTTATTTAAATTGAAACACTATAACAACAATACTAAAATATACATGTACAAACTCAGTGTGTCCGTCAGAGAACTCACCCTCATCTGGGCGCTCCACACCAGTCACAGCAGCTACTGGAAACGCATCACCGTCTCCTAGCAAGCTGTTTGTTGGAGGCCTTAGCTGGCAGACTAGCTCAGAGAAGCTCCGAGAGTACTTTGCAATGTTTGGAGCTGTCACTGATGTTTTGATCATGAAAGATCCAGTCACACAGGTAATATTTGTGTATTTTTGTAGTAAATTAGTTTTTTTATTAAAGTTCTTAACAGGTGGAACATAATTAATATAATCTGAATGAAAATTATAACTTGAAAATAATAACTTAAGATTTAAATGAATAAATAATATATATTTCTAGAAAATAATAGAAATATTAGTTCCTATGATTGTTGTTATAAAAACTATTTTGTTCAAAAAAGTTAGGATTTTCAAAATGTGGTCAAACCTACAATTTAGAGATTGCTGGACTCCCAATGACTGCTCTGATGTTATTTATATTTTAAGAAAATGTTAAAGATTTCATAAGGACCACAGATAATGATGTATATTTCTTCAAAGACAGCCGTAGAGTTATGAAGCCGGAGTCTATGGTCAGTGCCTAGAGTAACGCCTGGCAGTTAGGTTTGAATATTAGGTCTCGGTCTTATGTGTACCATAAACAAAATTATTATTTTGTGTTCATTAAAGTATTTAACTAGGATTAATATGTGTGCTTATTAAGTAATGTAGAAGAATAACAGATATTATTTTAATATATCTATAGAGCTTTTGTATTGGTTTAAGTTACATGTATGGTTCCTATGAATTGTATGTAATATTTTGATGAAGATCTTTTAGTACAAGCACCATAGAACAATATGATATGTCATTTGAAACAACTCCAGCACGAGAATGAATCCTGTGACGCGCGAGGCCTTATATTAATTCCCTTAACAAATAACAGACTCTAAGTACTCACTTTATGAACAAGAACCTTTGAATCACACAGAATTATTGTGTGGGAATGAAATTCATGCTTTCGGCTTTGGCTTCAGCACATAGTGTATATTGATATCAAAGAAAAATATATACATTTCTGGCAGTACTCGGACCTGCGACCTCGAACATGTCGAGTCCGCCCCCGTCGCTGCGACAACTGAGCTTTTGTGCCATTAGGTACTCTGTATGTAATCGTCTGTAATGTGAGAGGTTTGATTTAATATTAGTGGAGATTGCGATTTTGAATGACGTATCACTTTGTAGGATGGGATCTTGGACTACTTCGAAATGTAAGGTGCTGAAAGTTTTGTTTATGGTACGGTAGTGAAGTATAGTTGGGCTATGGTTGAAAATGAAGTATTTAGGTACACTCTAACATAGGAGGCATGCTAGACTCACTAACATTATAGATATTGTTAGGTACAAATCTTTTCTTTCTGTCTAAATTTCGATGGTAGAAACCCGTTTTGTAAGTTGGTGTTACCATGTACGAAATGGTAGTCTTGGGTAGTATTTTTCTAAGTCATTAAAGATTAGTCTGAATTTTGATTAGTTGATTTTTTTTTATAAATTTTGAAATCTCATTTGTAAATTATCGGCTGTATAAAACACATGAACACGTATTTATATAAATGCATGTAGCAACACTAACACTATGTAAGGAAAACATCACTCATTAGAAACTTAGCTAAGACAGTAAAGGACTCGAACACAAGTACTATATATTGTAGACGCGGGGATAGAGACGACGGAGGTAGAGTCCGGAGTGAACTCGCTCCAGACTTGTTAGATATTTGTGCTAGCATAGTATCGATATTAAGTTCACTAAAAATACAAAAATGTAGGGTAGTTTTAAAACACTCGATCCTTGTCAGTAATGAGTATTTTGACATTGACTAAGTCCTTTAGAACAGTTATATAGCAAAACAACTTGGCATGTACAGTCGACTCCTCCCCCTGGATCATAACAAGTAGGTTTTAGGATAGGTTCCGTACTTAGAATAACAGTAATTTGGTCGACGGTCGTGCTCCCTCCGACGCGTAGCGGCGCCGGAGGGTGTACCCGCGGTCCCGACGCAACTCGCGTGCTCCCTCCGTGGACGTGGCCGCCGAGGAAGCACGCGAGACGCGCTAATCATCTCGCGTGCTCCCTCCGTGGGTGGGGGCGGGGGAAGCACGCGAGGCGAACGACACACTGAGCGAGCCGCGCGCAGCGCTCGCGCGGCTTCGGCTTCATCACGTTCCAGGAGGCGACCTCCGTGGACAAGGTGCTGGCCGTGCCTGTGCACACACTGGACGGCAAGCGCATCGACCCCAAGCACGCCACGCCCAAGTCTGCGCCCAAGCCAGCCAAGACCAAGAAAATCTTCGTGGGGGGCGTCGGCCAGGACACCTCCGCGGACGAGGTGCGCGCCTACTTCGCGCAGTTCGGCGCCGTCGAGGACGCCGTCATGCTCATGGATCAGCAGACCAAGCGCCACCGCGGCTTCGGCTTCGTGACCTTCCACTCGGAGGAGGCGGTGGAGCGCGTGTGCGACATCCACTTCCACACCATCAAGAACAAGAAGGTGGAGTGCAAGCGCGCGCAGCCCAAGGAGGCCGTGGCCGCGGCGCCGCTGGCGCTGGGCAAGCGACTGGTGCTGCGGCCGGGGCGCGGACTGGTTTACGCGGGAGGCGTGGGCGCGGTGGGTGGCGTAGGCGCGGTGGGAGCGGTGGGTGGGGTGGGCGGCGTGGGCGCGCACGCATACCGCTACGCGCCGTACGCGCTTCCGGGTGGCGCGCTGGTGGCGCCCCCGCCGCCCGCGCCGGCGCCCGCGCTGCCGCAGTTCGGCGCCGCCTACTCGCTGGCAGGCGTGGACATGTCCTCGTTCCAGGGCGTGGACTGGAGCGCCATGTACGGCGTGCCCATGTACATCTGAGCGCCGCCCGCCGGCGTCTTTCGTTTCTGATCGGTTCCTACGCTTTATTTTCCGGCTCCGGCGTCGTCTTGCCGCGTCGGCGTCCGCGTCAGTGTTTCGGTTCGTGTCGGCCTAGGTTAAGTCTGCTCCCGACGGGCGGCGGTCGGCCCGAGGCGGGACCCGAAGCGAAGAATGCGCATTTCGTTTTTTTTTATTATAAGGCGAAGATCTCAGATAATTTAGTTTGCTGAAACTATTTTTTCCATATTATATTTGTCTTGAATTTGTATTGTTATAGTAGATAGTGCACGGTCGTCGATATGATGGATATTATTTATACTTGGAGTGGACGCTCGAATCTCATTGCAGCTCTGTATTTGTTATATTATATTGTCGTCCTGGTCGCTCGGCGCCGCGTGACGCTCCTCCCGACGCCGACATTGCACCAGTATTATTTTATTTGTGCCATTTAAATCAAAATTGTGCCAAACCGCGTATCCTGTGCGTCACCACTAGCAGCTGGTTCCGATATCTCGAACCTTAATAATTTCCCAATTCAGCGTAAAGTCAATGTCAGTGTGACGTCACCGTGACGTCACCGCCGCGTCGAGCCCGTCACGCGGCCCCGGCGAGTCACTCATACATATCTAACGAGGAAAGCAATCATTACATGCCACTTGTATGACTTAGTAGATATACCCACTGCAGTGGTTCTAGATTCGCTTCAAAATAATACAAAAAACACTCGTTCGAGTCAAATAGGTGCAGTTTGTACATTTGTACTTTTGATTGCAATTTTTAAAATGAACGCCGGATATATTTGAATAAAACAAAAGCTCAAAAGAGGCTCAATCACGAAGCTCGAGAACCACTGCAACACCAGCCGCGGCGGGCGTCGAGACGATCTGCTCCCTGTGTGTGCGGGATACGGTCGAATATCCCTCGACGGGCCGCGAACCATCGAACGACGTTTTGGCTCATGATATTTACAGATACATTCGCTTTGAAACGTTCCGATGATAATAAAACCTCTTTGGATGGTTACGCGGCGTGGGTTTATTAGTTTGTAATTTTAATTAGTTTAGCAGTTGTAAGGGAATGCGAACTAACACACCGAGTGAACCGTGACAATAAGTAAAGTAAGCTGCCTTAGACGCCGCTTGTCTGTGCCTGGCTTAAACTCTGTTGACTGTTGCCTTTGAAATGGAATCTCAATCAAATGACAATTATAGGAATAACTTAGATGTGTACCGTAGTGATGTGCTCACACTTGTCCCACACTGGGCGCCAAAAAATCAAACATGACAAAATAAACATAATTTTTAATAAAAGCGAATAAAAAGGGTGATTAATTGTAGGATTTGTTTAGGTTACAAAATAACTTAAAAAATGTACTTAACTGCATTAGAATAGGATAAGATGTCTAAAGCAATACTCGAACGTCGACTCTGTGATTTGAAAGTATTATTATATTAAAAGACGATTAATGGTTGTGTTCGTGCAATTTGTAGTTTTAAGAAGTCTGTACTCGAGGACCCGGGCCCTCCCTAGCGACGCCAAACCAGGCAAAGGCAAGCGGCAAGTAGAGCCAATGCATGCGGTAGCTTAGTCGGCCCCATTCCCTGCCGGTCGACATTTCCCTGGTTTGTATTTAATTTGTGATTGTTTGATTTCACAAGTCAGGGTCACTTGTATCACTTGTATACACGCCCTTATTAGCAGTATTCTTTATATTAAGTAGGTTAGAAGCCTCTGAGATTGCTTGCGGTTACCGCGTCTTCCTTTAGTTTGAAAAATGACTGAATATTTGTTTCTGACTTGGCTTTTCGAGGATGCGGCAATCGCTTCGCCCGATAACACCTTTTGTATAGTATTTCTGAAAGTCAGTATTAGTTGGTTGATGTTATTGTGATGTTTCTAACCTCCGTGGCGTCCGGTCGGTGTCTTGCCAAGGAACCGCGGTCTTGCCTTAGAATGTACTTAATTTTACACCCATATGTATATCCGAAGTCCCAACACCCGTGATGGGGCTTCACTAACAAAGTATTTATATTTTGTTTTTTATAAAACACCTGTATTAGTTTGGTATCTAGCGTAGTTTTGTATTTAGTGGTCTTAGTTCGCTCGTACATACTGTATGTTAGAGCACTTAGTACCGAATGTGTCATTACATGGATAATATTAGAACAATATTGTGTTTTATTTCATAGAGACCGTATGATAATAGTGCGTAGAGTGCACGTAGGGGATGTGCCCCGGGAGTGACATGTTTTGATTACTAACAGACAGTCGATGGCATGGTTGGCATGAAATCATACGTAACAGATTATCTTCCAAATTTACTGTCAATTTTCAACAGGCATTTGCCTCACGTTGGTTGTGAGACGTGCTATTGTGGTGTTCGTCTTAAATTCTATTTTGGATTTGAGATAAATACTAGGACCTAGACACGTAGTTAGACCTTGTAGTGATGCTTCGCTTAAGGCCTACAGTCTTCCTGTTTTTAATCTGATTTGCCAAAACTAGGCCAAAATTTTTGCTCAACAAAACATTACGTAGATCGCAGCCGATTGTAGAAAAAATAAAATGGTGGCTGCCAGAGAAAGCCAATACGTCTGTAGCTTAAGGATAAGACAATAATAAGAGGGAGACGTTGCCAACTAAGACGCTAATTTATTGCCATACAAAAAAAATACATTCCTCTCTAGTCATTTTAATAAGTTTCTCGAACGTTGTTCATTTTTTAGAGGGAAAATTCTACAAAGTCTTGCTCAACTTCTCGCCTAGTGTAGTATCTTCTCGACGGACTAATGCTTCGCAGTAGTGATGTGCCATACACCATACATGCCATAGCAAAGCAACGTTACAATAGTGATGTACCACAGCTTCTCGCGATTCCAGATTAACTGGACCAATGTAAACAGAAAATTATATTCTTAATTATTAAGGTTATAACATATACATGGATTAATATACAACTTTTGGATTCGTATAATAAAGTATGTTATGAAAAAAAATTTAAATTATGTTGTGTGTTTTAATGTACGGCAGATGCTAGTGTAGTGATGTAGTGTAGTGATTTTGAAAATTTACATACATATATAATTAAAAATAAGTGACTAACCGAAAGCAATAACATTATAATATAACGCAGCACGCGCGCGCTGCGGCTGCACCACACGTATGACACTTGGTTTGGCATCGCACTATATATTTATGTAGTCGTTCAGACAAGATGGCGGACACGGCAGCGCGCGCTACAGTTAGATTATTATTATACACTCATGCATACAAAATATTACGATATTTTTGTATAATAAGATTGGTGTAATCTGTAGCGAGTTGGTATTTGTATTTTTAAACGTTAATAATCGTGATAATTATTCAAAACTCGTTGATAAGTGAGATATGTGATTTAATATGTTTAAAACGTAGTGCGTGGGTAACGCGGCTTGAGGCGTGCGGCCATGTTTGTTTATCACACGCGCTGGAATAATAACCCCGGATAAAAATCCATTGAAGCACTGTTCTTATGGCGCGTTATAAAAACATGGCGGCACATACAAACATAAAATAATGCTATTGTGTTTTTTAAATCGCGTCTCAACTTAACTATACGTTGGTTGCGATCTCTGAGCTTTATGATCGGGAATGTCATAATATGTTGAACGCGAGATTAGTTTGAATATGGCCGTCTAGTTACTTGGAACGTGGCCTATCTTCACTTCTTTAACTCATCGCTCGCAACTAGCGTACAACTATTACTTTGTTCATAGAGGCTGTATTTACATTCCTTCGTATATTTGGTTGATTGCATTTTATGGTAGTATCTATTTGAAAAATAGTTTACCATAGACAATGTAGATATGGGCTGTTGTTTTTTTCTCCACAGACTGCTATTAGGCGAAACTGTGCAATATTGTATTGTATAATCTGATAAGATGTCCGTAGTAGGGAGAGTGGGGGTTAGTAGTTGTAGATTTTATTTTTTAATCATTAAAAGATTTCTTGAGCATAGACTACGTAACAATGTTGAAAAAAATATGAATAGCGTAATTGTTTGTAACGCACTGTCAAGGTCTTCAGTGAGCATGTATTATCAGCGCCATTATGAATGTCTATGTGAACGAAGTCTGTTCTAACGTTGCTTAATTTGCAGAGTATTTAAGGTAACTGGATGTTAATGATATGGTGAACCGATACGAACCATATACTATGTAGAAATGTATGTTTCTTGCGTCTTTTTTGGAAAGAAATGCGGCCATTCCCCGCCTTATAACAAAAGAGACGTACCATAGACTATAGACATTCGGGTTCTTAGAGGCCCTAGCTAGTCCACGCAGTGCGTTTGCGCTGGCCGCGCGCCTCCTTCAACGCCTTTAAATATCTATGGTTCATCTTCACTTAGTCGAAAATTAGAAATAAATGGTAAAAAACACAGCTGTTCTTTCATTTATCGCTTTTCGTACCCTACATTAACTAGTATTCAGATATAATTTAAAAGATCAAAGTAGATTAGCGTGAGCTTCAGGTCCCTTTTTGGGCGCCAGTTTTTTCTTTTTAATTAGTTAGGTTAGTTTGAAAATTCCAAGTTTATGTAGATCTTAGTTTATAATTGGATAGTTTGAATATTTTTCAAACCCCCCTCAGATATAGATGCATGAACAGATAAATCGATGCAGAATCTAGTGGTGAAGTGTGCATGAGTCGGTGTCTGCAAGCAAGACTACGGGCTGCCTAGAAGACTCGAAGAATCCACCGTTTTCTTTACCTACTGTGAGATAATACTGACTGGACTAGTGCCAGCTTCAGGCGTGACCTGCATTAGGACAGGTATCTAGTATGTACATCAGTATTGTCTTTCATACCCACTGCCGCTTAGTATTTTATTTCTAGTACCCTTAGTAAAGTGCATCCCAGTATATAGACGTAGTAAATAGATAACGTGGTTTGGGTGCTGGGTTAAAATTATTTAATTGTATTTAGTTGAATGGTTTAGTCAGTTTTTCTTTAATAAACAAATGTGATGAAATATGAAATTAATTGAAGCTTGTAAAGAATTTATTTTTCAAATCTCGTAGAAGAATTAGTGACGTAGATTAGAAGAAAAGCATATCATCAGATATCGACCTGAGACACAAGCGCATTGTGCCTTAAATTAGGTTTCTTATAACGTTGCTTTGATTAAAATGCTAGAATCGTTAGAGGTAGAATACGGACCAATATAGTTTGGGAAATGAAGACAATATTTTTTGTAAAATTTTATTTACCCCGTTGTATTGTGATGAAGGTCTAGCGACTAACGAATTAGCGTTCATTGTAGCGTTAGTTACGAGTGACAATGAATATAGAAACCCCTTCTGTAGAAGTACAAAGTATGACATAAGAGTTTTGTAATCTTTGTAACGTCTCGTAACATGTCTTCCTTGACGAAAAATAGACTGATATTTAGTCACCTTTGTATTGTTTTGAGAATCCCGATTTGCTGGGATGCACTAGTTATCATTTGACACCTGTGAGGGCACTTGTTCGGATCTGACAGCTGTCGATATTGCCGCCTTTTTATCTATGATAAATGATTGTAAAAATATATGAAGATCTGAAAAAGTGCTTTTTTCATTTTTTAAAGTTTGGTATGTTTCCGATGTAGTGTAAACTGTGTTCAGTAGACAAAACCCTGTTACATGTAAGTCAGTGCCTCGAGTGTGACAATAACATTGATTCACACCTAACATTTTCAGTCAGTTGAGATAATTGAAATGAGTTTGATTATGAATTGTGAAATAATTTGGAGCGCTTGTTAAATAGTCTAGTCATAAAATTGTTATATTTTGGTTATAGTTTAGTTTGGTAAATTGCGATTCTTTTTAACCACTGATAGTTTATGAATTCGCGATTATATAAGATTTCTTTAGTTAGATTGTAAATAATTAGACTAAGATTGTTATTAAAATATTGTGTGTATTTTAATGTACCTTATCTTCGTAGGGTTTAGATTAAATCTTTCTCTTATTTCGTCATGAAATTTGATAATAGTGATTTCTATTAGTAGATTCTTCAAAGTTAAAACGTTTGCTGGCGAAGCCGACTATTTACATATTGTACGTGATATAATGATCGGCCTAAATCGAGAGCTATCTATGAACCTTACCCACTAAAACAACCCGGTAAAAAGTAAACGGATAGTCGGACCGCCAACAAGCGGGTTATTGGTACCGAAATTAATATTACAAAGTGCTCTACGAATTTGTATAACTTAAGCTCATAATTAAAATTTTGGTATTTACATCTTTAGCAGTAGTTTGGATTTGTAATTCATACTTTACCCGGAATGTATAGATTTTTTACGGCATATTATGATATGGCAACACAGTTTGGTTTTAAAAAAGCACTTATATTGTCTATTTAACTCGAAAAAATTGATGTTATTAACTGTGTTGCCGTTGGAAGAGTCGTGTGATTTGACCATTTTGAAGTACAAAATAACATTCAAATTATATTATATTAAGGGCTCGCTACGTGTCTAGGCGATTGCTTCAATGACGCTTTAATTTCACAAATCATGAAGAAACATTTTTTTGTTCCCTGCCTTGATACTGCTACTGATATAAGATGGTGACACTGTCAATAAATGTCACAGTAATGCTATAATGATAAATGAGTTTATTTTGCGTACAAATGTTTATCTGTTTCACTTAAATCTATCATTAAAAATGGTCCTCTCACACGAGTTCGTTCGAGGTAGTTTTTTATTGTGAAATATTTGAATGTAATGGAGAGTAGCTTTGGTAATAATTGATCCTCGCTCGGGAGACGCTGAGAACTAACGGTTTAAATAAATGGTTTCGATTTCAATGTCTCGTTTTAATTCTTTAACTTTAGATCCTTTGATCATATTATTCTTTATAGGAATAAAACTTTAATCTAGAGAACTTACCCCCTGCTATAACTCTTTTCAACCACTTCAAAATTATGAAGCCTGGCAAAATATTAAAAACAACATGTTTTCAAGACGCCATGAGTTTTAATAAATTTGCCATATTGAGTCCTTTTCAAATAGTTAAAAACCCAGTACATTTAAAATCCATACAGTGGCGTAGCTACCGGAGGGCTGGACGGACAATGCCCGGGCCCCCAAGCTCAGGAGGCCCCTCGGACTCTGACTTACTAACTTTAAATTAACAAGTGAAAATTTCTCCCACATTCGTCACATATAATATAAATAAATTAGATTCCAGGAATGCAACTTTAATAATGGCAACTTATTTTTTAAAATGCAGGGAAATTTCCAACAAATCTCGAAGATCTTTGTTAAACCAGAAACTCCCTCGTATTCTTAGCTTAGTTTCGGAATTATACTGTCAAAAAAAAAAAATTGGTGGTGAATGATGAGTTAGCAATTGTTTGGAGTCGCATAATTATTTATAGAAGCATTGCAAGATTTTATATGCACTTAGTATCAAATGCTGGGACCTGTGTTCACATAATTCACTTGCGAATCGGAGACTACTCTCAAAACTAAACAAAATACTGTTACACTTAAAAATAAAAAAAATATTACATTTGAATTTCGAATCTGTCTTTTTTATACGATTGTTCATTGTGCTTTCTCATTTTGGCGCCAATACATTGTACAATATTTTGCGATATCAAAACGCGGGTGATAAAGAGAACCGAATCGCTGTGATTGCATTACATAAAGTAGGTATGGAGCCAAATGGAATTCTTAAAACTCTCCATACACTTGGTATTAGTAAAATGTTTGTGTATCGGGCTATTGATAGGTACAATAAGACTTCCTTTGCTTGTAACAGAAAAGATCTGGCCGTCTATACGATTGGCAGTGAAGAATTTTCTCATGGAAAGAGTGCGTGCTTCTATTGATAACTGGCCTCAATGTTTAAAGTGTATTGCAGCCAATGGAGACCTCTTTAAATAAGCTTTATATATTTTTAATTGTTTTATAAATATAAAATGTTTGCTAAAAAGTAATAAATGCTTTTTGCAGTTAAAAAAAAATAAATTTAAGTGTAACAGTATTTATGTCCAGACTAAGTATATTTTGCAGTGAAATTTCGTTATTTCGGTATAATCAAAGAATTATTAAATATGCATCAAACTTTATAAAATTGCAACTTTGATTTGGACGAAGCGAGTCACTACAGCTTCACAAGAAACGAATACAAAGATGTAAATTCATAGAAATTACTTTGAATAATTTAAACACTACTTCAACATAATATGTCACCTGTTTCCATTTCACAAGACAAAGGCAAAGAAAAATTAAAAAAAAATACCGTTTTCAAAACAGGGAAGAAATATTTTAAATTACTATTTTCAATAATGTACTAGACACAATAACATTTTACCGAGTGCAGTCATCAAATATTAAATTATCTAACACCAACATTCTTACTGGATGTAGATGAATCAGTAGGTATTATTACAAAAGTGTGATCAATTCCAACGTAAATATTCTCTTATGATGAACCCTACATTTTTCGTCTTTTCTTATTTTTATTAAATTGCTTTAATTTATTAATTAAAAAAACTTTTCATAAAAGGAAACACCACCTTTAAAAATAAAACAAATTATTTTATTTGATAGGAGTCAATGTATTGGAAATACCATTAGTATCTGATGGTGGCTGCTCAAGGTCGGAGAAGGCGGTACCAGCGTCACGTGATCATATTTACTTGGTAAATATCCAAGGCCATCTCATAAACAATCTTAAGATAACAAATAACAACTCTTTTAAGGTGTCTGTTTCATTGTAACCGTGCCTAGAGGTGTGATAAACGGCTTTATTTAAACAACGCGTTTAAGCTTAGCGCTTGAAATTGTAAGCAGACTTATTAAACAGCTGAATTTCTTAAACACTTTTACTGATTGGTATTGTTATATATCGTCTGACGTAGCAGTTAATGTTTGTCTCCGTAATTTGAATATTCACGTCATGCAACTTAGTCAATTGTATCATCGCAAGCGACTCAACTTTTATTGTAGGTATGTGGTTATTTTTTAACAATATCGTTTAAACGATTTATAACACATTATATGAACAGGAACTAAATTGTTATCTATATATGTCTATATTTATTTGTTCAAATTAATAAATATTTAAAAAATATAAAAACTAACAATCACTAAACTAAAATATTCAGTCATTATAATATTCCTCGTCTTGAAAAAAGTACTAATATAGAAGCGTTAAAAAAATATAATATGAAATGAATGAATCACGTAAGTACTAATAAGATTGACAATGTTCATTATTTCTTAAATTCGAATTAAATATTTTTCTTTGCTAGAATCTGTTACGAACAAAAATAATAAAATATTTAAATGAGTCTTATATTCATAAATGCAAAGGTAAATCGTATTGTTAAAGGCTGATAAAACCGCGCTTGTTAGTAAAAACTGTGATAAAGTAAAAAAGAATCTTATTTCAAGCAGGAACGGTTGATTTTCCTCGTATTATTAAAAACTGAGCTGTGCCAATGTAAAAAAGAGTCTTATCTAGATAAAAAAACGGTTAATTTTCATCGTAGTTTGTTCTGTTTCGACGAATGGTTGTAAAAACGTTTCAACGATATCAGCTTGTTCTTTTAAACAGTCTGTTGTGCTTAGTCTGAACAGCAGACTTTATTAAATGCTTCAAGCTTATTGTGCCATTTCTAAGTGCCACTATTACCGGTACTGTTGTTAACTTATACAATCAAGACTAGCTGTTGCCTCCGACTTTGTTTACAATCAGACTCGATAACGATTATCCATCTATCATCTATGGATACAATTAAATACTAAGGAAGCATAATTTGTAGATGAAATAAACATATTTTTAGTTAGACTGTTGTTTGTTCATTATAATTATAACATATACTTCATGATATCAGTTTTAAATATTTGTAAAATAAAAACTACTGAATTCGAAATTTGATATGGCCCGGAAAATACTCCCTAATTAAATGTACACTCTTAGAAACCATAAGGGAAATTTATTAAAACGGATATACAAACGGTCACACCGCAAACTAATGATTAACAACGAACATTAACAATTAAAACCACAATCAGAACATTGAAAAATTAACAACGCAAACTAACAGAGATTACATTCTTTTTGAAAAATGCTCACCGCAACAAGAGCATGTTTTAGCGAGTACGTCCGCTTTTTTTAAACCTGTTAACAATTATATATATATATATATATATATATTACCGTCACTAATAATTATAAACAGCATGTTTATTATACTTAGCGTTAAGTTAGTATATCAGGTTAAAATATTTTTTCTTCACATAAACTTCTAAACCTAAATATATTTTTGAAAGCGAATGTTTTACCCAAAAATATTGTTTCATAGTCATATAATGAATCCATATCTTAGGGCATCTATCTTACCCTTAACTTCAAAATCATATTGCGGCGCCATATGCGGTTGGAAAAAGACAACTAGCCACCTTATGTCGTCACATACAGCAGGGTGGTGTTCTTTGCATACTTCTACAGTATTATTTAATAAGTTTCTTAAAACTGGTTTAAAGACGCTACAATACTTACGCTTCCATTATATTATAGAAAATATGAGGTACGTCCACAAAAAATCATTTAATAAATAAAGCGACTTACATAATATAAACACTTGCAATATAAATAGTAATTCTTAAATTTAAACTCACTAAAACAAATATATAAGTTTCAGCCACAGGAATTTCTTTAACAATAAATTATAAAAATTACCACCTAGCAGGCAGAAACAATAATATCACTTTTATATGTTTGAATACCTACGATAATGCAAAGCTCTAGTTTTACATTATCCGAGGTCGAGGTCAAGATAATGTGGTGCGGTGTTGGATCATTATACTTACAAGACACAACATATAGAATTAATTCACCCCGGAAACTACAAAATGGACATAAATAAGTAATAATATTGAGAGGTGAGGAGAGAATATAGCGAAGTCTCAGGCAGCAGCTATTATGAAATAGAACTTTAAAATGTACTTAGGCACTGCGCGTGTGTCCTTGCGGCTTGCGTTACGATTACGATTTAAAACATACTGATTTCTAATGAAATATTTTATAGTAATAGATAAACAGTTTATAAACAGAGTCAAGTTGAATTTAAATCTGGATAAATGTCTTCTTTTAACGGAAGTTACATTAATTTGATCTATAACATGTAGAAAGTAAGTATTTTATACAAATTTGATAACAGAAGATGGCTTATTGCAAAAAGATCAGAGTTCATGAACTTGGCAACGGATAGTTTACAATCACATGTATGATATCTGGGATCCTCATTTTGAACCAAATACAGAACAAGATACGATATAATGTCTAAAAGCAACATTACACAGGACACGTTGCGTGTAACAAACACTCCTGTACTCCTCTACTCTTCTCTAAACACTGTAATGGCGGTTTTAATATTTTTAAATGCATCACGCGGCGGCGCGGTCCCACACACCGGGACAGATTAAAACAAACCAATGGGTCGATGTGCTAGCTTCATACACATTGTATACTCAATTATATATTATTTTATTTAACAATTGATATTTTTACGTTTTAAAGTTTGTGTGCTTGAAGATGAACTTTACAGTGCAGGTTTTATTTTGAATAATATTTACAAGGAAAATAATAAATTAGAAATGTAGGCTACCTAATAACGATAAAGGGCACATTAATTATTTTTATTAAAATCGTAAGGCACAAGTTTACTTTCCCTGTCCTCGAGGATATATCCAATGTGCTGCAATTTAACATTAAAAAAATAATTAATTATAGAACAATGGAAACTCGCCCCGGCGTCCGAATGAAAAAATACTTCTTATTTTAGGACAAAACGGCGATTTGAATCATTCCCACGTACGAGAGGAATGTGCTTTGATTTTTTTTTACCCGCAATTAAAAGTTGAAAATGTCATTCCGCACACATTCAGGCTATTTAGATATTTTTACAAAAGTTTTGCATACATACAACTTTTTAATTAAATATTTTAAGGATATATCGCAGGTACGAGAATTTATTTGTTGTACTCATGTGTTGTGAGATGCGAAGTTATATTATTGTAAGAATTTATTCGTTCGAATAGTTTTATACATTTAATACGTTTTTATTTGTAATATTTACTTTATAAAATAACGTAACTAGAATATTCACTTTCAATCTTCGATAGTATGAATTAAAGATTCTTTATTTTATTGGTGAAATAACTGTTTAAGATAATACAAACAGACTGCCCCAGTGCAGAATCAAGAACAGGGTGAAACCAACAAAATGGTGGCGATATCTCCTTCAGAGCATTCCTTTCCTTTCCATTACCTGCAGAGAGACAACTTAATTAGAAAATCAATCCAAGTCATTGTCCGACTTTTAGGCCCAGGATTTTTGGTAATAACTGATATTTGAATGACTAGACTCATCTTTCATTCTCCCGGGTGGTTCTAGGTGGGATCGGAATATGTTTTTTTTTTCTATCATTCATCAGCGCTGCCTTAATAATTCACAATAAATCTATTTCTTTTTTGGCCTACTTTTAGCCGCATATCAATCTTCATAACTCGCTTAGTTACATTGTTTTCATTTTTTCTCAGTACATACCATACCTCGCTAGCCCCTACATCTCATCTTTATATAGCAGTCGAATAGAACTTTCTATAACAAACTCATTCCTTAACTTATTTATGTTCGTTTTATTTATCTCCCGTCATCACACTCCCCCCTCTTCATTGTCATCTCGTCTGATCTTCTGTAAACGATGACAGCGCCTCGGTCGCGTTACTCCACAAATATACATACATGCATATTATCAAATGGTAGGTAAAGACGCGAAAGGTGACAATGAGTGATTTATTAATTTTTGAAAAATGTAATTGCTACGTGTTCAGTAAGTAGTAAGATAAAACTGATAAAGATTGGTGTGGTTATAGCTTGTAAGTTTACTCCCGGAATAAAATTTATTTTAAAGGGAAAACAAAATTGGTTGTGGCTATTACCTGATTAAATTTGGTGTGGGGTATCGTATATTGGTATGGCTTAATATCAGAATCAACATATACGATGCTCTAAAGCGAATCTGTCTTAATGTAAAAAAATCGTTCAGAATATAATTATGACAATAAAACTAAAATGGTTTTGTATAAATTTTAAGTGATGATAGATGGCTTATTATTTAAGTTGAAGGTGGGTGGGAGTAGAAGTAGTCGCCGGCAACAGCTAGTACCTAATAAAATGTACTTCTAACTTAAACCAACATCAGTTTTAATAACACCACATAAAAATATATACATTTAAAATAAACATTTCGCACGAGCAAACAAACACAGTTCAACTGTGAAACACAATTTGTCCCCTGACATTGACAGTGACGCAGCGTTCCCGCGCAGTGATGCCAACCGCGCGCACTGAGCCCGTCGCCCGCAACGAGACGTGCTTAGAAATATTGATGACAGGTTGGGGAAACTAAAATTACTTTTTGATAGCTTTCTGTTTTATTAAATTGTCGATACAAATCATGCTCGGTTGTTTGTGAAAATCATCAATTTTTTAATTAGTTTGTTTTTAAAATCTTAATGTATTGATTGTATTATTAATATGGAACATAATATGTTATAAGATTTTTATACTTATATTTGGGGCAATACTTTACAGCATCATTTGCAGCTCGACTGACTGAGAAAGCTCATAAAAACGATCACCATCACCTTTAACTTGCCCTTCCGTAGGCGTGGCGTTTAATAACTGTACACTCACATCTATATCACACTGCACTGTTGACATATATTATTTACGAAAGCTATTTAAAGTAAAGGAAGGAATTAAGTATTGTTTGTAACAAACAGACAACCATGTATTGGACTTGTGTTTTGTGATCTCTTCTGATTTTAACTTGCAGTATATTAAGATTTAAACTAAAGTGAAAATGTAAACAACGGAAATTAAATATTTACAACGGAATTTACCATTTACACGCATGTCGTTATGTTGAAGAAAGAGTAATAAAGAAATATATTATATTGCTTAGTAGTAGAAAACAATAATAACTTGTATTAACTATATGATAAGAGAAAATGAGATAATCATTTAAAATAAAACCATACAGTCAATAACATCTTTTAACATAAAAATGTATTTGTTTGTACTACACTATGCGAAAATTGGACCACAAATTTTGTTAAAGTTTGGAGGAAAATATAAGTGTAGAGTCTTCTACTCTTATACATTAGTTAATTGTATGATATTACTTATCCAAGTCATTGAAACAGTAGTAATTATTCTAAAATGATTTTTTATTTAGAAGTCTCTAAAACATAATATCAACTGATATTCGATCTATAAACGGCTAATACGTAAATTACATTCAATGTTATATGTTCAATTGAATTACTTTCAATAATACATTTATGTTTCAACGAGGTATTATAATGTTTAAAATTCAAATTGAAATATCTTATTCTTCAATAAGGTACAAGGTAAAAGATATTTATATATATAATGATATGATCATTATTTTCATTTAATATAATAAAAGCTTAATGAAACACATAATAATAGATAAGCGAAATGTAACGGCGTCGTGGAAAATCGAATGATTTCAAACCTAATGGCGTGTAAATAGATAAGAGTTTATGATCGCGCTAATTTATGTTCCCCGCAGGAAGCGATGACCGCGCGTTTGTTTAGATGTTGGTAGTACTGTTTCGTTTTTCATGAATATACTAATCTATAGTTAATAAACAAAGATATAAAAATATTAATAAAATGAATGGTGTAGATAATACTAATTAAATAGAAACTTTTAGCACATGCCTTTTTTTTAAATATTCCATGTTTCAGTCCCGGACAGATTTGGTAACTTGTCTTACATAATACAATAATTCATACTAATCTGACGGCAGGTGTGCGGCGCGCTGTCCGTCAAGTGTAATTTATTACACGCTGGTTACCTTTAGAAACTGTTATAACTTCACTAAATAGGCTCTTAATTTAATTTAAGCTAGGACGGCAAAAAAATATTTTTTTAGCAATATAAATCGATTATATTTTAATTTGTGCGTGATTTGAATATTATATTTACCTTCCTGATAATTTCCTTCATTGTAAATGACAGAGTTTATGATTTTTTTTAACTAGAAATATAATAGAATAACTTTTATCATTGTTTCTGCGGTTTTATTTTTATATGCACCTTTTAATGTTCTCTACTTATTTGAAGGTTTCCTGGATGAGAATGCTTGTGGCATTATGACTGCCTTAGCAGGTTTTGTACAGATTAATAAAACAAAAGAAAAATTAAGAGAAAAACTTTCTTATCAACCAGCTTTTGCCAACCTCTGATGGGTTGGTGAAAACATCTAGCTGCTACATGTAATTTCTTTTGCACGACGACACAAAGTAAAAAGTCATCTTCGTTTAATTTTTCAAAAGCTGAGCCTACAGTCTTACTTTTGTTGTATATAATTATGATTACTTAAAGCACTTTTAGTTTTTACCCTGAAGTATGGGATGGGATGACATTTTATTTGCAATAAAAGGCACCTAAGTACTATATGTAAAGAGTTATCTCAGAGCATAAATATCACTACACGAATTCATTGGCTTTTGCATTATGGACAAAAATATAAGCAAACAACTGTTTAACATTTCTAAAATAATTATATATCGGGTGGCATTGGGTTAGTAAGAAAAACAATTTATTTTTTAAACATATCATTCTATACATTAAACTTATAGATGTCCTCATTATTAGAGGGGTTTGACATTAAAAAATACATTTATTGTCTTATAAGTAGCAGGGAAGGAAATTATTTGATCTTTGTATTCGAGTGAAAGACGAAAAAATAGTTGATTTGTTAAATGAATACATTTCAAAGGTCATATTACAGAATACAGACAAGCAACCCTCTTTTGTTACTCTTTAGAAATGTTTAATATTTCAGAGAATATTAGGTTAATAATCATCCGGTTTTGTATCCGCCATTACGAGGCGCCATTACGTTGCGACAAAATGGACGAAGGAAATGACGTGTGAACTGATAACAGCGGGGAGGGATCACGGTGAGGGGATCAGAGTGTTTTTTGAGGCTTAAAATTATTTTTAGGTTACAAGTAATTATTTTTCACTTTTAATAGGAAATAATTAAATTATTTAGAATAAGATTTTTTGCTTCCGAAAATTGTGAACTGCTAAGGAGAACGCTGTAAAGGATTCTAAACGCCCAATGAATGCTTTGCTTTTTTCTACACATCCTTCAAATAATTATTTGACTTAGGTATAATATAGCATAAATCTATCCCCAAAAACCTTTGTCTGTCATTTCTATAGTGTGTCGTGTAGCTTAAAAAATAGAAATACTTGAACTGAATATATCGGCACCAATTGGACAAATTTTGCCAAAATGTCCAAAATTTTGCCGAAGACAAATACATAGTGAAAAAGATGTCGAATACCGAATATGAAAAGAAAATTCCACGCATCTCTAATTATTTATTACCTTAATTAATTATTTTTCTGTGAATGTGAATCAAGGTCTGTCCAATGAATCAACTGTAAATAAATACCTCCAACAAACCACTTCACCCCTACCCGCTCCGCTCCTCTCATGTCCTAGCCGAAGCCTCACGTAGCGAGAGTCACTGGTTTTCTATTCAGCTTATCAGCGCGTTAAGTGAACAGTGAACCGACGCGGGATTCGACACCCAGACCCACGAGATAAATATGACGACTGTGTTTTTATTAACTTACCTAATAGTTCTATAGATAAGTGATTAAATCATACATGTTACATTTTCTTAATAATAATTAATGTCCAATCTTATATACATTTTAAACAATTATAGGAAAAAAAATAATCGACAAAGGCAGAACTCGATTCTGTGACCTCTGGGAAAGCGTCGCGTCACTCTACCAATTAAGCAATCGTGTTGCTACCCGCCTCGATGAATCTAGCATTCTACAATAATCTTCTTTATCAAAACGGAGGTGACATATCTATTAGGCTTCTTTCCGAATCAAGTAAACAATGTTTCTTAATTGACATAATAAAATAAAATTGTATAGTATCTTCGGATATATTTATTTATTTATTATTATTCATCTACATTGTATCGGATCCTTAACAAATGCTGTAGGTAAGTAAAGTAAATTAATAATGGTTGTAATTTCCACCAATCTTATGCTTATTTTTATGAGATTATGTGGCATCGGATGGTATTTGGTGTCGTTGCTAAAACGAAAAAAAAACGACTTCTTGATATTTTTCACTAGACAGTACATATATCTAAACATATATTAAATTAGTAACAAGTCAACATTACATACAATATATATTTAAAAAAAATACAAAATATTGCTACGTGTTCAGTACATAAGAGAGATATTCTAAGACAGCAGTTTATAAAATGACATATGGATGGTTTTTAATGATTAAATTATATTTGAAATGTTTATAGTTTAATGGCCCACACAACATACCGTATATGGATGCTAAAAATGGTGTACATTTTTTATGAATTTTCAACTTGCTTACCCGTCTGTTTTGCAACTTGTTTCATGACGGTACGAGTAACGTCAGATAAGTAAATAGAACCGTCACTGATACTGTAAACTTGTCAATAAAAATCAGCTGCAAACTGTCAACTAATATAACCTAGGCCGCGAATATTTAATTAATTATATGTACATTTATATTTACCAGATATGAGACTCTTATCACAAATATTCCAACCTGTGATCACGATACCAAAGGGGGCTAAAATTAAAAACACGGAAATCACATGTAAAAGTCAGAAAGTAAGTTTTGTTTTATGAATCTGTGTTAGTTGATATTAAGAGAAAATATTAAATGTTGTTATTGAATAAGACTAGCTAGCTTTTAACATCTATGTAATGAACTACCGTCATGATGGAATGTTTCATTCATTTTAGACATCAATGTAAACAAACTTACAAACTCTATTACTAAATTAAAGAAAAATAAAATTTGCTCAATTAGTAAAGACATTATTTTAAAAGTGAAAAATAAACATGTATAACCACTTTTTTCACCACTCAACTCAAAACTGTACATCAGCTCCTGTTAGAATGTGGCCTTGTCCGACCTACAAGCTCAGGATTCTTCACTCTACTCCCACTGGCGAGACGAGCGCTAACCAAACTGGAGAATATCATCCACCGTTGCTTGGAAGACGTTGGGGCACAGCGGATATCACTACCTTGTTTAACATCCAGTAAGTTGTGGGAGGCCAGTGGACGGCTGCAGGATGTTGGCTCAGAACTGTTGAAGGTTGAAGATAGACATGGAAAGAAATATATATTGGCTCCTGTAAGTTGTTTATTTTTAAGCATTTGAAGTTTCTTAGTTAAAATTATTCATTTGTGACCCCGGATAAAATAAATATCAATGAAATGATTTTAGAATATTTACATTTTTCCTAATTCCCAAAAAGTCTTTTTTTGTAACATTGTGTAGTAACAGTATCTTTATATTTATTGTTTTTTGAATATTAATAAATTGGCAAATGTAAAAATTAATGATTTAAAATATAATACAACTAGATAAAATACTTAAGTAATAAATATTTTTTCTGGTCCGGTCTGGCCTTGTCAAAATCAAGAACAGGTTCATTGTTCGTTCATTCATCATCCATTTATCTGATGGTAGGGGATATCATTGTATCTATTTTCTCATGTCTGTAGTCTGTTTTAGTACTTGCTTGGAGGAAAGCCTGTCTACACCTTGAGACTATGTTGAATTATATTGGTGACCAAAATTATTTCATAAAATGTCGTGTATGTACTACAGACTCATGAGGAGGCAATAGCTGACTTGCTGGCTGACGTCGGTCCACTCTCACACAAGCAGCTGCCGTTGATATTGTATCAGGTTAGAAATAAATGTGTTTAAAATTCTAAATGAAAAGTTGAAGACCAACTGGACTGAAGTTATGGCTGTAAAGTGTAAACCTACTGGTCCAACTGAACCAGAGTTGTTATTTTGGCTAACAACCACCTAGATCAACTGGACTAAAGTAGTTATTATGGCTTTAAACCACCTGGACTAACTGGACTGAACTTGTTAATATGACTATGAACCACACGGACTGAAGTTGGCAATATGGCTGTAAAGCAACTGGATCAACTAGATTTAAGTTGTAAATATTTTAAACTTGTTAAAGAACCAAGTGATTTTGTGATTAACAGAAACAATCAGCACGGCTATTGAAAGAGGACCGCATCATGAAATACAGGGGATGGGATCTTTTATTGTTGTATATAATTGTTGTCACCAGACGGGCAACAAGTACCGCGACGAGCTCCGTCCCAAGCACGGAGTGTTACGTGCGCGGGAGTTCCTCATGACGGACGCCTACAGCGCGCATGCGCACCACGACTGCGCGCGGAACACGTACGACTCACTCACACACGCCTACGGGAACGTGTTCACGGAGCTGGAGCTGCACGTACTGAGAGGTGGCCCACCCACACAAACACACACCCACAGCGCACTCACTCTCCCTACAGGAACGTGTTCACGGAGCTGGGGCTGCACGTGCTGAGAGGTGGCCCACCCACACAAACACACACCCACAGCGCACTCACTCTCCCTACAGGAACGTGTTCACGGAGCTGGGGCTGCACGTGCTGAGAGGTGGCCCACCCACACAAACACACCGACAGCGCACTCACTCTCCCTACAGGAACGTGTTCACGGAGCTGGGGCTGCACGTGCTGAGAGGTGGCCCACCCACACAAACACACCGACAGCGCACTCACTCTCCCTACAGGAACGTGTTCACGGAGCTGGGGCTGCACGTGCTGAGAGGTGGCCCACCCACACAAACACACCGACAGCGCACTCACTCTCCCTACAGGAACGTGTTCACGGAGCTGGGGCTGCACGTGCTGAGAGGTGGCCCACCCACACAAACACACCGACAGCGCACTCACTCTCCCTACAGGAACGTGTTCACGGAGCTGGGGCTGCACGTGCTGAGAGGTGGCCCACCCACACAAACACACCGACAGCGCACTCACTCTCCCTACAGGAACGTGTTCACGGAGCTGGGGCTGCACGTGCTGAGAGGTGGCCCACCCACACAAACACACACCCACAGCGCACTCACTCTCCCTACAGGAACGTGTTCACGGAGCTGGGGCTGCACGTGCTGAGAGGTGGCCCACCCACACAAACACACACCCACAGCGCACTCACTCTCCCTACAGGAACGTGTTCACGGAGCTGGGGCTGCACGTGCTGAGAGGTGGCCCACCCACACAAACACACACCCACAGCGCACTCACTCTCCCTACAGGAACGTGTTCACGGAGCTGGGGCTGCACGTGCTGAGAGGTGGCCCACCCACACAAACACACACCCACAGCGCACTCACTCTCCCTACAGGAACGTGTTCACGGAGCTGGGGCTGCACGTGCTGAGAGGTGGCCCACCCACACAAACACACACCCACAGCGCACTCACTCTCCCTACAGGAACGTGTTCACGGAGCTGGGGCTGCACGTGCTGAGAGGTGGCCCACCCACACAAACACACACCCACAGCGCACTCACTCTCCTTACAGGAACGTGTTCACAGATCTGGGTCTCCACCTGCCGAAAAATGATACACACAGACACACCCACAAACAAACAATAAATATTCAATATAAACAAGCTTTGCTTAGTTTAATGCTAGATAGCGTTGTGAAGAGGTATCCTCATATGTAAGTAAGAATGATTTAATTCCAGTGGAGGCCCCGCCGGGCGCCATGGGCGGCTCCCTGTCCCACGAGTGGCAGCTGCCGGCGCCCGCGGGCGAGGACAGCGTGCGCGTGTGTCCGTCCTGCTCGCACGCACAGCACGCCGACTCGTGCGCGCTGTGCGGGAGTGCGACGGAAACACAGAGCACTATTGAGGTAATGTAAGACAGTCATACTAGTCTTGCATTTATTAATTGGTTCCCGGCCACAGCACATGCCGTGTGCGGTGACGGTCTCCAACTAGCTACCCAGGCCTACAGTCCGTTAATTCCGTCAGCACTGACCCGCAGGTGGGACACACCTTCATACTCGGCGACAAGTACAGCGCTCCCGTCATCATGGCGTGCTATGGCATCGGGGTCACCAGGTACGAGCCGCGCTACAACAGCGCTGTCTGTCGGATCAATACTGCCTTCTTTATTTGTACAATCTCAATCTTGTAAATAAAGCAAAAATGTAGAGTCGTATTAATTGTCTCACAATTCTTTTATTTAAATTTTTTGAACCATGATTATTATATTTATATTTACCTGTAGCTGTATTCACGACTCCGCCTCGCTTAGAGCTCATGAGTAAGAACCCCGAATGGATTCGGGGTTCGGGTTCGAATGGGGTCGGGCACATTCCGATATATTTGCAGGTGAATACAGCCACAGGTAAATATAATTAAAATTGTCTCACTATTTAAAATTGTATTTCACATCAAATTATTTATCTCAGGTTGCTGGGGGCGTGTATCGAAGCCCTGTCGACGGAGCGCGCCCTGCGATGGCCCTCCGCCCTCGCGCCCTACAGAGCGATCGTCATTGGACCCAAGGCGAGTACCGACGACTGTTATTTTTAAATCAATATCGAGTAGAACTTGGCCCTTCGGGAGTCCGTCCCGCCATTCCGACCACTGCGCTATTGTGTATTCAGTAATGTATATACGAGATGGGTTTTGAAGTGCATTTTGAGTTTGGTTCGTTTAAAACAGGAATCGTTCAAACAACACTGAACACACCCACTGACTGAACAACACACATTTTCATTATTTCAGGAAGGTTCGAAGGAGTGGCTTCAGCACGACTTCAGCAAGGTCCAGGCTGTGGGCGAGGCGGTGAGCTGCGCGCTGCCGGGGGACGTGCTGTGTGATGACAGACACCAGCTCACCATCGGGAAGAGACTGCACCTGGCCGACCGGTGAGAGCTGACCCGACTCTGTTTGAGGACTCTTCAGAACAATGTTGTGTTCTGTGGCGGCGTTTACCAGCGGCGTCAGGGAGGCCGCGGAGGAAGTCATGAGGGCCTCGAACGGGAAGCTACTCTATTATTGAGTTTTTTTTGATACATGAACACTAAGTTGACACTTGACTACGTTCCACCTGCTGGGAAGTAGTAATATACTCATAGATGGTAAGACCACCACTCAGTACCTGTTCACTCTGCACTTGAAGACACCCACTTTGTACTCGGACGGAAAAACCGAGGTGGGGAAACTATTCCAGTCCTTCGCTATTCTAATTAAAAAAGACGAAGCAAAGAGTTTCGTTCGGAACGTGTCTATCCAGTGCGTGACGTCGTCAAGACAGCGGTGTAGTTGTCGGCTGCCGCAGTCAATGTTCAACATTAGGTACAAGGTGGGACCGAGCATGCTTCCCTGGGGTACTCCAGTGACTGCTCTATGGAGTTTGTGTCTTCGCTTTACATTATACACAATGGATATTAAATTATATTACGATTTAAAATATTTTTCTTTCAGGACCGGCTACCCCTATGTCATCGTGTGCGGGCGCTCCGCCCTAGAGTGCCCGCCGCGCTACGAGTTGTACCGCGCCGGGAGCGAAGCCCTAACGCTCACGCTGAGTGAACTCTTGGCGGTTATAAAAGATAAAAATAATATACACGTGGAATTTAGTGAATCTGTCAAATAAAATTGTTTTAACGCCATCTGTTTTATTAATCTTGAACTATTTATTATGAATATATATATTTACGAACTACCTTCATAACTTCTTCGCTCGAGCTTTTTTCGGTCATCTTTATTTTTAAAGTCGCTCTCCACGAACACTCCTATTCAAGGGTGTAATCATACAGCTATCATGTATCATACAGCTTAAATGTAACGTCAAAGTTATTTCTATTGGATTTTGGTATTGGTTAAGACATTTTTAGACTTCGATTTGTCACTTTGAAGATGACTTCCAACTAATAAACTCCTTTATACTATTAATATATACCTATCACATATCAACATATATATATCACTTATCACACATATCAACTGACAATTATTTTATTATATACAGTGAAGTTTTTAAAGCAGTTGCTAAATGTATGGCACAAATATATTATTTTTCGCCATGGGTGAACTTCTAGTGAACCTAACACACCGCTGGGCGGCCATCGAAAGTAATCAAGGGGCCCTGGCAGTTAGTCTGGATATTTTGAAAGTTGGTCGTGTATGGTACAAGGACATTCTGTCGTCGCTACGTTTCTAAACACTGCCCGAGAGTGGATCACCAGCTCTCTTACTGGCTGAAGAATAAAAGTCGTTCTCATCTTTGCACGATCCCCAATTCCGCTCAGCAACGCTCTTGATGGCTAGTGACTAGCAACCCTGACTGTTCGTCCAAAGGTCGTGGGTTTGATTCCCACGCGGTATAACGCATTGTTTAATGCAGACAGATGACATTTCCCAGTCTGATAGCACTTGATGATATTTATATGTTTTCAAAATCGGAAGAGACAGAACGGGATAGAAGAGCGATCCTCTATGAGTAAGTATGACTACGAGCCAGCCCGTATACGAGAAGCTGTCTAGTGACTAAAACGCCCATTTCATTATACAATTTAAATGAAACTAATTGGGGTGGAAAAATAATAAATTGGGACACCTCATGCCCTTGACTTGCGTGTCGTTATCTATTAGAAACACTAAATCAATATATTACATATTAAACATTCAGGTCGTGAATAATAATAATAGTGATAGCAAAGTCGTTAGATTAAATTTAAAAAAAAATACAGTTTCAACGCAGAAATTTCGTCTTCAAAAAGTTAAGAAATCCTTTATAGGCTTGAGTGTACGCATATATAATAAGGTTCCACAAAGTATTTTAGATTTTCCGTTTTATACTTTTCAATCTTCATACTTCTAAACGAATCTGTCATTTTTATACGATTGTTCACTGTGTTTTCTCATTTTGGCGCCAATACATTGTACAATATTTTGCGATATTAAAATGGAGTGGGGTGATAAAGAGAACCGAGTCGCTGTGATTGCATTACATAAAGTAGGTATGGAGCCAAATGCAATTCTTAAAACTTCGTATTAGTAATACACTTGGTATTAGTAAAGTGTTTGTGTATCGGGCTATTGATAGGTACAATAAGACTTCCTCTGTTTGTGACAGAAAAAGATCTGGCCGTCCACGTAGTGTTCGTAAGAAAAAGGTGCTCAAAGCAGTAAGGGAAAAAATTCGAAGAAATCCTGTCCGAAAGCAAAAGATTTTATCTCGGGATAGCACCTAGAACCATGTCGCGTATTTTAAAAGATGACTTAGGACTTGCAGCCTACAAGAGACGCACTGGTCAGTTCTTAACTGATAATTTAAAGAAGAATAGGGTTGTAAAATCGAAACAACTACTGAAGTGGTACGCAAAGGGAGGTGACAGAAACATTTTTTTACGGATGAGAAAAAAATTACAATTGAGCAACATTTTAACAAACAAAATGACCGTATTTATGCTCAAAGCTCTAAGGAAGTTTCCCAATCAGTCGACAGAGTGCAACGTGTTAGCTATGTAGGAGTGACTGAGCCATATTTTAGTGAAAAAGGTATCAATACTTCGGCACAAGTATGTCAAGATACCATTCTTGAGAAGGTAGTTAAGCCTCTTAACATCACCATGTTCAATAACCAAGTATGGTCCTTCCAGCAAGACTCGGCGCCGGGTCATAAAGCTCGTTCGTTCCACACAGTCTTGGTTTGAAGCGAACGTTTCGGACTTCATCAGAGCTGAAGACTGGCCGTCGTCTAATCCCGATCTTAAACCGCTGGATTATGATTTATGATCAATTTTAAACAATCTATACGATTGGAAGTGATGAATTTTCCCATGGAAAGAGTGCGTGCTTCTATTGATAACTGGCTTCAACGTTTAAAGGACATATTGAGCCAATTTTTAATTGTTTTATATTTATGAACTAAACTAACATACTGTAAAAGTAATAAATGTTATATGCAGTTATTTTTTTTTATTTTTAAGTGTCAGTATTTATAGCCAGACTAAGTATACTGTTCAATAGAGCTTATTATAGCGTAAAAGAGTTTTTAGTCGATCGTATCGTTCGATCAACTAAAAGCTTAGTTTGTAGACTTTGCTTGTTGACTTATTGGAGGGTCGATATTCGAATGTATACATCAAACAATGTAAAAGTAATTTAAAAAGAGGAACTGTTGAGTTTCTGGCCAGCTCTTCTCAGCAGAGCAGCATTCCGAGCTTGTCACGGACTGACATACTATACTGACATTTTTATAATGTAGTAATTTACATATCAAAAGTTAATTCTATTCAATAAAGATAATTTAATTTTGAAAATATTTGGTTCAGTACATATCTGCCAAGACCGCACGCCAAGTCGAGCACGAAGCAAACACTGCCGTACCATCCTTACTGGAACCATTTCCCCGCATTTTCAGGCCCCTATTCGAGAACCTCTAAATAAGACCAGAACGCAGAAAATTTCATCATCCAGTAAGCTTTAATCACATACTTAAAATCCAATATATCAAGTCTGTAGGTCATTTAGTTCCGAGGTAAAGCGAAAGCAAAGTTTCACATTTATGACACTGACTTACTCATCATCATCAAAATAGAACTAGTACTTCCCATAAACTCGGAGAGCTGAAATTTGGTACAGAGTTAGGGTTTAATGGCCATATAAAGGGACTACTATAAAAACTAGGATAATAGAAGATCTGGAGTCCCTGGTGACCCGGATTAGAAAACACAAGAGCAGTACCAATCTATTAGAGATATCGACATACTGCCATTACAAAAAATATTTGACTTGGTGGGCCGCTTCATTTGATGTTAAAAAAAAGAAAGATTTATAATTATTAAAAAAAATACTCCTAAAAAAGAAAAAAATACTGTGTAACATAAGAAAATCTAATAAAATAAATCAATGAGCCCACGACGTTTCTTAGAAATATTTTACTTTACGTAGTAGATAATCTAGATTATAATACATACGTATACGTATGTTTTATCAAGAACATACGTAAATAACGTATAAAGAACGTTGAACATTCTTTATACGTTAGTGGGTACAAGTCAACGGGCAAGTCACACAACATTATATATAATAATAATAAAAAAATCGCGGTAAGGAACTTTAGACTTGGCACGACCTTATCTTGATTTCATTACTTTTTTAAAATAAACAAGCAGCTCCATCGAGACTTGGCTAGTTTTTTACAGAATGTTTTTGGTGGAATCAGCATTTAAAAGAAATGTTTGTTTTTTATTTGTCATCTATTGACGTTGTTCTTGAGTCGTGATGTAAATTGTTTCACGCCTTTCACAAATCACGAGACACGTAACGAAGACGCAGTAACGGTAATACTTGATAAACAACGGTAGTTTAACCGAAACTTAAATGTACAATCAACTACTTATTTGTTTAAAACATATAATATGAATATTAATGGGCTATTCTTTTCAATGTTATAATTTTTAAAAAATGTTAATATCAACATAACTTTAATATAATCGAATGCATTATTATAACATTTACATTAAAGTACACAAAAAAACAATTAATCATTTAATAACGAACACACGGAATCCATACTAGCATGCAGTTGTTCTCGCTATACTGACACGTAACCCCAAATAATGTCAGGTACTTTTAAATGAAGTAGAGGATTTCTGTACGTGGACTGAAGGACTGAGGACAAAACCCAGCAAATGAAACTGTCTGTGTCTGGGTAGGCGGAACACCGATAATACTTCTTACAATCTGGGTCTTTTAATAGGCAGTCTAAGTGTTGCTACAATCACCGAAGCAGCCCGCCAGCATTTTTAGGCAAAAAAATAACTTACAAAGGTCGCACTCCATTTCTACATGTCTATAGCTTTTTAAAAGATCTAAAGAAGGTAGACGATGAACCAATTAATAATATAAAAAAAAACTTGGATATATGACAACTATCTAACGTGTCGTCTAAATTGACCTTTTCTGGTTTACGCTCTCAATAAAACCTTTTTGTCAAAGTTAGATGCTAACGTCATAAAGATATTGAAGTCGTGGTTTTAGCTGGCGCGTTCAGCGGACTCTTCAACTTTATTCAGAGACCGAAACAATTTTGGGATGAAACCTTCGGAGCTCGATAAACATCTAAGAGTTAAAGAAAGACATATTCGGAAAAGCTCATGATGATATAGTAACATCTCAACGATCAAAATCATCATCCGAAAAGATCAAAATGCATTAGAGCTCGAGTCGCGACTTCAATTTCATAAATAATTCATGATATGTGCTCAAACAAATAAAGCAGAGTAGCGGAAAGTAGTAGACTTAACAAAATCCTTTATTCGGCAAGATGAAAACTATAAGAGTTTATTTATTTATTGCATAATAAATAAATAAGTACGTACGAGTACGAGCGGTGAAGTCGCACCGGAAATCAACAGGAAAGGGGCATCAAAGTGGACGATCAATTCTTCTTATTTTTCAATCAAGAATCAAGAAATGTACAAGAAAAAAAGGGAATGAACATGAAAAATACCAAAGCCATTTTAAAGGGCATCAAGTCCTAAGCTACATCGCTAAGGTAACCTAAGGTAACCCTAAGGTACGCCACTGACCATAGGGGACTTTTGTATTCCTTAGCTTTGAGTTGGAGCACCTTACTTCAGGATTGGTCTCTCTTCGTATTAAAATTCTATCTAAATGCATTCCAAATGACTCTCCCAGATCAAAGTAATCTAGTAAATATGGTCACAGTTTCAAGATAAGAATAGGAATACATATTAGGTATAGGTACTAGTACTCATTATTCAATAATATGTTCAATACGCAATGCGACGCCTTATGAAAGGAACGTTGACACTCCAACGACACGACGATACGACACACCGATACAACATCTTAGGTATTATTCAGTGTGAAAGAACGTAACATACTTCTTTCATAAAGAAAACATACGTTGGTATATAATGTGACAAAAAAACACAGTGTCTGAACTGTGAAAGGTTATAGGCAATAGTACCAATGGTCAGATCTATTTATTATTATATTCTACTTTATGTACAAATAATGATAAACAAGTACAGTTGACTATCTCTACCAGAAAATCTTACTCTCATTATATCTAAGTAAGTTAAATATAACAGGAATATTACAATAAAATAAATAATGTGTTTATTTGGCAAAATAAATAAAACCTAATTATGCACAAAAAAACAACAAAATGGTCGTTGAAAAAAGAAGAACCTTGCTACGATTCAGTTAACAGACAAGTAACACACACAGACAGAACTCAAAACAATATTTTTTGAAATTTGGGGTCTGTTTGTTAGTTCGCGCTTCAAGCAAAAACTACAGAACGGATATTGATAACATTTTGCATTATTAAAGGTTATTGCCCCGAAATAAAACTTTGTTGGTTGGTTTATTATATAAGTCCACATTAGTATTCTTTTTTATTTGGAGAATTCTGTAATTTTTGCTGAAAAATAGGTTTGAGCCACAGTTGCAAAAAAAACTGAAATGCCCGGAGCTATATACATTTGTGATTAGAGTTGGTTAACGGTTTGAGTCTGAGATGGAAGGGTGCAGAGGAGATCGCTCTCATGGACCAGTCGTTTTAACTATTTTATAGTCGTAACGTCGCAATATAAATGAACCTGCTTTAAAGGACCAACTATTTAAAAGATAATAAATAAAATAAAACCGATCTTATTACAGCGGCGTAAAGTTTGCAATCCGATAACAAATCATTGCTTATTCATATTTTTTATCGAAGCCCCGGCTCCAAATCGCAAGCGTCAGTCGCTTTTCAACTCGTGTACAGTTCACGCCATTTATGTTTAAAAAACGACTTTAAGGCCATTGTTTGTTTTTTTTCTTGTGAACGGGTTTTGTGGTAAGTTTTTTTATTTGTCATCAAATCATTGGACTAACATGAATTATAGTCCTTTGTTAGTTTTATTTTGAATAAATAGGTAATGAACCTTATTTAGGTCTAGATTATTTTTTCATTTTATTTCTTAAAGATTTGTGCGTTAAGTATTTATTTGGTTGTTTGATTAATTTAAGTTGTTATATGTTGAAAATTAACTTATAATAAATACCAATCGATATGGCGAAACTTTTGACTGTTGTCACAACCGCAAAATTACTGCATACTTAACTATAAATAAATATTATCATTTTAAAATCAATTTTACGGTCGCTTGCCATTCTACTTGAAATAAACCGTCGCTCTTGTTTTTTGAAAGTTTGAAATTGCGTTTGTTACTTCATTGATCTATTCAAAGTGAAATGTACAACAAATATAAAAATAATAAAATATAGACTACAGAAAGGAACTATTGATTGATAGATAAAAAATATAACATACGTGTATAAGTAAAATATTTAATATATACCTAACTCGTTTCTAGTTATTTGTTAATTATAGGAGCTTGTATTAAGACAATTTTTGACCTTCATCGTATTCCTAACAGGTTTTTACGTATTGAGCGCAATTTATTAACACACCTAAGATATTGTTTGTTTGTTTGTGTAACAAATTATCGTCGGTCGTCGGTCTGTAATATTCATTAACCACAAACAACAGACACATACAAACAATTAAATAAGCATATATTTTTCCTCAACTGACATCATTTTGGACACTTAACTTCTATCTAGATGTTTTAGTTATACACATTACTCCCCAGCAGTAACTACATCACGTCTCGCGCTATTGTATATATATACACACACACACACACACACACACACACACACACACACACACGCACACACACACACACACACACACACACACACACACACACACACACACGAAAAGCGTACGTTTAAACATTTAATATTAACCAGGTGACAGAACTTACAATTTAGATGTTTATGTCCGGAGAGGAGGTACTTGATATTGTTTTATTCGAATAGCTAGGCCAGAGGGTAGGTAAATCTAACAATGGAGATACAATTAAAAAACTATAAGACGCGATGCAGCCTGTTAACATATATTAATATTGACTATTGACATTTCCAAGACGTATTTCATTATCATCATCATTGAGGACTGTTAAAAGTTAAGAGAGTGCTGGCTCGAGATAGCCTCGGGACCTGGAGCGGAGATTACTCGTTCTATCGCGAGAAATAATATTATATAAATGAGGAATACAATAAAATACGAACTACCAACTCGATCACTGTTCAAAATAACATTTATTAAAATTTTAATTATTTTACCTACCTTTTCTAATCACTTAATTTATTATTTTTTCGCACAAACCCTGCAAACGCAATCATAATGCCACAAACTTTCTCTTCCAGCTAGCCCTTAAATAAATGAAGGACATATTAGGGTGTTTTAGTGAAACAGGTACATTTAATTTCAAAAAACACAATATAAGTACTCTGTAGTACTATGTCTCCAGCTCCATCATCGGACCCACGTCGCTAAGTTCAATTTTAAATAGTTCAAAGAACTCGTTCCATTTTCCTTATTATTTGGTGATAAAAAGTTTATTAAATGTGAGACAAGTAAAGGTCATTGATTATATTTTGTTAAATATTTAATGTTTGTAAACCGCTGTTAAAGGTCAAATACGGGGTGAGAGGATTTTAGTTTGCACAGACATTAATAAACAAAATTAAAATCATACATTTATTATTGAAACGTTCATGAACCGTAATGTCTATTACAGTAATTAATATGAATGTTTTATTAACCACTGCGTCGTTGATCAAGTCGAGAACATCGCTCTGTAGAGAGATTCATTTCTCACCTCCTTTAGGTTGCTCTTATGTATAACACAAGATGTAGGCTCCTTTACGACATGCAGAGTAAAAAGTCGAACATATATCAGTTATATTTGCAATGAGCTCCATCTCTACATCTGGAACGGGTCAATATATTTAACCCGACTCTGTAATTGATCGTCTTATCATCTGACACAGTTCTAATATAGTTCAGTTAATATAGTTCTCACCATATAGTTTGGATACGACTTAAAAATATTTATATATAACCTATTTATCATAATAAATGCTCGACGTTACATAATTTTAAAATAAGTACCTTTATATATATTAATAGAATGCAGTTAATTTTTAGATATCTTTAAAAATATTTTTATAACCAACTTAAAAGGTTCCTCGACAAGATTTTATATAAAAACTATAAATTTTTCGAAAAGTGTCGGTTCAAGCTGAGCTGAAAACAACGTCTATTATAATATAAAATACTCACTACCGCGATGTACAATAACACAAATTTTAACAGCGCCATCTATGACCAGTAAATCAATTTATTATGACCATTCATTGGTACTCTCAACTTTCTCTGTTGTTGAGGCGCGAACATTTTGACGCGCTTTCACCAATTTACTAACAGTTAAGTAACAAAAGGTTTATTCTCAACTAGCAATGCTTTAAAATATTTTGTTTGGTTGTTTTTGTCTATTTGCAACTTCTATTGTTCTAGCGGTCTATCAGTTCCCAAGATATCCTAGCATAAAGAGAAAGTGTTGAAAAACAACCAGAAAATAAAACTTAAAGATAATTTTAACAAAAACAAACACCTATTTCAGAAAAACAAAGTATAAATAAAAAAGTAACTTGTACTTATAATATTACATACAGTAGATACATACAAAAAGTAAACGTCTGTTTTCGTTGTCTTCTTAATAAACCGAGTAAACATTTTTAGATAATCTAGTAAAGTCAGTGAAGTTTTCTCTTGAGGTTTAAATCAATTATCATCCTACAGTCCTATACTACAAACAGTTCCACCGGCAGGTGACGTGCTGAGTGCGAATGACGAATGATGTCAAAGATGTTTCGATTAATTTAAATACCTTACAGTAATCGCAATAACAACACAAAGCCTAAATCAACAAAACATCTCTCTTGCGCCGACATATTTCTAATAATTCAATTTAATATTTACATTTTTAAACTCATTTGATATTGATACGAGATGGAGTAAATAAAACGAACTCTGCTAAGCCTCATGGAAGTCATGATTAGAAACTACAAATAAATTAACTATAAAATAGAAATAAAACTTGCCAAAATGGCAATAATTTAAATAGAAATAGCGAAGTGTCCGTCTGTCATTACGACACTTTAATAAAACATAATTTACACAAGCAGTGCCTACTGATGTGGTAATGCGTCAAAGCGTGGGACCTTCTCACGCTCTCTACCATACAAAATACCTGAGTCCTTGGCGTCGCTGCACGTCTTACTTATCTATTCTGCTGAGCGAGCTGTGTTAGTTACTTCTTTATCCCAATTTGACTTGACTAAATTAATTATTCGTAGTAAAACGTTATATTTAGTTGTGTGATTTTTAAATATAGAAACTCACCCTATGTAATCGTAATAAAGTGTGTTATAGTCAAATAATGTCGCTAAAATAACTTGGTTTAACGTCATATGTTAATGTAATAACAGGATCTAACCGTAACCAGTGACATCTGCTCTGCGGTCAGTTACCCCTAGTAATAAGAATATCTAGAATGGTTCTTTAAATATTTAATTTAATTGTTTAATATCATCAGGTTTTCTCTGTGGAATATAAATGATGATATTCGTCTAATTAGAAGTTATTTTCTTCTTACAAATTAAGTAGAAAGGTATGATATCCAGGTCCAAAGAAACAAGATGCGGTCTACTAGTATGTTGGCGCTGTGCGTCCTTGCGTTCGTCTGCGGGGTGCTCGGCAAGAGCCGGCAAGATGAGAAGGTGTGTATATGAATATCAAACATTTGTAACATGTTATTGTTTCTTTGAGTACCTTTTATCAATATAAGACAACTACGAAACATAAGTTTACATAAAGTAGGATGTATAATGATATAATTATGTCGGTTGGAAGTCATAAGTCGTTACATCTCAATGTAACTGCGACAGGTAATTACTGCCTTACAAAAGTAATTGTGCAACTTCAAAATCAATTCATACGTGTTGACTAAACAGCCGTGATTGATTCATACATAACATGACATATGTATCAAAATCTAAACGATTAGGAGAGTACCTGTAAGAGAGCGACTTTGTTCAAATGTACGGAATAATGTCAACAAGACATTAAACGTGATCTAAAATTATAAAATAGGTAAAAATAGCGGTGTACTACGAGTCTCTGTGTCCGGACAGCAAGAAATTCATCACCTCCCAGTTGGCCCCCGTGTGGAGAGACTTCCGAGGACAAGTTAAGGTCAAACTCGTGCCCTACGGCAAGTCAACCGTAAGTACCAACTTCCATCTAAACTTAAAGGTACCTACTATAAAAAGGAATTATGTGTGTTTGTTTTTCATCCATAAACTCCGTAACTACTAACAAAATAAGAAAATAGAGAGTTGCATTGTGCTTAATTCAAATGACATCAGCTATTTTTTTTTAAATATGTAAATCAAACCAAGTGTTTATTTGTGAATGTCGAAATATCCGTTGTTTGTCTTATTTATTTATAAATAAAATGATGAAACAAACAACAATTTAACATATGACTTATTATATTTTCATAAACTGTGAAGAACCACTTTTAAGACGATATTGAGTCTGAATCATATAACGTTAATTATTATTTTATATGCACTTATGTTTTATGAAGGCAATCAATAAATAACTCCCGCTGTGATTCATATCACAAATGCGTCTTAAGAGTATTTAGTTATATAATAAAGTACAACGCAGTACCGATACATACGTACCTACTAGTTACATTGTTTTATTAATGCAGAATATATCTAAGTACGTTAATAAACTCGTTCGTTTGTTTGTAAGGTCGTAGTTGGTCAACATATCTACGACAGACGGACGATCCTCCTGGGTTCCAAATGAAATAAACGACACTTAAAATATATATTGACACTTAAAAACTTTTACTTTTCTTCTCCAGCATGATAAAGTCAACGACAAATGGCAGTTCATCTGTCACCACGGACCTGACGAGTGCTACGGAAATAAGGTATCTATTACCAGTAGGTAACCAATTTGAAACCAATGTAATCAGCGTTGGTTTCAAAGACCCCCACTCCCCCCACCACCACGCCCTCTGCTCCTAGAGAACTTAAATAATTTACAATTACCATTATATTGACATACCACTGACTATCAGACTGCACATTGAGTAACGACACCGATAAAGTAAATTTATTTAAAATTATACCATCACAGTTATTCTCAATCGTTGCAGCTCCAGTCCTGCATCCTGAAGGACCGCAAGCTTCCAGACACCGACAAGATGGAGCTCGTCATCTGTCTCATGGGTCAGGAGCAACCCGACAAGTCCATAGACACCGTGAGTCTATTGTATTTACACGATACAATAAAACAGTGGCGTACTGGTCCAGGCATTAGTGACCGTAGCTCCTGGTCGTGGGTTCGATTTCCAGACGGGATAATGCTTTGTGTCATCTATTTTCATTCAATTTATTTTATTTCATTCTTACACTCGCCGAGACGGCCATCACTTACAAAAAGAATACGCGTCCTTAAGACGCGTTTACAGTTTTGCCGAAAATCAACAACTTTTCGGTACATATTGCTACAAAATCAAACTATCCGTACTAAAACCTATACTAACAGCAGATAAAATGTTTCTTTATTATTAATTCCTTTAAAAAAATATATTAAATATGAAATAAAGTGCAATTAATACAAGAAAAATGTAAAGGAATATGTGTAAAGAAGTGATGAAAAATCGTTTTATTAATATTAAAATTATAGCTTTTATATTTATTTTTTCATTCATTTCATCATTTTCATTTCATTATGGATGATTGCTATTGGATCTCCTAGTTTAATAGACCTAAGTGCTCTGAGTTAGGACTTATTTTATTAGTTTTGATAAGATTTTACCGTCGGACTTGATGGTGTGACCTGAAGGTATACTGATGGATGAATGCTTCATTCATCCATCATCATCATCATCATCCATCCAACAGCATCATATGATGGATGAATGCTATATCCAATATCAATTCAGTTTACCTTCAGGTATATGATGGATGAATGAACCTTCTAGGAGATCCAATAGCATCCATCCATAAATATACATTCAGATCACTCCGTGAAGTCTGATGGAAAGATCTTATCAAAACCAACAAAACAAATTTTAACTCGACGCACCTAGTTCTATACGTCTAGAAGATCCAGTACTATTCATCCATCAATTTACTCCGTCAAGTGTGATGGAAAGATCTTATCAAAACTGTCAAAACATGCAAACATGTCTAAACTCGGCTAACCTAGTCTTGTTCGTCTAGGAGATCTAGTAACAGCCGTCAACGTTTGGACCACAGCCAGTTCAAGTCACAAACAATACTAATATCATATAATAAAACATAATATTTAACATAAAAAAATAAAATAATTTAAATTACATATTAAAAATATAATATTTGAAAAACCAATAAATTCAAACTATCAAAATTGTTTCATGTAGCCATTATTTCGTGACTATACATGCGTATGTGTGCGTAGTCAGTCTTTGTCAATGTAGTTATGTGATTTGTTACTATCTGTTTCGTCAAGGCGTCCTTAAGTAATAACATTGACAGATGGACACCGGTATGATTCAGTTTTAATGTATTTACTTTGTTACGCTGAGTTGTCTCGCTTCGAACAAACCATTGTATAAAGTTACTGCGGCCATCTTTGAATGTCATACATTTATGAAGTTTTAATATTTTGTTAAACTAGATTTATTGTATTTATATCTGAATTGTTCCAGTGTTTAGACCAAGTGAAGAAACAATCAGAATCAACAAAGCTTAAGAAGTGTGCGTCGAGTCTTATGGGCGACTCTCTGCTGGCGTCGTACGGAGACAAGACGGACCTCATCCAGCGTCCACTGTCCTTCGTACCCACAGTCGTCATCAATGAGGTGAGTCCTCAACTTACATCATCAGGAAGCTGAACTTCCATCTTACATCATCACCGAGGTAAGCCTCTTTCTTACATCATCAGGAAGGTGGGTCTCCTTCTAACACAATCAGAGAGGTAAGTCTCTTTTTTACATCATCAGCGAGGTGAGTCTCCTTCTTACATCATCAGGGAGGTAAGCCTCTTTCTCACATCATCAGGAAGGTGAGTCTTTTTCTCACATCATCAGAAAGGTGAGTCTCCTTTTTACATCATCAGCGAGGTGAGTCTCCTTCTTACATCATCAGCGAGGTAGGTGTCTCTTATATAATCAGGAAGCTGAGTCTCCTTCTTACTACATACGCGAGGTAAGTCTCCTTCTATCATCATCAGAGAGGTAAGTCTCTTTTTTACATCATCAGCGAGGTGAGTCTCCTTCTTACATCATCAGGAAGGTGAGTCTCCTCTTTACATCATCAACGAGGTGAATCTTCCACGTACATGATCAACTAGAATGTTTTTCTTACAGCAGCACGGAGGTAAACTTGAAAATTCTATATTCAACATAATTTTTTCTTACAGAAATTTGATCAAGCCGTCCAAGACGAGGCCATAGCGGATCTGAAGTCGGTAGTGTGTCGCCTCCTCACCAGCAAGCCGGCCATTTGCAATTAGTTTTAATTTTGTATAATAAAGTATACTTTTACTATTAATATCTGTTTCATTTTAGTAGTACATATAATAAGCCCCGTCACTAACATCCAACCATCAGTACATCTATATATTAAACTTGCAACATTGATATTGTATGATAAGAAAAAAAACGAGCAAATCGTATGGAATTTATTTAGAGTAATTGATAGCGTACGCGACATTCACTCGGGCGGCCCGCGCTCTGGGAACTGAACGCCGCGTACGGTCTCGAGCCGCGTTACGAAATAATCAACAAGTCTTCTATCGTAATATAACTTTACACTTCACACGTTGTCCGTCACATTGACGTTGAGTTGTTTTCTGGTTCGACACCTGGACTCCGGCAGGGGGCGGTGCGTGCGGTGCGTGCGGTGCGCGCGGCGGTGGCGGGCGAGCTGCGCGTCGCTGGCGGCGGCGTGCCCGCAGCGCGCGCACAGCCGCAGCACGGTGCGCTCGGCGCTCGGCGCTCGTGCCGACGGACGCTCACCTCTACACTCCGCGGATGAGAAATGGCACGGTGTCAGGTCGTATAACGGGAGGTATACTACCGTCTCGGGGTCGACGGTCACCTTGCTCTTCCCTCTCTTCCGTCCGCCCTTCTTCCTGCGCCCCTTCCTCGCGGGCTCGGTCCCCGCGAGCTTCCTCAGCGGCCGGTCGTCCTCGTCGGTCTCGTCGGACACCTCCACTATGTCGATGCGGGGCTCCTGGATGATGACGTCGTCGTCGTCGCTGGACGTCAGGAGACTTATTGGCTCCTCTTTCCTGAAGTCGATAACGGTTAGGCGTGTTAGCCGGGGACGCTCTCTAAGTGTCGTCCTGGGTGTCGTCCGTTACCTGTCCGAGTAGTCCTGAGGCGGCTCGAACAGGCTGGGGTCCACCTCGCACTGCAGGCTCTCCAGCACCATGAGACAGTCCCCGCCCTGACCGCCTGCGAGTAACCATCGTTTTATATTTATAGTTATAAGATATACGTAAATGCGTTCTAATTTTATCAGGCAGGAGTGCTACTGTCTTGTAACATGACTGTAACAAGACAGACGCAGACTCCTGCCTGACTGTATGAGGATAGTCTGCATCTCCGTTTATTAAATAACCTCGACACCTAACGCTAACATGTTTACAAACAAATTGAAATAAACACCTATTTATTAATATTAGTATTAAAATATAATATATATTAATAACACAACCATATAATTACAGAACCAGAACAACCAAAGAACCCGCTACCCCTCACCCCCCCCCCCCCCCCGCCTTATCCACTGAGCTGTCATACAAGTACCTTTATCAACTGAAACTTCAATATAAACAGGATCGGCGTCTTCCTCTATCGTCACCACATCACCCATATCCTCCCTCACTCTGTTCAATCTCTCTCCGTTCTCTCTTGTGTCTCCATTCTGTTTCTCTGTTTCTATTTCTCTGTTTATCGGTCGTATTTGTTTAATTTGATAATTTGTAATTATTTCCTCTATGTCTTTATTTGCCTCATCAAGGGGTGAGTTTGGTTCTTGTCTGCAAAAATTTAATTCATTCTAACCACTGAACTATAGAGAAATCAAAAATCTTACAAGTGTATGATATTGGGATACTTTAATAAAATTATTAGCTTGTACCTTTTAACAAGACTGCCATTTTGTTCTAATTCTTTATTATTTCTTATGTCTGATTTCTTTTTCTTGGTGCTCTGTGTAGCGCTCTTGTCTGTGGCGGCGGGTAGGTCGTTGTTTCCATCGTTTATATGGAGCTGTGGTTCTTTGAGTGGTGATTTTGGTTGACTGGTCTGAAAGATCACAACAAACTATTATACATTTATTTTAATATATTTCACTGTGTTTGTTTCTTTGGGTGTGTGTGTGTGTATATATGTACTTACATTAAAAACGCTAGGCACCACCTTGGCTTTGAGACGCGTCTTCCCTCTGATCCACTCGTACTCGTGGTCCAGGAAGTGGTGGCTGCATATCACAGAGTCCATGGTGACCTTTTCCTTGACTGGTGCCGCTTCCAGCCACTTGCGGCGGAGCGTCTTGCTGGCTGGGAATCTGGGGATGCCCTGTTATTTTACTCACATAAAACAAAACAAAACAAATTTATTCAATTTTCCATCATTAATTAATGTATTTTCTTATTATGTAGTTGACTTATTAGCCCCATTATTTAATAAGGAATGTGCTTCAATTCAAAACTTTGCTCCTCCACCACCATTTTTTTTTCAATTAATAAACCATATGAACACAAGAAAGAAAGTGTAAAATAAATTCTATTATTCTATTTAACAATTTTGAGTTTATTTACCTGATGGTGGAGCTCCAACAGATCAATTATTAAGAGTGTTTGGAGCTAAGTTACACACGGATCATTTAAAGTGTCTGGTGTATATAATATTAAATGATTAAAGGCAATTAAGTGTGATTATTAAATTAAAAGTAATTTATGGAAACAGAGAATTAAAAAATTAATATCTAAGAGGAAGTATGAAAGAAGAGAAGAGTGGTGTGATGTAGACACTTGATGCGGAGGAAAGAGAACCATGAAGAACATTCTGTGCTGTCAAGGCTGTGAGAATAGAGTTATATCAAAGTAGAAATAGATGTACCTCGTGAAAGACAATGATTTTACTGTGTGTGAGACGGAAATGAGAACTAACAGTAATTGATGGAAGAAAACATACTCAGAGTGAATTGAGATAAGAGTTGGAAAAAGACAATGAGTCTTGTTTAGTCTTAAGATTGATCATAATTAAAATTAAATGAGTGTAGTTGTTTCATATAAGTGAGGATTGATATGTGGGAGGATATATCAAGCTAATGTTTTATTTTGACTATAATTAGAAATACTTATACAATATTTAGTTAAGTTGTTTTGTTTATTAAAAGTAAGTTTTCTTTGAGTCAAAGCCACCAATAGTTTGAAAGAAAATTGTTACAGACTTAAAAGAAGAAATTTGTTAGGTTTGTCCTTTGTAATGTTTTCAAAGCTATAATAAAATGTCCACTCACGTAAAGAAGACTTTGCCATCAGCTGTGTCTGAGCATTTGTCAACACAGCATCTACTCATCTTGAAGGACTGGAAATTAATTATTAGCAATTATATGAATGATGAATGTTTTTCTGTGAACATTATAATTAATATATAAATTGACCTTTCTTTTTTCACTTTAATGTTCGTCGAGTCTACAGTATTCTTTATAATCGCCATATACAAACTCGTTACGCGTCCATATTCTGATACACTTGAATAATATTTCAAATGCTTAAATATAGCCTTTATTGCAATACTCTTAAAGTTAAAAGTATAACTGTATGCAACGCTAAAGTACAACACGAAAGTGATGCGATTTAGAAAATAAGGCTCCGTAATTATATTTTCTATATGATACTTTTGAAGCTGTATTATATATTGCTATATTTATTACTACTTTTCATACAACTTTTGGGTATAAACGCTTTTCGCGCGCAAACAATACAAAAACAAGGTTAGAAACAACAAAATTGATTTTTAAACTTACCTGTATTACAAATCATATAAATAGCTGTATAAGATATAAAATTCTACTTAAACTATTATGGAGAAAATAAATGCTAATCCCATTTGTACATTTATACACATTTACAATATAAAACAGAAAAGAGCACAAAAATATTTACTAATATTTCCTTTTTAATGAATTCTTGACAGAATTCAGTGATGTAGTTGGTTGTTTCTTTACGATTTGAAAAACCGCAAAACCAGTTTTTTTTAAGGATTAAAATCTGATCTTTATATGTCCTCCATTTAAAAAAACAATGTTTTATATTATTAAAGTTGCAATATTCTTCATATACCTACAACTATCGTCTCTTTGGGAAAACATTTGTACTTTACAATTAGAAATTATACACCCGCGTTGACAGATTTTGCTTCGGGGAAAGCGGGCTTTTCAAACCGATTAAGTAAAATTCGGGATTCGTTCGCCGACAAGCGGCACTGTAAAGAGTAGTTTATATTACTTATCCATTTATAACTTATTAAATAAAGTTTTCAATCTTAAAAACAATATAACATATTTTTATGGATAATTGCCGACTGAAATATAAATAAGTAACACAGTTCATAGGATTTATTTATTCACATTGCTCTGATGATTTAATTTCTCTACAATTTTTTTCTTTAATATAGCAGAACTCTGCCCAGGATAGCTTCAGATTAAATTGAATTATTAACTTTGGAGTATTAACTATTGCTTTCATTAAACTTACAGTATAACTAATTTTGGAGTAGGGCCATTTGAAGCAGTTTGAAGTTTGAACACTTAATATGAAACAAAACTATTTTAAGCAGATTCTTGGTATATATTTTTTTAATCTGTTTAGAGATGTGTTACTATTTCTGTGCATTGGTAGAGAATAGTCCTTGAAAAATTCTAAGCAGTTAAGCACGTCCCGCGAGGGACATTTAATTTTGGACCAAAAATCGGGACGTTCCGACAAAATTAGGATGCATGGCAACGCTAACATATTATATTCTCTTTAACTTCGGACATTTTAACACACAGCTGTCTTTCTCTTCTCTTGTGTACACTAGATAATGTAACTTGGTTCTATCAGACCTAATAAATAAGGCCCAATAATTTTCCGGTATACATAGTATCCTATACATTTATTTTTTTTGACAATAAGTATTTTAAATTATGCTAAGATTTATCCAGTACTTTAACCTTGATTCATGAACAAACCTATAAAACAGTAAATAAACAGAACGAACAACATTCTTAAAAAAATATAAAATTATTGGTCCTTATGATATTATAATTTAGTTTAGATTTGGTTCGTTAATATTTTATTATGTATCCGAAACCAATAGTAATTTCGGATACATAATAAAATATTTATATAATTTATAGAAACATACAGTAGATCATTATTACATGTATCTTCAATAGTTTTCACAACTTGCATTTTCTTTTATTGTTTGATACCCTATTGTAATTTTCACAGGGATATTTCATAGGGATTATTATATTAATACTAGAAATGAATGAGACACACAGCCTGATACATACAAAGTTTACATGAATATGCTTTTAAAGGTGTTTTACTTTTTCTTATACACATACCTGTATAAAAAAAACTTAGAGCGTTAGAACTTTCATACACATCATATATTTCATTTCGTATAGAATATATGATATTCTCAAAATTATTACGTTATCTGTAATGCTAATTTGACATTTGGTCCTAGTTCGATTCAGGAGCTGTCAGCAGCAGTGTCTTGAAGTTTGAGTACTCTTAAAGTCTTGATAAACGTTGTTTTGTTTGGTAGACGTATTTACTTTCTTAAATTTAACAAACAAAAACTTCTAAAGCTGTTACGACATATTACAATAATAAATTTAATATAAGTTTTACGTGAAGTTTATTTTCCATGATAGAGTATTGTTGATTTCTAATAAACCTCGATATCTTAATAAAAATATGGATTTATTTAAAGAATTACCTAATATCCAAAAGGAAGAGCCTAATGAACAGTTATTTAACGATAAACGTTCCGACAATTTGTCGTCGAATCCTGATTATCCTGACGCATTAAGTCAGAGTAAGAAGGCAAGTGATATTAATTCAAATGATGGTAAGATCATACCAGAGTCAAGCAATTTCAGCGATGAAACGAAGCAATACGATAAACTAGATTTTGACTCATTCGGCGATGGTCAGGAATTCCGGAAATATAGTTTACGTAAAGTTAAGTAAGTCATTATTTTATAATATATTACTTTAACATAATGCCTTATTGCAAAGTTCAATTAGTTACATAAATAAATTAAATTAAAGCTTTATCAATTTTCCCGCTTCCTCTCATACTGGCGCCAAATATATCTAACCAGTGACGTTCTTAAAAAATAGCTTAAAAAATAATGCTTGACAGTGCAAAAAAGTAGACTGTAAAGCATCTTTAATGTTTTAAAAACCTAGTTCATTATTTTAATCATATTTGGTTAGGGAACTTGTCTTGTAATGGAATTAATAACAATATTTATCAAACCCAAACAAAGGGGTTGCAGTTTTCTGGTGCTAAATTTCTGTCGGACTTGGAACTTTGTCCATCTATTATTTCATAGCATGGATGAGCCAGGAGTCCTTGGTCCATCCTAATTATCCTAACATGGATGGGCCTGGAGAACAATGTTCTTAAAACTTATGGACTGTTTCTAGTAATATATTTACTTAAAAAACAAAAGCAAGATAAATTGAAATGCAATATGAGCTGATCTTGCTGCAATGAACTAATAGAACAGCTGTGCAGCCTACAATCAGACTTTTGTTATCTTAAAGAAGATATTCTTTAATTTCAGGCCCATTGTCAAACCATTTCAACATGACATCAAAATGAGAGAGAAACATGCAAGGAGTGAAAAAACTGATGAACCTCCTGAAAACATAGACAGCGTGTGTAAACTGTGTTGTAGAATTTTTAAAACATATTCAAATTACATGAATCATTTGAGCCAGCATTGCTCTGCCACCAGGATATATACTTGTGCTCAATGTGATGAGACCTTCTCAACCAATAAAAAGTTATGGGACCACAAAATGGAATTTCATAAGGAAGCTAATTGTTTTTTGTGTCAGAAATGTCAACTTGCATTCTCCGATCATTATACATACTTACTGCATACCATCCGTCACATGAAGAAACCATATCAATGCCCTGAATGTCATGTGACATCAATCTCATATAGGTCTCTTGCAGCCCACATGAGAACTCATTTTAATCCAATTATGAAATGCCATTTATGCCACAAAGAGGTTCGCCAAAAAAGAATGCAGTTGCATTTAAAAAGCCACCAGGGTTCCATCAAGTGTGTTGAATGTGGAAAAGATTATAAAGATAATGCCTCTTATAAATATCATCTGAATTCTCACACAGGACTGAAGCCGCACCAATGTCTCTATTGTGGCAAAGCATTTTCAACCAGTAGTAGCTTAAAAGTTCACACAACACTTCACACTGGTGTAAAATCCTTTCAATGCAATCAATGTGACCGTCAATTTAGGCAAGTAACAGATTTAAATCGTCATAAAGAAGGTCACGAAAGGGAGCGGAAATATGAATGTGACTATTGCGGAAAGAAATTTAAAGGAAAAGAGAGTCTGAAGTACCACATACGTTTTCACACTAATTATAAGCCATACAAATGCCCAAATTGCAAGACTTCGTTCACAACCTTAGTACATTTACGGTCACATATAAAATACTCTCATGTTGTAGCTAAGGAGTACATCTGTGAGATCTGTAAGGTTGGTTTCCACGCACACAATCACTACTTGAGGCATCTCAGGAGCAAGAGACACTTACAGAATACATTCTATTCAGAAAACAAGGAAGTACCTGAAGAGTAGTAAGAAACCAATATGTGTATAATAAAAGTTTTGTTATAAATTTCTACATTATTTAATTAGCTTTTATGTTTTTCTTATTATTTACATTGTATACAAAACTATACTGACATAACATTCTAGAGTACATTTACTTATATTCAAATACACCATCTGAGACTCTTACAGTATGGTTTGTCCACTTTGTTGAATTAAACATGAGTACTCAAAATGATAAACTGTGTTTTAAAGAATATCACAAATGAGTGTACAATTAAATGAATTTTAATAAACAATTATTCTAGCAGTGACAAAGTAGAATAATTATAATTTCACATTGCAATAAAAACACACAGAGCACAATGTCATATTTACTAACAGTGAGACACTTTCAATTAAAACTATCAGATTTACATACAAGACATAAATTTACTAATTTAAGTTTTAGAAAAAAATCTAAGATTAATTTAAATTTCTTTGATTATATGGATTACAATTCAATAGTTTTAATTTGAATTTTTATAGCAATATTACATTCATAAGTTGGATGGCGAACAGGTGGTTGATAAAAATGTTCATATAGGCTAAGTCTAAAACAACTTAGACTAAAGTAAGGGTGGTGACCCACATGGGTCACATATGGTCAACCCCAAAAACGACATATCCTAGTAACAGTTGTTTGCCTGGCTGGGTTAGTGCCATTCCTTGGCCTAACCCTAGAACACTCTATCCTGATAGCCGGAGTCCTGGGACTGCGCCGGTTTGGTCTGCGCGCCCGCCACGTGGTGGTGATGTCGCAGATGGCCCGGCCGCCGCGGGGGCGCCAGATACTCAAACATGGACTGCGTGTGTTGGGCCAACATGTTGGCCAAGTCGCACGGCATCGGATCCATCCAGAAGAAGTCGTGGTTTAAAGCCGTGTCGGCATCGTACCTAATAGTAAATATAATTTACATTGAACATTGAATTAAATATTTAGGAACTTTTATATATTACTGGTCTGTGTAAAATTACCGCTTCTCTTAAATATTACCTATAGGTAGGAAGAATACGGGCTACGTACCACCGTAATAAGATCTGGCCAACCAACTAGACGATGTTTTAAAAAATATAGTACATCTGCATATAACAGTGATCCGTCAGAAGAATGTACTCTTCTGTAGTATAGATAAATAGGTCTAATCAGCTAATTATGAATAGTTCAAACACTATCTATTAATTTTCTTTCAAAACAAAGAAAGTCCTAAAATATTATTATTATTGATAAACCAACCACATCTTCTAATGTTACAACAAATAAATAAACCGTGAGAGTCACTTCAAACACCAACTATTGTAGAAATTGATCTTTTTCTTGCAAGTCCTAAGTATTTTTGAAAGGACAATTACTGAAAAGTTATAGTTTCCAACTCATAATTTGGATGTACAGTAATATAAAAACCTGGACAGTTACCTCTTAGCTGGATCCAGTTGTAATAGCTTGTCTAGTAAGTCACAACCGTAAGGATCCTTCACATAGGGTTTCAACCTTTCCTGTTATTAATAAATAGATTTAAAAAAAATACAGATGAAAATTTTTAAATAAGACTAAAACTTGAACTAATTATTGTTCATCTTATAAAGTAATATATCATAAAAAAATGTCAACAAAATTTGGTATTAACTTTATGGAACTCTCTAATCTCCTAATATTATTGAGAGAGTAGATTTTATAAGTTTCTATGTAGAAAAAAGGTAATGTGAAGGTTCCATAAATACTGGTGATATTAAAAGATTTTTTTGAAGGATATTTCATATGTAATAGATACAGACTGTCACCTCACGCCATTACCATCACAACCAAAATTAGACTATGCTTTTTAAAAATACAGCACTGGTTTTAAAGATCATTACTGAATGAATTGTTCTGAATCACTGGTTACAAGTACCGGTTTGCTATACCAAGAGCTAATGAATAGATAAGTAAGAAAATGAGAATTCTAACACACCTTAACCTTCCGTTTCTGTCCCTTGGGCAGCTCCATTTTAGTGTACAAATCTAGACTCTCCACTCCTGGCCACACATCAGGAGTGCAAGAACCACACAGCTGAGAGATCAGAATCAACTGCTGCTGCTCCGTGGGACCCTTGTGGTGGTTGATGAACCAAGATGTCATTGTACAATAAAATAATTCAAGGATATCCATTCATTCAGATATTATTTTTTTATTTTATTAAGTTTTTTTTCTGACTACATACTATATACTCTGTACTCAGTAAAGTGTATATTATTCTTTATTTCAGAGTATATTCATCAATAGATATAAATGTAGACAGACCTGCATTATGGGTGACCTTGTCCACATCTCTGCCATGATGCATCCAGCACCCCACATATCTACTGGAGGGCCGTAGTTGCGGTCACCTGAATATTTATTTTTATGTTATATCACATTGGCCTTCTAAAATAAAAAGCTGAGTTCTTGTTAACTATGTTTAATTTGTTTCACAATGGTAATGAATGAATTGAGTAATAGAAAAGGAAATGCCTGGATATAATTAAAACTAGTGTAGAACATATCTCACCGAGCAGTAGTTCTGGAGGCCTGTACCATAATGTAACAACCCTATTTGTGTATTTGTTGGCTTGTCCAGACTTTGCCACACTGAATGCCCTCGCCAAACCAAAATCGGCAAGCTTTAATATACCATTCTTAGTTATCAACACATTGGCAGCCTTCATGTCTCTATGTAGGATCTTATTACTATGTATATAATACAGACCATTTAAAAGTTGTTGCATCACTTTCTTTATTTCCCCTAAACTAAACTTTACATTAACATTGGATAATAATCCCGCCAAATCATGTTCGCAGAAATCAAACACTAAATAGAACGTCGATCGGTACTTATTGTGTAGTGTGGCTTTAGTTCTGCAAATTTCGATTAAATTGACTACATTTTCGTGTTTCAATAATTGTAATATCTTTATTTCTCGGAGGGCAGTGATAGGAAAACCTTCTTTTTCATTGTCCATTAAAACTTTTTTCATAGCCACAAACTTTTTACTGCTGTTCCTTGCACGAGCTTTGAACACTTCTCCAAATGTACCTTGACCTATTTTGGCAACTTTTTCATATTTAGAGGACTCGTCACAAAAAGGAAAGTCGAAATCTTCAATATACTTTTCTTTATCTCTCATATTCAGTATAGTTGAACTCGTGCTAAGAACTGGCGCAGGCTCCCGCGGAGCACTGACGCCTTGCATTTTAGAAGCAATTTTGAAGGCTTTGATAACTACTTTTATCTATTAATTACTCATTAGTCTTTTATAAAAGAAAGTGAACGAAATCAAGTAGGTTTTAAGAAAAAAATCTCCCAATAGAAAAGAAAAGTTACTACTTTTCACGTATATTTTGACTTTTGACTACGTCAAATGTCAAATTTAAACAATAAGTAATGTACTAAAGACAATTTTTTCTATATTTTTTAATTAAATTTTGAGAGTTTTTTTTTTACACTTAAACTAAGTTGACGCTTGACTACATTCCACCTGATGGGAAGTGGAAATGTAGTCTTAGGTGGTAAAGCACATCAACTTAGTAAAAACCTATTCACTCTTGCCTTGAAGACACCCACATTGTACTTGGACGGAAATACCGACGCAGGCAAGCTGTTCCACTCCTTCGCTGTCCGAATTAAAAAAGATGAAGCGTAGCGCTTCGTTCGGACATGCGGCGCGTCTACTATGCGGCGCGTCGGAACGTTCGCTGAAGGAAGGGGGATGGAGGAATTAGTTCATGTAATTCCTTCGCACACTCACCAAAATGTATCCTATAGAATACTGAGAGGCTAGCAACTCTACGTCTATGTTCGAGGCTATGAAGATTGGCTTCCACCAGTTCAGGGTCGCCAATTATTCTTTTTGCACGCCTCTCAATTGTGTCCAGAGCAGCAAGATGACATTTTGCGGCACCAGCCATTAAATGGCCACAGTACTCCACACACGACCGGATCTGTGCTTTATATAATGTAAGAAGTTGTCCCGGTGTGAAGTACTGCCGGACCTTTGCAAGGACGCCAAGCTTGCTGGCGGCTGCTCTTGCTCTAGACTCAATGAACCGACCAAAGTTGAGGTTCGAGGAAATCTCTATCCCTAGCAACTGAAGTCGGTCACTGTATTCCAAAGATACATTCCGGAAAGTAGGAGCCAAGGTGAAAGGGCTCCTTTTAGCAGTGAATAAACACGTCTGCGTTTTGGTAGCGATGAATTTAACAAGGATGGCATTGCCCCATAGGGAGACTGCCTCTAGCTTGTCATTCAAACGCTGCACCATGGCTTCTCTTTCAGCCTGTACTTGATCTCTACTGGCCCGAGTACTCGGTAGGTATCTTTCCACCACTGTGCTGTCGTCTGCATACCCATAGATACCGGGTTTGAGCAGATCGTTAATATGCAGCAAGAATAGAGTTGCAGAAAGAGCGGACCCCTGAGGAACTCCGGCATTTATTGTTAAGGGCTCCGATGAGCACCCGTCAACAACCACTCGGATAGTTCTTAGATTCAGGAAGTCCGTTACCCAGCCGATCAGACCAGGAGATATACCGTACGCTGAAAGCTTGCTTAAAAAAGAAGCAAATAAATTTGCTTTCTCTTTCGCTCCATGAGCCAGAGATCCATCTGGTTTCAGCAGAGGTGGGAGTGAGGTTCGGCAGAAATTCGACTCGATCGCTTGGATGATCGCTTGGATGATCGCTGATGGCAGGACTGAAAGCTTTTCGCCAACTTTAGCGAAACGACCGAGACGAACGAACGTAATGCCTTTTTATAGGACTTAGCAGCTTGGTTAAAGGCTCTCTTCTTGGAACTCACATCCGGAGCTTTGCAGTTTCGGGCATCATCCCAAGTAACATATGCCAAATGTTTTTGCTTTTCAGCACGTCCACATTCGGCATTGAACCATGGGCGAGCTTTGCCACCGATAGGTACATCAGCAAAAGGAATGAAATCCTCAGAAGAGAAGCAAACCTGCCGCCAAGGATAAAATGCAAAGAAATCCCGCATCTCATCCCAATCTGCTGACTTGTATTTCCAAATTCGCCTAGTACCATGGAAGTCTAAGTCCGGCTGGGAATAAGTTAATACAGATTTCACCAGACAGTGATCGGAGATTCCCAAGGGGGAGGAAACCTCTACACGATACCTGTCTGGATCAGTTGTCAGCAGAAGGTCCAGGCAGTTGGCTGTATGTGACTCCACATCAGGCACCCTTGTCGCTTTCCTCACCAGCTGAAAGAGGTCCAAGGACAACGCAAAGTTCCGCGCCTCTCTTCCAGCGTGGTCTGTCCTCTGGTACGGGAACAGCCAGTCCTGATGACAGGCATTAAAGTCCCCCAGAAAGACGAGCTGCGCTGAAGGGTACCCATGTAGAGCCATATCAGCAGCCTCACTGAGATACTCAAATAATCTGATTATCTCCTGATCACCTCTGTGCGAACGGTAAACACAGGAATACAGGATTTTTTTCGTTTCCTGTGTCTACCAAAACCCATAGGGAAGAAAAAGTGGGGTCTTCAAGGTGACGAAGGCGCTGGATACAGAGGTCGTTCCGCGTGTACACACAAACCCCGGCACGTGAGCGGAAATTGTGCTCTAACGTGTACCCAGGGTAAGCAAGGTACGCAGTGCTCAAAGGACATTGTATCTGCGTCTCCGTCAGAAAGAGTAAGTGCGGCTGCTCTGTCTCTAGATGGTGATGGCCAGCTTCGAGATTTGAGTGCAATCCTCGAATATTAGTGAGGTGCACTAGGAGTGAGGAGGAGTGCAACCGCTGAGTAACCTTACTTTTCTTTTTCTTACTTTTCATAAAAAAATTAAATGGAGTGAATAGGATAGGAAATGGCAGTTGAACGAGGCGCTACGTATCGAACCCGACGTCGAAATTGATGTTGCTGTGCCAATGGGAGACTAGTCTGGAGACTGCGGGGACGCCCGAACCCCCCCAGGGATCGCCATCGGGCCTTCTCATCTGGTCGCCAACCAGCACGATGGAGCCACCCTGGGATTTTTCGCAGCTGGCGGGGCAGCCTTTCATGGGGAGCTAACCCACTACTTGGGCCCCCAACTATCTGCGGGCGGCCAGCGGAAAGCCGTCGCTTCGGATCCCGCTACCCTCCTCGACTAGGCACCCGACACAACAAACACTAACTCGACGACAAAACGGTTCACCAACGCAACGCAGCTGTTCAGACCCATTTCCCATATACGGCTTCATCGAGCAACGTAACGGAACACGACAGAGTCGCTTTGCGGTACGGCTTTGCCCGATGGGTGGTAACCTTGCCGGCGACCTGCTGTTATACCACCGAATGATTTACATTCATATATATAAAATAAAAAACTTTCTGGTCTCTTTGATCTAATTGATTCTCTTTATTCTAGATATTATGGACTATAAAGAATAATAAAAATATTAATATTAATATTGGACTTGTGAGTTGTGACTTGTCAACTGTCAATTGTCACTTACTGTCAAGCATCAAGCGTCAATACAGATATTTTTGAGTACAAATTTCAATCCAGTTGTTTTTTCCATTAAATTACAAATAATCCGGTATCTTTTTCCTTAAGTAAGTACCATTATAATAGCTGTTATCAATAAACCAGTAGAGAAGTTTAGTTTAAAAGGATATTATTATATAAAGTCGTTGCAGGTTGCATTATCGATCCGCATTTGGCGATGTAGGGCAATTGCAAATTTCGTTCACCTTTCTATTGTTATCGTCGTGTAGATAATAATTTATTTGAAATAAAACCTCGATAAACAGTTCACGCCTACACTACAGTAATTACAAAACGTCTAAACTCCGATATACTACTACTACTTTGAAAGAATACCATTAAACCCATATAATACTAATATATTAATAAAAAAAAAATTAAAAATTAAAGATAAAAAAATATTTATATTAGGGATATAATTGATATATAGAATAATAATTTGATTAATGTTGTGAGTCATCTTTCCTGAGTATAGTAATTAATTATTTTTCCTGATACATAATTACAGATACATACCTACTTTTTTCTGCAAGCATCATCATGCTTACAGTATAGTTGCTTACAGTACATTAAGTTAAATAGTACAACACCATTTTTAATAATTTTAGGAAGAAAACAAGAACTAAAAATATGTAGTTGTGAAATTATAATAATAACTGATTAAGACAAATAGTCTAAAGAATATTTTGAAATTACTAAGAAAGTTTATTTGTTGGAGGTAATCTCCAAAGTAACTTATCCAAATATAAAAATATCTTAACCAATATATATAAGAAATAACTTTTTCATTGGATCTAAGCTATATTATATTATACCTTGAAAATAATAATAGGGCTTTTCATGGGGAGCAATTTTAAAAATAAAGGTGACCAAAAAGCTTGGGCAAAAGGAGTTTTTTACAAGCTCTGTGTTCTAAAGAATTAAGTTGCGGGCAAGAACAAGTAATATATATATTAAGACCGGGACAATGTGACATCCAGTCTTCAGCTCTAATAAAGTTCAAAATGCTAGCCTCCGACCACACTTGGGTGGATTTAGTTTCAGAGATAAGGTGCAAAATGTTACGGAGGACCATTCTCGGTGATGGAACATGAAGGTGTTAAAAGTAACTTAACCAGTTTCTAAAAAATCATATTGTGTTATAATGTGCCTACGTTTGGAATCTTTTTTACAAATATATGGTTGAGTCACTCCTTGGTAGCTAACACCCAACCAAGCCATCGCTGAAGTTGGATAATGTCTATGTTGTACTCTACTGACTAATCGGGAATTTTGTATAGAGCTTTGAGCATAAACTATGTTTACTCTGTCATTGCCCAATAGTAATATACTGTACATACTGTGTATTCTGTGGATGTTTTAGATGATTTATATATATGTATATATATATTTAGCGACCTGTCTAGGAATGCATCAAATAAACCACTGGGGTTAGAACTTTATATTTTTGGAACGTCAATCGTGCTGCATAAAGCCCTTTTTCTTAATTAATCAAAAAAACAAGCAATCCTTAATAATATAATAGGATCGATAAAAAAGATAATACAGGTTTATTTTAGTTCAATAGTATAAGATTCTCGCAGGATGGCAAGCGAGAGCAGTTCCGCAGTCCTGGAGCTGAACGACGCCGACGCGACGGACACCGAGGCACCGAGCGTCACGGACGACGCACAGGAGGGCATTCCCTTGATCATGGAGCACGGATATGACATCGCCGTTAAGGTACATGTCCTAATTTAACACAGCAAAAAATCTTTTTTTAACATTTGTGAGTTTCGAGTTCGGCGCTAACGATACGTCGGTCGCAGGTAGACGCGCCCATGAAGCAGCTGTCGACGCTGGAGACCTTTGTGACGTACCGCGTGCGGTGCGCGTGCGCGCGGTGGGGCGCTCCCCCCCCGCCTTACGTGCGACGACGGTACAACCACTTCAAGGTGACCCATTCGGTTGCTAATACTCTCCGAAGGTGGTAATCGGTCTGACCGCGGCGGTGTGTGTCGCAGCTGCTGCACCGGCGGTTGTCGGCGGCGCACCCGCTGACGGCGGCGCCGCCCCTGCCGCCGCTGCACTCGGCGCGCCAGCACCTCGACCGCTACTCGCCGCACTTCGTGGCCGTGCGCTGCCTCGCCCTGCACGCCTTCCTCGGTACACACCAGGACCAGTCATCACGAACGAAACACGCAGACATACATACATACATCAAACTCGACATATAATAAGTATTAATATATTATTTTATATTCTAGACCGAGTCGCAAAACATCCAATACTAACACACAGTGAAGATCTCCGGTTGTTCCTGACCACGCCCGATGACGAATTGGACAAGGTCAGCTCGTAGTGTGTGCGCGTGTGTGCGTGCGTGTGTGTGCATGTGTGTGTGCATAGCTTACTTCATGCCTTGTTTTTGTTTTCAGGTATTCAAAAGTGAAAACAGCGCTCTGAATTTGTGGGGATTGAGCTCTGCGCTGTACGGGGGGGGGGAGGCCAAACCCACCAACGGAGCGAGGTGACCTAGATTATATATCTATTACAATTGTCATGTGTACGATTCGTCTGTACCGGTGTGTGTGCAATCAATTCAAACCATATCTTAAGTCTCTGGCACGGTACTAATGAAGTATTCGAACTGCCCTCAGAGTGAAGGACCCCGAGTTCGTGTCGGCCGGCGAATACCTCGTGTCATTACAACAGAAGCTGACCTCCCTGTGCGCTCTGACCGCACGACTGTACAAGGGCTCCGTGGCGCTCGGGGATGAGCTGGTGGGGTAAGTATGGAGCCCTAGTGACATCGGAAATCAAATACTAATACTCTATATAACCTTCATTGGTTGTATAGAGTGGCTCTATCGAACAAACCAAGGAACGTATTTGACACTGTAGGAAAAGGAAAAACGAACAGACCGCTTCAGTCGCACAGTCATAGAGGGCGCCACAGAAGAAAAAATACTTTTTTTTATTGAATGAGTAAAAATAATAATAAAAATAATTCTGAAACAATGAAACGTGCTTTGTGACAAAGACGAACATTTCGTAGATATGTAAATAAAGATAGTTCTCTTACCTATAAAGATCCTCGCGCTCACAAAAACATATAGAGAACGGAGCAATGTGTTTTAGTATATCGGGGAGTCGTTTATATAAATTAAAAATAATGAAGGTCCTAGAATACTTCCCCGGGGAACTCCTAACCGTCGCAACGATATCTAGTTTGTCAATATTTCCTTACAATCGTTGTTTCTACTCATTGAACTCAGAGAACTTAACTCGGCCGTGACTCATACCGACACCCGTCGTACCCGTAGCATGCGGCGCGCGTGCGTGTCGTGGGGCGCGGGCGGGGGCGGAGGCGCGGGCGGCGGGCGCGGGGCGGCGGCGGCGCGGGCTGCGGCGGCGGGGTGCTCCGCCGCGGGCCTGGCGCGCGCTCGGGCTCCTCTGCGGTACCGCGCTGCGCTGCCGCTGCTGGCCGCGTACGCCGGGGCGCAGGCCGACAAGATACGGGCCCGAGACGCCCTGCACGGTACGCACGCGCTCTCTCTCCGGCCGACGTCCTCGTTCCCTTTATCTGACGTCATTCGTTTGTGTTCCAGCGGCGTACGTGTCGGGGAGCACTCAGGCCGAGGATCTTCATAACAAGTACGGGTGTTGTTTCGTCTCTTTACCTTTCTAGCTTTTTGATCGCTTTTACCGATTTTTTTTGTAACTAGAACAAACAAAATAGTAAAATTGAATGGACGATAAAGCAACAAAAAAAAAACAATTTGTCTTTAGTCCATGTTAGGTTGCCGAGTTCGTAACACAGCTATTTCTTTAAAAAAAATGTTGTTATTTAATAATATGTAACGTTTCAGATTAGAACAAGCCTCGGAGGCTCTCAGGTCGGAACTGACGGACTGGATCCCGAAGACCAGAGCCGAGATCAAGTCTATTCTGCTGGATCTGGCGGACAGACAGGTGAACACGCATACGCGCACGCTGCAGGGCTGGGAGCAAGCGCTGAGCCTCTCCACGGAGGACATCACCGACGTCTTCAAAACCGTATCCAAAACGGCCATCCAAAATCTCTCCCCGTCGAAATGCAGGACCATCACCTCTCCCAGCGCGGACGGAGACGGAGAGCTGGACGACATCGAGATCGAGAACTTCAGCAACGACTCCGACGCGTGCGCGTCTCACGATACGTGCGACAGGGACGACAATATCGATGACGAAAAAGTCGATACCAAAAGTGAAAATGTTCAGAGTTTTACAGACAACGATAATAAATTAGATTCCAGTTCAAATTCCAAATTCTCTGATCCCCTTCAGGACTTCTCGGAGGTGGATCTCTCGTGATTCTGCGACTCGTTGTTATGCAACATCGTCAAAGACTTTTAAATGTCATTTCTATATTAATAACTAAAAGCAGTGTTTCGGTCGAATTGGACGGTGTTATGCGACGCGTCCACTCAGCCATGTACATATTGAATGGCTCTCGAATACAAACTGTTCAACTGTTACATTGTTATTAACTAATTCTAATGAACGATATAATTAAAGTATTCTTGTATAAATATCAATAATCTAAGGCATTTATTGTAATTGTAATTGTTGTCATGTTGTTGCATAACACGGATCAATTTGAAATGAATGAACGATCTTGATATATTTTTCTCCAGAGTGAATGTACAACTCGTAGACGAGTTATCTGTTTGAATTCAATGTCGGAGCACAGATCGACTATTGATTCGTATGTTGACTTCACTCGTATGAGACAGTCGTACCTGTACCGCCTCTGAGAGGATGTCTCAAGTAATGTGAGCCGTCATCAGGACTCGTCAGGACTCCGCCACGTCGCAGACACCTCCGGGGAGTGGCTGTTTGTATTGTACTGAAGTACGGAAGTACTAAATAACATTGGTTATTGTAGTTAATTAAACTATAAATATTCCTTAATAACGGTACTTTAAATGTAAAATGCGTCTCCGTCGTGATGAACTCTCTTCTGGTGAGTCCAGTGGAGCATAATGTACCAAATATAATGTTTGTATGTATATATAGAAATATAGAGAGCATTGGAGTATATCTTGTTTTAATTACCCCGGTCGCGGCGAGTAGTGGTGGTGGTGGTGGTGGTGGTGGTGGTGGTGGTGGTGGTGGTGGTGGTGGTGGTGGTGGTGCTGGTGGTGGTGGTGGTGGTGGTGCTGGTGGTGGTGGTGGTGGTGGTGCTGGTGGTGGTGGTGGTGGTGGTGGTGGTGGTGGTGCTGCTGTGGGCCGCGGCGTGTTGTCACGATTGTATTATATCTTTAGTACTCTAAGGTTAGCTCAGGAGCGATACGCCGTTCGTTTGCAAGTAACAGCTTTAACACAACCATGAAACCGTGAAGTATCCACCACCTATTGGAACTACAAGGGTTTATGTAATCATATCCATTCCCTGCAGAACCACTTAATCGACAGCAGTGGCTCATTCACTGGGATCTCTGAGTAGGGTTCCCCGAATTCTATCCTTAAGCTCCAGCCTGTAACCTCACGGGGTTTCTCTTGAAAGACAGTTATCAAATTCGGGGGAGGGATAGGGCTCTCACCCATGCGAAAGTGGTAATATGCCACCGCTTCACGCAGTAACGGCACCGTGACTCTCCTACGTTTTTAGAGTAAGTGGAAGTGGATGATGTATCATCAGAAATAAGTTATTTTGTGGAGCTTTGCTCGTTGACTCATTTGCGGGGTATTCTAATGTATACATAAAAAATTGTTAAATTCTTTTCAAAAGAACAACTGTTGAACTGGACACCTCTTCTTAGCAGAGCAGCGTTCCGAGCTGGTGGTAGTTTACTCACGGACTAACATACTGACATTTTTTAATGTAATCAATCATTGATGATTCAAAAGTGCATGTAAATGCCTACTTCAATAAAGATATTTTTGAATTTTTTGAATTTTGAGGTCCGTTCTATCCTTCAAAAACATGACTATATGCATTAATATAATATCGGTACATTACGTCACGGGCAAGTGATAATTGACTTTATACGAGTCACAATTCACTCTATTCTTACGTAAAACATGACAATGCTCGATTTCAGTTTGATGTGTCATGTACCTAATACTTACCGACACAAGTATTTACTGAGCACGGTAATAAAGGATAAATAATAGTCTAATTTCCTTTTCTTTATTGAATAATATAACCAATTGAAAACTAGACCATGTTGTTTATTGCAGTCGATGTCGTGAAAATGTACAGTTGTATTAACACTTGCTTTTATTTGAGAGATCGATTCGAACCTAAATCCTTGATTTTGATAAAATATCTACACTTAAGGTATGACGTCTAAAGCAGATATAAAACCAGTCAGTTGCCGATCCAACATAAACTAAATTGAAAGGAGTTAAACACCGAACATTAAAATAAGGATAATAAAACAACACACAACGCTAAATTATTTAATATGTATTAATTGAATAGATTTAACATAAAAGATATATTTTATGCTTCGACTTGTTAATATTTTAATGATTATCTACTAAGTGAAAGGCTCTTCATTTTAAGATAAATATATTTCGTAATGATCGCAGAGTTCAGTCAATTTTTGAACGAACATCTATTGACTTTTAAGATGATTGACATAACAGCTGATGAGAAATTAAAATTAAAAGTAGGGTTATTTGAAATAGCTATCACAGAGAATACATTATGAAATATATAATAAATATTAGACATCACTTATATTGTTTTAATACTAAATGTATCATTATTTTAAATAATCCCACCTTGTTATAAGTTCTTCAAACAGTGATTAATTTTCAGTATACATTTTGTAAATGTTCCAAGAATGGAGTCAAGAACACGTGTTTATTAATTAATGTGAGAATAACACATTCATTCAATATTATATATAGATATCTAATAGAAAGGTTCTATAAATAGTACTTTTCGGTGAACAGTTCTCAACTAAAACATTTTCTATTCTTAGTGTCTTTAAACAGCGGTCCTATTAATAAACGGACAGATACAATGTTAGAGTATATATAATAATATATTAAATTGTATATAAAACGAATGTATAACAGTTAATAATAAAAAATAAACTATCTTTGAACTGGAGACAGTATTGGATATATTATGCTAAACCATATTAAGTAAATAAAACGGTAGAAGACAGATTCAAACTATAATATAGACTATAAAAAAATAAACGGCCATAAGAGGTATATTATCTATTTCGTATCCGGGAATATATCTCTCAGTATCGTGTAGGCGTCGTCCCAGGGCACCACCCTGGCGCTGACGAGGGGCTCCGGGGACGCTAGGGTCGCCGTGATCAGCTCGTGCATGGGGTAGCCCCGACGAGGGTACACCGTGGCCTGGTGACGTAGCAGGTCTAATGTCACTTATAACACTTCTGATGTTACATAAGTGCAGTGTTACATGTAAAATGACCGAAGTAGCAGCGGCTGGCACGAGGCACGAGGCAGGCACTCACAATTATTGATGAATGTTTAATTATTTTAATTTTAAATATATAAACGTACTTCAGTCAGTCTGTCTGTGTCACTTTACATGTACTCATGAAGTGATAATAATACGCCTTGTCATGTATTTCTGTTAATTACGTGACACGTTGTTCCTCGTCTGTAAGTCCACCGTTACACGAACTGCTAATGTGTTATTTAAATTGTAACTTTGTCATTGAGACGAATAATAAACAATAGCCTCGTAATTTGTTATGTTTATTGATTATATGTATATATATTTTATAATGAAATAAACACACATATCACTTTAAAAATACAATGATAATTCTTTTTTTAGCGATTCTTTGCCATTGTATCGTGAGAATCGTGTGGTGGTCTGACTTAACTACAAAATTTAATATTCTTTAATATTTTAGACAAAATTGTTTGAACAGTCAAGTTTTTTTTTATAAATAGTAAAGTACCTAAAATAAAAGTACCTAAATTAAAGCCACCTTGGTGAAAATCTCAAAAAAAATCATGGAAACTTAACTATTTCATTAAAGTATGCCTTAGGCAAAAAATAAAAATCATGGGCGAGTAACATGTTAGTGGTGATAGAGCATCAAGTACTCACGCTGGCGGGTAGCTGGGTGGCCGGGCAGTAGTCGTTGGCGCCGTCGCCGCTGTAGACCAGGCGGCGGGGAGGAGGCCGCTGGTCGCTCCACCGCGCCAGCGCCAGGGACTTGCACAGGTTGCTCGGACACCGGGCGCATGTGCTCTGCCTCATGCAGGGCTCGATGTACAGACGGTCGTGCTTCCAGAACGCGCGGTTGGTTATTACAGACGTCACCGCGTCCTGAATAGATATATTATTAAATATAAAACGGTCTGAAGCGGGCCGTCCACCGTCCCGGTCGACCGCGTCCGCGTGCGGATAGAGTAGGAAATACCGATGGGTGGTAAAGAAACTAGAAAAAAAGCCACCTCTTTTTCAACAATAAAATGAGCAAAGCTTTTAAGAGTGTGTATTCTTAGATAACACGTAAAGAAAACTATTGTAACTGACTTTAGTTCAGTACTTTTGTTTTTAAATAAATATTACGTACCAATTCATTGCACAAATTGAACTTTTATGAAAATATATTTCATTCTGTTAAATTGAATAATAAGTTTTTATTCTATGTACTATTCAATAAAAGAGATAGATTTATACAAAAACGACAGATATCTTAGAAATCTCGTAGTAATTTCTAAAACTAATTGTTTGTACCTCTATTGACCTCGGGGCTTTACTTACAGACAGCCCTCGAGCAGGCATTCAACGACGTTTTATAAGTTTACCTAACTCTGTTGTTTATATACTTTACACTTTAAATTTAAGTAACTATTTTTTTTATGTTCGGGATGTGTTGTTTTTTTATCTAAATAAATATAATAATTACTGAAACTACTGAACCTATTTCAATAATTGTTTTAATATCAAAATCTACAACTGTCCGTGTTTAACTCCGACATTTGTAAATCGCACTCCAGTAGTGTCGTGACTCGTACACTTTACACCTGCAATTACTATTTTAAACAATATAACGTACAGATGTATAAGTTTGATGATGAACCCGACAGCTCGCTTCACGTGATCGAGTCTTATTTGTTAGAACAATAAGAGTTCACTCGTCACTCGTCGTTGTTAGTATATAACTACGTAATTGTCACACTATTATTTATTTGTTTTAAATTACTTGTATCAATAATAAATTAATAACAAAAGTTATGCTGAAGGAATGTTCTTCCCTTCCTCGCTGTTAAAATTCAATATGATATACAATAAATGTTAAATTCTTCATTGGTATAACAATTTTCTTATTCCAGTTTGGAGATAGATGAACAATGAATGTTATTTGATGACCCGTCGGTCGAGTGCTCAGTGCCCGCGCGATTCTTTTTTTCGTTTCATTTATTTTATATTTTATATGTACATTTAATAATTCTAACGTATATTTAAATTAGCAACTATTAACAGAAGCAGCGGTTGAACTGCGCATTATAAAACCCTATGTAATATTCTCGAGGTCACGGCGCGTCATACCTACCGTGTCATGTATTTTGTACCTATAGATAGTATTTCTAATGGATGCTACCTACTACCTTCAACTGACACACACAAAACTGACACTTCTCTTGAATTAACATTTATTATTGTCAAATCTACAGTATTGACTGGCTGGCTAGCTGGTTACAGCTGGCTAGCGAGGGTGCAGGCCTGAGCAGGGTGGGAATAGGATTCTAATACTTATTGTATTGTAAGTGTCCCCCTCCCCAAAGACTAGACAAGGCTCCCCCCCCTAGACCTATTCCTGTATCGAAAGGTCTAGTCGAGTTGTAGCTAAGCACTTATTGTTGGTGTTAGTTACCTGAAGGCCGTGCGTCTTGATCCAATGGTTCACGAACACGCTGTTGGCGTCAGTGAGGATGAGCACGTCCCAACCGTGCTTGCTTAGGGTCGAGATCAGCTGTTCGATGCCAGGAGTAGAACGCATTGAGCTGATGCTGTCCAGGATATCCGAAGGGTGGAGCCCCGCAGAGTACGCATGTTCGAACACCTGTACATTTTACCAACTTATTTGTTTGTATCTATTATATTTTTTATTTGTCGTGTCATCATCATTACAAAATCAAATCACCGTTAAAAACTAAATGAAGTCCAAATATTTGAAAACCTTCAAATAAAATATTAGATGTGGTTATTTAAGGAACAGGCACTGACAAAATAATTTGTCAGTCGACGATAGTTGGATATTTGTAAGAGTCAATTATATATAAATTAAATAACTACAGATATTACCTACATGGAAAATATAAGCACGTATTGAAAAATAGTGCAATATATAATAATACTGTTTAATATTAATTACATTATATCTTTTTATGTTTCTCAGAGTCGAGCGTGAAGACGGTTCCTATATCTGGTTTACAATAGCTATGAATTTAACATGCGACATCTACCATACATCTTAACGAATGGTACCTAATTAACAAAGAGATGAAAAGGGGCGAGCAGGAAGGGGGGTGGGGGGGGGCGTCTTCCGACTCTCCAACATAAAGCACCCATAACATTATCCAATCAAAGGCGCACTATTTGAACTCAAAAATAGCTAGTAAGAGCCTCCACCAATCACTTGAGAGCACTAGCTCTAGCATAGCTAGGTGCCTAAAGGCCCTGGGGCAAAAAATAAACTTGGACCCCAGCTAAAACCGTTTATTCCGTATTCGTCGTGTTCCGAATTTGACTGCATTTTTTTTATTGACAGGGCGATTCTAAAACCAGGCTAAGGATACAGGGGCGTTCTGGATAAAGTTTCAAACTAAGATGTTCGAGACTTTTTATAATCAGAATGTGGGAGACATTTTTACTAGTTCAATTTATAGTTTGTAAGTCAGACTTCGAGAGACCCAGGAGTGCCTTGGGAGGCCCAGGGGCACTAAAGTAATAATTAGTAAACAGGATATTTATGATGGATGGATGGATGGATAATTACATTGCCTGCTTAACGCCATGCAAAAGCAAGCTTACGTCAATCTTGACGAGTAGCGCTGTGGTAGAGGGGGCCCGTATTGAACCAACTGTTCATTAAATAAAACCACCCATAATAATAACGATTCCGTTACATTATTTTAACTATACATATATACTCGTAGTTCCGCAACGCCGCCGCGGCTGCAGATTACCTCGCTGGCAAATTGTCAAGACCTCGTTGGCATTGACCTTCAGACCTTCAGTTAAGAGTCTTTCTTTTATATGTAATGCTTTTCTAGCTAATTAATTATTATTCTAAATGCTTTTTTAAAAACTATCTCTTAGAATTGTCAGTAATCGACAAGTCGGAGGTTTGAATTCGCTCGTCGTAATGGATATAGTTTAAGATGACGAAGTCCCATGACTCGCTGACAAGCACACATGTGATCTTATTGTTATGAAATAATAACTTTTAAAGTACTTTTATTTTTATTTATTTTATTCTAGTATAACAATAATATGTAAATATTTGGGAAGCGACATTAAAACGAAATAAAAATATTGGTGACATAGTTTAAAAGTGTATCTATATTCTACACGTTGACTGACAGGTGCGTCGTATTATCAGTGATCACTCGTACTCGTATCTAAGCGATAACAATTAGCTGGAATCAATGCAGATAATATTACCATTCATCTCATACCATTAGCAAACCTCTTTTAACTCACGTCTCGGTGTAATTTTGAAAACCACTTCTCGGTGGTTCCTATTTAAGGTATTAATAGCCCAGGAGGAACTCAATTTCAAAATTAAAACCACTTGTACACCATTTGTACTTTCCAAAGTCTGTAAGTAAAATTACCACAACATATTAAAAATGTTAAAAACCCGAATTAGTGGGTGGTATAAGAATTTTTTTCATTAAATGTCTCCAGGAGAGTACAATAAAACCAGAAAATCTTGGAGAACACCGGTTTTATTTTTATCAAAAATAGATAAAAATCATTTTGACAGACGGGGGCTGGCAATTAAAACAACCGCGCTAAAATAGGTTGATTCGTTTTCGAGCTATGATGCCACCGAGAGACACAAATATATACATATATACAGAACACCTCTCAATACCGTCAATACCGTCAATACCGTCGAGGTTTTGCGTTGTTTTACATCAGGAAAAGAGTTGCAGACAATGAAAAAATTTCAAATTCACAGATAGATAGCTCAGTTTTATTTATTTATTTTTATGAACTGCATACACTAACAATAATTTCTAATGTTATGACATAATCTATTGTTTTGAAGACGTTTGATATAAAATCGTTAACAGTAATATTATCCAATGTATAATAAACCAAATATGTATATTTAGCACATATCTAAAATATTCAAGTTTGGATATTAAAATACATATTGAGCTCATAAGAACATTTACGCACTTCAGCAATAATACAAAATAATACTAATACTATAAAATAATATTCATAATACAAAATAATCACTGTTTTTACCGGTCATTCAATAATTTACTTTATAAAAAAACTATGGTCAAGGTCATTATGAGTTTAAGAAAAAATAAAATACTTGCGTCGCTCATATACGGGGTCCAGTCGTGGTTCCCAGCGTCCCATTCCGGCGGAGGCTTTTCTTCACGTAGTCTATTTATTATTGTAGCATCTGAATCATCGTCTACAATAGTGCGGTCGAAATCAAATACTGCCAGAGAAGCCATTTTTAAAATGCGCGCGCACACACCTCCGGTCGCTAGTCAACTGAATTCTTTTAGGAATCTCCGAGTCTGATTTTCTGCGTTCTGATTTTGGCATAATGGGTTTTTTAGAGGTGTTTCCTCAAAAAATTGCCTAGGAAATTGCATTCCTTCAGCTTTGACGTATAACAGCTGACATTGACTTTGAAATCCAAACATTTTGCGAATTATCAATGATGATATATTAATAATGATAAATACCGTTGGTTTTAATAATATCATTTAAAATAGGTAAATACTTATTATTTGAAAAAAAACTTTTAATAAATATTAAAAAAAAAAATAGTAACAATTATAATCTGTGCATTAAAAAAACAATGTCAGATAAAGAATTACTAGATAACCTCTATAACGTGAAAATTAAAACGGACATAATTTATTATTTTTTTACCTGGAAACTGTAATGGCTTCACTTAAAATATATTCAGTAGGGCGGCTAGCGAAATATATCACAGATTCTTCATTACGGAATATAAGAACGAGTTTATATAGGTAATAATTGCGCAACTTAAGGTCCAACCTAAAAATGTATTTACTTGGGGATACTTTTTCATATTAATTCTATATTATCTTATATATCTAGTGTTTTTAGTTTGAAAAATAAAGTATAATTTTTATTTATGTTTTTATGGATTAAAATTTCATAATTTTATCAATGTTTGCATCTGGTATATCCATATATCACAAGAGTTTATCGAGCCACTAAAGACATAAAGTGTTCTATATATGTAAAATACTATTTCGAACCCAGAATACTTTTGCCTTGCAGAAGTTCGGTTCACAAATACAGCACAGAGGAGAAAGCAGCAGAACCGGAAGCTGACAAAAACTTACCAACTTCTATAGAAGAGTGTCACAAACAGATTGAAATCCTGACCACTGAGGTCAGCAACTTTAAAGTACAGGTTAAGGAGTATGAGGTAAGTAACAATAATAAATTATCTTATTATCATTATAATGGCACATGAAATGCAATAATGTTGTAATAAGTAATTCGGGCAAGTCATGTGCTTATGTCACATGGGTCAAAAGCATTTAAAAAAGCTATGTTTAATCTATTTTCTTTACAGTAAATAATAATCTTATTTAATTTTTTATATAGAAATAGTATCAATAGATTTATTCAGATATATTAATAGAAATGCAATAATATATTCCTTTTTTTTTGTAGGACAAGTATAAAAGAGCATTAGCTGATGGAGAAAATGTTAGACGGAGGATGATGAAGCAGGTTGAGGATGCCAAGTCATTTGCAATACAGAGCTTCTGCAAGGATTTACTTGATGTGAGTCAACTTGAATTTAACTACTTCAAAAGAAGTCACCAGTATCAGTATTGCTGAAGACATTAATTGGTTATTATATATATTCTGTTGTCAATAATACATCTGTACATAGAAATAAAATAAATCACATAATCATATGCAACCAAAATAAAAATGTAAGGAAGTATTATTATTGTAAGGAAGGCTTGTTACTATTGTAAGGAAGGCTTGTTATGGTAAAGATTTTTTTTTTATAGAAATTATGGGATATACCATTTTTATTGAATCCATCTATTACTTCTCTAAATTTGCAGACACAAACATACAGAAACTATGTTTTAAATTTATATACGACAATGTTATTAGGTGGCCGATACTTTGTCTGCGGCGGCAGAGAGTGTTCCAGAAGGCGTGGAGGGCGAGGGCGCGCCTGCCGCCCTGCGCTCGCTGCGGGACGGCGTCACGCTCACCAGGGCACAGCTCACACAGGTACACTAGTCTACTCTACACTACATATGACAATTTAATACTTAGACCTTGAATGCTTAGTACTATTAAAGCAGAAAACCAAAAAAGATCGAAGTTTTTTGTAAATTTAATATTTTCCCTTAATAAAGATATTTTACACATTTGTTCAATAAAGAGTAAAAATGAATATTCCTTAACTAGCTCTTCTGTACTGTTATAGGTGTTCAGTCGCCATGGGCTGGAAGTGGTGTCTCCTCTGCGAGAGAAGTTTGACCCCAACCTACATGAAGCACTCTTTACACAGGTGTGCTATCACCAGTATATACTATAACTTTAAACCAAGAGAACTGCTCCTGCTGTTGGAGAAGCCATGATGAGCTATTTCAGCTTTTTTATAAAACAGCTACACTTTCTTAAATACAATTAAATTCAACCTCCAAGAAAATGTTCTTTTGTTTATGACAATATATTGTTGTTAGCTCACTCTTGTCTAATGCCCGCATTTCCCAGGAGGTGCAGGGCGCCGCCCCGGGCTCGGTGGTGGCAGTCAGCAAGGTGGGCTACAAGCTGCGGGGACGCTGTGTGCGGCCCGCCCTCGTAGGCGTTGCTAAGGGAGGCTCCTAGGGTTCTACCACTGGCCCAGATAGGAACTAGTGAAATCACTCAGTGCTTGTTTGGGACCTGAATTTTATTCTTAAATACCAAATTATTTTTTCGTATCTGTATAAATTGGGATCTAAATTATTGTCATTATTTTTGTTTATTGATTCTAAATTGATTAAAGAATAAGGCACGATAAATAAAGTAAACAAAATATTTTTATAATCCAATAATGACATGGATTACTGCTTGACACATTCATGGATAGATTATTGATTATCTCGGATAGATATTTGCAATCTGCAATAAAAGTCCTGATCCACTGCTCTTAATACTAAAAGCATTTAGTTTCATTTGAACTGTATTATATTTTGGTTTAATTTCATACTATTATGTTTATATTTTATGTAGTGTATGGAGGTATGTTTGTTTGTAGTTGTAGAAAATAAAGTTAATTCTTGTTAAATACATGGTTTTTTATTACTGAACTTTTTGGAAAGAGATATTTTATAAAAGCTTAAAATACGGCATGTGGTAGACGTGGGCGTGTCATAACGTAAATTACGTTAATTACAAACATGCAATTTGAAAATCATAACTATTTATTTAGAATAGTAAATCCTCCGAGGCAGCTTCCATCATATGACAATCACTGTATTTTTACAATTGAACTTAAACAAGTAATCCGCAATCACAACTAGCAGGTGTAATACAAAAATAATCAGATAGTAAAAATGAAACTCAGGCCAGTCTTAACCACATATGTTTAATGAGCCCAGCAGGTGTGTCCTAGAAGCCCTCCTGGTAGGTCTTGGAGTCGAGGCGCGCCTGCAGCAGCTCCAGCTGGCGGCGCGCTTCGCACGGGGGGAAGTTGTTCAGCTCGTAGTACTGCGGGGCGATGCGCAACAACCACTCCGCTGAGGAATACCAACAGACATGTACAACAAATCATATTTAGATTTTTTTATCACACAGAATTATTCAACACTCGCAAAACGCGAGTTTACATGCTGGATGAAAAAACTTGAAACTAAATACATTTTAATCACAGTTGACCCTCGCTACACGGGTGTCGTCGGTCGAGAAACAACACTCCATTTTTTCAAGATTAGTCTTTTTTAGCGAATTAAGGTTAAGATAAAGCCTAGCTGTCTTCATGAGACAGCCTCACACGATCGATCAATTATTATTTGTGACAACACAACAAAAGCTCTGGCAGCAGGTGTCTGTGAGGGCGGCACCGTCGAGTCTCGACAGTCTGTGTCACGACACGACCGCAAAGCACTATTATTCTCTCGGAAATTAAAAAAAAGAAACTATAAATACAGGTGTCGGTAGGTCGTGAGCGCGACTCACGTTTGATGTCGGTGACGGTTCGTATGTAGTTCTTGGTGGTGAGCACGAACTCGTTGTAGATGACCCAGTCGGGCTTGTGGTCGAGGCAGGTGGAGGGGTGCAGCTGCACCTGCTGGTTGTCCTTCACCGTGAGGTAGTGGCCCGTGCGCTCGAGGTGAGCCACCTGGAACAATATTATATATCATTTGTGATTACACTAAGATATTTGAAAATAATCATTTTTGTTACATGACAATATTTATAAGTTTAGATTTTTAAACAAAATGCAAGAGATTATTATTAGGGATCTTAAAAATGTATGTAAGCGAGTCTGACCTGCATGAAGAAACCGTTAACAAGAGCCTTCCTTATGTTAATATAATAGTCTTTACTTGTGAATTCTGTACTCGTCCTCTTGAGATGAAACCTGTCATATTAAAAACATTTTATTTTTCTATCGAACCTGCACCAAAGACACAAGTGTATTTTGTTTATTGAGACACAAGTGGTCCGGTCCATCCTCACCTGTCCATTATCCGGCTGAGTTGTTGTCTCACGTTGTCACCAGACTTGAGTGATCTGTAGTTGATGAAGTTGTCGTAGCACCAGTGGGGGTCGTCCATGCCTGGAACGTCGTTTATGTATATTCAGTTATAATAGATCAAAGAAAACAATTTCTAACCCTAATTTATTACTTTGTAAACATTCATATTTGAAATGGTTGCTTCCGAAATCATATTTACAAACAAATAACGCCCTTATTAAAATGTGGTCATAATTCTTATTTGAGTACAGACGTAAAACAAAGCCCAGCAGCTAGTTTTATGTAAGACAATGACACTTTGTTTGTTTGTTTACTCTCTCAATGATGACTCAACAGAGCAACATATCGTTTCGTACACTCGTCGGGAGTGCAGCCGGCCCGGGACAAATACCCGAAGAATAGGAAAATAACATATAGACGGGCCTCCGAAATGGCAAGGTTGATTGTTTGAACGCCGGCTGGAGTCGTCGACTAAAGCTAACTGGCACTAACTCTGCTTGAAGGCGTGGTACACGTTCAGCAGCGTGAGGTGGTCTCCGTCGATGTGGGCAAAGCGCATCTTGGCTTCGTCGGCCGCCTTCCTCACCTCGTTGGGACGGACGAAGCACTGCGGAACTGAAACATGTGTTACATCTCATTAGATGGCGCCATCAGTCATAGAGACCTCTCTCTCTCTCTCTCTCTCTCTCATTCCTTCCTCCTGCTCTGTGAACATTATTAATCATATTTATTTCTATATTATTTGTTATTCTTCTTGTCAATAATCAACTGTGACTGTGACATGATGACAGGGAGATGATAGAGACAGGGTAATATTTACTAAATATGACGACATCACAATAGCTGATAGATAACATACAGTATTCATTTAAATAACACTTTCTGTAACGAATATATATTTTCAACTTTAAAAACCCAGGTCGTTTCTACGAGCAGACGAGAGTCTGTCGGTGAGTCAGTTGATTAGTGATTAGATGATACTATTACCTCTAAATAGTATTATTAATTTGAATACACCCTACTATTCAATAAGTTATAATATTAATATTATTACGACTATTTAAAACTATTATTTCAGAGCAAAGTGTAAAAACAATATATGTTAAACCAACCAGACAGCATGGCCGTGATGGAGAGGATTTCATTGGAACAGTTATGGTTGCAGCTGGCGATCAGCATCTTAGCGAGCTGAGGGTCCAGAGGGAACTCCGCCATTACTGCGCCCAGATCCGTCAGGTTGCCATCGTCGTCTGAAACGAAAATAACCAGTGAAATTAATGGATTTCAAGAAAATGAGGATATTAGTTTGTCGAGCGTCTCACCAAGAGAGCGTCAATGAGAGGGTGTAGAAGCAGGTTAGAGTGTCTCACCGCGAGGATGTAAGAGAGCGTCAATGAGAGGGTGTAGGAGCAGGTAAGAGTGTCTCACCGTGAGGATGTAAGAGGGCGTCAATGAGAGGGTGTAGAAGCAGGTTAGAGTGTCTCACCGTGAGGATGTAAGAGAGCGTCAATGAGAGGATGTAGAAGCAGGTTAGAGTGTCTCACCGCGTGGATGTAAGAGAGCGTCAATGAGAGGGTGTAGGAGCAGGTTAGAGTGTCTCACTGCGAGGATGTAAGAGAGCGTCAATGCGAGGCTGTAGGAGCAGGTTAGAGTGTCTCACCGCGAGGATGTAAGAGAGCGTCAATGAGAGGGTGTAGGAGCAGGTTAGAGTGTCTCACCGCGAGGATGTAAGAGAGCGTCAATGAGAGGATGTAGAAGCAGGTTAGAGTGTCTCACCGCGTGGATGTAAGAGAGCGTCAATGAGAGGGTGTAGGAGCAGGTTAGAGTGTCTCACCACGAGGATGTAAGAGAGCGTCAATGAGAGGATGTAGAAGCAGGTTAGAGTGTCTCACCGCGTGGATGTAAGAGAGCGTCAATGAGAGGGTGTAGAAGCAGGTTAGAGTGTCTCACCGCGAGGATGTAAGAGAGCGTCAATGAGAGGGTGTAGGAGCAGGTAAGAGTGTCTCACCGTGAGGATGTAAGAGAGCGTCAATGAGAGGGTGTAGAAGCAGGTTAGAGTGTCTCACCGCGAGGATGTAAGAGAGCGTCAATGAGAGGGTGTAGAAGCAGGTTAGAGTGTCTCACCGCGAGGATGTAAGAGAGCGTCAATGAGAGGGTGTAGGAGCAGGTTAGAGTGTCTCACCGCGAGGATGTAAGAGAGCGTCAATGAGAGGATGTAGAAGCAGGTTAGAGTGTCTCACCGCGTGGATGTAAGAGAGCGTCAATGAGAGGGTGTAGAAGCAGGTTAGAGTGTCTCACCGCGAGGATGTAAGAGAGCGTCAATGAGAGGGTGTAGGAGCAGGTAAGAGTGTCTCACCGTGAGGATGTAAGAGAGCGTCAATGAGAGGGTGTAGAAGCAGGTTAGAGTGTCTCACCGCGAGGATGTAAGAGAGCGTCAATGAGAGGATGTAGAAGCAGGTTAGAGTGTCTCACCGCGTGGATGTAAGAGAGCGTCAATGAGAGGGTGTAGGAGCAGGTTAGAGTGTCTCACCGCGAGGATGTAAGAGAGCGTCAATGCGAGGCTGTAGGAGCAGGTTAGAGTGTCTCACCGCGAGGATGTAAGAGAGCGTCAATGAGAGGGTGTAGGAGCAGGTTAGAGTGTCTCACCGCGAGGATGTAAGAGAGCGTCAATGAGAGGATGTAGAAGCAGGTTAGAGTGTCTCACCGCGTGGATGTAAGAGAGCGTCAATGAGAGGGTGTAGGAGCAGGTTAGAGTGTCTCACCGCGAGGATGTAAGAGAGGGTCAATGCGAGGGTGTAGGAGCAGGTTAGAGTGTCTCACCGCGAGGATGTAAGGGAGCGTCAATGAGAGGGTGTAGGAGCAGGTAAGAGTGTCTCACCGTGAGGATGTAAGAGAGCGTCAATGAGAGGGTGTAGAAGCATGGTAGTGTGTCATCGTGAGGATGTTAGGGTGTCATCGTGAGGGTGTCGGGCGTGTCGCCGTGAAGGTATAAGAGAATGTCAAAGCGAGGGTGTTGGAGTGAGTAAGAGTGTGTCATCGTAAGGGTATCAGCCTCACCAAGCGCAGCCAGGTAGTTGAGGAGCTCGAGCGCGCGCATGAGCGTCTCCGGCGCCGGCGGGTCCATGAAGTCAAAGTGCACCAAGTCATCGATGCCCAGCTTTTTCAACTGCAAAACTACAGATCCTAAGTTTGATCTGCAAATGCAAGGCGGCGAGCATTACATTATGGCCATTATACCTAGCGGTAATCATTTACTACACCCTCTAGACGGGTTACACTGATGTTATCATTACTGTTCTATCAACTCCAAGTTTTTAAGAAATGCAATTCCTATAGAGCTTGGCTTTATCACAAATCAACTTCAGTGGACCCTCCTTATAACGAGGCCTCGCGGTTGACGATGACAGCCGGCGCGCTCTCTGTGAGACCGCACAGGGCACGTGTATATTAAATAAATGGACCTTTCATTTTACATCTAGGTTTTTTGTATTTTGGATGTAATATCCAGGGAACACGGCGCGGTTTGATTCATAAACCGTGCGTTGTGTCTCGCCCCACAGGAGTCTTATAAAGAGGGTTTACTGTCCGTCGATAGCCCAGTTACATCTCATATGACATCCGGGAATCAAACCCAGACCACTGTCACTATAAATAAATATAACTACATATAACACTTATAACTAATGTCACCTCAAAATCTCTGGGTATGTGTTATCCTGCATTTCATTTTTATAAGCCTCCTCGGTGTAGAGCCTGAAGCACTTCCCGGGCCTCGTCCTCCCGGCGCGACCCGCCCGCTGCTGCGCCGACGCTTTGCTGATGGGAGACACCAGCAGAGACTCCACCCTCACTCGAGGATTGTACACCTTCTGCTTCGAGAAACCCGTGTCTATCACGAACACTACACCGTCTATAGTCAATGATGTCTCCGCTATATTTGTGGATACCACCACTTTCCTTCCTATCCTGCCGTTGGGACGGTTGGGGGGCGCCGGCTCGAAGATTCGTTGTTGCAGGTTAGGTGGTAGAGTTGAATATAGAGGTATGCATTTCAACTCGCCCACGTCTGGTCCCAAACTGTCCACTTCACGTTTAATTCGTTTACAAACATCCTCTATTTCCTCTTGACCTGTCAAGAATAGAAGAATGTCTCCGGCCACCTCTTCACAAATGTGTATCTGTATGACCGTACGTATCGCAGCTTCTAAATAATCTCTTTCGGGCTGTGGAGTGTAAAAAATCTCTACGGGATGCGTTCTTCCGGGAACGTTCATGAGAGGGGCGTTGTCGAAATACAGCTGGAACTTCCCAGCGTCTAATGTCGCCGACATAATAACCAATTTTAAATCTGTGCGTTGTTTTATAACTTCCTTCAAAACTCCCATCAGTATATCCGTTGCCTGTGTCCTCTCGTGAGCCTCGTCGAGAAGTATAACTCTGTACTGTTCCAGCATGGGGTCAGACATGCCCTCTCGAAGCAACATACCATCCGTCATATATTTCAATACTGTGAGTGGTCCCGAGCAATCCTCAAAACGAATGCTGTACCCCACTTGCTGACCAAGAGCGACATCCATCTCCTCGGCTACTCTTTGTGCGACTGACATAGCTGCCACTCTCCTCGGCTGTGTACAGGCCACCCCATGTGCATTGACACCCGCTCCAGATGCAAATTCTACACACCACTGCGGTATCTGTGTGGTTTTTCCTGAACCAGTCTCACCAACGAGTACCACACACTGGTGTGTGTTGAGAAGCCTCATGAAGTCATTTTTATATTCCCACACTGGTAGTCCGAGCCGGCGTCGCAGAAGCTCATGGTAACGCGTTGAATGGGGTAGACCTGTAAAATAAAAATTTACTCTTATTTATCAATAGCAGTATTATTTATATTTCCTTGGTTTCGAGAACACTTTAGATCAGGCCAGAAACACAATAGATAAGATTTTAAATAATTTGGAATTAAGTAAATTACAATAATATATTTAAAAAACACAAAAATATCAAATATAACCTGTATATGGGTTAATGCCGGGTGTGCTAGTAGCAGTGGGAGGGGGTGCAGTCCCTAGGGTGGCTACGGATTCAGAAGACTCCCCGCTTCCACCTGACTTAGCTGCTGCTGCTGCCTTCTCCTCTCTGTAAGAAGTAGTGCATTTGTTATAAGTTGCAGAATTTGTTACAATTTGTTACACACAAATATATAAATAAGTCACAAAATACAGTTAGAATTTGAATAGCAGTCATCAGATTATAAAAAGAACATGAAGAATTCTTTTATATTGGTATTAGGCCATTGGCTCTCAAATTATTCATAAGATCCAACATGTTTATCATATTCTGTTTGAGTGTGTCTGGAACGTAACAGAAAGACAGGAGACTTTTCCCAAATGTCCAAAGCTTTGAGAAAGAGCATTAACACATTTATGTGCTCAATACATTGAAAATAAGAGTTAAGTGAAAGAAACTGGGAAATTATATGATAATAAATATTACAAAAAATATAATATATTATTTAATAACACATTTTAATAAAAGATTTCCTTTAGTTTTTCACACAACCTGACTGTGTCTTCTGAAATAAGACAACATCAGAGTGATACTGTATGTCAATTTCTTCCAAACATCAGTACAACAGTTCATCCACCTTCTTTGATTTCACTTTTTGGTTTTGCTCAGGTTGTTTTTTTGTCCATCTTTCTCAGTCCTTAGCACCAGCACCATCATCTTATATCATATGATTTTTACCTAATTTTTCACTAAATCTAAATTCACATATTCTCTTCTATATTTATTACTTACTCCTTTGTGAGTCAAACATTCCTATTCATACTTGTTCATTTAATTTGTTATCTTTGTACACTTCTACTTATTTACTTATTATGTTCTATAACACTTACTGGCTTTCTTTTGTCTTGTGATTTATTATTGATATGTTATTCTGGCTTTTGGGACACTGTACATCAATAGTCTGGCTTCCCAACATATTTGGTCTGCTAACTCAAAGGCAGAAGAAAATTATAACCACTGTAAACCCTTTGTATATCAGTTTTTATAGTGTATTATAATCACTGATATATATCAGGCACTTGGTGGTAATTGAATAGTTGATACCTTAAGTAGGTTGAAATGTAATAATAATAATTGTAGTACTCAACACTTATCCTTCTTAATAAACTTGTTGAAAGAGCATAAAATCCACTCGAAATATATTTCAATTACATTTCTTAGAATAGTAGTGTTAATAACATTAATTATATTTTTCTATTTCTTGAGCATATAAAAGTTTAAAATTGTCAAATTTGGAAATGGGCTGCATGAACTATGAATTTCGATTTGATATTTAACTTATGAAGTTTAAGTTAGTATATTAGATGATATATATTATTTACCATATTTCATATATTTGTAAAAAAGTGACTATTAGTATTTTATCTGTTAGTATTTTACACTTCATATTTCAAAACAAATAAATTAAAAATATAAATAACATACGCAGATTAACTCATTATTATAGATTGTTACTTACTGTAGTACAAAATATAATTTAAACATAAATATTACAATTATTGTAGTCATCAAAAATAATGTGAAGACCGCATTTTAAAGATAAATATATATTTTAAAGTTTGAAAACACGTTTTTTTTTATTCTAGAGCTAACAAGATAATACCTAATTGAGGTATTATCTTGTTTTATTCTAGAGCTGTTAATTATATAAATATATACATAGTATATGCAATAATAATTGGTTATTTTTCACAAGTGCATTTTTATGAAAAACATAACTAAAACTTTAAAACAAAGAAAACACAAGTCGAGCATGGCCCATCAATAATAAATATTAAGCACTTTATTTACCTTTTTTTCTTAATAAATGGATCCATCACTTCAATCCTTCTCTTGGACATTATAAGCTCAACACATAAAACAACAAATTAACTTATTCTTTCAAATAATTCTAATTTTTTTGGTAAAACGAGGCTGCAAACAAAATGGCGACTGTCCGGTATACAATCATCACAGATAAGGTTAGAATAAGACCACAGATTATTTAAGAATATAATTAATATGACAAGTAATAATAATAAGAATTAAGACTAATATCCCTTTTAAAACATATATATATTTATAATGTGTATATACTCCTAGCTTATTATAGTTTTATAGACAGTTATAAGTGTTTTTCATGATACTTTCATTCAAGTTAACTAAAAGATTTCTTTTTACGCAGAAAATATAAACACTTTTTAATTTCAGAATATTATGATCACATTTCGTGATAATAATTTTAAGAATATAGGAATATATATTATTTTACAAGCTCGTAGTCCAATTTATTTTTTTATTAGTAATAGTATAACCTAAAAACTTCTTTTATAATGAACTTCGTAGGCCAGGTAAAAATATGATTTTGATTCGGAACGTTTGCAAACAAAAAATAAAAGTGTCACACTGTTATACGAACTGCGTATTTGTCTCTGCGTGCTATTTAACTTAAAAAGTGTAATATACTATATAAATAGCATTATAGTTGCATTGTAATGTGTTTATTATGAAAGGTTTTTAAACGCATATAAAACTTGTGGACCCTAATTATTTAGTGTAGTGAAGTCAAAATATTAGAAAAAAATAAGTAAACAATTTGTTGTGATATTATCAAAAAACGACGACCATAGTAACTATAGTGCAAAAGAATTGAATATATCAAACAAACGTAAGTAAAGTTATCAATCCACGATGGATTTTATTGGTTACAGGGGATCATGACTGTTTCAAGATGGCTGCCAGTCATTATAAATGGTTTGTTTATTTATACATATATCAGACATTTATTATCGCTACGTTAGTTCTTTTTTTCGTATATTTATGTAAATATCATAATTAGAGAATGTATCGCGTAATGGTATAGTTTTTTAATAACGTCTCCATACAGGTCGGATAGGGTTATTGAACTTGTCTGTTCCTGTTGGTTGTCAGATGTCTAGTATATTTTATTTTCTGTTGTACATATAATGAATTTAAATAATCAAGGTCCGTTGATTATTTAAACTTTTTTATTTATATTTAATCATCATCAGAGTATTTAATTTGAATAGATTGCTCTGTATGAGAATGACCTAGACAGTTGTCTTATATCCTGAAGCCTGTAAAGGGTAAACATGGCTGAAGGAAAACAATTAAATTTTTTATTTCTACATGACTTCAATTAACAGTAGGAAAGGTTCCATCTACAATGTTATTTACATTCTGCAAATGTTTTTATGTTGCTACTATGTTATAGAAACAGCCGTTAGTCCTTTTTAAATATGTTTCTGTTAAATAAAAGGATTTGAAAATATTTTTTAACTAAAACTAAGCATTATGTCATAAGAATATACATTATAAAATGTTTCCAACTTCAGCAGAAACTAGCTAAAAAGAGCTCTTTCAGCTGTCAAATATAAATAGTCATCTTCTTCCTACAGGTAGGGTAGGGGGTAACCCACCCTAAATAATAAGTCATCTGTCATCAAATGATATGTATACATTTCTAGTTTTGTTATCAAATAGTATCTATATCCCTAACCAGTACTTTTGATTATCAGTTTGTTCATGAAAATATAAGCATTTTGACAGTGAAAAGCAGCTATTATGTTGACTTGCAAAATATTTTAAAAAATAATTAACATCTGTGCAGTAGTCTTATTTTATTGCAGTTATAACCCAAATACTAAAACATCATTTTAATTCATTCCATTCAGTACTTTTTGTATAAGATACATTAACAAATAGACAAACTCCAAAAACATATAACACAACTTTGTGACTCATTGACTCAATTAACTCTAATACATAAACATGCAATAAAACAATTTACTTTTTGAGTCATACATTTTCATGTACGGATTAATTGCTACAATAGGTTTAATTAGACTCTCTTTAAATACAATACGTACGACCAAAATTGAACTCTATGACTGTGACGGGAGCACCGACATTGCCTAATATACCAGGAATATGAGCTTTTCAATGTACTACTAGTCATTATGATGAGCTCTGACCACATGAATATTGATTTATATTGCTAAGGAAGCATTTTAGTAAATAATCTGTCAGGAAAAGTGTTTAGTTTCCTATTATACTGCCATGGGTGTAATACCTGTCATGTTATTTTAATTTACAGATGGTAGTACATTTGTTGAACCACACATAGGTACATGCTCACACCATGGGTCAGCAAACTTCAAGAAAAAGTGAGTTTCTTTCAATATTTTTCTAAAATTTCTTTAAAGCTCTTAATTTATTTGATTCAAACTTTGTTTCGGAAGATTCTTTCGAACATTGTATGTTGGTGTCACAGATCAAAATCGCGAATGGTGAAACAAAGTGTGTATGTTCTAAGGCGGCGAGTGCACATGCGGCTGCGGTGCCTGGGAGCGCCGGCGCGAGGGCGACTCGCCCAGCAGCGTGCACAGATACGTCAGCGCGGTCACCGAGCGGTCCGTGCTCAATTTTTTAATAGAATATAGACAACTGAGCTATTGTGTATCGCGTATTGATAATAATGACATCAACTGTCTCTGAAAGAACGCAGAGTCCGTACAGACGACGAGAACTCACGCAATGCGTTGACTTATTTCTCACTTTGTTTAGTTACGACCGACCCGCACTTACCGCGGATGGTATAAATGCTAGTGTGTCGTATATTTCTCAGTACATATTTAATAACATCTTGTTTGTACGTCACAATTTGGATGCATATGTAAAAAATAGTGACAGACTCGCTATAAATACAAGAAATAAAAATAAACTCTCAACGCGGAAATATCGTTTTCAAAAAGTTAAAAAATCCTTTATGGGTTTGAGTGTACGCATATATAATAAGGTTCCACAAGATATCTTAGACCTTCCTTTTCGTGCTTTTAAATGTAAAATTAAAAGCATACTGTTAAAAAAAGCTTATTATAGCATACAGGAGTTTTTGGTTGATCGTATTTCGGTCAACTAAAAGGTTAGGTTATGGAGCTTTGCTTGTTGACTCATTTGCAGGATACTCTAATGTATACATCAAACATTGTTAAATTGTTTTTAAAAGAGCAACTGTTGAGTTTCTGTCCAGCTCTTCTCAGCAGAGCCGTATTCCGAGCTGGTGGTAGCTTACTCACGGACTGACATACTGTACTGAATATTTTTTTTAATGTAATGTATTTGACGATTCAAAAGTGCATGTAAATGCCTACTTAAATAAAGATATTTTTGATTTTGATTTTATCAGTGTGTGTGCGTGCGTACAGATGGAGCGGGCGCGAGTGTGCGTGTCGGCGTCGTCGGTGGCGCCGGCCGGCCTGCGTGTGCACGGCCTACCGCCGCGTCAGCGACGCCTGCCACGACGACAGGTGAGCTGTGCCGGGCGACCAGACCACACGTCTGTTATTAGTGCACTACTGTTGCCGGTCAGTCTGTGAGCTCATTTAGTGTGCCAGCTTGGTTAGATAGCACGGTGACCTGTTGACCGACGTTGCCAAATGTAGGACTAGACATTTAGTTATCTATTTTATCACCAGTCAATTGATCTCTGAAATGTGTCATGAATTTCAGGCTGGCAGCAGTACTGACACTGGGAGCAAGAGATCTGCGGAGGGAGTTGGATGCTATTGTCATTAACACTGGTTAGTACTGAGTTAACTATATTATTAATTAAACCATTTTAAAGAGGCCTCGTAAACCTACACCTGAGTCGCAAGTCCCAGGGGCTGTTTGCACTCCTCTCCCTGCAGCGCGCTGGGCCCGGCACCCACACGGTGAATCCATGGAATGCTAAGAAGCTTCGTCTCATAACATTATAGTAGTTATTGTAGAATGCTAACTTAAATAAAAAATGAAAAATTGCACCTGACAAGGTAAACTCGAAACAGAAACCCCTGAGATACCGTCCTTGACGCTCTTCGATCTGAGCTGTATTTTAAAACTTAAATAAACCAACCATAGCTCTCAAGTTCCCGTCATTTAACAGTCTATTTGATAGTGGATATTAAACATTTAATTATTAGTTCGTACTGACACAACTGACACTGGTGTCTGTTGTAGACGGTGACACAGGCAGAGACATTGGAGAGCCCACAGCAGAGGTGTACGTGTTGTCGGTGGGACCTCGCACGTATGTACTACATTTATATACATTGGCTTTAAACATTGTGACAAAGTACTACCAATTGTTTAACATAAGGCTTACAGATATTATATACAGACTTTTTAATTATAAATTACAATATTACATGTTAGTCTACTTAGCGTTTTTAATAAATGGGCAAATTTTAGAAATATGTGTTTGTCCTCTCATATAATAATATTCTTAATAAAATTACACATTTACAAAAAGTTTATCATAATTGGAGCATTAATTTAAAGAAAAAAAAACAAATTATTAAGTGTTACTCCATACACCTTACAAACATTACTTCAAAACTATTAACAGCATTTAAAATATTTTATATTTTTAACTGTTTATCTGAAACACTAATAAAATATAAAAATAGATTCAATAGATGTGAATAATAATGAAATAAGTCTGTATACATGGAAAGAAGTGGTGTTAGTATGAACTGGTTAGGTTGAATATGGGTGGGGAGGCAGCTTAGAGCTGGGAGACGGACATAGGATACTTTTTATCTCGTTTGATCACATTTATTTATTTATTTTATGACAAATTATTTAATTACTATCTGAAAGTCACTATTATATGTTAGTTCTATACTATTCTAATAGATGGCGGTAGAAGCGTATTCCTTCGCTGCATTCAGTAAATATCCAATAGACGGCGCTTTGATAACGTAAAATGTTTCATATAAGCTAAAACTTAATAAGATAACCGGCCACGTGTTGCTGAGGATATGTATAACTTAATATATTATAGTAAACACAATACTGTGAAATTCAGTATGTAAAATATTTTTTACAACAATCTACGATTTATAATAGATTTTCAGCTTTCAGCACTCCTTTTCAATATAAAGTTTAACATAGAATAATAGTCTTACATTTTGATTTTGATCAATCAATTCTAATATTATAAAGAGGTAAAGTTTGTATGTTTGTGGGTTTATAATTTAGTAGTTTATTTGTACAGGTATAATTCAAAGTAAACTATCCAAATCTAAAAATATTTAGAAATAACCTTTACTATATTATATATTATTTTATTCCTTTGAAATATTAATAGGGCTTTTCGTTGAGAACAATTTTGAAATAATATTGACCAATAAAAACTCTAGCGAGGAATTTCTTAGGAGCTCTCTGTTCTGTTCTCGCGGAAGCAGTCGCGGGGAACAGCTAGTTATTTTATGTATATGTAAGTGTCGTTGTATATAACGTTTATAATGATATTTTCATATATGTGTGTTATTTCAGTGATGGGGAGTCTTCCTCCGAGGGTCGTGCAACTGAGCTGGTGCAAGCAAGTGACCAGTCCATACGGAGGTTCCAAGTTAGTATTCAATGACTGATTATATGTACGAATTATACATAACGAGGATTGTATTTTAATTAAAAATACTTCAATATGTTAAGCAATATTGGTTATTATGTTTGCAGTAATAAAGGTGACAATTGTTTAAACAATATATATATTGTTATACATTACCGCAGGTGGTGTGCGGAGGTGAGCTGCGCGCGTTGTTGCTACGCGGGCCGCTGCCGCCGGCGCCGCCGCCGCCCACCGTACACACACAGGTACGACACAACACACACACAGCTACGACACAACACACAGCTACGACACAACACACACAGCTACGACACAACACACACACAGCTACGACACAACACACACACAACTACGACACAATACACTTCTATGACACAAACACACTTCTACGACACAAACACACTTCTATGACACAAACACACTTCTATGACACAGACACACTTCTACGACACAAACACACTTCTATGACACAGACACACTTCTACGACACAAACACACTTCTACGACACAAACACACTTCTATGACACAAACACACTTCTACGACACAAACACACTTCTATGACACAGACACACTTCTACGACACAAACACTTCTATAACACAAACACACTTCTACGACACAAACACACTTCTATGACACAGACACACTTCTATGACACACACACAAACAGCCACGACACACACAAACACACACTACTACGACACAAACACACTTCTACGACACAAACACTTCTATGACACAACACACTTCTACGACACAAACACACTTCTATGACACAAGCACACTTCTATGACAACAGACACACTTCTATGACACACACACAGCCACGACACACTTCCATGATACACATACACACAGCCACGACACACACAAACACACACTACTACGACACACAATCACATTAAAATAATTTAATAGCAATTCATAACAGTGTGTAAAATATACTATTTCTGTAAAACTAACCCTAAGATATCAGTTGAATATTGAGTTCATGGCTGCAGGTGGACTACAAGCACTGTCTGGTGCCGGACCTGCAGGAGATAACGGCGTGCTCGTTCTACTGGGGGAAGATGGACCGGTACGAGGCGGAGCGGCTGCTGGATAACAAACCGGAAGGCATGCTCTGTTCTAGATCTTGTTCTTCGTATCTCACACGTCCGCTCGTCGACTCGACTCCACCGCGCCATCTCGACTGCATCTATATTCTACATTTCATGTTTAATATCCTAGCATTCTTCAAGAATCACCGGAAGCCAGCATTACAATAATTAAACTTTCGTTTTATGTTAATGATAAATTAAATTTTACAAGCGTAAATATTGCGCTCCAGGTACGTTCCTGCTCCGCGACTCCGCCCAGGAGGAGCACCTGTTCTCGGTGTCGTTCCGGAAGTACGGACGATCCCTCCACGCTCGCATCGAGCACTACCAGCACCGCTTCAGCTTCGACTCGCACGACCCCGGGGTCTTCGCGGCCCCCACCGTCACCGGACTCATCGAGCATTACAAGGTGACCCCCCCCGACGCGACCCCTCTCGACCACCAACCCCGCATACTAACGAGCCCCCCATCCCCAGCAGGACCCGGCTTGTGTAATGTTCTTCGAGCCGATGCTGACGGCGCCCCTCCCTCGGACTTCGCCTTTCGCCCTCCAGCAACTGGCGCGGGCGGTGGTGGTGTCGCACGTGAATTACGACGGCGTGGAGCAACTGCCGCTGCCGGCCCGCCTGCGCGCCTACCTCAAGGAGTACCACTACCGCCAGCGCGTGCGCGTGCGCCGGCTCGAGAGCGACTCCTACGAGCGCGCCTAGCACGCGCTCTACCACCTGCCGCCGCTGCACTGCCTGCCGCGCCGCTAGCAGCGCGCGAACGAACTCACCTGTGACTGACACATACGAACTAATCTAACTACTCTGTCCCGACGATATGATTGAAAATAATATAATATAGTAATAAATGAAAAGTGATACAATTGGGCTTATTTAACTATTAGATGTAAATATAAAGTAGCTGTCTTTGTTTTGGCGACTTCAAAATGATCAGAAAACTATATTTTATTTGGGAAAACTTAAATAGTATTAATATTTATTGCCTCACTGAATTGTGGTGAGTACGAGTTCTTGTATGTTAGTGATTAATAATATATAACTATGTACGTCTGTGTGTACTCGGTATTGTTGCTGTAAATATTATTTATATGAAACTATATATAAACTACTGTTACTGACATGTGTGTACATGCTACATGTTTCTCCTAAACTGATGAGTGAGACTTCTCTGCCTCGTTGAATGTGTCACATGTAATACAATGGAACTGTTTTTTTTATTTTATATAAGTTAAACGTGCTAAGGATGTTAACAATGTTTTATATATTTAAAGTCTACATCCAGTCTGTTAAATGTGCTATCAGATATCAGAGGAGTCTTTCATCTCGTGTATAATAGCTATATATTTTATAAAACTCATGTAACGTAGATACAGATTGATTATTGTGTGGGAGGTCGTTGACCTGCAGTGGTTTGTGTATATTGTATGATGGTAGACTGTGACCTACAGACGCTAAGCGTACGGTCACCAACTATATACATATGTATTATAACATACATTGTTTTATTTGAAACCCTTTATTTATCAATAAATAAGACATCAACTTGACAGCCGACAAGCAAGCATAAACTCAGAATAAGCAAAATGCAGCTAATAAATTTGGTGTAACTTAAACCTACTTGTAATGTGAGTGTAAAGAAGTATTGACATATATTTAATTGTAATTCCAACCCTCACTCTTCCGTCAACAGCCACATACCAGTTCAATCAGTATCGACAGCCAACCAGTCACATATATTTTACTTCCCAAATGACAACTATTATTAAACAGAATTCTTTTTTCAACACGCTTTTATTAACTTGGGTTGTATGTATCTATGTATGTAACGGAATCTTTGAGCTCGATTTTCGCCAGCTTCCAGCGGTCGGATTCATTGGAAATTTTACACATCTATCAAGGAACGATGACAATGCAATAATATGAAAACAGTTTCTCATTATTAGAACCGCTGGGATTGATAAATTCTTTTATAGATCCTTCGCATGCCTGCAGTTTCGGACAATTAATCGTTCAAATTCTTATTACTAGTTTTTAGCGTAGCGCGCGTATTACTAAATAGTAATTGATATTACTAAAAAGTAGTTACTAATTAGTAGTTAAATAAAACTCGGTCTACTATTATCAACAACTGCAGTTATTAATTATTGTGCGAGGAGCCCTATGGTTATATTATTTATATGGTTATGTTATATTATATATATATATATATATATAATATAGCTTAGATCCAAAATGTAAATTATTTCAAAATATTGGTTAAGATATTTTTAGATTCGGAAAAGTTACTTTGAAGATTACCTCGAACAAATAAAACTATAAAGTACAGGTATTGATGATTTTTTACATTTTAAAAGGTGATAAAAGTGCCGACAATAATCAAACCATATTATTCATACCTCTGTAATAATCTCTAGAGTCTTCGCGAACGAGGTCGCGGGCAACGGCTAATATGTGATAAAATGATCATCCTCTTTCAAAGCTAGTGGCTACCGTGGCCACGTATTTCACGTGGTCACGCTAAAGCGGCTTGCGGTTTCCTCATCCTGTACCTGAATGCATTATATTATATTCATCTATAAAAATCTCCGCCTACATAGATCTCTTCACTCTCTGGAATATCCATTACCAAAGCATAAGATATTTCCAAACTTCTCTTTTCCCCCCTCAGTTACAGGTGGTGGTGCGTTCACACTACAAAACAAAACTACAAAACTACATTAAAAAAACGCCAACGCTTCTTAATTACTTTTACAACTATTGTTCTTTTGCTTGTTCTTTTGACCTCTGTTACATGTTCTTTAAAATATTATAATTTTAAAGTTTTAAATATTATTCCTACATTATTTCGTTTTCCTTCGCTTCTAAAATAATTAATTTTGTATCCTTCTCCATATCTTTAATAAATCTGCTATTTGCCTTTCTCTTGTAGTCATCGTCCGTACATTCAACCTTGCACACCTCAGTCTCTCCTCTCCCTGATATCAGTTTATAAGTAATATAAGATGATATCCACTTGTGTTTTATTCTGTTAGTTGGCTTTTAGCCCCTCTAGGAAAGATATAAAGTGGTTCTATTAATTTTTAAGCCGCGACAGCACGCATTATCCTCAAATTGTAAGTATTAGTAGAAATATTTTTTTACATAAGTACTCCTGAAGGAGCAGGAAATTGAACACAGGACCTTCAATCGATAATACCATGAATTATGAAATAAAACATTGTTTTTATCTAACATCCTCTTTTATTACACCAAATAAATTATAAAGTTCATAGACAATATTATTAATTTTAATTATTATTTAATAAAAAGCGCATGCACGTCATCTATGGTAGTGTTAACTTAGTGCTTATATCTAATCTAAACGAGAAAAATCCTAATACATGTGTAACTCATTTTGTGCTGATTTCATAAAACAATTGTAAAAATAGATTTCTCTCAAATAACATAATATTAATACTGAAATTATTATAGTAATTGTATTGAATTTGTGATTTTACTATAACAGTAAACAATAAATACGGAATGCGTTCGTGGACATCTAAAATACTTGTTCCTATACAGTAATCTTAACTACAAATTTACAGTAAACAAGCCTTAGCAAGACTCAGCAACAAAATGCCAATAAATATAATAATCTATTTTATTTTACAAGAGGACTCCTTTAATCGAAATCTATTATAAAACCTAGACACGGCGTTTGTTTAGCCGCCGCCTTAATAATGCAGACCGGCCATCTTTAATACTCTGACATATCTTGATATGTTGACTAATATTTCATATGGCAAGACTGTTTGTAGAATTTATATAAAAAACGAGAAAATTATTTACTCAGACGTCTTAACTCTATCTTAAAATAGAAATGACTTAACAAATATCTAAATATATAAAATGAACACAATTCATGACATTTTTAACTCAACGCGTCGCAGTTTGTATTAAGTCACTTAATTTAAAACATGTTCATGATGAAGCCTCCAGGGCGCAACTATAACAGTAAATGCACAAAGTACTTACTATCTTTGAGTATATTTAAATATTATTTCTAATTGAATACACGTTAGAACTACATTTAAATATAAAACACTAATTATTTTTATAAAGTTTATTTGAATACCTACAAATTTAAAATGCAGTCAGTTTGTAATTAAAAAAAATATTAAGGAGATTTTTTTATTCATTAGGCCGTACTATTTTGTATAAGTTAGGCCGGATTGAAAAATAAACTTCTTGACCAGTCAAATATTTGAAGATACAGAACAGAAAATTAATCATTGTATATGTATTTTAGGTAAATAGAATATATATATATTTTTCAGTTATTAAATTTTCAGAGCTGGTTCAGCACGTGAGGTGGCGTCAGTGGTGTCTGCAGGTCTAGTGTAAGAAGGGCGTGATCCTCGCGGGACATTTTTTCCCGCACGCGCACTTCCGTACTATTTCTATGTCTTTGGTGTACCGCGTGCCGTCCGAACAGACGAGACGAATCTGAAATATAAAAATTAATAATATCTTCAAATATTTCATTATTATTTGAGTTCTTATACATCAATACTAACTTTATAAAGAGTTAAAACTTTATTTAATGTTTTTATATTGTTTTCACACAGAAACTACTGAACCGATTTCAACAATTCTTTTACCGTTAGGAAGCTCCATTTTCACTGAGCGATATATTACATAAAAAAAAAATAGCCATAAAGAAATAGTCGTCGCGCGAGCAGTGGAAAGTACGGATGATATAATAATTGTCGAACACAGTATACAGTAGTAATATAGAACGTGTCAGTATCGTCTATAAAGTAAGCGATGCAATATGTCCAACTACTGTAGCTACGTCGCTATAACTACTTACATTTTACAAAGAGATAGAAGTGCCGACAATAATCAAACCATATTATTCATACTTCTGCCTTATCATATTCAATTATATTTTATTAAAAACCTTTAACATACTTTTTAAATTATTAAAATCGGACATTCCATTCCAAAGATGTAAGAATGTAAATCTAAAGAAAATAATAAAATAAACGGGTAACTCTGTGGTTACGGGACATCGATAATACTACAGATAATCGATTAATTTATCTGTTGGAAGTAATCTTCAAAGTAACTTGTCCGAAACTACAAATATATTGACTAATATTTAGAAATAACTTTCACGTCGAATCTTAGCTATATTATATATATTATACCCTAGAATTAATATTAGGGCATTTTGTGAAGAGCAATTTTAAAAATAAAGATGGGGAATGGAGTCCTCGCGGTTGAAATCGCGGGCAAAAGTTAGTTTAGAATAAAAAAAAATAAAAAAATTAATATTGTTTACGTACCTTCCTCTTTTTAGTTTTTCTGGGTGCGCAGCACATGGCCCGTGCGCAGGCGGGTCCCCCGGCGGCGGGGTCTCCCGGGCTCCCGGAGCCCCGGGCGGTAGAACAGCGTGCCCCACGCACCGGGCGGCGGCTCCGACACGAGCCCTCGGTTATGAATTCCCGTATTGCTTCCTGATTATTTAGAGATTATTAAAGAGAAGAAAATAATGATTTCGGTTTTTGATTATTTAAAACTAATCGATTGTTTAATTGATTTAAGGGATTTTAGTAGCTTTAGAGACGAGTCACCTTTCGACAAGCCGCATTAGATGTCGTCGGCGGTTCGGGGGCCTCGTCGGGGGACCGCTTCGGTGCAGGGGCCGCTGGAAATATACAAATATGATACCGTGTTATTAGCGTATACTAACATGCAATATAAAAGATAAAATAATGTATTCACCCGGCGATGCCTGCACGTCGTTAATGATCTGTTTCCTCGGAGGTAGTTTCGACTGCGCGATGACCGGAGTGCCTCCTGGAATACGTATAACAATCATTTAAAAGTGGCTCAGTAAGAGACGGTACCTAATAAGTGATGTAACTACTCTTTCATAACCCTCGTTCCTTCCTCAAAGGCCGGCGACGCTTGTGTAATTCTTCCGATGTCGCTCGAGGCCATCGGATCACACGACCCTCACTTGCCACGGTCTATATGATAATAAGTGTATGCAGTATGGGGACTGACCCACGGAGGCCCGCCGCTCGCACTGCGCGCCCGCGGTGCCGACGCGGCAGCGGCACGTGTAGTCGGAGCGGGAGCCCGCCTCGCGCACGCAGCGCCCGCCGCGGACGCACGGGTTGGGCACGCACGGGTCCTGCACCACAGGGACGTCACTTCCGACTCTTTACTCGGTTTACACATACTCGTATAGTTCTGGTACAAGAATGTACACGTGTGTTATGTCTCCCTCCACCTGTCAGGTTGGAGTCTCTTAACGGATTTTACGAAAGTAGTCCAATCGAGTATGTGATGATAATTGGCGACTTTAAGTTTTGTAAAATGAGTCGCTCAGCTCTGACAACATTTAAGGATATCAATAAGATAACTCACACTTATTAGTATTTGACTTGAAATGAAAGATTGAAGTACCAAGAGTAAAAATATCTAAAATTACGAAATATCCAAAATGGTTTCATTAACCCATTGTTAAATTTCTTGCTGAAAAATAATGTTTACGGAGCTAATAATAGCAATAACATCTAAAAGCATATAAAACAAGAATCATAAATAAAATAACTATTGAAAAATATCAAACGATAAATAAATGAATTCCCCCCCCCCGCTCACCCTTACCGGTTCGTGTGCTCCGTCCTCCTGAAGGGCGTGGGGCGGCGCGGGTGGCTCCTCCCCTCCACCGGAGGCGCCCCCCACCCCGCCACCTCCACCGCCCCCGCACCCCGCAGTGGTGCGCGACGCTCTAGCCGCATTCACGAAGTCCACGCGCTTGTGGTTGATCCACGCCTCCTTCAGACAGCCTTAGGGATAATTAGATGGATCGTGATCTTTCTTTGCAATTACAGTTATGTGCCTTATGTTCTAATATCTGATACCTTTGAAGCTAGTGATATTCCTGAGATGCCACTTGCTGAAGGCTTCTTTGGCCACGTCGGACGGCACTCCGCCGATAAACATAGGACGTTCTAGACGCAGGAACTCGTTAGTACCTGGAGAGAACATATCATCGGATCTATGTATTCAATCTTTATAAGTTATTATAGGAATAACTTATTAGTCTTCAGAAGGAGAGTTAATTAAAAGACTAAAGGGTCTTAACTGTATCACTGTAGTTGGATTAAAAATATTTAAAATGAATTTGGACCAAATTTGGGCTAGATTAGATAAAATATTTTCATCAGTCCGTGTGTGTAACGTACCTTCATTTATAATAGACCTGGCGGGACCGTCGTCGACACGGAGGGTGAAGTTCTTCTTGACAGCCAGAAGTTCAGCTTTGTGGTAATTACCGTCTGATACCATTTCAAAACTAAAAATAATATATTTTTTTTAAGAAAAGTTGAAAAAAAAATACTGCAAATACATCAACACAAGAAAAATAAACTAAAAACCTAGTTCATCCAGCTCACCTGTACATAGTAGAAGTAGGGTGGTTGCCGACATCGTAGCTGATGCGGATCCGTCCATTGAACAGTTCCACCGCTAAGTGCTCGTTGTCGCCGAAGTACATCAGCACCCCGTGTAGCTGCTTGGTGCTAAAAACTACAAATAAGGGATTTAAATATTAAAACTGATATTTGAAACCACACAGTCGGTCAATCCTTTATAAACTTCTCACATACTTAAATTATGTTATAATATAAATTACGTGTATATAAAGATATTTGTTAGAAATAAATGACTTACCAAGAGTTACGTTAGCTTGTGGCGAAGTGCGTAAAGGTTCCAGTTCCACGAGAGAGTCGTTGTGATTGAATGTCAGAGAGGTCAAGTATTCGCAGTAACGACCTACACAGACACCGAATATTAAAGAAGCAACAATGGAGTATTATTTAGGGTGAAGTGATTGACAGAAAATATGTGTGTTCATTAATAATAATTAGCCATTGAATTTTAAAACAAGGAAATATTAAATGGTAATATTTAAGGTGTTAAATGTCACGCAAATTTATTAAAGAGCTTATGAAATACGACAGAGTACCTCAGGGTTGTCATTTTGGACCATTACTGAATATCATATTTAATAAATAAGTGCAATGTGTCATGGAAATACTGATTTGAAGGTACGTTTTTCGGCGTTCATGTATATGTAAGGATGTATGTATGCGTACCCGAGTAGCCCGGCGCACACTTGCACAGGTAGTCGGCGGGCGGCGCCAGCAGCGGCCGCTCCATCATGATGTCATCCTGGAGAGCATCCACTGATATTTAATTATACACCCGTCGGATGTGTGCTTTGGTGTAAGTATCTTTATCAATGTGACACTTCAAAACTCAAATATTTTAAAAACACACAAAGTCGTCGTTGTGTGGTCGTTGCGTGTCCGTATGTGTATGTGTAATGTGTGTGTGTACACGCACGTGCAGCGCCAGCGCGGGCAGGTAGCAGACGCCGTGCACGCAGTCGTGGTGCGCGCAGGGTGAGGTGCCCAGTGCAGCGTGCGGCGCAGCCTCGCAGTAGCGCCCGGCGTGACCCGATACGCACGCGCAGCTGTACTCGTCCAAACCATCCACGCAGGTTGCACCGTTCTGAGGGTAGTATGGATTGAGTTGGAATTCATTTAATTTTTGGGAATAGTAAATTTTTTATTCCATAATTTGCTTTACTATTTTTTTTTAGTTAACCCGTACCTGCCTGTAGTTTCGAGTGAGTCACAGTTATCGAGGAACAAAAATGGCATAAACTAAAGCGAGTGGAACATGAAGAGGAGTCCATTTGGAGTGGAGTGGAACATGAAGAGGAGAGAGAACAGGAGTCGAGCACCTACACTTCGGTAAAATATTAATTTAATGTTGAAATAGGTACATTCAGTCACCTGGCACATATTGTTAATGCAGTCGTCGGCGTTGATGGTGCAGTTCTGCCCCGAGTACCCTCGCGGGCAGGCGCACGTGTAACGGCTTCCGAGGTCCACGCACGAGGCACCGTTGGCGCACGGATTGAACCCAGAGGTACAGAACGGAATCTTCTTCTCGCAGAATTCTCCTATTGATTGGAAATGTTGGTGTTTGGGATTTTTAATTTCATATTGATTTAATTTCAGATCTTCATGATGAATGAAGACATAATTATATAGATAAGTAAAATATTAATAAATGAGTATTGTGAAAATCCATAATGGCTGTTCAGGAGATTTTACTTTTCATTAAATGTGAGATCGGAAAACTTGAGAGAGTCAGCTCATGGTTATGCTTGCTATATATTGTTTGAGAATTTTTCTACACGTGACGTACCCATAAAGCCAGGGGCACACTTGCACGTGTACCCCTCGAGGTGATCCACGCACGTGGCGTTGTTCATGCAGCGGTGTGCAACGCAGTCATCGATGTCAACTTCACAACGCACGCCAGTGTACCCCGCGTGACACTCACAGCTATTGAAACATTATATTGTAACTAAAACACACGTAAAGGTAGTTTGAATGTTTTCTCGACTGCCTGACTATCATATTTGAGATAAGCAACTGTGGTATTTAGTATCTTTATGTAACGGAAAACTTTATTAGTAAGTTTATAGTAAGGAATGATTGTTATAATTTAGCTCTTTTAGTTTAGAAAGCGAAATTTCGAAGTCAAAACAAATATATCCAATTTTTTCAAATTACAATTAATACGAAATAAATTGAGAGAGTGAGAATATTAGCAGAGAAGACAATAGGAGATATCACTAACCGGAATCTCCCCTCCTCCAACAGATGGCAAGCACCTTGCGCGCAGGGAGAGCCATAGCAGGCGTCGATCTGATGCTGGCAGGTTTCTCCGTGGAAGCCCCGAGCGCAGGAGCATGCGAAGCCCCCGGCCGCCGTCGCGCGACAGGAGCCCGAGTTGGCACACGGGTTGCGGTGGCAGCGGTCACACTTAGATATCACCTCGGCGGGAGGCTCGCCTGGTATCACAGATATCGAATATTGGAGCGTGTTTTCTCGACTGTATTGGACTTTGTAAAATTGATTATTAAGAAATATTATTAGATTCCTATAAATTTATTTCAATTAAAAATAAATTTAGCATCGACGGCATAGCTTATACAACGTTACTTAAGTCTTGATCGAAGATTTAAAAAATAATTTCCGTTGCAAATAAGCAATTAAATTGTAATTTCACGAGAATGGACCTAAGCGTAAAACAATGACTAAGAAGGCTCCGTAGAAGTAGAAATAGGACCGTATGTCTCACCGTCACAGACGAAGGCGGCGCTGGCGGTGCTGAGCAGCAGTTTGTCCCTCATGGCCGCGGGCGCAGCGCAGCGCGCGATGCCGGCCTCCACGTACTCACCAGACACCTTCACCCACTCCGACAACCAGCGCGCTCGGCAGTCACAGTACAGAGGGTTGGAGCCTAGGGCTCTGTCGACAGGATCCATTTTATAAACTTTATACTTTTTTCTTAAGTAGGAGGTTAAAGGAAATTGAAAGATAGCTCCTGAGAGGTGAAAAGAGGTGCTCGTTAGAAAGGTGTCTTAATACCGTGTTACAATAATTGTTTTCTTTTGAGGTATAATTCTGCCTTTATAAATAACCACTCACACGTGCGATATAGACTCTAGGTCTCTGAAGACGCCGTCGGCCAGCATCGAAATGTTGTTCCCGTGTAGGGATAGCACTCGGAGCTGGGTGAGACCCTTGAGGGCGTCGCGCTGGAAACGAGAATTGGGTGACAGGTGTTGGTTTATAGGAACCAACCTAACATAGCACACATAATTTAGCACAAATACTTTGAGTTTGGTCCTGTTTCGATTTTAGTCAACAACAACAGGCTAATCTTAGCATAGTAGAGTTTGAATTGTAAGATTGAGTAAGATCTAAAACACAAACCTGTACACATCGTAGCCTGTTATAACTAACTATGAGAGTGGACAGCTTAGTGAGGCCTTCGAATGTGTTGTTGGACAGCACGCTGATCTTGTTGTTGGAGAGATCGAGGCGGGTCAGGTGCGTGAGATGACGGATCTGGTCTGCTGAGATGCTGGTGATCTCGTTTGATTCCAGGTAGCTGGAAGATTGAATAGGTTTGTGTTTTGAGTGGTCTTGACTCCGTAAAAAGATAAAAGATAAAAAAGATAAACTCCGTAGAAGAGAAAAGCTTCATTTACAAGACATAACCTCGACAAGACCAATATCTATTGTGTTATAATGACTTGAATCTACCCGTCGTTGCATAAAATAAAGAGATTAAAAAATAAGTCTGTCTGAGAAACATTAAAAACTAATTATAGGTATAGAGGCTCGTTATGGTACGAGAGACCACCCGTGCGGCAGTGTACTCACAGCTCGGTGGTATAGGGTGGTATACGCGGTGGTAGCGAAGTCAGACGCGCGCGAGCACAGCGCACCACCGACCCCGCGCACGCGCACCGCGACGGGCAGTAGTCGGCCGGCAGGCAGCCGCGCTCGTCCGCTGCGACACGAGACCGACACGAGGCTTAACTTACGTGCTTCTTATTTAGTTTTAAGTAATGTATGTGTTTGGTATTTACTAAGTTGGTGAATTAAAATACACTGGTTGTGGTTTTAATATTTTGTAATGTAATACGTAACTTATCGTCTAGAATTTTCTATTTCAATTTTAGATTTGTTATTTTATTTCGAATTCGATTTGGATCTGGACTACTTTGTAATCGAGGGATGCACCCTGAGTGTGTGTGAGCCGCTATGAGTTGTAATAGATTATAAATGAAACTTTAAATATATATATATTCAGACCAGCTCGGTTTCTTTTCCGAGCCTGTGATCCAATGAGCCATTAAAATAATGTTTTGTAAATAACTATATATAAAGAATGATAAAGAATGTAGGTAGCCCTTGGATCTCGAAAAAGTCCGTCGTGGGAATCGAAAACGAGACCGCGACTGCGTACTTTGTCGGGGTAAAATAGTGTCATGATGCTATATACAACGGTGGTAGTACTGACGAGTACACTTGAAGTCTACGGCCTCGAGCTGCTGCAGCTCAGTGCCGTGCAAGGCGGCTGGCAGCGCGCATGCGGCGCCGGCCGCCAGCCGCCGCGAGCGCAGCCAACCTGGCAGCCACGACATGTGGCACGAACACGCCAGAGGGTTGTTAGCCAGGGAGCTGAATGCGGAAGGTGTTCAAGTTAGTTGTCATATTTTTTTTTGTGTTGACAGTTAATCTTTTGTACTAATGAGAAAGGTTGAAAAGTGTAGTCACACTTTAAAGAAAAATACCTGGATAACACAAAAAATGGGTCGGTGTGGGAATCGAACCCGGGAACTTAGCTTGGCAGTTGAGTCACTGACTGTAACAGCAAACATCATCTTTTGCTATTCATTCAATAACTTTAATCTTATATATATTACTTTGATATGACATATATACTAACAGCGTGGACAGCACGGTGAGGTGGTCGAAGGAGCCCGGCGTGATGCAGCGAATCTTGTTATCGGTTAGTGATCTGGAAAAATTCTTTTTAGTGAACAAAAACCTCTAAATATTTCTTCACAGGCAAGTCGGAGCGCGTGTAAAGATGCTTGTCACGTTATAATGTGATGTCAAGACATTCAAGCGAGGCGGGGAGTATTCTCCCCGCGTTTGATTTATTGATCAATTAAAAATAGCGGCGTCGTCTATGCTGCCGGAGTTCTACAGAGCCACTATCAATCAAAGGTGTCAAAGGTATCCGTGAAAGTATATGGACTCACAAAGTAGTAAGGCTATGTAGTCCGAAGAACATCTTATCTCCGACAGTTTGCAGCAGGTTCCCATCCAGCAGCAGCTCACGCATGGCGGCTGCACCGTCGAATGCATTATCCTCGATGATAGTGATTCCTGAACGTGGATGGATGAATATATTAATAGACCTTCAATTTTTTCTGTGTCAGGTCATAAAAGCTATAAAAAAGCTTATTTGACGAAACTTGTATCACTGTGCACTCCGAGAATAAAATCAACATTATGTGGCTTCCTACACATTTAAACCAAAGTCAATTATTATCGCTAATTATTAAAGAAATGGATCGTAATTTTAATGTTTATTAGAGTAAACTAAATCAGAATGGATGAACTTGTAATTTTGTATTATTAATAAATCCAATTAAATGTCATCATACCGTTATTTCTGAAGTCCAACTTCGTGAGGTCGGGTAATCTACCGAACAGACCATCTGACTTTATTTGTCCCAGATTGTTTTCCGGCATTATCCTAGAAATAATAAAATATTTTAGAATTTGAGACTTTAAATGTTTTAGCATAGCTATAAACGAGCTATTAACAAAAACAAAGATGATTTAATTTTTAATAAAAAATAACAGTACACGTTAGAGCTAGTGGCAGGCTTCCTTCTCTTGGAAAAATCTACAAATGTGTACCCTGGCTCAAACCATGTCCAAAGCGAAAGTTGATTCCGAAAAGGTACCGGTGAGTGTTTGTGTTTGTGTGTTGTCTGGTGCTAGTATCGTACACTACAGCTACAGTAGAGCTGTATTCTCAGTAATTGTTTATCAAGATGGAATGTTAGCCGGTAAACAACTGAGACCGGTCAATTATTTGGGCTCACTGCTACTTTGGGACAACGCTAGACCGCTAGACGTCATACTTCACGACCGTAACGTCTCCGACACCCACCAATACCGTACCGTACCCTGTTCTGGGACCTTTTTCCAACAGATTATCTTTATTTTTTGTAATTTGGACAACCTATTTTCAGCAATATAATTAATGAATTATATATAAAATGGCATACATATGTATTGTTAGTGGACCCTTCGATTATATACATAACTTTAGTTTCTTTTTCTATATGAATAATTAATCTTGTATGTAAGTACAGTACGTACGGCCAACGAGTTATTTGCAGATCACATATATATGTCCGTGGGTACTCACAGCGCGTGCGTGGTGAGAGGCAGGTCCCGCGGCAGGTCGCTGAGCCCGGCGCGGGCGCAGGCCACTCGCACGCCGCGCGCCGCTCCCGCGCACGCGCACGCCGCCGGGCAAGGTGGGGGCGCTGCGCCGCACGGGGGGGGTGGCACCTCGCCCGCTGCGGAGAACACACTCACTCACTACTGGGCCACACGTATGCATGTGAAGACTACGAAGGGGTCTACGTTCCACTCGGGGAAATTTTTGAGAGCTTTTATTTGTGTAAATATCTGATGGACTCTGTTACTTTAAATCATAACTTGTTAAGTGACCTCTATACCCACGTTTACACTTAAAGTTCTCCTCTCGTAGGGCGTCGATGCGTTTCCGGTTCATCCTCTTAGGCGCGTCGCACTTCGCGCCTGAGGTCTCGATGGGGTTCCGTCGGAGGTACGCCCCCAGCCAGCGGAGGGAGCAGTCGCAGGAGAAGGGATTGCGACCCAGATGTCTTAAAATTAAAGTTTCGAGTTGAGTGACGTATCTTATCGCTTATATCTAACGGATATACTATAATTTAAATATTTATAATTATTTGAAGGAATAGTTAAAAGTATCTAATGATGATTTTTATTTATTTAGAATATATATTATACTATATATATCATTACTTACAAAGTCTGTATTCCAGTGAGAGAGTCGAAAGTTCCATTTGGAAGAGATCTGATGTTGTTGTCGTAGAGAGATCTATAAAATATTAAAAATATATATACTATAGATGTTAATAAATTATAATATTACTGCGAAAGTCGGAAACCAATCTTTCTCACTTTCTTAAAAAAAAATATATATATATATTCATCATTCCTCCCTCTTCTGTAAAGGTTTCTAAACATTTACTAATGGCTATAATTGCAGATGTCCATGAACGACAGTAACCACTTATCATAAGAAGAACCCTTTAGTCGTCTATTTTAATTTAAAGAAGAAGAAGCTTTCTTAACGAAAAGTGGTAGGAAAAACTGTAAACAAGGAATGATCCATAAAAAACTTGGAGATATGGAGAAAAGTAAATCTCGGGAGTAGAAGGGAAGGGGTTTTGGGCCGCTTGAATTATTAAAACTCAATTCTGATATCTAAGGACGTCAGTGTGGAGACGAGCCAGAGCAAACCTTCTTAATAAGTAGCTAGCAATAAAGAAGTCTTTACTCACAATAACTTGAGGCTCTGTAGATCTCTGAACGTGTCTTTCCGGACGCAACTGATTTCGTTTGAATTTAAGAGTCTGAAATTACAAATATTTATATTATCTCTGTCTTGTTTTTAATTATTTTTATTTATTTAGACTATACTTACAGAAGTTGTAACGACCCCAAACCGTGGAATATACCAGACGGTAGATCTTTTATTTTATTTCCATACAGCACTCTGGAATTGTTTCGTTTTTAATTATTATATGAGTCACAGTCAATCATTATACGATGACTCAGTTGTCAAGGAGGCGCAAGTTAGAACGACGATTACTGGTGTATTTTAAAGTGCAAATACCCGTATATACTCACAAGGACGTCAAATGTGTTAGACCATTGAAGGCGTCAGCGGCCATCTTGACTATCTTATTGTTGGAGAGGTCGATGCGAGCGACTCGCTTAACGGCTGAGAAAGCACCCGCCCCTACTTCTGTTATCTCGTTCTGTTCTAGACGACTGAAAATATTGAAAATATGAAAGAAATCAAGTATTATATCTACTGGATTTAGAGACTAGATTTATGGAACTGGAAAGAGCTCAGCGGACAATATTAAAGGTTATGTATTTTAGACCCTACAGGTTTCCCACTGATGATTTATATCTTACCAGCAATGTGCTTTCCGTCAGGAAGTTGTTTATTTTTAATGTTATAGTAAGAAAACAAAAAACTCACCCGTATGATAGTCGTTTAAAATATATGAAAAGGAGAAAAGATCTTGTTGCTCTTACGAGCACCTCTAGAACATCATTTGCCAGGAATCATTTTAATATACAATCTAGCCATCTTTATAATATTATTAATAGAAAGTTGGAGATCTATTCTATGAACATAAAAAATTGTAAAAAGACATTGACAGAATGGCTTCTTTCCCTAAAGTATGAGGAAGTTGAGTTGCTTTTAAGCATTAAGAGTTGACTTTGTATACACACATACACACACACACACACACACACAATACAATCTTTTCCACGCAATTATTCATATTTACACACATCAATACACATATTATCACACTTATCGACAAACACATACACACACACACACACACACACACACACACACACACACACACTTCACTTTTCAAATGCCTGTTATATTCAATATTTAATTAATAATTTAATTTAATATGATCATGTTGTTATGGAGGAACGGAGTCTTCTGGCACAGGGATAATTTTACTTATCCTTAAAAGAAGACTTCAACCTTTTTGTGTAAATGATTGGTTGAATTTTGAAATAAATTATTATTATTATTATTATTATTATTAATAAGTTAAAAAAAAAACTGGCTACTTTTGGACGACGAGTAGTTCCGCTCCAAAATCACATTCACACCAAAATATCCTTTGAAACTAAATATTTTTTTATTTAAGAAACTTTGAAAACTCAAGGAATAATCTACATCTGTCCTCACACAGAGATGTTCAATTCCATTCCAACTCAAAGCTAGTGAACTCTTCTTCACACTTGTCCACATTTGATCACCCCAAACCAAACTTACATCTCAGTGGCTCGATGCGGGATGGTGGTAGGCAGTTCCGTGAGCAATTTCTCGCGGCAGTCGACTGTACCATCGGGCGAGCAGCGACAAGCGGGCGGGCATCGCGGCTCTGACGAGCATTCCGCTATAGTACCAGGGCCTGCGGGAGACGTTATAAGTGGAGGGAAAATTAGCTGATGGTCTTATATGATAAATGGTTCAAAACTCCCGTTCACAAGTCATAAGCACGGGGAGGACAGAAAAAAGGACGCATGTTAAAAGAGGAGCTGTTTGTTTTTAAATAATAGCCTGCGGTCACGGAAATCAATGATCGGAGATTGAAATCTCCGAAACCGAAGTAGAGAATTAAGGCTTAAAGTCCTGTTATAAATATTTTCGAAGAATGTTTAAAATTTGTCTGTTCTTTTTTTATAACATTTCAAAATATGAGGAGTTAATTACGAACCGTTGCAGATTAAATCTTGTGCCTCCAGCTCGGTCAGCATCGCTCCTCTCAGCGTTGCTGGAGCCTGACATCTGGAATAAGGATTATTTAGTTTATCTCTCCACAGTATATTACCAAGACCCAGAGTCTTGAGTAACGAGTGCAAGTTTATAAATAATATTTATAAGATATATAAAACATACCTTGCTCCCAACCCAAGAATGCCGGCAGCGCGCACAGATGCAGACAAACGAGAAACGCGACAGTCGCACACGATCGGATTGTCCGTCAGTCGCAGCGTGTGCAGACGGGCTACGGACACCGCCTCCAGTGACAAGTAGGTGAGATTATTGTTGTTTAAAGTTCTAAAACAATTTTATTTAATATATTTAACAGAATAATTATTACATCATAATATTTCCGGTTAACAAGACAAATGGACAAGTTGAAAGAGTAAGTTCTTACAATACTTCCAGACTCTTCAAATTCTCCAGCGCTTTCTCATCAATACATTTGAGCTGGTTTCCGTCAAGATGGAGACTCTTCAGCGCAGTCAGCCCTCGGAACGTCCTCTTGCTGATCGCCGTCAACTCGTTACGGCTCAGATCCCTGCAAGGAGTCCACATTATTAATATGTATTATGTAATATTAATGAACCCCAAAAAAAAAAGATTTATTTTTAAATGTATGTTTTCAGCTTTTGGATGACAGTTTTTGAGGAAGACAAATGTGGCTTGAGCTTTAGTTGTATATTATTTTTTAGGTTTTCTTTTGTTATTATTTTTATTATTAATCAACAAAAAATATAAGAAAAATATTGTTTTTTTAATAAGTATGTTTGATAGAACGCTTGAACATCCTGTATATATTTTATTGTTGTTATTTACGTCCGTATATTGTAATTATTACAAGACTTATCTTACATATAAGATTTATGTACACATACTGGTGATATAATTTACTTTTATGTTAGTGTGTGTTGTCGGACACCACAGCCTGTCTAAAACTGACCTACACGAATATATCTGTACTATAAAAATATACTATCTGAGCTAGTCGGTGGAGATTGTAAATAAAAACTATATTATAAAAATTACCTCCTGATGTATGGAAGATAGTGGCTGATATCTCCCTGGATTATATACAATTCATTGATCTGTAGTTTCTTTCCGCTTAGAGAAGTTTTATCAGTTTACGTTCTACGATGACTCTATTGTATAGCAGATGTCATTTAGTCAGACTACAGTGACTCTTTTCAGAAGCAGATAGTAAAAGTATTAAGAATATAAGAGAGAAGACGCAGCGTGATAAGTCAACAACTCCACCACCGCCCGCGCTCTACATATTGTTGAACAATTTCTGTGTCTGGTTTTGTAAACAGACGGACAAGCGACAAAAAATACATCGTCGTGATGAAACGAAGCTATTACTTTTGGGAAGTGTTCTTAGATATCGGTTTACTACTATTCTGGACGAACAATGAGCCAGCCCTGTTTATGAAGAAATCAGATCTGGAGTTAGTTCGCATTCTCATCATTATATCAGAATAAATCGACGGGCTTAAGAGTCTCTGCTGCAAATTTTAATAAACTTATGACGATTGTGTTAAAAATACATAATGTTAGTGCTAGTACTAGAAGTACTACTCCGCCAGTATGGAGACCTTTGAAATATTACTGATGAAACACAGGAAGAGCAACCTGTGATACTTACTAACTTATAATTTATAAAAAGGCTGATATTTCGAAAGTCAGTTTGATGTTTTATATCTTGTTACCTTAACGATAATGGATTTACTAAATGCAGAAATAAATAACTAATTTCTGAGATTAGCACGTTAAAAGAAAAAACTACAGCTGTATTATAATTTAAAGAAGTAAGAGAATAGATAATATATAAATGTTGAGTTTAGAAATAGTACATAATATATATAAAACTATACAAATAAACAGTTTAATAATTAAATCAATAAATGGGTGTCAAATAAAATTCACAATTTTACTTTTAAATACTCCACCCTGTGCGAGGTCAATAGCTTTTGTTTTTAAGTTTGAAAGCTGCATTAGGACCATTATGACGCCATCTTGTTTGAAGTGCAGAAATGGCTGTCGAGTGGCACGTGTTGAAATTCACTATTTTAAGGGATTTTTTTGTTGAATTCCGTAGGTATTTATACATTTGTTTATTTAAAACATGTATGTTGCCATTTTAACACAATATTAACTGATTATTTTTAATTAAAATTATTAAATATTACGTCCTTACATAACAGATTAGCATTTTAATGAACCGACCACTGTGGTCTTAAATTAATAGGTAGCGTTAAGTTTTAATTTACAATGAACTTGATTTAATATTTAGGCTCGAGTACTTCTGTTTTGAATTTAGTGATTAATTTGCTTTCAAGCCCTCAGATTCTTCTTTGAAACAATTTTATTTACAAAATATAAAACTTGAAATGTAGCTTTATTAAGGAGTACGAGCTCCACCGCGGCACCAACGATGAAGAGAGAGTTCGAGGAATTAGAGATTTATTTGGGGAGCTACTGGAACAGAAAGCAACATCTCCGTTAAGAAATTTTGAGTTGTATTGGATTTTGTTTGTTTGGTTTGTCTGGGACCCCACAGTTGCCAGAGACCAGTCGGATTTCGCATGCAGCGAGAGGTGGAATTGAGCAGCCTAACGCGAAGGGTTGCTGCGTCCTTCTTCTTTGGAATTTAGAACACCCCTTGAGCTGAGATCTTTTTAACCCGATGCGGTTCGAGCAGCCTGCTAAGTGGCTAGATAGATGAGCTAGTATCTATCCGGTCGTACCGATTGTTGAACGAGGGAAGTCTTGTGAACTCGCGCTATTCAAGAAGTCAGCGTGAGCATAGCTCCCATGTCAGTTAGATACTGGTATCCTCTCTGACGTACCCACCGAGTGATGTGGCTAGTGCCCGTGGCTATGTGGCTAGTACGGGATGTGAGCAGGGTGGTCTTGTTTATGATCGAAAGTCCTGCAAGCTTACCAGTTTTTATAGTGACGGTGTTGGAAGACGTTGGATGTAAGAACTGAAGTATAAAGTTCTATATGCCTTAAGCGACTTTGGTGCGGAAATACTGGCTCCTTCTTTATAACCGGAGTTTGGTTGAGATGCACATAGACGGTGGAACGTGGACGTCACCAACACCCACCATGCTTGGGGAGTACTTTGCTCATACAGATTACATTTTTTTTTGTAATTCGGACAACTCCTTGTGAGGAAAAATACTCAATGTCGATGAAGTAGACCAAGTCGCCTTCAAAGATTGTATTAAAATGTCGAAAGTGCACAGATTATAATGGTGAATACTTCGATTGATTAAATATAAAACATAATAAAAAATATAATTTTTCTGAAACGCTTATCTCTCTAAGTAATGTAATTAAAATTTCTTCAAGTCAATGGAAGCACTCAAACTCATTTCAGACGACGTTATGTTTGAGAGTGTGTGTGTGTACTTATATATTCTTGTGTTAGAAAAATTACATTTGCATTGCCCTTGTGATTTTATAAAATGTATTATACATATTATTAATATATTAAATTCTTAACATGACGAATTCATATTTTCCATTTGGAATATAAAAGACATTTCTGAATAAGGAAGCACGACTTCCTTTAATTGAACCCGAATTTGGCTCATAAGTGAGAGGTTTAACATTTATCGTGAGAAATATGAACGTTCAAAGTTAAAGTAAAAAATAAAATACGCCATTCAACATACTAATGCCAGTGTCTGTATGTATGTGCGTATGTTCGCCACGAGCATCATAATGAGGTCACTTAACCTACAATCGCGCTCTTTAAGAAACTCGTGTGCACCTGCCTTAATGAACCTACGAGATATATGTACACCACAGAAAGTCAAAGTAGATACGTGACTATTGGCCCACAGCTGGGCAATACAGTGAACTCCGGAATATAATAAAATAATAGACACACATTTTGACAGACACTCGGGAGCATTATATTTGATTTAATTAATTTCTCCATTAAGGCCAAATTCATATTTTTTTAAAATAAATCTGCAATTTTAAATGTCTGTCACATGGTATGTATTTTTTTTGGTTTAACTGATGATATTACATCGTGGGCATTATGAATATGAAAATACAGACGAACATACATCTTGTTACGAAACATAACTATATATATATCCAGTAGTTCGAAGTTAAAGAAACTTATAGCCTACGTGAAAAATATTTAAGTACTTTGCTTAATATTCTTGTTCCTGATATGTGATAGGAGTTAAATCCATTCTTCATTTCTCAAAACCACACTCAGTAACACAATCTAAGTTAATTTCGTCGCCATCTTAAGTTCCATATTAGTAATTAGAAGTCGCTGATGGCGCCATCTTGTACAGCGGAACTTTAATTAATTACATATTAAAGTGAAGTGAAATTAATATAAAGTTTTCGTGATATTTCTCCTCAAATCTAATTGAATTTCAACTGAAGACTCTGTGGAAGTTTTAATTGTGATTCCGCCGTAGGTCCTCAAAGATTTTCCGTCTTTTTCTTAATATTTCAGAGAATGTACCTTAATTATGGAGCTCAGGTTAGTGTGTCTTTGTATACATTTGTTATTGTTGGTTCTTCAATAATTACATACCGGAGACACGGACACAATTACAGATGAAATCCATTAAAAAGAAAACCTGTAATGCTGTAGCATTACAGGTTTTCTTTTATATCATATTTATTATATCTCACAGAATGTATTCTGTGAGATATACAAAAAGATCTGAAAATCAAATAAAGGGTTATTTTGTATGAAAAATCGGGCGAGTAACATTTTCAACTCACCACAATACCAAATAAAATGTATAATAGAAATGTTAATTCTGTACCAACGTCGCGCACGTCCGCACCGGATGGCAGTCAGACGACGAGTGATGGCAACGGATACGCCGCCATCTTGTTCCGGAAGCTCAGCGGTTAATGATCACCCTTTGACTACACTACTTTGAAGTTTCTTTACAATGATTTTTGTGTTACTTTAAGCATGGCTAATTTAATAATTTTCTTTCCCTTTATTGTTGAAATATCAACTTTATATTGGTTTAATTTTCTATACTTTTCCATATCACAAACAAAGCTTTCTTTGAGAAAGCAATAAAATGCGAGGTTCTATTACTTCTAAGTTGAAACCTAAGAAATAAAAGAAAGAAAACACGGCATTGTTTTCAGACGTGGTTCGCTTCATATAAGATTTCACACACACACACAGTGACAAACAGTCGATGGAAGAGGTTGAATATAATTATAATAAAATGAAATAAATTATTTTGCATTTAGTTTTAGCGTATATTTAAATGTTTGTTGTGTTTGTTGTTTGTGTGAAAATGAAATAATAAGGAGCTTAATTAATTAAATGGCTGCTGAATTTAACACAAGTAAATGATTTCCATGAAGGATGAAAGCTGATGAATGCTGAAATATTGAATAATAAAAAACTGTATGCACAACATTTTCAGTGAAAAAGGTAAATACAAAGTCATTGTTTGCGAAGTCCGCCATTTTACAAATGACAATTCACTACATAGAAACGTCCATTTGAGAGATTTCGTGAGTAAAGTCAGGTTTATATTGAAAGAGATGATAAAATGATAGCAGCAGTGAGCTCTGTTTAATTCATTTATTTAATATGTTGTGAAAAAAATGTGCCTTCGTATTATGTATCCGTCAATACAATTAAGAATGTCCGTAGATAGGTACGATCTATAATATCAGTATATTTTAATTTAGTTCATATCTTGTACGTCTCACTTCCTATAAATCTGTATGTAATATTAGTTGTTTTCAGTCTAATAAGCTATTTCTTAAAGGAATACATCTGCCAGAGCGCGTCCTTACACTTATTGCCGCCGGGAGTCGTTTGTTTAATGTCACTTGAGACACGGAAACCTTTTTGGGGGAGTATTATTAGTTTTTTACCAAAAGTTTTTGCTGGGCTTCGTGTTTACATTGTTTCCTTTGCGGATTATAAATATATATTAAATATTTATTATTCACTTAATAAACACAAGTAATCTATTTATCTATTTCGTGTATTACGAGTACATTAACTAAACTATTTACTTACGAGTCTATAGACTAGTTTATAGTCATGTTTAATTCGTGATAAAAATATTTTCTTCTTTCAGTTTTTGTTTTGTGAGTATTATTTGAAGTTCAGAATTATGCGTCTTCATATTCAATAAGCTCCCTTCAGTCGTTTGAAAGGACGTTGTTTTCTTTATAGATATGGTAATTTTATCTTTTGGGAATTTCAACAAAAAGGTAACATTGCTGATCGTTTGTGAACAGGAATATATTATTTTATAATATTATATAAAATAATATATATATATTTTTTTATCGAAATTATTTAAATCGATAGAATCTAAAAAAAAAAGTTTGTTTCGTATTTTTTTTCTTAGATTTTTTAGAACTAATACTTATTGGAAAACTAATTTGATATCCTTTCTTTCCGTACAAATAATATTCAAACAAGAAACAGTTCAATAAACACATGTCGATGTGTTAACATTTATTATTCTTTTATAAAAAGAAAACGAACTCTCCGGAGAATTGTTCAGAATTATTCATAAAACCGTTCCGTTCCGTTCCGTTCCGTGTTGTGACGATGTTATTGGGTCATTGTATTTTATAAAGGTTGCTATATTTTTGTTTATGAAGCTGTTGTTTTAGTTATTTATGGATATGTAAAAAAGTCCCGATAAAAGCTTTATATAAATTTCTTAATATAATAATAAGATGATATAAAAGGTTCATTTCCGCTCCGGAAGCAAAATGGAGGTGCTTCCGGTGTAAGTTATGACCAACAACGAACAAGCGTGGCGCTGCATAACTATGTACTGGATTTGTAAGAAACAGAACAGCTGAAATATGTCTTATTAGAAAATAATGAATGAAATAGTTAAATTATGAAAACAATATTGAATAAATATATGAAGGAACTCGTAAATAAAACAACACGATTGATAAAAACGCAGAAACTGCGTAATGTCGGGTAAAAGGCAGTTTTGTAGAGCCTTTTGAGAATTCGTATACGACCGGCCGTAAAAAGTATACGTCAACAATTGTAATATAGTTACTTTACTATATATATGTACAGTATACAGTAATGCTTTTAAATTATAAGTAAACGTCTCAATAGTGTAGTGCGTGTTGTTTTTGTCTGTCAGTATGTTCAGTGTCATAGACATATAGTTATTAAATATTATTTACATTTGATGTATTTCTATTTTGTGATAAACCTATTTATTGTAAATGAATTATATATATAATAATATAAGTAATTAAAAAACTGTCTGTACATCGGGTTGAACAAACATTAAATCATATGTATTTATTATCTAGGTACTTGAAACGGATCGCGGTTGTAGTTTTGAGAATAGTACTTGTTTTCAGCGCTTTCAGCAGGCTTCAGGGGCGCTTTGTGTAATTGTAAAGTAAACCGCGCTTTCAGTGCTGAAGCATTTGTATGAAAATGTTTTGTTATTCCACTGAAAGAACAGTCGAATGAATTTACATACAATATAATTTATTCACTTCAAGCATTCACACTAAAAACAGTATTTATGTTAGTTTGTAGTAATTATATTTCGCAGACAAATATTGAGTTAAATCTTAATAAATTTCAATCTCAATAATATTAAAATTAAAATGTCTTCCTTCTAAATAAAAGAATAATTTTAATAATTTTCCTATTTATTGGAACCTTCGTCTCCTTGGATGTCATCGACAGAGGCTCCGAGGTCACATTGTTCCGTGCGTCCACGAGGAGCCAGAACACTGAACCAACAAGGACCTCTAAAGACGCGTGGTAGTTTAGCGCTAGAGTGGTGGCAGCGTGATGAGTTTGAACTACTTATAGTAAATCCTCGGCACATCCTCCTCTAAGCCATAACCAAAGTGGAGCAGTTAGTCTCCGGTCACATGGGCATTAATCATTCTGTCACTACCTACATTAGGCCTTAAGTAGACATTCGGGGATAGGGATGTGCGTGGACGCGTTGGTATCGATATTTTAAATATATTTAGTTATATATATTGTTTCTCCCAGCTATAATTTTAACATAACTACTATATCTACGCGAGCTATATTCGTAAAGTTTATAAATTATATTCAAGTATGTTTTTTGTTTGATTGTTTGTTTGTGTCTGTATTCGATATTCCATGTATCGATGATGATGATGATTATGGGCTATCACTTCTAGACTTATCATTATTATTGTAAGTACCTTCCTCCCAGGTCCTTCCTAGGAGCGGGGTCAACAACCTCCTGCTGAGCATTTGGAAGGAGTCACGTTCTGTATCTTTTATAATATAGGATCTGACATTTAAATTACTTTTGAAGTTATTTGCTTTATCGTTCGTTTGTTTGAGTTTGATTATCAAAGACATTACTTTATTAACCACTGAAATGTAACTTCACTCTCAGCCCTGAGCTGTGATCTCACAGCGTTAAGAAAACATTATATGAGTACATCATACAATTAGAAGACCAGCCATGAATACAATGTTGAATATTGTATTGAGTTTATTACACATTTACTATATTTAAATATAATTTAATACGATATAGTGCCGCAGTGGGTTTGATCCTCACACTAGTCAGATATTTGTTCTAGCAACTTGTATTTTTTTAGGACTTGGGGCTAGATTGAGAGGAAATGTCCGTAATTTATATATTAAAGACTGATGGCCCCCGGGACTTGGTTTAAATAGACATTGAATCTTAAATATTAATTTGTAGTTTAAAATATTTGATTAATTCTAATCCGGTTTCAATGTATGAAAATAAAAACCATTAATATCAAAACAAATAAATTATTGTTTCTTCTTGACGACAGATAAAATAGTTTCAGTGATAAAGAAGAAGAATGAGAGTATTAATTAGAACAACAGACCTCCGTGCTCACTGCTCAGTGGTGTAAATGACTTACAGCACTGAGTGGTCAAAGGTTCCGGGTTCAGTTATTCGAGATTCGGTGACATATGGCTCCTTCTCCAGGAGCTTAATGTTTATATGGAAAAATAAAACTAAATGGAATGTTTGATATAAATTAAAAATACACCCCAAATACTAATATACACCAAAGTATACAATATTTTCAGATATAAATAGATCCACAGTTAGTCATTATTGAGATCCGACATATTACAGCCGAGTTAAAACCTTTGTCGTCATTTTTCATTCAGATTGGATTATTTCATAAATTATACACGATAATAAACAACACTACAGAATAATAAATCGAGTTCCCGTTATAACAAAACATCAATGAAATAAAGAATAAAAATCCCGACACTATAGAAGCGCACACGTATTTTATCGATAAAAGACCTCGTATCCCCTCACTAGAGGCGACGTCACGTACTACATTGTGGACTTAATCGTATTAGTTGACTTCCGGTGTCGATTGTTAGAGCAATATTATAAGATTGATTTAAAAGAAGCTCTATTGATTACTTTGGGATCTTAAATGGTTTTTATATATTTTTATTATTTGATAGATTGTTTAATTTAAAATACTGAGTTTATCGAATGGTTGTTAAAAATAATTATTTTTTTTGTTTTATATTAATATTGTTTTAGTTTTATATTGTTATTTTAGATCATTATTTTAATAGTTAGTATTAGTCTAGCTTACATCTATTTTATTTACATGGTACACAGAAAGCTGTTACCCTGGGGTAAGTACACCTTACACCATCAAGCCCAAGGGTCACCTAGCTCGGGGAATGTTAGAATTCTGTACGATTATGACGTTTTATGAGTATTTTTGATAAGAAGATATACATATATAATAATATGTATTCATAGTTTGTTTTTAAAACATATTACAATATTCACAAAACGTCGTGATAGTATTGACAGTTGACCAGCGGAAGGGTAAAGTCGATTAATAGAGATGGACCCACTAAGCGGGGGTATGGGTGACTGCGAAGCGGGGTAACGGGCAGGGGTACCTACATGAAGATGAATTCTTGGACAACATAAACTTATGTCATTTGTGCACTGAGAATATACATGTATATATTTTTAAATTTTATAAAATGCTTTGCTTATAACTGTTGTACTTAATATAAATGACATAAGTTCGATGATACATCCTTGAATTCTCACTGATGATTGTCAAGTTACCAACACCTTCAACTCTTATAATTTGCGATTCAATATAACATCAATAGTCACAAATGATACAGAGGTGATGGTGAACCCGTTAAGAATGGTAAATTCTCAATCACCACCAGGGGAGCACCACACCATTGGCTGGGACATCCCATGCCAACTACTCACAAACGTTGCAGATGCCTCAATCTCACAAAAATACCATCAGGTATGTGGCCGAGTCGGTTATTGCTCAGTTTCCTGTAAAACAAAGATGACTACACTACAAAGTCACCTCGTAACTTGGTAACGGGTAACGGGTAACTGGTAACGGGGGGGTAACTCTGGATTATCATTTCTCAGTACGGGGTAAACCTTACAATCTAAAATACTTACAATCGTTCGAGAACATTCAGCTCCAAGAAGGCGTCTCTTTCTATTGTGTGGATTTGGTTTTCGGATAATTGTCTGAAACAAACATTTTTAATTAAGAATTATTTACGAGATTGTTTTAATTTTGTCAAAGCTTCATTCTCGATATTCTTATTGTAAAGCTTCTCTATATTTCTATTAGTTAAATTAAAAAAACAAAAACAAAAAGATACTTACAAAATCTTTAATTCTTTCAAGTTCTGGAAATCGCTCTGGAAGATGATGCTTATATTGTTGCCTTGCAGGTCTCTGGAACAAAGAAAATAATATTAATATGTGTGTAACCAAATGACTCATGAAATTAAAGTTATCTTATAAATAAAAAACAAGTGCGTTTGTCTCTGCCCTCAGAGTAACTGCGTCAGAAACATTCATTGTCAAAATATTGATCACACGAAAGAGGATAATATTCAGCTGAAATGAGTTTAAAAACAGTTTAAAGACTTTCATCAATTGTTACAAGTAAAAAATAGATCAATATTTAAGTCAAAATCATTTCCAGAGAGCTCGTCCTAAAGGGCTTGTAAACGAGCTATAAAACAATGCAAATTGCGGACGGTCTCGCTGTGAGTTCAATATTACCAGTAATAGGTACACGTATTGAAATATGTAGCGTGTTACTGAACAACATGTTGAGTTGTTTGTTTCAGTAACTATAGGAGCGAGACATTGTACATATAGTTATAAGACGGGCAGCGAATCTGTTGATGTCGCCACAGAGCTTATAGTGACGTATTTCGTGATTACGAGAAAATGAAAAAGACAATGGATACATCGATATGTAGTAAACAGAACCACTGGTGATTAGCAACCAAACTGTTTTATCGACATGTTTAACATTCGTAAATACTGAAAAATATATATTATTACAAACAAAAATAAAAAACATCTGCCAAATCCATACAATAGAGGAGTAATAATATATATTGTGTAGTTATAAGTTTAAGGAGAGTATTGACTACAACAAACTTTATTTTCAATATCACAGACTGAGCTCTTAGCTCTTAGCTGTGAGATGTGAGATGTGAGATGTGAGTTGTGAGATGTGAGATGTGAGATGTGAGATGTGAGATGTGAGATGTGAGTTGTGAGATGTGAGATGTGAGATGTGAGATGTGAGCTGTGAGATATGAGCTGTGAGCTGTGAGATGTGAGATGTGAGATGTGAGATGTGAGATGTGAGATGTGAGATGTGAGATGTGAGCTGTGAGATGTGAGCTGTGAGCTGTGAGCTGTGAGATGTGAGATGTGAGATGTGAGATGTGAGATGTGAGATGTGAGATGTGAGATGTGAGATGTGAGCTGTGAGATGTGAGATGTGAGATGTGAGATGTGAGATGTGAGATGTGAGATGTGAGCTGTGAGATGTGAGATGTGAGATGTGAGATGTGAGATGTGAGTTGTGAGATGTGAGATGTGAGATGTGAGCTGTGAGATGTGAGATGCAGCTAGAGTTTTAATGTGTTGTTCTAATAATAAGTATATTACACAGCTATCAAATTGTTTTAAGAAATAGCCACAAAGCACCAAAAAGAAAACCATTTACGAACATCTTTAGAATGGAATTAATCAATACTAGCTGTTGCCGGCGGCTATATCTGTTTCTTCGACCCTTTTGCCCAAGTAATAAGCCTTCTTGGATCACATTAAGTATGGATAAAATACGTACATTATAGTTTTGTTGTAATTATACCTCAAACAATATTTTTCTTTGAAAATTCTCAGAAATAAAAGTATTATTTGTATGGACCCAGACCGCACAATTAAATGCAATAGTTATTATGTGAAAAAACAAACAGATAAATAGACTACTCATTCAATAATTGTTCTCAAGTCACATGTCATATATTTAAAACGTAGTAAAAACTTAAAAAAACTTGTACTGACTTTGACTTTGGTTTTATAAACGAATGAATATGTTCCAACACAAACGTTCTAAAAGTTTTGTGAAATCTTTTATCTTTCAGTCAACTGTAAATCACTCAGAACACACTCAATATAAGTCTTTAAAAAGCCATCGTAAATGCATATTCAGAGAGCCCTGGAGCTATTAGTCGAACTTACCCCAGAGTCTTCAAAGGCAATTCATTAATGTACTAATAGACGGCCGCCGCGACTGCGAGAGCACTTACCAACTCACTAGTTACCCCGGGGTAAGTGTGACATACCTACAGATATTATTAGCTATACGTTTATTATTTAATATTATGTCTCCCTTTATTCATTGTATATTTTATACAACATTAAAATAAGTTCATGCCTAACACGTTTGAAGATAATTTTAAGACGCTACGAGAATTTTAAATTTATGCAAAGAATTTGCTAGAGGTCTGAAAGAAACTATTATTTGCTTGTGTGTGTGTGAACTGAATTCTCTCACACTTCACACATAAACAGCTCAAGGGATCAAGTTACAGTGGTGGTGGTATTTCTTTAGTTGTCATGTCATATCTAATCGAGTGTAGTTGTTTCTATGTCGTCCGTGTGTTGATGACACTACGTTTGAACGACAGTACTACCTGCGTCTCACTGTGTGGAAACGTAGAACACTATCTGTGTAATAATTTCCATTGATGTTTCAAAATCGGTTCAGTGTTACAGTTAATCTAACAAGAGACAAATAGTTTCTTCAATATATATTTTGTTATTTGTCTTAAATTTCCTTAAGCGTAGAAAAATCTTTTAGATATTTTTAAAGGAATATAAAAAAATGCCTTTTTATGACGGAAAGTACAAGATTTTATAAAAACTTTTAAACTGTATTATAATAATATAACTGAATTATTCCTTAGAAGATAATTAATAAATAATCCCATACCGCTATACATTCAGTATTAGTATGTAATTGTAGTTTATGAAGTCAGTGTCGTATTTACTAATGACATACAGATGACTTCTCACGAGCGCGTTATTAGACGACTGTCACTGTTAGTTTGAGATGAAGACGGAACTTATTAAAAGATATATAATTATATATACAATAGGTAATTAAACGACTCTGAAATACAAAATAGTATTATTTTCTTATTATTAGATACTTTCACCCGCCTTCAAATATTCAAACATATATTTATTTTATGGGCTGTATTTACATCAAGTCAGACAAACATATATTCAGATAAAAATTATAACTCTATTAATATAATACAACTGAAGAGTTTGTTTGGAATCTCTGGAACTTCCAGAAGGAATTCACAGACATTTGATGGCCGATTTAATAACATTCTACTACGACCTGACAGCCAGCAGCACCCTGGAGGTTGGATCAATAGCTGAGCTGACTGACTGAGGGCCAGGAACGAATGACGTGCGCCATCCGTCATGGTCACCGTACTTCTTAATTAGTGTCTAATTAAATCATAACAAAGATAGTTATGTATCGACCGTCGTCTGTGTGTTGTGTTATATTCTTATGAGTATTGATTATTTAATGTATGGAATTGATTTGAATACATAATGGCGGAGTAAAACTCGATTTCGGTTTTGATAAAGTGTATATATGTTGTGTTTTTATTTATTTATGTATTAAAAAATGAATTTCATTTAATTTAAATAGAGTAAATAATCAAATTGTATTATTTGATTATTTACATAATATAATATTTTTTGAATTATTGTCGTATGGTTGACCGACGGCCATTAACGATCTCACTTAAATAATAAAATATTATAAATTAAGAGCGACACACTGACAGCTGTAGGTAATTAAAATTACTTTGTGTTCTGTCGTTATAACTGAAGAAGGAGTACTAGTAGGAGTAGGAGTAGGAGTAGGAGTAGGAGTAGAGAGCAGTTACAAAGTGATCTGAAAAACGGTCAAATTTATCGTAATAACATATAGTATAAATTAGCGCAATAGTCAGTAGCAGGTGTAAACTCTACACTATTAGATTTAGTTTAGTAACCATGAAACGAATCAAAAGTCACCTCTTTAATAAACAGGCAGATATAATGATGTTATCAAAACAATATATAACGTCGTAAGTGTCAATAGACGGTCTACGTACATGGAGAGAGCAGCTCACGACGTCCTAAGTCTTAAACAAACCTGCCTATGGTCGGACATAAAAAGACAAAACGTCTGTATAAAGTTATTTGTGTTATTTGTATATAACAGTAAAAATCATAAACATGGAACATTATAGGTGGCTCGCCGGGACGTGAGCTAGCATTCATATTTACTTTAAATAAATATAAGACGCAGTCCTGAGACAGCGGCGCTATACGTCGCTATACGTCGCTATAATTTGGAATAGTCTTCTCAGTAACCAACTTACATTTATAAAATGGTATCTTTGTCTACTGTCTGGTGGTGGAATTTGATATAAACAATAAAATATACTTATAATATAATATATTTAAAATATAATATATTTCTCCAATATAAAAACTTCAAGAAACTTCTAAGTGTAAGTAACAATATATTGATCGCCTAGCATCCTCAGGTCGCCGATCTTAAAGTAAAGCAAGTAAAATCTAGAAACATATCACTGTACGAGCGAGGTAATTCAATATGTTAGTGAGTGGTAATTTAAACTTTATTACAATGTTTCCTTTTAAAGTCGTTTCAATAAATATAATAAGTCTTAAAATCACATTATATGAGCTAGTTAGTAAGCTAAGGTTCCGCTCGTATTTTAATAAATGTTTAGCTCCAATTTAGTTTTTTTTAGGTTATTGCTTTACTCAAATGTCAAAGCCTGAATACATCCCATGATTGACGCTCTAGAAAAAATTGTCATTTACTCGAGGAAACACGAATAATAGTTAAATAATCGCAATAAAAAAATAAGGTATAGAGTAGAGTAGGTATTCTATGCATTTCAAGTGGCGTTTTACGATTTGAAGCTGAAAAGAGTGGGGGAGGGGGGTTAAGGGACGAAGTTATTTCCCACATCTAGTAAGTCCTAAAAATATATCTTTGTTATTTGAAAGCTTTCAAAGGTGTTTTTAATAATGTACTCGTTTTTCATTCCTGTATCTTAATATCTAAAGCGTTAGCTATTTATAGAACAGATTTAGATTAACTTTAATCTACCTACATAGATACTTAGCTGACAATAAGGAACAGACCTTATACGAGTAATGTGTTTATTAAATAGATCCGACAATGAATCTGTCTCCTCTGAGTGTTTCAATGTCCTGTATCAAAAGCATTTCTCAATATTACTAAAACTGTATCTGTCGATGTGACGTGACCCCACGCACCACGCACCACGCTACCACGCACCACCCGGTAACCTCACCGAGGCACCACCCTACATTTACTATTACTTTAATAACTCATTCTCCACGGATCCCTAAAAGCCCTATAATGGTATTGTAGGTACAGTCGTGCAGATCGCTGCTACCGAAACTGCAATTGCCTGTAAGTACAACCGCTCACACTTAGAAGACCGCGGGAATGTGGTACAGTCACGGACGAAAGTGTTAAATTTAAAGTAAATTGTTTCACACCGTAGATTGTTATGTTTTTTTGCTTTTCACCTTTTAGTTAAGACGCGTAGTTTAACTACAAGGACATTTTAGTGAAGACGGATTAATTGTCATATTATAAAACATAAACGTACCTCAAAAATAATAATCTGTTTATATACGAGTATATATATATATATATATAGTAAACAACAGACAGATAAACAGACTCTTAGATGAAGTGTGCCTGTTCATCACTTTTATCTGATTTAAATAACTTATTACCGGAGTCAAAATATTGGACACCTTGCATTCCTCAATTATATAAATCGTATGAAGTCGCGGGTAACAGCTAGTTAATATTTAATATATTCAAATACTGTTCTCGAACAAAGTGAAATTAATCTTAAACGGAATAGTTTCAAAAGTTGCCCTTTGAGTACGAGCAGGAGCACCTACCTACCTATATAACTATATATATAAATACAGCCATGTACATATGTATGTATTTATGTACATTGGAGTTAAACTTGCGGCAAGGTTTAAACGAAAAAGTTGATCTCATGTTTTATAAAACTAGCTCGCCTCACTTATAAATTATTTATTAAATGTACTTTTCAATTTGTAGGTTTATTTCTCATTTCATCTTTATAACGATGGAATTACAAAATGATATCCTTAGCGCCATACCACCTTAGTAAATAATATCTAAATGTCAGTTAGTTTTTATTTTCGTTTACATAAATATGAGATAATTCAAATGAATGAAGTCATCCCAAAATAAGAGATCTCGGGTGTTTTAGAAATGTCGAGAACATTTAACATCTGACCTGGAGAGTTCATGGAGGCGGAGATATAATATATAATTCAAACAAACTAAATTCATCTCTACAGATACTACAAGGATCACAAAATATAATGAAACTTATCCAATGTAAAATATATATAATAGAATAGTAACGAAATATTGTACATTATTTTCATGCAGACGAAATCACCGACAACAGCCGGTATAATAGATATCGTATAACACTTTCGTTCGTGACAGTACATCGAAGTTAATTTAATTATTGCGAGATTCCTTGGGGAATATTTCTCGAAGTTTAGTATTTAAACTTACTACAAAATGTACTTAGATTAACTGCTTTGGAAAATGAGGTATGCTGTGTCTTGGTGTATATATTAATAATAATATATCGTCGGTGCGTCTGTTTGTTACCGTGTAGCTTCTGTACCATTCGACCACATGTATATATATATATATAAATATTAAGCGCGTCGCGTCGCAATTTCTACTTTTATATATAATGTACGTAGCGGTTATATTAAATGAAAAATAACACCCTTATTTGCTAATAGTATTTCCTTGCTTAAAGAAATTTTAACAGCGGTTGGATATGTGTAGGCTTAATTTATATATATATATATATATATATTAATATATATATATATATATATATATATATATATATATATATACAAACATACAAGCACCATTTTCACGAAAAGCAAGACTCGTCGTTAAATTAATTTCGAATCTGCATTGCGCGCTGGCGGGCCGCCAATGCAGTTCACACACGGACAATATATATATATATATAGCACACATATATACACTTGTTTTAATACCTGCGTACAGACAACACGTCTCTACTCGCCAACAGTCCGATAGCCAATATTCGTGATTCGTTTTACACAGAGGAACACATTTCAATATCATCTAAAGTAGAAAAAATACGAGGGCGGAGTCGCGGGGAAAAGAAGAAAACGCGCGCTTGTAACATTGAGATAAATATTAGTTAAAGTTCAACGACTTCTTAGAAATTATTACTGTCTCACATAATATTTAACAATTAAACTCATACATCAATATTAATTTAAACGAGTTAAAAACAATACAGTGAATATATAAACTATATTTATTTCTATATTTAGTGTACGGAGGTACTCTGATCGTGTATCTTTTCTATTCTATTTTGTTCTAGAAGACGATGCAGATGTCCTGCTTAGAAAAATATTATTTTTACGTTTTTTATACAAAGAATTATAATAATAAGAGTCAGTTAACTAGACTTGTGATGTACAAACAGACAGACAAAAATTAACGGGCAGAGCCAAGTTTTTAATCCTGTTGAAACTTCAAACTGAAGTTATTCTGATATTACAGATATATAGAAATATATATTTAATAAAAAAAAGCTCAATTCACGTTCTTTACAATAATTTATTATTTGGGTAAGACGAAGGTCATTGACCCGACATCATTGATATTCATTCAATTTATATTTCTTATATGCTGATATTGATACATTTAAAATGTCGACACAAACAATATTATTATATATTTAAAAAATCTCTTCAAACACACAAACTTATATTTCTTTTGAAGTCAGTCTTAGGAAACATTACTTCTCTATACAAATATCTTCTTTCTTAAGTTGATAAATAATTTATATTAAACTTATATATTATTATTTAAATACTATAATTTAGGAATAGGAAACAATTCTTTCAGTGTTTTGTTCAACGTGACCGTTAAAGGTGTGTTAGAGGGTTGTTAGAGACGCGTGTGAAGCCGCGGTCAAACACTAGTTTTTTGTAATAACTGTTAAATATTGAACTCTGTACATTTATCATTATAAATATTTAAAGCTGTGTCTAGACGACGGTCGTAAAGGCACGAGGTGTCGTGATGTCGGGGTGTATGATAAAAAAACATTTGTGATTTAAATAAATTAAAGAGTAAGGACATATTTATCGACACGGTCAGGACTCGAATCTCCAGCCTCTAGGAGTTCTCTTAACTTATATTTACTTATAACTTTAAGTAGCCAAATGTTCAAAATGTTCCTAGATAACTTCAAATATAAAATTGAATATATTAGTTAAATATATTTAATTTGAACCCTATCGGTTATAAACTAAAACGAACAATTATTATAATATTAAAATTATAAATGTCGAAGTTTGTCCATTCATCACACAAGAAACTAATGGGGGTATTTGCGAGGAATTCGGAGCTCAGATCATCATCACAGACCATCCAGTAAAATGACATAAGACGGGATAACGTGGGTTTTCTATCCCGAAAGAAACAGGGTTCCTGTGAAAAAAACGAGCAGACACCGTTTATCAACAGGGGACGGCTGCTAGTGTGTCACTTTACATAGAGCCCTTTTAAAAGATGTCCTCTCTTCTCTATCCTTCTTCAACGAAAGGCGAACGAAAACACCTCGAGCAAACAATAATACTGGAAAACGTCTAGCTTTTGTCAACAAGTTAAAAGTATAAAATACGAATCTATAATATATATAATCACACCATTCTAACAAATATTATAAATGCGAAAATGAGTGTGTTTGTTTGTTACGCTTCCATGTCTCAATATAGTCAACAAATCATCATTAAATAGCACACACGTCGTCAGGAGCTCATAAAAGGACAGGGTACCTTTCATCCCTAAAACAACTGCTCCCGAGGGATAGAGACTATACGCTGTGGGTCCTGGGATATAACAGAATGGTTTTGTTTCTTAGAGCGCGGGTAAAGCCGATGATAAAAGCTAGTCAGTATCCTCTAGACTCGAACAGTAGGGAGACTGGACCGGAGCCAGGACTCGGTTGGCAAAGTTCCGCAGATAATTTAATTAAATTGAAAACAAATTGCTCTGCGAGTGAGTTTTGTGCAGTAAATAAAGAGTTTCGAATAAACTGTGTTAGTTCCCTTGTAGTTAACTGTTTTATTGTTTTTAAGTTGACTATTATTTAAGAGTAACTGGAAATATTCTAGCTATTTATATTGTAACATTAGTAAAATAGTTTCACTATAAAGGAAGTTTAACGACGACTAATTATTGTAAGGTGTAATGGCTGGTAAATGGGCCGACGGACAGATCAATTAAATTAACTACTGTATGTATTAAAAAACAAATTAATTTATAAATATTGAGCTACGAAGATAAATCGACTACAATGGAATATCACGCTAATGTTAGCTCGAGTCTGGTTCTCTTAAGATATATAAGTGTGTTGTCTGTTCGTGTACTCGCCTCGCCCGGGGCTGTCCTGATATAGCTAAACCCACTTTATTTCAAGATATTTCTCACAAAATGGAATTGGAAGTTTCAGAATTGTCTCCTAACATCTATATCCAACTGAAACTGCAATCCGAGATCGAAATCACTCCGAGTTGTTTTTCTACAGACTCTATTTTTCGACGTCACCACTTTGTTTACTGATTACTCGAGAGTTGGATCGCAAGTTCAATATCCAATCACAAATACTGTATAGGGTGTATACCGACTGGTAATATTTATCACTAAAACTAGATAAGGTAATATAGTTTCCGAGCGCTGCAGCGATCTAGACTCAATCTAGCTCCAGGCGTCATATCTACAGACATTTATAACTGTCTTCAGAACTGCTTTGTGCTCTATACTTTAAGTATTACTTGCAAATACTTCTTGTAGGGGGGAGGGGAGGGATGAGGAGTATATAAATTAAGGGGGAGGTGGGGGGTTATTTGATCAGTAAACTCCGAAACTCAATTATGTATATCTCGTAAAGTGAACTCTGAGTGACTTTGAAATCATAAATATGTATTATACTGTGTGTACGTCTGTTAGTAACCTATAACTCTATTCTGATTCATATGATACTTCCATATCATACTATATTATAATATATATATGGTTAGTTATATTATTCACAATATATTATTAAAACGAATACCTGTATCTTGAACATATTCGTTAAAACGTCTAGAGAGATGTAATGTAATGTCTGTTCAAGTAAATATAATAAAGAGCTCCCCGCCTGTGTTATAACTAGATATATAAAGAAATACGGCGAAAGTACTATTCAAAGTATATTACGATTTAAGCAAAAACATTGCATTGTTTTTTATTTGAAACCTTTATCAACACTTTGTATGAGAACACAATTCAAAACAAAGTAATTTCAAGGACAGAGTCGAAAAAAGGAAAATCTAAACTACTTTATACTTCGGGTAGAATATTAAAAAAGCTATTAATTTAATACATATATACAAAACTTAACTTATATATAAATTTAATAAAATCACAAAGTAATACGTATCTGTCTCTAACTGAAGGAATGTACGACAGTCGTTTCTTCTGATTGTGTTAATTTGTTTGTCACGTCATGTAACTCATGAACTGACATAAAGAGACACGCGCACACACATATACACACACACACACACATGCTAATGAAAATATTAATACTCAAAAAAAATAGTGTAAGCTACAACTAGTACTAACTAGTACGCTGGACCCCTCCTCTTCCCCACTAAGACCCACCAAGTCACGCTACTGTGGGTTGGCGGTTAATGAATGTTTCTTCAATTATTTTATAATATTTACTTCAATGACTCAGTATTACAATAATTTAATGACATTTGGAGTACTTTTTGACTTTTGACAAATAGTTGTAACATTTATGAAATTGAGACTGGATCAAAACTATATTTGAAGAGCAGGTGTTCTTCTTCTACCTACTTCTGGATTAATTATCCACAGACATACTGACAAATATTCCAGGTCACATCGCCCCATGTGTCTAGATATGAGAAATAAATTAAGAAAACAAATAAAAACCAATTTGTATCTTCATACCGCCATAATATTGAGGCGAAACAGCTTTAATAAGCTATCTATACACTCGGTCCGCCCACTGTGTGTACTCGCCTTTATGTTGACTACTGTCGCGCACGAAAGTGTTGACTCGTATGTTTTTATTATTATTTATTTATTTAACTCGCCAGGTCTTACTCCAGCATGAGAAAAACATTTCTCTAGGTGAAGGAACTTACATATTGTTTATATTTTGAAAATAAATTCTTTATCCGGCCTTACCGCAGCATAGCAGGATGGTGTGCTAAATGTCACTCTAGCATGGAAATTGTATTGTTTTATAAAAACTGAGCCATAGGGATCCTCATATGAAAGACGTCTGAGAAAAAAAATATAAAGGTCACTTTCAAGTTACAAAAATGAAAGTTTTTCGGACGGATGTTAAATAACTACAACCAAACATTGCTTATCTTTTATTTAATTGAAATCCAAATATGAAATAAACATACAGCAATTCAAATTAAGTCAAAAGTAATAAAATTAAAAGCAGTTTCCATATTTCATTCGAATAGTAATTAAAGCGCCTTGTAACGACGGCGCCGAAATATATTATGATTTGAAAGTTCAACAATTATTTGAATTGCGAATAATGAGCGAGAAAAAAATACATTTCTGTCTCTTTTTGCTGTCTGTCTTTTTAAAGTGTTGAGCTTTAAGTATTCTGGCATGATATTAGCACACCAAATTGTGAAAATATCATCAAAATTGTTTGAGTAGTTTTGTTTTAAGAAGACATGTAATGTTATTGTTACTAATATGTTAATAATATATTGATTTTATTTCTTTATAGTTATTATTTAAACACTTTCGTGCGCAACTGTAGCAACTGTAGGAAGTTATGGCGTAGTGCGTTACAAGTTGCTTTATTTGAAACCACACAGACGACACGCACACAGAGAGAAACGGCTATTTAGAAAAATAATGAAAAAGTTGTATTGTAATTTAGCCTATTTTGATAAAATTTAGAAGCAATTTCTTAGAATGAATTTCTTGAAGCAGTCATCCCGTGACCACGGCTGGTGAAATTCGGCCTAAACGTCGGGAAATAAAAAGGTATTTCACCTTTATTAATTTTTATCGCGTAGTAGACCCGATATTAGTTTAAAATGTGTACAAGTCGCGATAGTTTAAAAACATTAATTTCTTAGAATATTTTTATTACATTATTTGATGTGTCGAACTTTTTCTTTACATATATATTCAAAGCAGACCAATTCAAAAATAGTATTTAAGATATATCTATATCAGCAATAGTATTACATCAGCTGCCTCTACGATGGACTGCTCTGTGCCCTCTCTATAATACACCATAAATGGCCGAGAAAATGGAAAATTCCCCTTAACTCATAGGTATTGGCACGTGGCACGTGGTATTGTTCCTGGGGTGGCCTGAGTCGTGTATGTGTGTATTGTTGTTTGAATTTGTTACTCAATTGATATTAAACTTATCACAATCACTATAAAGGTCGGTACAAATGTTATCTTTCTTTATGGAAACTTATTGTTTCTTTGAGTTTATTGTTTTTTAAATGAAACCCTTTGTTTTAGTATATTGGTATCTTAAACAATTTTTTTTTTGTATAACACATTCTAACACATGTAACACTCATGAATCTACCAAGTCTAGTCTAGTCTAGTCTAGTCTAGTCTAGTCTAGTCCAGTCTCGACTCTACTCCGTCGCATTTTGATCGAATTAAACTAATTGTAGCTCCAAAAGATAGACCAGTAGAGAAAAGATATTAAAAACAACAAAAATATCTTTAAAAAATACAAGTGACTATATTGAATCATGTCGGCTGGACTTGAACTTGAGACCTTTCTCATTGTATTAATTCAACGCGCTGGTGCTGTTCCTCGAAGGCCAAATGTATTAGTAAGAAAATATTAAACTAGAGCTCATAGCTCACGGACACAACACTACCTACTACTACTAGGAAACAAACGATACTAACAACTGTTTTATATAACAATCAATGTAATATAAGTATTGTTAACTGTTGTTTGTTTATAATATATATATTATCCCGGCTGATCAACACTTATAATATCAAAGAAGTTGTTTACGTGTTAGTCAGTCTGTGCACTCAGACAGTATATAGAATAGTTATTTATATAAGTATAAGTGTGTGCCCTCACAGTCTGTGCGCGTCCAGCGGCAGTCTCCTGGGCGTGTGCAGCAGCGCCCTGTGCGCGCAGTCAGCGGCGCTGGGCCGGCACGAGCACGCCCACGGACAGGCGGCGCCCACGCCCACCAGCCACGCCAGCACCACCAGCGACAGCATCGCGCCTTACGTCATCTGGAACAGAGGGTTTGGGTCAGACGCTTGTTGGTGACTGTCTCCTCGTCAATGATATCAGGCTACTATTGCGATATATGAAAGTAGAGTCGACGTGACTTTTAGAGTTCAATGACGACATCTTGGAGGGAGGGGGGCTACAGTCGGTGTCTGTAATGGTCATCGGCAAACTAGAGACAGTTGCAGATACAAGAAGCTATTAAAAACATATTAAACTCCTTGTAATGTCTCTTTATCTATTCACTAACATAAAACGCATCTGAGACGCGCCATCACCGTCCGTCATATTAATCTATAAATACACTAAAAGCGTATAAAGTGCATCAGAATGATCGCGTATTTCCGGTGTTAGGTTTGATTACATCGGAAGAGATAATATCTTAAAGTAACAAAAGTAATAAATAATATATTGGCTGGTTATTATCCATGTTATATATATATATATATATATATATTATTTCTTTTCATTACTACCTAAATAAAACTATAATTGTCTTCAACACTTCTTCAAAATCAAGTGCTTCTTCAGTCAAGGGAGGCAAAAGGATTTCCCCCCATGACTCGCGAAACGGTTACATTTGATTAAAACCGAATAATTTCATACCAGAGATTAGATAAAATCTTCTTACAGACAGACCGAAACACAAAAGCTATATCGCGTCTATATCATCGCTGCTAGTGGAGCTGGTTCCGGAGTTACGAAAAACAGACACGCAGATAAGTACTCACAGGTTATCTTTAAAGTATTATACGATGCAGCTTTTAGCTCCAAATACTAGTGATGTTGAATAATATACATTCTGTTATGAGGGTATTTATATTTAAGTCAAATGACAAACACGTCGAGTTAAATGTATTATTGAAAATTAATGATGAGTCCTATCAAGGTTAAACAGGTTAAATATATAAGCCTCCTTTGAAATCGTTGTTGGTCAAAAACAAAATAATAACCAAAATACGGTTTGTACCTATTCAACAAAACTGTATGGGAAAAATATTAAAATATAATAGCTGATGATATTTTAAAAGAGATAACGAAATTACAGAACCAACGATTGGGCTAAGAACTGGGAACTACCGGAGTTAATAACCGATCTACAATCCAAGATATAAATGAACCTTAAATGACTTCTTCTGAACTGACGCTATCATCATCGGTTGTTAGCTCTCATCACTCAAGGAACGGATTGTTAATTCAATCTTCAGTATCTTATAAATGTATTATACGTGTAGTATAGTACGTGTCTATTGATCGGACATTTGTAAATAGTGTTTTTAAACCTAAAAGACTCGCCAGGGTCGCTAGTGACGCATAGTATAGTATATAGGATGAAATATAATTTGTTATGTAGTTAGTGGTAGTGTGTGAGTGTGTGTGTGCGTGTGTGTGTGCCGCATCAGCCAGCAGCAGATGGTAGTACAAAAGAATCTTTGAATAGCGTAATCAATTACACATTGAGGTCAAATGAGGTCATATCGATTCACATTTGGACGTGCCTAATTATTTTAATATCATTTTGATTTATTACTTTTTTAAGATTGTGTAGCACGGCGTTCCAGTAGTTTCGGTAGTTCGAATTAGTTACATATAATATTATATGTATATATAATCTGTTTAAATAACAAGTAAGTATTCACGAATAATATTTTCTATTATGTCAAGTATCAACCATAATGAAAATGGCGGTTAAATTTCTCGTACTTGTCAACAAATTTCCTTTAATGTTTTAAAACTGTCGTATTTATTCCCAGGAAATAATTCAACGAGCGCCAATTTCACACGCTAATTGCTTTTAACCCCATTACTGTTTAATTACCGATCATGAAAATACCGCCATATTATTTCATCAGAAATAAAGGCCGGCTTCCAAGCCGCTTTTAAAATTAAAAAAGCATTCAGCTGTCAAAGTGTATTGTTCGAATTTGAATTCACACCTTCGTGCCTTTGTGTCACGTCACAGATGATTTATAACTGTTCAAGATAGACTTTTAAATTTCGACTCTGTTCTTATGACCTTATAGAGCTTTTTAATTCGTTTTGTTTTAGTTTTTTTAATTGCTATGAATCCTTTATAAATAATCCGTGTCTTATTTGTATTTTAAGCCCTAGACGTTTGTTGTTAAAGTTGATATTTCTTAAAATGTGTTTTAATCCGTGTACAAAGGTGATCTGACGTTTCAATTAGGGCGCAGGTTCTGAGAAGTCTATCTGTTTGTGTATCAACATCGGTCACGGTATGAGGTCTGGCGAAAGCTACCGAAATATTGTACCAAATACAAAGAAGATTTGTTTTATAACAAAGAACAATATCTTTTGTTGTATCTAACTTATATATATATATATATATATATACGTTTAAGTAAAGTTGAATATAAGTAATATAAAATAGTTTCTTTCTTTCCTTTAATAATATAAAGTATTTCTCACATAACCATAAAAACTAATTGCTACTTCCAAGTTGGTAATAAAAAAGCAATTATAGAAACTCTTAAGAACCAGAGATCCTCATTGAAGGAACTGTGAGTAATGGAGTAACGTTTAAATGCAAAAAATAATTAATATTATATAATACAACCATTAACAAAGAATATTACAATAAAATGACTGAAGTTTCGAATTATTATTATATTACAAAATATATTTTGACCAAGAATATGGAAAAGGGTCTGTTTCAAAATATACTTAGATGCTTTAAAAAAATATATGATATTGGATTTTACTTGAAAATTAAAAAGTGTTTTTTACTAGAAGTAACGATATAAATGAATACAGAAACGTTCCTGATTATAATATATTTATGATATTTAATTCTCCAAGGCTACGGAACCTCCTTCATTCTCAATTCTCACGCATCAATAATTATTGACCGTGTTACGCCAAATTGATTCCCGCCTTTTTGTGATTATTTCAAAATGGCCGCGTGACAGCTGTCCACATTAATAATAATATAAATAATATAGAAATGTTCTTACAACAGAACCTATTATTAAATGAGAAATAAAATCCCAAGTTAAATGATATTATTTTTAAGAATATACCCGCACCGGTCAGGTCGTTTAGTTGTCTTTATTTACAGATGCTTCCAACTATCTCTTAAAAGTTGTGTCGGTGTATCTTCTTAGAGTCCAATGTATGAGATTTCCCTGTAATTTATATTCACTGGAGAGTGTATTGGTGTTTAAGAGGCTATCAGTTTTATAGAGCCTCATAACAGAGAACAATCTGACAGACTCGTTAAGTTGTCTTCAGACACTTAAAAGATATCCTTTCTGTAGCAAAGCAAGCAAAATATATAACATAACGCTTTAAATTCAGAGACTCCCTGTACCTTCAGAAAGGATTATTTATAATTATGTGAAGCTGGTGTATAAGATAGAGAAAATGCCGACTCCGTAGCTCGGCTTGCAACTGAATTGTGCTCCTTCTAACAATTAGAGAACCACTATCAGGACTTGCCAGCTCTTGCCAAGGCTGACCTTTCTGATTCGTAGGATTTAATGTGGTATTTGTCAAAAACAGTGAAGGGTAAATATTATGCTTACATGGACGCACTGGACATCATTGAACGCTGGTTCATCTGGACAAGCTCAGAGTTCGTGATCACTCCTACAGCCTTAGATGAAGGATAGCTCTCTTTATATTCTCTCCTCCTGTCCCACAGTTCACAGACTGTACAATGTTTCTCGTTCATAAGCTGTTGGCTTGTTGGAGAGAGAGAGAGAGAGAGAGAGAGAGCGGGGACTGAGTGAGCAGAGGCTTCATATAATTAAGAATAACCAAAAAGTATCTTAAGTTTTTGTCAATAAGTTTGTCCGTTCTCAAGTTACTTCAGTGATATATATATTTTATCAGTTCAGTTCAGCGGTCAGCGGTTGTCTCATGAGCTCTACGTCGCTCCTGATGTCACCAACCAGCGCCTTCGATTAAAAAACACAAAGATACAGTTTCGTCACTATTAGTTGGGCAAAGCGTCTCTACGCGAGTACAGTATATACTCTCAGTTGTCTCACTGAATCAACTTTTAATATTTTATTTAGTATACTCATGGTATAAAGTAATATAATATTATATATAATGCGACTCTACTACAGCTCTACAACTACTGACTTAAGACACACATGTCAGAAATGAGAGGACACCGATCAACCTCTCCGGCGTTTTATCAAACTAGGCGACATGGCCGAAGTGTATTATTATAATAGCAAAAAGACATAAGACAATTTGTTTACTTTAGACACGTGTCAGTACGTGACACGTGTCCGTTGAACGATGGCGCCGTAACAATAATAAAAGGCAAACAGAATTCAATTATAATAACTTTGCCATTGATAATCCTTTATAATTCTGCTAGACTTAGATTATGAAATAAATAAGGAGTAGGCACGAAATGTTTATTTTAATGGCACAGATTGTTAAACCCATAGATGGTCCTTCTGGTGGACATTTGAAAATATAGATACAAATAGATTGCCATGTTTGAGAAATGGTGAGGAATGAAAGAAGCTACAAAAGCTGGGTTGTGAGCTTCAGTCGGCTGAGACAGGGTGGTACCACTCCGGTGGAGCCTTTACTAAACCTCAAATGACGGCTACTGTGTGATTTCAAAGTATAACAACTTAAAATGTAATTTCAATATTTAATCTTTAGTTTGACGTTTAGTTATAATAATTTAATATCTTTATTAATAGCAAAGAAATAGTTTTCTGTTTGAAAGTTTCAATCTCTGGCACAACCGGGATTCGTTTCATTGTCATTAGTTTATCATATTTTTAATAAAGGTTACAATCAATAAAAAGTATCGGCTGGCTTTTCCATCAGTAATTGTTAAGTAATTTTCTGAATTTGAAGAGAATGGTTTTAACATTAAAAGTAGAAGCTAATAAATAGATTCATCGTCTACTTGAGAGTTAGAAGAGGACGACTCCACTTCATAGTAGTTCAATAGTACCTACCTACCTACTTGAAGAGAGACGAAGTCAGAGAAGTCATATTTCATTTTCCTTTCTATATTACTTCGTTATTATTATTATCAATATTATCGTTATGTAATTTTTTTACGTTACTTTCTTAATTATATTAGGTATTTGTTTTTAAACAATACATAGTGTGTCTTAAAATTTGTATTTATTTGTTGCGTTTGAGAAGGTATTACCATGTACCAGTTTATTATAAATAAAAATAAAATAATTGTAAGACACTGCACTGCACCTTTAACGTATTCTGTATTATTTGTTAATATGTAGTTCTGATTGAACAAAGTAATTAATGTCTACGCGTCAAATCAACCCCGTGACGGGGTCGTGTCGTGACGGGGTCGTGTCGTGACGCGGGAGGGCTGTGACGCTGGTACGAGAGCATCAATCACATGACTCTCGTGAGTACGTGGAGACACTCTCCCACCTCTGAACGACATACCATTATAGAATAGACTTGTTTAATAAATATATATTTATTATTTTTTTGTTTATATTATTTAGTCCTAACTGTGTAATGATGAGGTACATAAATAAATATAAATATTTAATATTAGTAATTTACATTACCACAATATATGTAGAGGAGGCTATAGGCATATAGGTGGTAAGAAACGGGCTAAAGCTAGTGATATGTATATATATATATAATAAATAAATATAGTAAAGATGCGGTCCGTCAGTCCGTAGTATGTAGGACACAAATTGTTACAGAAGGGTTCCTAACGGAGATGGACAGTCGACACGCGCGCTGCTTGCGCGTACAGTCGCGCACAGACGCTCTTACTGTAATATATTATTATATTAATTGTGAGATCATCATAGAACTAGTAGCGGCTGGTTAGTTACTCTAGTCTTCTTTAGGTACCACGTTTTAATTGATTTCTAAGTTAGCGCTTCTTCTCTTGAGACCTGCCCTCTAGTACCGTGCCAGTAGACTGACGTTTCGTCAGAGCAATGCTTATTTTAAATAAAAAACGTTGACATCATTTGATTCGTCAAAAGAAACGTCAAGAACTCGAGTATAGATCACATTTATGATATCAGTAGCCTGATAAGAACGGCCACTTCAGAAAAGACGATCTAGAATATATATTTACATTTTGTCCGACTGTCATTCATCAATGTATGTATGTATGTATGTATGTATGTATATATGTATGTATGTATGAGTTGAAAATATATATAAAATAACAATATTATTATAAGTAATAGTCTAATAAGAGTTTATTTTTGTAGTAGACAGTTGGGAGACAAAGAAATCAAACAAAGTTATAATTATGATTTAAGCGAACAGTTTAATAATAATGTAAGACTTTTCCGCGCGACTGTACAGCACAATACCAACCTCTGATTGCCCGCTGCATTCACTTAATTGTATTCCACTTGTGTGTTCCACTGTACATACCTACAATGTATATACCGATTTGTATTGAGGCACGTACAGACAGACGAGATACACTTTTGTGGATATTATTTTCTTTAATGATTCAATTTTTGATCTCTATTGATTGCAGTTATTTTGAAACAATCTGCCGTCAAATTATAAACATTTCAAAGTTTTCAGTTTTGTTTCATGACATTAATAACGTTTCGTTTGTTGATGAACACAGACACCGCCTCAGTACGAACTGACTCTTTAACTTCAACTGAAATTAGTGAAACAATGAACAAAGTAAAATAATAAAGGACAAGTTTTGAGATTTGTCTTTAGATACTTTTTGAAATTAGCCAAATAGAACATATATCATTTATTTAATACTTTAATTATATTTTAAATGGTTTTTCTCTGTCTGAGGGACTCACTCACTCACGGGTCAGTTTCAGCCCTCGGATATAGAGAAAGACCGCTTATATATTTCGTATATATTATCTTTATAATGTACCTAAAAGCATTTTGAGATTGAAATGGTTGTAATATTTTAAATATGAATGGTAATTAATGTTGTATGTTATTCGCGTGTTTTGCTTGTATATAATAATGTAGTGATCTGACGAGGTGTATGTTTGTATTACAGGCCCATACCTCTATCTACTCTCTGACGATTGTTCGTCGTCGTTGTATTTGTGACATCGGTTCGTGTACTTAATAATAAATATTTAGATTATCGTATATTTTATTAGGTTACGTATCTAAAAAAACAAAGTCACCGGTAACAACTAGTACATAATAAATATACATAAACTGTTCGGATAAATAATTACAAGACAACAAAACTGCTGGAACATTTTGACGAGATCTGTTGCCGGCTCAGTATCGAAGTCAAATGTTAGTAAGAAATAAACGAATCTTGTACATGAAGTAATACTTGTCGTGTTATCATAAATGATAAAGAACAGGCGTCATCAATCACAGATGTATCTCGTCACGGATCATTGCACTGTGATAGCTTGTGACGTGCCTTTTACGTCCTATATGTCACTTATATTATTCCTATGTTTGAATATTCTTTAGGTTTCCACAGCCCCTGATGTCGTTTCATATTATTACATTTCTAGATCTACATTTTCATTCCTCATTTAAGCCACTTAAGCAAGGAATTTGTCGAATCTTATCTTAGTTAATGATTACGTCATAAAGAAGCCTACAGTCGAAATTACAATTTCTAACACTAGTGGTATACTGTTAGATTACTCGTTGATAGAATAGTAATAAAGACGGGTGGAGGGAAGGTCTTTCTTCTATTATTATTAATGACCTCTATAAAGACCTTTTTTCCTGTAACGGGGAATGTGAACTATTGACAAATAACAAAGCTTGTGCTTTCTTCTAATATATATAATCTAGATTGTCTCAGGAACAGTTCATTCGTGTTATAACGTCATTGAGAACATTCAGGAATCAGATGAACATTCAGGAATCAGATACAACCTAGATATCAACCCTCACTTCCGCCATCAGCCACTAGATGTCACTTGGATTAAAAATAAGACGATGGCCATTATGTAAGTTAATCTTCATAATAAGTGCTGGTTAATTGTAATGAAGTACATGTTCGTTTGTTCATTTATTTTTCACAGCGCTCGGTGTGAGAAATTCTCATATTATCATCTTAGTGTCAGATGCTGTGTCGGTACAGACACCTACAATGAAATATATAAAGACAATAAGTCTATACAAACAATAATATAATAGAGAGGCAAAACCTGGTGATAAATTATATATTATATAATTTATCAAATTGCTACATGTTCAGTTTATTATACTAAGGCTTTAGTTTTTTTTTATGTTGTCTGTTTATCTGTTTGTTTGTACTCCGACAACTTCTCTCGTTCTCTGTGTTTGTCTGAGATGTTAGAAGGATGGCTTACGATCTGATAATAGTTATTTTTGTGATATAGAAGTGCTTTATACAATTGGTCAATTAAGATAAGTCTCTAATAATATTTCTTCATGCTGAAGACTCTCACAGACATGAGGTCTCACTGAAACTGTATACAATTAAATATAATTCATGTAATTTCCTTTACAAACTAGTCTGGTATATCACTCACTATACTCTACTGTCTTAACTCAAAATAATAATCTTATAATAGTTATATTACAACGTGTGAGTGGAGCACGCGTCTGTACTTCTGTAACCCAATTCATAGGTTAATATTTGCACTTGGATACATCCGCTGGTACCTTCTGGATACTATCACGAGCTAAGAAGACAGAGATATCTACATTATTATTTAAACTACCTTTATAGGACTAGCTTTGGCTCACGTCTCTGCCTGTTAACATATATATTTATTTTATTTGCTGCCCATTTGTATATTTTTTTGTGCTTGGACTTTATCTTTTACCAAAAAAATCTGTAAGGTGTTTAAACTATTACCGATTAGACGGCACTGTCATAAACACTTGAGATATAATAACAAGGGATTTGACAGCAGATTAGTTGTTATTTTTAATGAGATAGAGAAATTAAAAAAGGGCTTCAGTAGTTTAACTTCTTCAACCAGATCATGCTGGAGAGTGAGAACGACCCCTCGGGAGAGAGAGGGATGATGTGTGAAAAAAAAATAAAACAGAACTTTGACCAATATATAAATAAAAAATGTTTTTACGTAACTTTTATCAGGAATCTAATCCTACTTCATAAAAAAAGGAATTACCTTTACACTTGACTGCAGTTAAGTTGTTGAGACGTCTTCATTGAAAATTAAACTTTATTAATAATTGATTAGGTCTATTCTCGCTTAGCAAATAGAAATAGGCTTCTTCTCAATGTGTTATAAACTCTATGCTTAAGGTATAGAGTTGTGTTTAGCGTGGTCCTGTTCCTAAATCATTGGAATGCTTCCTTGATCTGAGCAGGGGTCGAGAACATTGCTCATACTATTTTTTTCAAATGTCACAAGCGATGATTTCTTTTCTAATTTTATGGAAACTAAAATAAAAGTAAAAACTTAAACAAACACATTAAATAACTTTAAACCTACAGGATTACGTAATGTTTAAATTTCTTGAAGAAATCAAAATATTTTTAGATTTTTCTTGAAAATATTTAAGATTTTTTTATTAAAATATGACAGTATCTGTATACTCGTAGAAGAAAAGATTTAGAAAAACAAAATTGTAAGCCATTTGTATGTGCTGTGGCTGTCGTCATTAATATCTTCCAAATGGGTTTTATATTAAATATTGTATTATAAAAGGTTTAGAACCCCTGAGTCACTTGATACGATCAGCCTCTTATTATATATATTTGTTGATGACACACGGACAGATAAACTAACTACTGGTTAGTTTTTTTTGTAATATTGAGGTCTGTAAGCTTGTTTTAGATTTATGTTTGAAAGAAATAGTTCAATATATTTTAATTTAATATTAATATAAAAAAATGTTACAAGAATAGTACTAGTACTGAACGAAACAATATTTAATACAATCGTGATAATTATTATATATTTGTTCAAAAATAAGAGGTCTTTTAGAAAACATTTCAAAACCGGAAGTGACGAAGTGAGACATAAATATCGATAAATATGTCTCCTGCGCATCACTAGTGTTAAGTGATTTACCGCATTCCGTCGTTTAAATTTAGGGCTGGAGTTATTTTTATAGTCAATAGCTTAAGAAGACGATAAATAAAACTACGGTACATAATTCAAATATAAATAATAATTATAATTCAAAGGTTATATAATAATTACTTCACTATTAATATTATTAGGATTGGAACAATTAAAAAAAAACAAATAAACCAATGTTACAGTATTAGGAACAAAGAATTTATATTTAATAAATAGAGGTTCTTATTTTTTGTCGTGACAATGACATTTTATAATATATCTCCTCAGAATGTAAATGTATTAAATATATAAAAGAGTCGTAATAACCAACTCTACTTGAACTCTTTTAAAAATTAATATTTAATAAATAAGTTAGAAGAGTATTCCTGAACTTTCTTGCTAGTTCTTTTCCACGGACCTACGCCTTGAGTTCGTCTCGATCTAAAGTCTGACGTTTCACGAGTACAATATATGCCACAGTATTTAAAATAAAAGAACTTAGGCTTAGAATTAATAAAGCAAAGTAGATAATTTGGAGTAGTAAGTATTAAGACAGCTTAGGACCCTTTACGACTGAAATCTGTAAGTTTCAGCTTAGGGCTAGATGAATAGTGTTTGAAGTTTGTAAAGATTCAATCAAGGATTTAGATACTAAATTTCAAATTTGATTGCGTTGTCCAAAATATCTAAAAAAAATAAAATAATAAATTATATATTTTGTTACATTTTTGTAAATTAGTATTCTTATGTTTATTATTTCATCATAATATTAATATATCGATATATTTCATCGACCATCACCCATCTCTACAATAGAAAGTAGCGGCGCGTGCGCAGGGGATAGAAATCCTGTTCTGTTTTTGAATTTCAATATGTATTATTTACCTTTCAATGGTTTTAACACACATACAGACAAATCTGTTAAATATTTATTTTTTATTTGAAGCAGACCAGCTTATATATCAAAGAGATACACAATATAATAAATAAATAAATAACGCACAGAGGTACTTCACTAAGTATAATTTGATTGATTTTTTGAAAATTTGTAAAATTATAGCAGAATTTTCCCTCTCTCATAAAACTCCATAACACTTACATACATACATATTAGAACCTTATAATTACAAACAACGCAAACTAAACCCTATCTTAATTCTATAAGGACGAATATCCCTCAACCAATAAACGCGGTCATTGCACTCTTGGGGTGAAACACGATACGTCGGTTAAGTTGGGTAATGCGTTTGTTCGTAAATGTAATTTATGTATGATGTACATTATTTAATGAACTCTATGTAAAGTACATTTATATTGTTTAAGAATACATTTCGTGCATGTGACGCCGGAGTATAGCTGTAGTTTACTCCAGAGGTACATAGAGATGAAAATAAGATAGAATATCAACACAATACAGGAACATTCGATTAAAAACTAAAATTATAATATTATAATGTACTTTTTATATAATAATATTAAATACTTTAAAACCGCAATGGACGTTATCTTAAAACATTTGTTCCAACAAATTAAAAACCCTTAACGAAAAAAATACACAAAAAGGGGTCTCTCTCCTTCTCTCTCTCTCTCACGTGAAAGACAGGGTTGAAGGTAGGGTCAAATTTTTACCCCGTGGTTTTGTAAATCTTTAGAAAATAAAAATGAATAGTGTTTTAAAATGTTAGTAATTTAATATTTATTTATGTTTTATTGTTTTAAAATCTTAAATACAGTTTAAATTACTAATAATTCGTTGTGTTTATAAAAAAAAGTATTTATATTTATATGCGAATGCATTTCTCACAGATTGAAGTTGAAATATTTGTTTTGTGGATTGAAATGTATTCGAGATTAATCAAAATCGGGCCAGCAATATACTCAAATGGAAAATAAATATTTTTATCAGGATATTTTATTGTAATTAAAATGGTTATAAATTATAAGAAGTATTTAATTTTAGAATTCCGTTAGAGTCAGTGGGAACTAGCATGTGTTAATATTGTTGACGAGATTTAGACCTAATATAGGATGCATAAGGTTTAATTTAGATTGGCGATGCCGCCAGGGTCGCAGCGAGGGTTGGGGAGTGCTTTTTGATTTTAGTGGATGTCGAGGGACAGTCTCGCCGCCGGCGGATTAAAGATTAACTAGGAAAGTCTCTTTATTTACTAGTGTTTACGATTTTATAAGAAACTAGCTGTTGGCCGCGACTCCGCCTGGACTACAGACCACTCCGGCCGTAACAGACCTGCCTTCTCTGCCTTAGAGATTCATTTCATCCAGTAACGTGAAGACTCGAATACTATTTTAATACTTTTATTTCGAACTGGATGGAGCACACTCCTGCTGCTACAGCTGGAAATGAGTTATTGAAATGTAATTAAAGTTTTAAATTGATGTCCTTCATCTGTACTAACAAAATTTAACTTTTTATTGTATTAGTATGTTTATTATTATATAAGATTATAAAATATTGTCTTTTTTTTCTGAAACATTACATTATTCAGTAAAATTCGTTCTTTATGTTTTTAGTAGTAAAATGTATATCATAGTATACAAATACAGTTCAAAAGTAATATTATATTATTCAATTATAATAAATAATATTATATATATAGTACATAATTTAATTTACATTTAATTACAATTACAATCATATTTTATATATACATTATACAAAAATATGTAAAGTAGCATAATGAAAGTAATTGTAAGTAGATTATTTAAAATTCACGGCTATATCCATCCTCTACCTGGCAGTAATCTGATTACAGCTGTGGGGGGTGCACGGGGTGCACGGGGTGCACGCGTACCCCCCCCCAATTGTAATAATCGACAATTTATTATGACAATAAAACGAACATTGCTTCATAGAATTTATTGGAATAAATGGTGTCATTTACACCTTTTTGGCATTTTCAGACATTTATTCATATTTTTATTTTGAAAAAAAATGTATGGTATAAATATATTGTATACAAAATATACCAGGTATTTTGTGTCTCAACAAAAGTGTCTGTGTTTGAATTCAAAGAAGGTATATCGTTTAAAAATAATTGATTTTCAGCGATATAAGACCCTAATTAGTTCTTCGTACAATTCAACCCAACTGAAGTGCAAATATGTAACAGAGAGGGGCTGATCATCCCTCGTGAGGGTGTCGGGGGTGTCGGGGGTGTCGGGGGTGTCGGGGGTAGTCCGCACATACTTCATATAATTAGCATTGTTTGTTAATCTCTATCTCTATAATGTTCTAACTCCACTTGCTTAAAGCGGAATATAGATTTCTAAAACGAAAAACAAATTTTTTTATTTATTTTTCCTAAACCAAATATCTGTCAGTATTGCTTATAAAGTGACGATCTCGAGAATAAAAAACAGCCTCGCTCTAATACTCGGTAGAATTTCATGAGAGTCTTGTGTTACAACAAAAAACATAATCCTAATGAGACGAGACAGATAAATATAAAACCAAAAACTCTGACATACCACCATTTTAGACAATCGTTTGTAAAAAACCCACGAGCTATGGTGAGTTACATCGACGCCGACGAATTCTAGAGAGATGTGACGGAATAGGTTGTGTGAGGATGGACGGTGTTTTAACGTTTTCAAAATCCGTAAAATTGTTGGATAAGTAGACCTTCATCTTTTATAATTAATAATTCTATAAATCTATTCAAATTAAAAAAATATAAGTAATAAGTTAAAAGTTAATAAAATCTAAATGTAAAATTTCAACTGTAGTGTTCTTTTTTTTAACTTGACCTCTCAAACATCATTTACCAAAACTGACATTTAAACTTGAAACAACAAAAGAATGATGAATGAATGAAGGACAAACAATTATTTCATGTTGTTATATATAGCTAATATGAGTCACTATTATTAAATACGCTACTTAAATAATATCAATCGTTCAGAAGTTAGATTATTAATAAATAATTGTAGCTTTAGTCTCGTAGATTAAATCATGGGAAAAAACTAAATTAATGAATAACCAGCCAGAAGTTAACACACACTCGTTAATTCATTTAACGTCATTATAGTATACTCATGATACTGACACACACACACACACACACACACACACAAACACACACACACACAGAATAACAGACAGACTGACTGCGTTTTGCGTGTTTAGTTTACTTTAACATCAGTGCAACGAAAGTTTGACATTTTATAGCTACGTCTTCATTGCTATAAGAAAGCCTATTTGGAATAATAACTTTGACCCTGATATCTAAATCCTAGTGAAGATAATTTATATTCCACATCATCCATTTTGTGCGGTCGCCTCAAAAGATTCGTTTCCTCCGGTAATTCTATATTTATATTAAAATAAACTTTGAGGAGTCACGTGACGCCAAAACAAACACCGCTCGTGCTAAAAGATTAACAGACGCCTCGGTGAATTATAATATTACCACGCTTTAGGTGATCTGTAAAAACACTCTGTCATTTTATACTAGCTGCAGCCCGCGACTCTCGACACGACAGACGACATTATATAAAACCATATCATAATTCAATGTAATCCGTGCCCAGTGTTTTTCTCGAAATGCGCGAACAAACAAACTGACAAAGATTTCAAAACCTATTGTTTCGTGGCTGTATCGTGTACTTCTCACGTTGTTATTAAACGATAATAATCATTGTAGTAATTTACTTTACATTCATATTATAATCAAAACAATAATTTACTAATATTATTATTATATTGTATGTATGTATGTGTGTGTACAGCTCAGTTAATAACAAAGACATACTCGTATGTAGTGGCGTAACTAATTACTGTAGTACTTTTTTTTGGCAGCTTTACTTGGACTGTATTTGGTAATACTTAATTATCTTAATATTCAATACGGATCAAATAAACATTTCTGAAGAGAAGAGAAAATGTACTCGTCGAATATATTGTTCTTCTCCATCTATGAACACCAAAGTTGCAGTTTAGTTGCAGTTCAAAGAGCTCGTGGAAGACGGAGAAGATCCAACCTACATGAATAGAGTCTTACAAAAGTATGGATAACCTACTTAAATATACCTTTTCTTTAAATTAGTAACTGATGTTTGAGTGTTACTCAGAGACGAGTTACCAACCAACATGAACCAACACGACACACTTTCAAAACCACCAATGTCAAATAAAATGTCTTCCAAGAAGCTAAGACAACTTGTCCACAAAATACGCTGTAGGTTTAAAGAGCCTTCGGTGGGACTGATCGAGCCCATATGATTTTCAGAACACAGTCCTGTCCTGTCCAGTCCCGTCGAACACTAAAGATATTCAAACAAAAAACAAACTCTTAAGCTTTATATTAGTTAAGATTGCTTAATTGAGTTGATACGGACTTAGTATTGAAGATGGAAACTCAACAGTTGTTAAGTAAGATACATCTGTTATGTAAACATTCGTTAAGAAAGGATTGCCTCAAGTTTCATTCTGAGAGACGATCAGTTTGTATTAAGAGTGGAACGTATGTATTTCTCCTTTTTATTAATTTATAAATCTGTTTACAACAATATCTAATGTTCATATCAGCTCGCATGTCAGTGCTCTAGAATAACTATTTAATATAATTAGTCAGGTAGTAATAAATACAGTATCGGCATATACATTTACCGATGTTGGGAAAAGCCGATACATAAATGGGAGAGGAGCAAGTCACACTGATGACATGAGAGTTACCAATGATTTTATTAAATAATTGATTCTTTCCACGTCCGCAAAATAAATTAATCATTAAACTGCGAGAATCGAACCCGGGAATACTCGGGAATACGACCATTCATACCACTCTAAGTCAAAACAATATAAAACATATAATATTTTTATACACTATAGAAATAAATACAACTGCATGTACAAAAGACCGTCACTTGAGGACAGCTCAACCGATTGGGCTGTTTTTCTATTGTATTGTTTTCGTACTTCTCACAGGGTAGGAATAAACAAAATCTACAGAATAAAACGTTCATTTTATGGGAAATTTGTATGAAAACTTAATATATGTGACGTTAATTTCTCATTTTATTAATTTACTAATCACCCCTGCGAAGCCGGGTCACTAGTTTACTATAAATATGAATGTTTGTCTTGCATTCCTTTACAAAACGTGTAAACGCCCACGCACTCGTGACTAGACGGCCTATCGCATTATACATATATTTATTATCAATACAATGCAAATGTTCTCACAGTATTGTACAGCTGTAGGTCCGTATTATTTTGCTTTTCAGACAAAAAAAAGTCAAACTTGAGAAAACATCAATTAAGATATCTAGAACGATAAGAAAATTGTGATTAGGAAGTTACAAGTAATTAAATCTTTAAAAAAATAATGGCAAATTTTTACTATAGAGAGAGAAATAAAAATGTTCAAATTAACAAAATTAAAAACTCTTTAATACAATGATATACCTAACCTAAAGTGATATAACTTGGTCTGAGTAAGCGGAGTTGCGGGCTCAGCTAGTGCGAGCCACCGACATCAGTGTCGCGAGCCAACATTATAACATATTGATTAAAATTCTTCGGACGAATCTCTTTTAAACAATAAATTAATACAAGAATAATTGAAACAATAATAATATTTCATTTGATTCATCAAAATGTCGTAAATCTGATCGGTGGCAGGAGGTTAACTGTTCGAGAGTTACGACTTTGTCTTTATTACTATATGTATGAAAGTGTTAAGTTTGACTTGTCTGTCTGTTGTTTGTGGTATTCATGGCATTGAAGCATACAATTTTTACTTTTAAACTTTTTAACCCATTAAATATTAATAACATTACACACTAACCTATAAGAACATCTCTACTTTACATAAACGAATGATAATTTCGCAATTATCTTTCTTATTTGCATAATGCTGCACAAGACCCATTTAAATAAAATTTCGTTTTCACTAAAGCGTTGGACTCCATCGCTTATAATATTCCAAGCCAGCATAATCTTAAATTTATTACACACGATGTTAAAAGGTTGTTATTTTTAATTTATAGTCTTCTCGAAGTCGTATGATAATTTAAATTATTTTTTCTATGATTAATCGATTTAGGGTGTTTCAAGGTACCGGACCCAAATTGTTCCTTGTATACGAATGACTTAACTAATTGGGGAGTATTTATCTGATCTTTATCTTAATTAGATGGCAATGACGTTTTATACGTGCGTGAGAATATATATAATATTTGGTACGAGTCCGTTAATTTTGATATTTTTATTATCTTTTTAGAATTCTTATAAAAATGATATATTAAGAAGATTTTTTATTTTTTCTAAAAGTATATGGAGAGGGAGTGCCTACTACATTTTTTATTAATTTCTACTTGGATGTAAACGATGCAGGATCGAGTATTGGTCTTTTCCTAGATATAAAACTATTTATAAGAAGAAGGACAAGGAAAGCTACAGAACAATCCAGTACAATGAAGTGAGACGTAGTTAGACTTGTATATATCAATTATTAAAACAAAGATATGACTCATTTAATATTATGACAATCTGATGTAAATTTAAAGGCACATTGAGAGAGGTCAAGTGACAGGCGCGCTACAGAAGAAATATTATAGTAAAATTATTACCCCTTTGATGTTTTTAATATTTATCCTTTATTGGGTAATTAATTAGTTATGTAATGACAGTTAATTGTAATTTTATTGAGATAACTATTGGTTTTCAATTAGCTTCATGTCCATTTAACCTCTGACACAAAATACGGGTTTTTATGACGTTGTTTTCTCATCAGTCTGCAGCATCATGACTACAAAACGAATTCACAGAACTGACAGGTAGTTCTCTTTGTATAAGTCAGAAAGCTGGTTTACATCTAGATCATTTATTTGGTTTTGTCAAAATTTATTCAAATGTTTTCATTTATTGGTTTTATTAATATACTTTTAAATTAATTGTCAAAATAAAAAAAACAAACGACTACTTTTAATTCAAACTATGATTATAAGAATTACATATTAATGCATAATTTATGTCATCCTATTACAGTGAGGGTGACATGTGAGATGACACATTATCGTTAGTGTGAGTGAGACATGGGACTCTATCGTTTAAGTTCATCCACAGTCTGCCTTAAAACATGGCGGCGTTGAGAATCAATTACTATTAACAATTAATTCAACCACTACTAGTAGTAATAAAACAGAGCCTCGTAAACTCTTCTGTCAATTTATTTTCGTGTTGTTTGGATCAAGTTTCACGAAAAAGAAGCAACCACCAGAATATTTGATGTCCCTGTCTCGCTCTACGAAGGCCTCCTTTCCAATTAGAAAGGGTATTGCCCAACCACGCTGCAGCGATGCGGGTTGGAAGGAACTTACACATTAAAACTATGATATTCCTTCTGAGATGAATAAACAAAACAAGAATAACTACGTCTGACCAAAATCACCAACCTACATAGAAATATACACCACGAGCATCGAACCTGGGACCAATCTATTTAAAAGAAATGTAATTTGAAGAAAACTGGTAATCCACAAATAGACACACCTATTCTAAAACAAATATATTGAAAACATCTTACTATAAAATGTCTTGGGAAGAAAGAATTTTGGGACTCTATTGACCCAAAGTCGACATGACATGTCAATGTTAGCAGAGTGATGTGACACGATAACGCCGTTTGTTTATCGATACTCGAAGGTCGGGTTTATCGACTGAGATGACATTTTATAGACCAATAAAACTAAGAGGTGACCAATTTGTTTAAATATTTGATATAATATTTATTACATACATTTATTGTAATATATATTGTTTGTTTTAATTTAAACTAAGTTCGTTACTTATATGATTAAATACTGGGGCTAATCTCATCTGTCTTATCTAGAAGACAGACAGACAACTTATTTTTTTATTTTTCGTTACATCTAATGCTTAACATTTTTGTATATTTATTTATGATATAATTTTTAATGTGAGTTGTTTCTCAGAAAGTTAAGTATATACATACTGTGAGTCTGAAGCACGAAGGTTACGATTGATCAGAATAATGCTGAGGCAGTAATCCTATTTCAGCAGTTTATAAATGTCAAGTATTATTTAGACAAGTCATCTACAGCGCAGCCCGCAGTAGAGCTGGTGCTTTGTGGAAAACAAAAGAATTAAATTATTTAACGAGTTTCCTAATTAGCAAGAACTTATTCATTGGAAATTAGAAAAGGTGCGAACAAACACACAATTATCACGCAAATATACGCGTGAGAAATATATGACTTGTTTAAGAACGTACAATGTTGACTCTACTCGCGCTCTGGAGACAGCTTCCTCGTCTTATAATACATGGTTTCTCTCTATTATATTTGTTTTTTCAGGACTTACTGAGCAACGATATTCCTATTCAGTTATCGGTCCGGTCCGGTCCGGTCCGGTCCGGTCCGGTCCGGTCCGGTCCGGCCGTCAGTTCGTCACAGCCGCTCTGAGAACTGAGCTTCTTGTTTACACTGGCCTTACGGAATTATATATTCTATATATTTTGTAATGCGATGTATATTTTTATGTGAGGATTTAGTGAGGAGAAAAAATAAAGACATTGAATATTTGTGAAAAAAATAGGGTGTGTTTATGAGAGGCAGCGCGGTGGGTTTAGTACCTTTTACACAACTGGCAACGAGCCTTTGCCCAACGGTGGGTCGTGTAGAGACGAATACTTAGACATGCATAGAAAAGTAAAGAGAACATTTAATGTAATATAAAGGATAGTAGTATATTAAAGTATTGTATAAATGTAACCGAGTATTGGAGTCATGAACTCATCAAATAAATTAATCAGCGTCCGACACGAGGCAATTGTTGCATCTGTCAGTGCTGTTGAGAATAATGACGCGCGCCAGATACATTGTTACAACTTTGATTTGTGTTACAAAGACTACTCAGAGATCTAAGTACTGCAGTTATTTTAATTCATAAATAAATATTATTAAGAAATCTCTGTGCTCTGAATATATCCAGGCAGAAGATGCTCTTCATAGAAGTTTATTTGAAATCCTGGTCTCGAGTAAGTCGCAGTGAAATAGTGTTGTTGAGTGCGCTCCAAGGTCGATATGTAAATATTTGTGTTTTAGTGATGTGCGAATTATAGATGTTCTTTATTATTTATCAAATAGTATTCCGATCATAAAATAGATAGTTTTGACCTTCGGTTATAGTTTCACATTGACAAATTTATTAATTAAATGTTTTAATCATGCAATCGTATTTCAAAATTAAAAAAATATTAATTAACTTCATTAATATGTCGATATATTAAAATAGAGTTTGCAGAAATATTAAATATCTGAATCTGTCACAATTTTTCATGACCATTTGATTGAAAATTATTAAACCTAATATTTTGTAGCGTCATAGGTACAATATTTTAAAATAGAACTTCACTGGTAAAATAGAAAAAATAGTTAAAAAAAACATCTATACATTTTATCTATAGCGGCACATCCTTAGCTAAGAACCAATAGTATAGGTGAGTCACGTAGCATGACACCTGTACCAGCGGGACAATTGCTTCTTATGACAAGTTTGGAGACACTTCACCGTGCGCCGAATAATTGGAAGTTTAGGGATTTTAATGTGACTCCCGTCAGTCTAGAGTGACGACAACTGAGGATACTTCTACTGTACGACAAGAATTACTATTTCACATTATAAGTGCGCGGATGTATTTAACTGCATTTGAAGATATTTTGATATAAACAAAATAAAATAATACACATATAGTTACACAAAATTTGTACGAATTCCAAGTATATTTCTAGTTTAATTGTAATTAAAGTCCAATCCAGTTTTTCTCTCCAGATTGGTAAGTATTCCGCACTGAGTCCCATGTGTAGAGCTGACAGCGCGCCAAATATCATTAATGTCCGTCCAGGTTTATCTTATTGTATTTATATGAAAAAACAGTGGTTGGTTCACACTGAAATACACAGAATTCGGCGCAGAAAAATATATCCTTACATATATATATTACTTATCTCTCTGCATAAATATGATGTAAAAAACGAATGGAATACTCCGTGTCCGTTTCACCTCAGAACAATCTTCACTAGTTCGAGTACCTCACCTATATACGAACAAGGAAATGAATATAAAGAGTTCTAAAGAAGTAGTCGTAGAGTAATAATAGGATTATTAATATGGAAACTATACAAACAAGCCGCTTTCCTCAACCAGGTAAAAACATTAAACAGCTATAAATACGTTTATTTCAACCCGGACCCCCCGCGGCTCTCACGTAATTAATATTTGATGGTTCTTCTTTATTTTATAGTTATTCTTTTAACTTATAAAACCTTTTTATTAAATATATATGTTGTTTTACGAATTATTTGTGAATCTAAACATTGTTTAGACAAGTCTCTTTAAAAGTTATATTACAAAAGCGATATTATAAGATTGAAGCGTCTGTCTGTTTGTGTTTGTCTAGAGTAGCACTAAAACTGACACATTTTACGCAGTTTATTATTTTTTTAAGGTTTGATAAAAATCTATTCCGTATTTATTTTAAACAAATACGTAATCCTTAAATCATATAGTTTTTGTTTTAGAAAAAGAAACCTACTTTACTATTTCTTTCTAAAAGAGTCGTAATGTAATATTAAGTCCGAGTCCTTTCAAGAATACATCACATACTACGATATGCACCCTCGGGGTCCACACTCTCCGCGCACCAACACTACCAATAACACTACTGCGCTCACTCATTTCCTTTTATATATTTAAGATTAAATATATTATATATTTTGTAATATCTTTCATAGTCCTATTATAACTGTATCAAATATTACCCAGTGTATCAGTATCAATAGTTGGCTTTGAAATTATAGGGTCTGGTCAATGACAAAGACGTCATGAAGAGCCTTGGATACCTATCTTTGGTCGAACAGCTGAATGACCCACGCTCTACCCTTTGAGGATTGGTAAGAAGGCCTTTGAACAGCTGGGGGGCAGGCTGATACCTTTGATTGTGAAGGAAGGTGGGTACTAGGCTACAGTGTCCCTCATTCACCGTACGAAACAGCTATAACAGCCTGGGTCGAGCCAGCCCGTATGCGAGCTGCACTCCAATATCTAACCAAGGGCTCTACCACCCACACGGTAAGTATATCAACCTATACATATATACAATATCATAACGTAGGTGTCTGTGTGTAAACGGTAGAAAGTAATATGATACGTTCATTTAAATATATTATCATTTAAATTTTATAATAAACAAGATTCACGTTGTCCGCATTTAAATTAATTCAATAAGTAATGTTAAAAATATATATAAAAATAACTTTTATTGAATATTATTTCTATAAATTGTACGTTTTCTTGTATTTAAGTTAAAATCTGTGTTACAAGTAATACTATAGTTATAGCCTGAGGTTGTATAAGACCCTTATACGACTCCAGGTTCTAGTAGTTCCTAAGATAAGTCACGAGGAAGAACTGACCAGACACGAATGTCTTTTAAAATATGTCGTCACCCGCGGTGTTATAATGAACCAGAGTGATGGGTTCATTTCAACTATATAGAAGATTGTTGGGACTTTTATTGACTTTGTCTCGAACGAGTATTAGAAAGTATTCATTATTTATTAGAAAAACTCGTACTGTCTCCTAAACTTATCAATTTAAAGCTACATCAAAATCAACGAGGCCCGTAGTTTGAATGCGTGACAATACTCAATAAAGCTCTAAATAAATTGGCGTATTCAAATCGGACGGCGATCTACAATAACATTTTATTGAATACAAAATATTCAAATTGAATCATTTTAAAACATTCAGAATATATATGATGTTTTAAAAAATCTGTTAAAACTTAGATGTTAACAAGATGGCCGCTTACAAAACTCTTTTATGTATTGCGTCAATGGCGTTCCTTTGAAACGATATTGTTTAAGCTGTACGTGTTCTTAGCCTTTAACAGATAGGATGCTTTTAACGCGGTACAAGTCTAAGGAGAAACTAACTGACTTAAGTACCTATCACTGTGTCTAGATATTTATAAACAATAAAAACTAATAACGTTCCATAACTTTATCTTTAAGAATTGACACTTTTTGGAAGACATTTTTTAATTGCAGATCTGTAGCACCCTACGCTACAGCTTAATTATATTTTAATAATATTTCGAATAAAAACAGACTACCTTTAAAACGAAAAACCGAATTTCTCTTTTCTATCTGTTACAAATATCCAACAATAACCGATGGGTTTTATTTGACATTGTTTCATTACTTAAAATATGAATATCTCGAAACTTGACAGTTTTCAGTCGACCATGTTGGACGATCTGTCATCGTCACCACGTGATTAATGCAGATGGCGCTATACAGTAGTGAGGGGCGCGTTATATCGATAATAAACAAGTGGGGGTAACTATCGATTAAACTTCGCCGAACTACTGAATGCGATTTGTTCACAAATGTCGCCCACAAAGTTATAGATTCTTGTAAATATATTTTAATATTTAATAAATTGTAAATAAAATATTGTGGATTTATTTGATTTCAATTCCTTAGTTTTCTAGATATTTCTACCGTTCGGGCGGAAATTATAACTCAGTAAGAAGATACCTTTAAAGCCATGCGGAATTAAAAAATATCATGTGATATATTACTTCCTTCAGCTTATTTTAAATAACATATATATATAAAGTGTCCTCTGCGAGCTGAGTGCGGGGAGTGCGGGGAGTGCGGGGAGGATAACATTCACTGATATAATAAATTTACAATGTGCTCAGGTGGCGGATGTTTTCTAGAAGCACTACTTTTAGTTTATCTTAATAACAGCACTACAATCTTCATGAAATACGATGCTCGTTCAAAATCTTTTAATAACTGTATGTTTTTTTAATAAATATTTATAATGTAATGTAATGTAATAGTGTGTTAAAGCTGTAGATATATTTAATATTAAAAACTACTCGCTTCGTGATCAATACATCGCACAACACTCGAAACAATACTTTAAAGATGTCTGCTCTCGAGTCATAGAAAAACTATTGCAAATAATATCATTACATTTGGTAAAGTTATGTTGAAATGACCCACAAAATATAAAGGATATTTTTTATTCTCATTTTCACTAAAGAACAATAAATTAGTAATTAGTTAGTAAACATACATTAGGATCTCATGTAGGAGAGGCGACGGGACGGTTACACATTAGTGCTCTCGTTAGCACTAAACAAACAACGCACGTGTGATTAGTGATGTACCTGGGGGGGTATCGATAAACATCAATAGTATAGAAATCATATATTATAGGTGCTAATTACGATGATAATTTCAAGAAACTCGATAATTTTTAACTACAAAACATTCAAATTAATACAAAAAAACAAAAGTTAGAAAGAAAATAAACAATACAATAATCGATACACGAAGCACGTCCCTACGGCACAACTGCACTGGCGAGATAACCTGTTCAAATAGTGATGTGCATGCAATCTACATAAATTATCGATTAGGGTACAGCGGCGAGCTCTTGATACAATGGATTGAATTAATAATACATTTAATTGATGTGTTTAATTGAATTGAATATATTAATTAATGTTTTTATTAGAATTGGCTTTAAATATTTCACATGGGAGTTGTAAACTTGATAAAATGTCTATGATATGTAAAATACAAACATAGATGTGTGAATTGACGGCGAGACTATAATGAATTTAGTTAATTTATTTTATTAGTATATAATCTAGAGTCGAACCCGCTACCCTCTCAGGCGTGTTTCATTTTGCACGGCTAACTTAACAATTATTTAACATTAATTTCACAGACTCTGAAATTCTTAGAATTTCGATTACGATTTGAAGAAAGTGTCTAGACGGGAAATAAGATCTACAAAAACGTCAGCACCCACGGTAATACGTTCATAAACAGTCTTAGAGATTTTTAAACCAACTCGAACTTGACACATATAATAACACAAAGTATGTTTCTGTACATTCAATATTATTTGTAAGTAATGCTTGCTGCCTGTTCAGTTCACGCAGAGACGAAGCCGCTGGCGACAGCTAGTATATCATAAAACACTACGAGCACGTGACTGTTTGTCCGTTTGTGATTGTATATCTTCTAAACCGAACACTGTTGTTTCAGAGTACATTCAGTGTTAGTACCTAATCTAGGCACTACTTACATTCACTAACAACGCTGACGTTATTCAAATTCAAATTTGAAAAACATATAAATATATTTATTTTTCATAGACACGGAGCAACGTTAGCTTTATTTGTTGACGTATTATTATAAGTAGGCAAGTTTAAATAATAATTATAATTTAACACCTCTCGTTGCTTTGTACGGAACGCTCTTATCATTATCATCAAACATCTTAAATACATCTATCCGTGTCCTCTTTCACCTTATCTATCCATGTACAACATAATAACGAAAGATAGATAACTGAAGGATATATTTAATATTAGTATATATCTCATATTAATTACTACAAGTTTATAAAATGTATGTATGTATATATAACCGCCCTTAATACGTTGTAATACAATGACAATACACAAATATAATCCTATTATTTCTTATTTGACAGGTTTCACAGTTTTTACATTTTCGTCAGCCATTTTGAATCATATTATTTATATTTCAACCCAACTTGCCAACTAAACTGAACTATAAAGGTAGATATTATTATTATAAGTAAATATATTATTTAAATCGTTATCAATTTATCATTTGTCACATGTTTATCTTCCCACGGTTATCAAATAACTCACTTGGAATATTTTTGTGTAAATTCCGCGAACATTTCAACGTAATTGAGTCGAACGAATGTATTTATTAAATCATTCGTTCTTTTATATTTTCATTCATTTTATAAATCCCGGACTGTACCTGGATATTAAATCCACTTTATGTGGGTACTTACGATTTAATCAAAAAAATTAAGTACAGTCTTGAGGGTGCTATGATTTTAATAAACATCGAGAGATGCGGGTTCCGCAGTCAGTAGACACTTACACAAATGTAATACTGTAAAGTGCCGCATACAATAACTTAATTAAAACAAATATTGCCATTTTTATCAAATAAAAGTTTATCAACACTAGCGGCACTGAACTGACATCTGGGATTACGTCCCGTCGCCCTGCCAACTGAACTATCGTGTCATAAGGTCTGGGTTTCGAGTAATATGGCCTTTTTCATCTTGAAAAGTATACAAAATGAACAATTTATATTATTAATATGTTTGGGATACCATCTTTTTAATAGAATAAATCTTTTAATTAAATTTTGTACTAAAATCAGTCAATAGATGCCTACGGCTCGACATTACAATGAGGGAATGGGTCATGGCTGTTGTTGGCATAAATATAATTTCTTCTTAAATATATAAAGCTCCTCACAATGTTTTCCCAAACTAATCTTTATTAAACGTATACACTGCGGCGGGGAACGAACCTGGGACTCATCAGTTGAATGGCAGTTACCGATAGTTTGAATGATTGTCACTGATATTATATCATTACCAAACCCACAGTAGTAGATACTACACCACAAGTCGTAGATTCGATTCCTGCTTGTTTTTTTAACATATGTATTGAATTGGATACTAAAGTCACAATAATGTCACTACCACTATATTTTTTTGGCGCTGATATTTTTTTCCACGAACCTACAAAGACATTATCGATAAATCTTTTTGTTGTGACAATTGTTGACAAATTAATTGCAACAGCGACCACAAACAACAACGAGAATACTTTAACTTGTCACATTAAATCATTTATTTTCAAACAGACATTATTCTTCAGTTTGTAACATTTAGTTGTTGATTATTAAAAGTTTGTTATTTGGTATTGGTGTTATATTCTTGTTGCTGTGGGCTGTAGTGACAAAGATCACTAACTAACCACAGAGTACAACTGGAGCTGTTAACATTACGTCGTAATATAAATAAGTTGTTATTTACGTATGTCGAAAAAAATATTATACTTTGTAGCTTTTATAATAGCAAGAATCGTACAAGTTGAAATAAAGAGAGCTGTGTTAGATATTATTATGGTAGATAAAATATAAAATACATTACAGAACAATAATAAAGGTATATAACTAAAGATGATATTTCACCTACATTGTTTACTGACTACGAACAACTTTAATGGCAGAAACCAATTCAAAGGAAAGAAAATGTCTATAGTAACTACTTGCCTACGAATTAATATGATGTTTAGTTTGTTTGATGTTGCTGATAGAAAGTGCTACGAAGTAGTTTATGTACTCAAGCATCTATATAACAATTACATTATTTATATAAAATAAATTAATTTCCCTCATTTTTGACTCAAACCGGTTTTTCCGGTAATTATTTTATACACACTGCTGCGTTCTATTGTACCTCAAGTATCTTTAACAATTATCAACCCTGCTGCGGGTCATTTTGTACATTATTTATATTCTAGTTTTTACTCCGGTTCAAAATACATTATATGCTTTAAATATATATATATTTTAATTAAGCTTAGCGTTGTTATTAGACCTGACAAGGAAAGCAAATTCAAATAAACCATATAATAACAGAACCTGCGACAAAAAGCTATTCAATATTCTATTAATATTCAATATTCTGTTAAACTAATATTAATAATTGCTATGTATCCTAAGTATCCCAGCTTTCGTTCTTTCCTAAGTAAAAACATTTAATATTTATCAAACCTTCGATAGCGCTCGAAGCCCTCAAATAATTTTACAAGCTCGAGACAATTCGTTAATAAATTGATTTAAATAAATATATGAAAACACTTACCTTTGGACAGAATGAGCCGAAATTAACCCCAGGTATTGTTCAAACACAATAACACAGAAAACACAAAACAATATATACGTATTTTCACAGTGAGGGACCCCGAAACGTCTAGACCGGACGAAAGTTCGACAATTACTGGGGGAAAGAATTTTGTGTTGTAGAGTCTTGGGGTTCAGTGTTGCTAGGTTGTCGGTCAAAAATTGCTTGATTGATTGATTGGGAAAAATGTAGAGTAGGTGGAAATATAGAGAGAAACGAGGTTATCGTTTGATTTTAATTTAATATTGTTTATTTATATTATTATATCCGTTTGAAACAATTATTTCAATAATTAATGTTCGTTCCCTTTGTATTCCTGTTTTGTTTTTTTATTTAATCATATTTATTATATGACTGTAGTGAAAATGTCAAGATATCTTATTTCCTAACTAGGCCGGCTATCATGTAATAAGTAGCACTGGTTATTTATTCCTTACTTTAGGCTACGTCACAAATTTTTATTCATAGACGAGAGATGGCTTATTTTTGAAAAATGTTTAAAAAATAATTTATATTATAATGAAAAATTCATAGTAACATTTTTTGTAACTCGTTTCTAAGTTCACCCCAAAATAGAGGTAATTTTCTACCACACCCATACAATAAATGATACCTGTATTACACACACACACACAAGACTCCTTTCACAGGGCGTTATATCACATCAAAGGGCGCCACGCACACATACTCTGACGCTAGAGCGAGATAGAAGACTGATTGACGCGAGCGTTCAAACTGGTTTCGGTTCGATTCTCGCGTGAGGAAATGTTTCCGGAATTTCTGTTTTGTCATATTTTTTATTGCATTATTAATTTTTGTTTATTTATTCGTCTACATATAACTGGATTTAATACTGACTGATCTGTCCTCGTATACCGCTGTAGGGTTAGAAACTTTAACAGTTGACTTTAAGTTTTGTGATGATCTGGACGCTGAGAGAAAACAGTTTAAAAAAGGGATGACAGTTTGTATGAAATCAGATTTATTTAATTTTAAAACATATCATGGTTACAATTTATTGGACGAAGCCATGTTTGTAAGTTATAAGATATTTTATTTGTTAAAGATACGGTAAGTACATGTTCGAAGTGAATGGAGAAAGTCGCCGTGAAGTCATGTGTTTCCTTTATGTCATTTTAATATTTGGATCATTGGTCCAGCGTTGGCCACACGTCCGGCCAACAATCTAGTCTCTACAAGCACTTAATTTTGAGCTTACGATTGTTTTGTGAAAACGTAAATAATTGTTATTTTCTGTAAGTCTGTTAATTTGTTGTAATATGATATTTGTTCATTCATTAACATTATACTTGTACGTTTAATTGTTTATTACATGTATTTCTGTGCATCGGTCCGTCGGTACATCAAGACTACACAAAACATAGAGTGCAAACCGCGCGTGCTGTTAATATCACTCGTATCGAAAATGGTTAATTATGAAAGGATGAAGAATCACAATTTCCAAATAAAATCCTCAAGAAAGATTATCTTTATTAGATAAATCTATAAAATTGAGTTCATTGATCTTATTCTGAATCTGATTGAGCGATCAACTTGAGAGACAGCTGATTACAACTTATTGTTTGTATGGCGGCTGACGGACGACGACTCGTCCGCTTATTAAAAATAACTAAGAAATGGTAAAGAGTATAGAGAACTCTCAGCATCCAGGTACTGTTCCAATTCATTCAGCTCCTCATCTGATTTTCAAGTTCGTAGATCAGTCACAAGCGACATTCATCCGGAGTCATTGTAATGACTTGGGCTGGTCTTACAATGAAGTAATATAAAATCATTTGACTCTCTCGCTCTAATTATAAGAAATGAGAGAAACAATCTCAGATAGAAATTATTTTAAATCTATATTCTACGGACAGACAAAATCCTAAATTCACAACCTTAGCTGAGTTCAGCTGAAAGGTTATATATATTTCAGTCGATCCAGAACTTAGTCAAATATAATACCCTCTAGGTGACAGGCGCAGGTCATTCAGCGGTCGTGTTCTCCATTTTGTACACGTGGCCTTCAGACAATTTTGCTGCTCTCATATTTTTAAAATATTTATAAGAAATAGTTAGTTTTATTAATATATCTTAGGGATGTGTAACTTTTTCAAATCATTTCATGTAAGATACATTTAAATTAAATTATAAATATATTAATATATAACTAAATCAATATTATATAATAAAAATGTAGTATAGGGGAAGGTATCCCAGAGGTCGCAGGTCCCAGGTTAGTCCCAGTTCTGTCCGTGATTACTTTTTATATATTTCTATAGGATTAACGTAGCTAAATGTTTGTAGACAATTTTAAATTATTTTAAGATTCTTTTTGTATATTTATACTTTCGTGAAACCTAGGAAAGTTGTTATTCTTTTAAAAATTGAGAACAATAAAATTAGTTCATAGTCCACCACAGAGGCAATAACGTTTACGATTCTGTGCCTGAGTTGCCAAAAAGAAAAAAAGTAATGCAGAGAATGTTGTCTCTGAGTAAGTTTCACCTTAGTTATGTAAAAAGTGTAATGTTCTACTAAATAGATACACATATTTTTGTTGTTTTTTTCATAAAGATATTTTGTGTTTCAATTTCAAGACAAAAATACCCCTCTAATATTTGTGGAAAAGGGAAATTTGAACACGTTGAAAAAAAAAACCTAAATTCCCATTAATGAGGAATTAAATTCAAAATTCTGTTACATTTTTAAAACATACTATTGTTTGTTTTCGTCTTGAAAATTCTCAAAACAAATTAAATAAACTCTATTAAGTCACGGCGGTTTGCCAAACTTTTCTCTCCTCATTTCGTTATCACATTCATCAGCGTCCCTCGCACGCGGCTCCTACGACTGCCTCAAACACTCTGTTAAAAGTATTAAGATGGTTTTTTTTTTAATCCATACGTTCTTGCGTGGTTTATATTCAGAGACCAAAACGTTACTTTCTACAAACATTCACTTCTTCTCTACATTAATATTATAAAGAGTTAATGATGATGGACGAGATCTGGTCTTCTGAACTATCTATTTATATTTATATTGGAATTCATAAGCCAAGGGACGATCAATGAGTTAGTTCTCCGTAGAGACAAGTTGTGTGAAGTAAGTTGATAGGAACACGGTCCTGCGAATGGTTCTGGAGTCCATAAAGGATTCCAAGAGATTGTCTTTCAATGTTAAAAACAATGCTTTTAAGAAACTATTTATCGGATCGCGAAGTAACTTCATGAACACTGAAAAGCTCATGAAAATAATAATCTTTATAGATTAACAAACAGGAAACTTAAAGAAATTGTTATTCGTAAGTAGATAAATAAAAGAGTTATATCAGCGAATATCTTTTAGAAAATAAGTACTCTATTTTGTATGACCTTTTAAGATTCAGCCACGTTGTTTCAATAAAATATTTAAGTAATAGGTTAAGGGTCTCTTTCCATACCATGCGGCGAAGGGCCGATATTCACAGGTTGAAATTATAATAAGAACAAATTTTGATATATTAATAAGTTTCCTTAAGTTATGATTGAAAATAACGGACCCATGGGTTGAGTTATGAAAGCAATCTATGGCTAATTTCAATCTCAGGTTGAAGATTGATTATTAATAGAACAAGTATAGACGGTCACAAGTATTTCCAAAAGGTGTAATTAGTATACGTTTTTCGTGTAATAATTTGCACAACATATGAGCACAAAAGCTCTGAATAAACGCGCCAGCGCGCTCTGCGCCTGACAGTTGACGTGTGGCGGCCATTTTGTAGGAATTTATCGCCATTAAAATGTATGCCTTCGATTTATTACTCTGTTCGGAATAAACCGTGAGTTTCAGGGATGAAAACGAGCATTATATCTTTAACACATAAACGTGCTGCGACGAGGTACTTTTGAACTATTAATAGTACTAGTACTACTAGTATAAATGCATATCTGCTTATTATAAAATAACTACAATAAATGATGCTTTGAATTATTTGAACGCGGGAATGTTCGATGAAGGAATATGTCGTCAGGAAATATCCTCTACCTAATTCTTTAATATTGTAATCCGCTAACCCAGTTAACACATGACCTTATCTCGGATTAGATAAAGATCATTTACGGGTCACAGAACTTATAGTTAAAAATGACATCATACTGACGTACAACATGTCTCTCATTTAGTATCACGGTAAAGACTTTCATACACATGAAGTCTGTACTATTATTACATATTTCAAAGTGAATTATTTAACAGGTGACATCATTTAATAAATTTAGGAGATCTTAAATCGTGATACCGAAGTTTCTAGAATATATATATGTAAGTACTTTTTGGACGATATAATAATTTATAAGGTAAATACGCATCGAACTCTATGAAGTATTCGCTATTACGGATATTCGTATAAAACTATCATCTCTTATAAATCTCTTTAAGCTTTTTTTTTTATTTATTATCGTTTATATATAATTCACAATACATAATTAAATCATTAATAGCAACAAAAAACCACTAAGCTTACTCTACCATATGCCGAAATTGTATATGTTTGTCTGCAAACTTTGCGTGTTTACGGGGAAAAAAATGAAAGTATCGGATGAAAATTAAAATCAATATTTTTAAGGGACGGAATTTTTGAAATTTATAAAAATATTTTATTAAAAGTATTACAAACAATATATTATAACTATTTTTAAAAGGTTGTCGGTCTATTTAAATATATATATATATATATATATATATAAATATATATATATATATATATATATATATATATATTTAATACATGCATTGCATATTACTTGACATTGTTATAATTTTATTCTATATAAGGTACTTATTAAATATGTCCAAAATATTTAATAGCAGATAAGAGATTGATTTTATTTATATATGAGGTGGTTTGATTATCGCGATGTACGGTTACTAATAAATTGAATGATGTGTCTTCTTTGAATTTAAGTACACTAGAATACTTTGAGTTTCCTCGTAGAGGAGACCGGGGTGAGTTGTGACATAGTCCACGACTCGCTACCAACGTAACAACTGAGATGAGCTTATCTCTACAAAGGAATCTTTTCCAGTTACCCTTGGATGTGAATAATATTATCTCAGAGAGTAGAATTAAGTACACACACAAATATGAAACATTAAAACTACATACCAATACTTAAATATACATATATATACACATGACACGTCGTTGTGTGTCATGTGTGTCACGTGTGTGTGTGTAAGTGCCAGAATTTGAAAATACGTTATACTGCATTAATAATATATGTATATACTGACGAAGGTGGATAAGGATTATGGACGCGCGTATCTTGTGCAACCCAAAAGTGTATCGCAGACACTGGTTCTCTCAAAAGCTCCTCAGAAGCATCCCAATAACAAACGTCAGCGTCGAGAATGTTTAAAAAATCAAAACAAACATTTAGCCCGTAAAGGTAAGAAATTATTTACTCGTTTTAGGACATGGATGTACAAGCATTCTACAACTGTTTTTATTAAACTGCGCTGTCTAACAAAAGTCTTTCTTAAATTTTCCAAGTTCTTCACCCACCTGAACAATTGAACAACTGAATCGTCATAAGTAGTTATCTAGCTTAAGAAACCCTATTGCGTAAATGACTTTTACCAATACATTAATTATTAATTATTATAAGTAAAAGTCACGGACGCAATTAACTGTTTGCGAATTTTTGTGATTCACAACGAGCATAAAAGATTAAGTCTATTTTTTTGTTAAAATTAGGTCATTTTTAATGTGCAATTTGCATATAAATGCTAGTGAGAGGAAAATATTGTTGTTATTTCATTTATAAATCAGGTAATCTGTTGGTGACTTTAAAGATAAGTTTGAAACCAGCTAATAACAGTTGGAGATACATTAAGACTGCGCACAACTCAAACACAATGGGTCAATATCGACCGACTTTATACATTACATATACATTGGAACGGATGTGATTAGGTATCTCTTTCAATAAAAACAAATATATAAAAAATGCTTAATTCAATGTTAAAGTCTGTTGAACTGAGAGAGTTATTGAAGTCTAGTAGTAAGAGGGTATTACATTTTTAGGACGTATAATGTCGTCGGCAGAAGCGTAGTTAAGTGACTAAGGTTCTGGGTCAAAAAGTAAACTAGGGTCGCAACTAAACTGTTAAAAATCGTTTGTTCCGTATTCGTCGTGTTTTGAATTTGTCGTAAAACGTACAGTCGGTCAAGAGAGTGGTGTTATTGGTGAACTGGTCGTCGGTAACCTTAAGTAAGGCTGGAGATGTGCCTTGCGCGGTGCGGAAACCAGACTGACGATTGCTTTAGTTTAAGAAATTTGACAACTACTTAAATACAATATTTTCTAACACTGGCCAAGAGAGATAAAATGGATATATATACACAAAGTGTTTGTAGTATGATATGTTTTGGTTTTTCAAGTTTTGTGTGCTGGCATATATCTTTGAAATTACGAAATATTATTCTGACTGATTGAAAATGTTTTACAAATAGCAGAGTTGTGACAAATTATCACAACTACCCTAGGTTTGGTTATTTCGTAAGAAACGTGGCCTGTTGGCATTTCTATAAATCTGAACTTTATATTGATTTCAAAGTACCCGTTGCCGTCCATGTCTACAGTCTGTAGTTTTCTCGTCGTTACTAATAATATATTTTATTCTGTTGATTAAGGCTCTGGCTAAAAGAAAAAACAAATAAATATATTTACCAGATCCACCTGCTACAGCCTACAGGCAGCCTACAGACTACAGGCAGCCTACAGACTACAGGCAGCCTACAGACTACAGGCAGCCTACAGCCTACAGGCAGCCTACAGCCTACAGGCAGCCTACAGACTACAGGCAGCCTACAGACTACAGGCAGCCTACAGACTACAGGCAGCCTACAGCCTACAGGCAGCCTACAGCCTACAGGCAGCCTACAGCCTACAGGCAGCCTACAGCCTACAGGCAGCCTACAGACTACAGGCAGCCTACAGACTACAGGCAGCCTACAGCCTACAGGCAGCCTACAGCCTACAGGCAGCCTACAGACTACAGGCAGCCTACAGACTACAGGCAGCCTACAGCCTACAGGCAGCCTACAGCCTACAGGCAGCCTACAGACTACAGGCAGCCTACAGACTACAGGCAGCCTACAGCCTACAGGCAGCCTACAGCCTACAGGCAGCCTACAGACTACAGGCAGCCTACAGACTACAGGCAGCCTACAGCCTACAGGCAGCCTACAGCCTACAGGCAGCCTACAGCCTACAGGCAGCCTACAGACTACAGGCAGCCTACAGCCTACAGGCAGCCTACAGCCTACAGGCAGCCTACAGCCTACAGGCAGCCTACAGACTACAGGCAGCCTACAGACTACAGGCAGCCTACAGACTACAGGCAGCCGAATAATCATCATAATAATAATTCTTTGTTTATTATAAATCTCAATACTTTCATAAATGTAGAAAGTATCCTGACTGTATGTATATCGGTTAAAGTATTGTAAATTAAAGATATAATGAAAAATAAACCCATACGGGCAGAAATTTAAGCCTGCGACCTCTGGGAAACCGTCCCACCGCGCTACCAAATGGGCCAATATATTTATTCATATTTTTTACATACATTTATTTGTTAGTAAAAAATTCACAATCCTCCAATTCGGTCTCCCACTAGGAGCAGTCGAGGCAAACGAATTCGCTGACATCAGCTAGCGTAGATATACAGCGGTCACAACACTACGTGTATTTTGTTGTAGACATGATACGTAACTAGCTGTAGGGGGCAGAGCCCTGTCGTAGTCACTTGACAGCAGCTCGTAGTGGGGCCACTCTCGGAGTGGAGCCACTCTCTAGTAGAAGAGTGGCGTAAGGTAGAGCTGTCATAGCTACGTACGGGGAGCGCGAGAGCCAGATGCATCTACACCAGCCTTTGCCTTCCCTTTTCCATCTTCTTTCATTGCTCTATATTTCTCAAAGGTGGTGGCACTGATATTCTACTCCGCAATCAAAACTGCTCTCCTACTGACTCTCGTGAACAGGAGTAACAGTCGAAATTCCGGGACTGTTTCTCCAGAAATGCAAGAAAAAGTTCTCTCTTCTCTCTATATCTCTATCCACAGGTGACTCGGCTATTCTGTCTGTTAAATATCAATCTCTATCTCTCTCTCTCTCATTCTATAAGTTCCACATCTTTTACATTGTGATTTTTTTCGCTACGTTTACCAAAAACTTTCTCGATATCTCAACTCCACGTACTTATATCAATGTAAATATATTTCTTCACGTATTTTTGTACTAATATTATTTAATCGAAGCTGTCCGTCAAACAGAGATAGACTACTGTCAAAGACGTCTGTTATAGTGAAACAACATAGATTTGTGTTAAATTTTATTTATCCTTAAACATAAAGAATATACAATATTTAGACAAAATATAAAAAATATATAAAATATATACATAACAAAATAATACTTGTCAGCTGCATTTGATGACGTTCTGACAAACTTTAATAAAAATATACAACAGTCAAAGGAAATGTATTTATAAACTCAAGGGACTGCAGCGGCGGTACTACGGGCCACTGACATTCAAACAAACTGACAGATTCACACGTAATTCTTGTACAATTGTGTGACAAGCCCATACCTTTCAGGACTCCTATTAAGGTTTTATAGAATAATTACTTTATTACGTATCCTAACATGTTACAAACTCAAACTATCTCACGCATTTTGTTAAAAGAGCCCCGGAGTTAAGGGGGCCCCGGGCCCGAGGCCCCCTACAGCTTGCAGTGGGCCCCTTTCCGCGGTATATTGGTGAAGGGAGTAAGGTTGGGATACAGCCGCCTTTTCGACTTGAAGTCGAGCAAATCTGTCACTAAAGTCGGCTGAAACAGGTTTATTATTTTAAGTAACAAAATATAGTATAATTACATTTATTAAAAAAGAATAGCGTATTCTTTAATAGTTTTCTAGTTTAGAACTAAAACAATAACATAACACAGTACCTCTACTTTTTTCTCTCCCTCCTGCTTCTCATTCTTCTTCTCCTCCCCGTTCTCTTCCTCCTCCCTCCCCGCTCCCCCCTCCGCGGTGGACACCACGTGCACCGACAGTTTCTGACGCTCCAGTGACTTGGGACTGATGTGCTTCTGTAATGTATGAATGTGTCGGAGTCAGCGAGGTGAGGTACGGGCTCGTTTGGTTTCTATCCTATATTATTATTCAGTACCAGACGTGAGGTCGTTCTGCTCGGAACCAACGACTTCATCATCTCGTTCTTTTGACTTCTTTAGTATTGATATCAATACGTTCTTCCTCAGTACTAATAAGCCTCGTGTTCATTTAGTATATAGTGAGGGAGAAACATACCATTATACAATTATTATTAAATTTTGACGAATTCTATTCACAGGAAAGATGTTTCTTACTCTCATAATAATATACTTTGTTACTAAAGAGCTCATTAAAATTAGATAAAACTAAATAAACGTACTATACGTTTAACAAATATATCACTCACTGCCTTAATCTATATGTATTACAACATCAGCTATATAGGTACCTTAAAGAACTCCAGCAGCTCGTCCTTGGTGACGGAGTTCAGCTCCTCGACCTCGACCCTCATTCTGTCGAAGTTGTAGACCTGGAGGGAAACAGGATATTACTGATGATGCTAAAAGTAATGATAATGAGACAGTATTGTCGAGAGTTGTGTCTGTCCGTCTGTACATCCACCGATGTGACGTCACCTGTGCGGTGATTTCACTCCATATCTGCGACGCCCTGGTCGACAGTCTCTTTGGTTTCTCGAGCTTCTGCGCCGCCAGAGAGGTGCGATGCTTCAGGAATTCTTCATCAGTCATTTTTTCAAGGTATTCCTGGTGATCATAATGGTGCTCTAAATATTTTGTGGTTAGTCTATTTCCTACTCACTTTAACTTCCTGGAGTGAAGAAGAGAGAAATAGAAATCATGCAGAAAATTAAGAAGTACTCTGGTAAAGTTTGGAATTTGATCGAACCTGTGACCCCGCGATGAAACTTTCGATCCTCTCCTCCAGGTACTCGGGGTGTCTGTCACTCTGCACTATCACCCGTAGCCCCTGAACTCCGTTGGAGCGCCGAATACCGCTGAATACAATGTAGCCCAGTTGCTCCTGTACAGTATATGCAGTAAATAATTTGGTTGTAATATTTATTATTTCATAAACAAATCATTTTTAATGCAAATGAAATTAAACTTAACCGACATCTCTCCCTCTCTTTCTCTTTCAATGCTTCACCTGAGTCCTGAGCACGTGAAAGCAGGGCTCCGACAGCGCCTGCGCGAGGAGCTCCAGCAACACATTGGGGCGGAGGCGCCGCATGCCGCAGGCGTAGTACACGGACGCACACGACGACTTGTGCACCGCGTTGGACACCACGCGGAGGAACCACGAGCCTGCACCACCACCACCACGTTACCACTCACCACTCACCACACCACTCTGTGTGTGTCTATGTTCTTTATATAAATGTTCAATATAATATTGATTGAAATTAAAATAACTAATTTTTGATAAAATCTAAGCAAATCGAGAATATTTGTAATAACAATAATTTTATTAGACTCCTCAGCTTTTGAAAAGTTAAAATATACCTTCTCGAGATAAAAGAGTCGTCGAGAAAGACGTTCGTTTCATTTATAAAAATACAAATACCTAGATATTAAACATATCTGTAAGCGTGTAGAGCCACGTTAGGCTTATTTATATTTTAAATAAATATACAATGAAAAGACACGGGCGGGAAGTCGAACTCTGGACCTGCATCGGCAGCTCGGTGGCTCAATCGATGGAACGACGGGAGTGTCAGAGGTCGCGCTCGAACCCCCGCTCGTATCGGTTTACTCATCATTCAACATTTATATAATATGTTTTAAAATATTTATTTCAATTAATTATAAAACGAACAAGGCACCTTTCTCTATTTCTATTTCTCGATACAGCATCAGCTGCTGCGCCAGAAGAGGCACGGCGTCCTTGGGTAACCTGCAACATCGTACTCTCAGTAATGTGGCCGGTGTGCGTGATGCGTGCGTGTGAGTGTACCTGTCCTCGAGCGCGGCGGCCACCCGCAGCGCCCCCTCGCGGGGCGTGTTGCCGAACATCGTACTCTCAGTAATGTGGCCGGTGTGCGTGATGCGTGCGTGTGAGTGTACCTGTCCTCGAGCGCGGCGGCCACCCGCAGCGCCCCCTCGCGGGGCGTGTTGCCGAACATCGTACTCTCAGTAATGTGGCCGGTGTGCGTGATGCGTGCGTGTGAGTGTACCTGTCCTCGAGCGCGGCGGCCACCCGCAGCGCCCCCTCGCGGGGCGTGTTGCCGAACATCGTACTCTCAGTAATGTGGCCGGTGTGCGTGATGCGTGCGTGTGAGTGTACCTGTCCTCGAGCGCGGCGGCCACCCGCAGCGCCCCCTCGCGGGGCGTGTTGCCGAACATCGTACTCTCAGTAATGTGGCCGGTGTGCGTGATGCGTGCGTGTGAGTGTACCTGTCCTCGAGCGCGGCGGCCACCCGCAGCGCCCCCTCGCGGGGCGTGTTGCCGAACATCGTACTCTCAGTAATGTGGCCGGTGTGCGTGATGCGTGCGTGTGAGTGTACCTGTCCTCGAGCGCGGCGGCCACCCGCAGCGCCCCCTCGCGGGGCGTGTTGCCGAACATCGTACTCTCAGTAATGTGGCCGGTGTGCGTGATGCGTGCGTGTGAGTGTACCTGTCCTCGAGCGCGGCGGCCACCCGCAGCGCCCCCTCGCGGGGCGTGTTGCCGAACATCGTACTCTCAGTAATGTAGCCGGTGTGCGTGATGCGTGCGTGTGAGTGTACCTGTCCTCGAGCGCGGCGGCCACCCGCAGCGCCCCCTCGCGGGGCGTGTTGCCGAACATCGTACTCTCAGTAATGTAGCCGGTGTGCGTGATGCGTGCGTGTGAGTGTACCTGTCCTCGAGCGCGGCGGCCACCCGCAGCGCCCCCTCGCGGGGCGTGTTGCCGAACATCGTACTCTCAGTAATGTAGCCGGTGTGCGTGATGCGTGCGTGTGAGTGTACCTGTCCTCGAGCGCGGCGGCCACCCGCAGCGCCCCCTCGCGGGGCGTGTTGCCGAACATCGTACTCTCAGTAATGTGGCCGGTGTGCGTGATGCGTGCGTGTGAGTGTACCTGTCCTCGAGCGCGGCGGCCACCCGCAGCGCCCCCTCGCGGGGCGTGTTGCCGAACATCGTACTCTCAGTAATGTAGCCGGTGTGCGTGATGCGTGCGTGTGAGTGTACCTGTCCTCGAGCGCGGCGGCCACCCGCAGCGCCCCCTCGCGGGGCGTGTTGCCGAACATCGTACTCTCAGTAATGTGGCCGGTGTGCGTGATGCGTGCGTGTGAGTGTACCTGTCCTCGAGCGCGGCGGCCACCCGCAGCGCCCCCTCGCGGGGCGTGTTGCCGAACATCGTACTCTCAGTAATGTAGCCGGTGTGCGTGATGCGTGCGTGTGAGTGTACCTGTCCTCGAGCGCGGCGGCCACCCGCAGCGCCCCCTCGCGGGGCGTGTTGCCGAACATCGTACTCTCAGTAATGTGGCCGGTGTGCGTGATGCGTGCGTGTGAGTGTACCTGTCCTCGAGCGCGGCGGCCACCCGCAGCGCCCCCTCGCGGGGCGTGTTGCCGAACATCGTACTCTCAGTAATGTGGCCGGTGTGCGTGATGCGTGCGTGTGAGTGTACCTGTCCTCGAGCGCGGCGGCCACCCGCAGCGCCCCCTCGCGGGGCGTGTTGCCGAACATCGTACTCTCAGTAATGTAGCCGGTGTGCGTGATGCGTGCGTGTGAGTGTACCTGTCCTCGAGCGCGGCGGCCACCCGCAGCGCCCCCTCGCGGGGCGTGTTGCCGAACATCGTACTCTCAGTAATGTAGCCGGTGTGCGTGATGCGTGCGTGTGAGTGTACCTGTCCTCGAGCGCGGCGGCCACCCGCAGCGCCCCCTCGCGGGGCGTGTTGCCGAACATCGTACTCTCAGTAATGTAGCCGGTGTGCGTGATGCGTGCGTGTGAGTGTACCTGTCCTCGAGCGCGGCGGCCACCCGCAGCGCCCCCTCGCGGGGCGTGTTGCCGAACATCGTACTCTCAGTAATGTGGCCGGTGTGCGTGATGCGTGCGTGTGAGTGTACCTGTCCTCGAGCGCGGCGGCCACCCGCAGCGCCCCCTCGCGGGGCGTGTTGCCGAACATCGTACTCTCAGTAATGTGGCCGGTGTGCGTGATGCGTGCGTGTGAGTGTACCTGTCCTCGAGCGCGGCGGCCACCCGCAGCGCCCCCTCGCGGGGCGTGTTGCCGAACATCGTACTCTCAGTAATGTAGCCGGTGTGCGTGATGCGTGCGTGTGAGTGTACCTGTCCTCGAGCGCGGCGGCCACCCGCAGCGCCCCCTCGCGGGGCGTGTTGCCGAACATCGTACTCTCAGTAATGTGGCCGGTGTGCGTGATGCGTGCGTGTGAGTGTACCTGTCCTCGAGCGCGGCGGCCACCCGCAGCGCCCCCTCGCGGGGCGTGTTGCCGAACATCGTACTCTCAGTAATGTGGCCGGTGTGCGTGATGCGTGCGTGTGAGTGTACCTGTCCTCGAGCGCGGCGGCCACCCGCAGCGCCCCCTCGCGGGGCGTGTTGCCGAACATCGTACTCTCAGTAATGTGGCCGGTGTGCGTGATGCGTGCGTGTGAGTGTACCTGTCCTCGAGCGCGGCGGCCACCCGCAGCGCCCCCTCGCGGGGCGTGTTGCCGAACACCAGCGCCTCCACGTGCACGCGCCGCACCACGCGCCGGCTGAAGTCGCTCAACTGCTCCGGGGTGAGACCTGCGACGGACTTATTATAAGTGTGTGTACCATTTTTATTTATTTTGTATCCGTGTCGGTGTATGTCTCTCTCTTTAACCCTTCCTGTATGCGTGTTCGTGTGTGTGTGTATGGGTGTGCCCGCGTGTTCGTTTGTATACTCACTCTGCGCCGCATCCAGTAGCTGTGTCCTGGTCCATACGAGGTCGGACAGACACATGGCGTTTTGATACACCGCGTGCTGAAACAATATTCTATATGTTGAAACAGTTTTTTAAACAGTGTTTATTCTTATATTATAATATCAATAATCATGTTTCAATTAATATATACAATTTTAGTTTTGTTGAAATTATAACGTAATAAAGTTTTAATAACTGAATTTAAATAATTAAAAAACGGCTCCGACTTACCTGATAGGGCTGTTCCGCCTCAAAGTTCTTGATGGCCCGGATGTGGCTCTCCTTCATCACCTCGAACCTGGCTGGGTCCACGTGGAAATTCACCAGGTGGTCCATGATCTTATCCAGCAGCACGTGCTGCTTGTCGTCGTAGCCGTCTATCGCTATCTGGTGTAAGAAGTGATCTAGTTTTGAACCTCGACCTCGACACTACCGTTCAGTGTTTAGCGAGTGCGAGCGAGTGCGAGCCTTCCCGCAGCCATCCCTCCTGCTCCCTTTCCCCCCGGTGTCACTCACACTGAGTCCGTACTTGGCGTTCCCGACGCTCCAGCGCAGGCCGGCCAGCTCGGCGGAGTACGCGAACTGCTGCAGGCTGTCCCGCAGCAGGAGCACCCACACGGACGTCAGGTTGCACGACGCGGGGTCGGAGTACGCCAGGGGGCTGGGGGTCGGGGGTTAAAGATTAGGGGTTTCTTCTTAACTGGCTATGGTGACTCCGTCCGTGGACTACAGTGAGGCGTTTCTTTCGAATCAATGGTTCAGAACTAGTGACTTGTGACGACGCTCTGCCGACTCAGCTATCGTGTCGTTACGTGCCTTGATTATTTTATTGGCATTCTATATTGTCTTTATCGCGACGGAAGCGACATCTGTGTTGCCACATTTAATAATGTAAGGTGTACAATATGAACCAACCTCACTAGATCCAGGGTGATAAATGATTTGGGAAGCTGGAACTCGCCGTCTCGTTTGTACCACAGCCTCATCAGCGGCGTGTCCTGGGACGACAACAAATAATTCTTTTTAAAGTCTTACTACACTATAATTTTCTAAGTTTTGTGACGAATATTCATTTCGGGACTCAATGAGTTGAACTGTATTTTGTACATATTATGAACATGTAATTGCACTAATGGCTTGTATATAATATCGGTACAATGATACAAAGCGTATACTTTAATGATGACGGGCGCCACGCTGTCCTTGGTGGGGTCGGGGCTGGTCTCCAGGGTGAGGCGCGAGGGGATGAACTCGTTGGGGGGCGGCAGATGGAGCTCGGGGGAGGGGGTGGTCGAAGCCCACTTCTGTGGGGGTTAAACTACACTTAAAGTTATAAAACAAAATAATACATAGAAACAACAACAGACCTTACCCAAAAAAAATTTTAAGTCAATAAGGCTACATAATAAGGCTTTTGTCGTTGGTACGATTTCAAATTGAATCCTCAGCTGTTAATTAATATATGTATAATGTATAATGAATTAATTTTATTGAATTAATAATAAAAACATACTTTAGAAATCTTTTAGTACATGTAACCCACCATGCAGGTCGTGACATGGACCCTGATGATGGTGACGTCTCTAATTAGTAATTGTTTACGATCTATTTGTACCAACTTACTGCCAGTACACTTTCTTCAATATCCTCCTGCAGATACTTGGTTCCGTACCACGGCTCCGTCTGTGTACATTTCTTCTCGAAGCATCTATGAATAAAGTACGTAAGATAATGTAGTTGTTACATTAAAAAATATAAACTAACAAAGAAAATTTCGAATATTTAAAAAGCCAATAGCACAATGGCTCAGTTATTACACGGAATATATTTTATATAGTTCGAGTCCTGTTCTGTGTTGTTTTTATCCCTGAAATCATACTCACTTGGCCACCACCCCCACTCTGACGTTTTGGGGGGTGAGCAGTTCCAGTAGCTCGTCCACGAGGTCGGGACGCCACTCCGTCATCAGGTAATAGGCTGACAGGATGTCCTGCATCGGGAACTCCTAGAGAAATACAAGCACCTATATTATTTCAAAAAGTCTACATTATTAATTATTTGTTAGAATTTCCTAAAAATACTTTTATTATTCATAATTCACCCCGTCTCCTCCAAAAATTAGAGACAGCAAAAATATATTTTTTTTTGTCAAGAAAGACTGCCCCTCGTTTCCAATAGTCAGTAGCAATCTCCCCGAACACCCCCTTCACCTGCAGCTGGTGCACGTGTCCCGAAGCCAGTGCCCGTGGTTCCTGTGCATCCTTGAAGCGAAACTCCAGCGCCATGAGGTCACGCTGTTCCTCCCACACCCACCGCTGGGCGCCCGACACCCTCAGCATCGCTATATACTGTACACACTGGGATATTAAACCCACTCTCCCAAACCCACATACGCAATGAGAACTCACTAATGATCGTCAATCTGACATTACTTGTATCAGTGATGGCGCTGACTTCCTCCACTCACAAATAATACGAGAGAAGAGTTCTGATTATTGCTGTTTTAGTTCACATGAGTGACTGATACTTTGAAGTCGTTTTTGTTTGTCTATCGGTGACCAGAGACAAGGAAACATTGTAAGTTATTGGGACCGATTCAAGAGATAGATATTAATGACATCTGAGAGTGGTCTCCATCTCTAACATTGGGAGCGGCTGTTAAAAACAATTAATTCCCAGGCTACTGACCTGGAACACCAGGTCTACAATCTCATCGATGTGTTTCACCCCATCTTCGGTCAGATCCACCTGCACTCCAAAGAACCCGAACCCACGAGCTCCAATACGAGTTCCCCCCACCAGACTGGAGACAAAAATATAATACCGACACTTCGTAATCGATTTCGACAAGATATATATTTGGTAAAACAGGTGAAGGATAAGACCACAAGTGTTGTAAGCTAACAGCATCAGAACACCATCGTGGAGCACAAATCAAATCGAATGAAATAAAAAATTATTCCAGTACACTAATGATCTTATACCATACGTAGTTATCTTCCCAGCAGTGGGCCATTGAAGTCCCAAGTTGGAGTCCTTACCTGTTACACCATCCTTTCTGTTTGAGCGCAGCCAGCAAGCTGCCGGGGCCCTCGTGGCCGAGCAGGTGCGACAGGTAGTGGCCCGGCTGGAAGACGGACAGCACCTCACTGACCACCGCCGTTCAACATTGAACATTCAGTAGTCAGTGGAAAACTTACAACATTTAAATAACTTCATCTTAGAAGTTGTCTTGCACTGACCTTGATCTATGATAGTACATTTGTAATCTGGATTGATTACTAATTTCCGATGTAAAGTTGACAATGAAGGTTATTTTATTATAATATCAGAGAGAAAACGGGTAGAAGGTCCTTCTGATGATTTTAGAACAGTCTATCAGACATCTGGTAATAGCGGTAGTTGTAAGTGGCCACCTACCCTTGAGGGACAGGGAGCAACGAGGGGAGGGTAGAGGTAGGAATGTCCTCCCAGCTCTAAAATATTGTGTTGTACCGGTCATTTAAAACCCTCGTCTAATCACTTCACTATTTGAATATTTTTCTCATATATATTATTCCTTCTGTGTCAAAGTAGGTAGTCTATAGATACGTAATATTTTTTTTTCTCACCCCACTCTTGTAATGTTTCCTTGTATCCGGAATTGGAAAATCTATAGATAGAGATCTTAAATCCTTGACGGGGCAGCAGTAGGCCCTCTTCCTCCTCAGGTGAGGGGGGAAGGGGTGCTCCGGCCACGAGGGGGCGGAGACTCCCTGGTCACTCACCTCGGAGAACAACTTTACTACCATGTCTTCCAGATCGTTTAGAGATTCTGTAACACATGTACTGTTGTTGTATGTGTTTGTGTTAATTTAAATATACAGGGTGGTACTGACAACCTTATAATACATTTAACTTCGAGCTTCTCATTATTTTTCTTGATAACATATGAAAATTCAATAAAATATATACAGTGGTAACTAAAAACACTTCTAGTACTCCGGCGACACTTTGAAAAGAGCGCACTGACGCAAAACGTTATAATTTTTTTTAATTTACTTCAATTATTTAAAAATATATATTTTTTAAATAAAATATTTTGTGATCATTGCTAAGTCATTAATAATGTGTCATATGTTCATTGAATGTAACATTTCTGCCCACCCTGTATATATACTAACAGTTCTCACCTTTCCCAATGACTACGAGCGTCATGATATTAGCAGAGTACCATTTCTTATGAAACTTTAGCAGCTCCTTCCTCACGTCTATATTCTTCTCCTTCGGTATAGTTTCCAGTGTATCGCGGTTACCTGTCAAGGACATACATACATGTATTACTGAAGGAGAGACCGGAACCAATAATGCCCCAACTGGGCTTCCCCTCTCACCTGTTCCAAACTTATGGAAGGCGTGTCCGGGATTCGCGGTGCTCTTGTTGAGCTGGTCGAGGCGCCAGGTGTCTGAGGAAGTGTTCTTCTCGTGCTCCGAGTTAACAGCGGACAGCTCCCGCCCCGTGGCGCTCTCGGTGAAGAGTGGGGAGATGAAGAACTGCGAGAAGCTGTGTGGGAGGGGTTGGCATTGAGAGTGTAGCCTATTCTTCAGACAAACATTTTCTCAAGAATAGTCCAGTATTTTGACTTTAAATTTTGTATATCTATTAATAACCAAGCGAGAAACATGTGTCAGCATATATGTTTGTGTAGGTGTGTGCGTGTCACTCACATGTCCAGGGCCCGGCCGAGGTGCTCCGGCAGCACGTCGAAGTAGTACGTGGTGTGGTCCGACGAGGTGGAGGCGTTGGAGGAGCCTCCGTGCTCAGAGAGAAACTTGTTGTACTCATTCTCCTATAAGAGGAGGATGGCCAGTTTTTGATAAATTCGTTAAGGCTTAATTATAACTTGTTCATATTTTTTTTATCAATAAAGTTATTAATAAGGTTTAAAAACATACATGTTGTGGTTCTTCGAGCCAGTATTATAAACAACTTACCTCCGGATATTTCTGCGTGCCCAAAAATAACATATGTTCACAGAAGTGCGCCAGACCCGGCAACTCGTCCGGGTCACTTAGATAACCTGACGATTAACATTTATGTTTTAAGCTTCAACTGGTCTTTATGTAATCGTTGTTGTGTTATTTTATGATTATTACTCCTAAACTGGACCGACTGAGGATACAAACACACACACACACACACACACACACGCGTTATATTGGTGGTGTTCTAAACAAAATAATGAATTTATTGACCTAATATATTTATACTAAATATATGTTTACTCCAAAGAAAGGAAATCGAGACCAGAGTTATTCTTATAAGTTAAATAAATCTTAAATATCACTTGCTGGCTTATCATGACATATCTTAAACTGCAAGACTGAAATTCTACAAAATCAAACATGAAAATAAATAGAGTGTGATTTTTTTAAGTAAAAGTTACACTATTTTGTAAATAATAATAATGATAAGTTATATTTAAATGAATCACAAAACAATCAGAATAATTAGAGAATGAAAAGAAGGCACTCACCAACATTTACATCAAGTGCAGCAGCTGACTTGTCCGTGGTGGGGTCACTCACTAACAGCACCTTGAGGTGATTGGTCAGCTGGAGACCTCTGAAACAAGAAGAACCTATTGAAGAGCAGCACTCGGCGATGAGTTGCTAGTGATAGGAGTATATGGAATCAAAAATATTTAATTTGATATATACTATATTATTTTATAAGATAAATTTACATGAGCTCCATGTCACATATCATCGACGCGATAACTCCGCCAACTGAGTTATCGCGTCCCGTAACTAAGGGACGGTATGATAGGAATCGCAGTTTCGAGTCCTGCTCAATACAAAATTCTCACCTATACTCCCGTTTATCTTCCTGACTCTTGACGATATCGTCATATCTCTTGAGCACACCGGTAGGGGAGTCACTCCCTCCCCCGGGTCGAAGTTCTAGCGGACTGGAGGAGCGGCCCGGGGACCGCGGGGCGCACTGCGGCACCGTCATCGAGTGGGAACGTCGTTGCGTGTAGCTGGAAATGGGGGGGCTTTGTTGAATGGAATAATTATACATTCAATTTGACATTCCTCCATTAATTCATAATTTGTTAATGTAGAAACTATTAACAAACAAACTATACGAGTATTAAACACGGTAATTCACTAAAAGAAAACATGTCATCTATTCAAGTATATAGAATAGTTGTACTAATAATGGTTTAGAGAAAAGATGAAGGAAGGGCTGACCCTACCATTTGCAAAAGGAGCAAACACTCCAGACTCCAGGCAGGCTTTTAATAAATATATTATTTGCTAAAAACTATGTTACCAAAGTGAAAGGTGGAACTTTGGTGTGATTTTGTCCCATCCTTGAACTAGCCTCAGACAGACAGAGAGACTGGTTGAAAGAAACAGACTAAGTGAGTCATGACTATGAATGTGGATGAGTTAATGAAAGAAAGAAAGATGGATAGATTATTTGAATGAAGATGAAAGGAATTTATGCAGCGGTGATGGAAGATAGGAGCAAGTGAGAGTGACATGTGCCGACCTCATCTACAGTAAGACAAAGGTAGAATGGATGATTAAAACATTTCTATGGTGTAATGATGAAAAACATAAAGATAGGTTTGTAAGAGCGTTCATTAATGGATCATAGCTTGAATAGAAGTATTATAATTACATTACAAGTTACTATAGCTGAAAATTTAAGGAAAAAATAGTTTTAGTCAAATGATTAGTCTTTTCATATACTATTTCCTTAAACTTACTATACTCTTAAGTCTCTAACAAGAATGTCTACCTGCCTGTACTATTTACAAGAATCAAGTGTAGGGGCAAAACTGTGTCATCAGAATTCTGAGCATGGAGTAAGCATGAAAAGGAAGACATGTGGGAACACTGAATAAGAAGTATTGCTCTTTCATTACATACTCTTAAAAAATATTACAGCCAGATTAGCGAAGCTATGTTAACACAAAAAGACACTAAACCATCTCTATAAATCACGTCATACCATTTTAACACAAATATAGATGATATATATATATTTTAATAATTCAGTGTGAACGACACAATAACATAATGAGAATTATACGATATCTCATTATTTCACATATGATCATTGTTTTAGTGCCGTTAAATTTTAAATCTAAAATTATCTAAGCTAAATAGATAAACACAAAAGTGTTGAGATAGTAAAAATATTTTATTTTATAAAAATAATAAAATTATAATGTTATAGATTTTACAGGTCATGCTGCTTATTGGATCGCTACCTTTCTTACTATTAAATGAAACAGGTATACAACATTAATGAATTCATAAAAGTAAATAATCAATAATAAAAACAAACCCTAACCTATTGAAGCTGGCTCGGTATCGTAAAGTAGGTGAGAAACTGTGGAAACCGATCAACAATAGTCTTCTTGATGCCAGCTTGAATAATTGTACCTAATCTCTAAATTAATTCACTTTTTAAGTGATTCGTCACTATAATTCTGGTTGAGTATTGATCAGCAATTCAATCTGACATTGACATTGGCATTTGGGATTTTTTGTAATAATTATGTAATTTTACTAGATTAGGTGCGGAAATATCTAATAATAAAAACTGTAAAAAAGTTGATTTATTACTATCATGATTTGTTGAATATAATATAGAGACAGTATTATCAAGACTGTAATAAAAGTTATAGTATTATTATTACTAAAGTATTTTCAAACGAATCATTACGAAGTGGGTGATAGCTCGAGTACCTCGTAATCGTATTAAATCGTAATAAAATTAAAATTAGTTATTTAAAAATAATATTGTTATTTTTTTAACGGTTTTCCAATCTTTACCTTGAAAGTTATAAAAAAATAATTTATAAGGTTGTAAGAAAATATATGAAATTTAATCTAATAATAATGACCAAGAATACTCTTTTAACAAAAATCCATGTATTCTTAACTTTCTTACAGAACTTTTTTCATTGACTATTTGGCTCAAAGATACTTATAACGGTATAAATTTTTCTAAAATAATTTTTTCTGGTTTTTACCAATGTAATTTTAGTTAGAGTTATTCAGTATCTCTTTTTAATTTCGGGACACTAACGCTATTGTGGCAACTTATTGAACTGCTTTACTGTATCAGCTACTTCAAGTTAGGCACTCTTTAACTTTACCCTTAACATGTTGGTGTTGTAGTAACTTTTTGAAAGTTGAGTTGAAGTTAGTGTACTATTTTATTTACCGGCTATATTTTATTATTTTTATCTCTCTCTTCTAACATCAAAAAATAAATATCTTATTACAGTTGTTTTCAAGCCATATAATGGAGGAATGGGAAACATTATTGGAAAATTACGAAATAAATAATGATAGTAAAACATTTAACACTATAATACGTAGCGCGAAATACGCCCTGGATGAGGATTTGGCCCCATTCGAATCAGGTATGTATGGAAAATAGTAATATCTAGTAATTTGAGGTGGTATAAACAAATTTCAAATCATCATATTTTTGTCTCATTTATTGTGATTATTAATTATAATATTATTATAGTCCATGACGGTAGTTATTAGAATTTGAATGTATACATTATACAGAGTGGAAAAAATAACATAATAACATAAATAAAACTGTTCCAGAGAAGGTATATTAGTTTGTGTAAGTATACTTTTATAGTATACAAAAATAAATACTTAGAAATTGTTAACAATTTTGCAATAATAATAACTAAATCATAAAAATAGTTTTTTGATTGTCACCACATCGATGAATGAAAATCAAAGTGCTATTACACAACCCAAAGAAATACAAAATTACTATGATATGTATAATCAAAATTATATAGTGATTCAGAAAATAGTAAATAATATTCTTTTATATGCTGTATTTTTAAATAATTGATTATTTTATTTGATATGGATAAAATAAATTTTTCATTACTTATGTCCTTTTGTTTGCCTTATAATTTGTTCCCTAAACCTATAATTTTTCCCTAACCACCCCCCACTTAGTAATACAATATTCATTGATCTTATGCAATTTATGAAAATAGGTATATTTGTATTTATAGCTTGAAATTGGTTTCTGGGGTTTTACACAAAATAGGAAAATATATATTTTGAATAATGCACTTAATATATCATTTATTTCCAGATTGGATATTCTCAACATTAATAAAGAAACCCATTAATCTGCTGGAGGTGGTGGCGGAGCATCGGATGTCTGATGAGTATAACAAAAGTATTGTGGAGGCTCTGAAGCTGTTGGGGGACGCCGTTGATAAATATGATAATTTTGAGAAGTATTATGAAGAAGTAACACTGGTATTTAGATTCCAACACTCTATACAGTCCATGTTGTTTGTTTTATATAATTAAATATTTCATACTTTTAAAACCCAGAGTTCAGATTAAGATATTTTGTACATTAGTGTTAACTGATATTATTAATAATGAAATATGGTTGTAATAATGTACCATTGTTTTAATTAAAGGATAATTACTTGTCAGTATATATTGATCTCTCCTTCCAGCTCTGTCTGCTCCAATACCCAGCAGTGCCTCGTCAGCAGGCACTGTGCTGCCTCACCCGCATTGTTCGCAGGAGTCCATGTGCAGCTCGGGGACTTAGGGGTCACCTTACCGCATTGCAACAGGGGGTCTGCATGGCACCACTGGCTGTTCTAATAGGTAAGTGGAGGATATTAACAATTGTCATACCCTTCCTGCAGTTGTCTAAAATACACTGTAATTAATTGTGTATATGAGGATTCTACATATATCATTAAACTGGTATATAACAGGTTCATTCAGATAACAATCAGTAATATCAATATGTTCCACATTTACACCACTGCAATAAATGGTTCCGTGGTGTAGTGGTTATCACATCTGCTTTACACGCAGAAGGCCGCCAGTTCGATCCTGGCCGGAATCACACTTTTTGTTTCTTTATTTAGTATTATTTATAAATATTTTGATTGATCTTACATTCCTGTAAATTAAGAATCAAGATTTTATAAAAATTACCGTTTTTTTAAATGTATTTCAGTTTAATAAAATTGAGCACGAAACCCCTCATTCTAGGAACTTTGAAATAATGCCTTTTGAAATATATACTACAAGTGCTATATTAAAAAATAGATCCTTATATGTGTAAAGAGGATGTTTGTTTTATGATAATGGACATAGTCACTGTCAGCAGCTAATAAAAAAAATAAATATATAATGGAAAAGTTAACACGAGATGGTCTCAAACATCTGACATCTATATATTACATTTTAACGCATAAAATCTCATGTCTCGATATTTGACCGGTCTGATTTCTGAAATAACTAGACTGGTTTTAATGAACATTTTAACTTTAAATATAAACCATATTTTATTTTGATTGTAGACCGCGTTATTGTTTTGCATGTTAAAGATTAGTTTTATAAGTTTCCAACAGATGGCGGTGTCAGCTAATGTCTTGGTTACACACCAAATATAGTATGTACTCTAGTTTAAAGTTCCAATGGGAATGAGCACTTCCTATATTCAATGAGGACGAAGTCGCGGGTAACAACTAGTTTTTATATATATATATTTTAATATATTTTTTTAATAAATTGAAGGTAGTATTTGTGAGCACCAGCCCCACGTGGCGGCGGACGATGTAGTTAACATATGGAGAGTGTTCCTCAACGTGTTGGACTCCAACAAGTACTCGGTGAGTACTAGTAGTAGAATATCACCCCCAAAACTCGTCATGTTCTTCTTTGCTTTCCACAAAACAATTACTAAATAAAATATCGTATTAAGGATTTAAAGCTATATTTGAGCTTACAAGTATGTATATAAAGAACCGACATGAATACTCCCAGACTCGGAACAGTGGATCTTACAAACATTTCTTCCGTGTTGGAATCGAACCCACGACCTTCGGTTCAACATTACTCACCACTACAGCACTACTGTTAAATTAGACATGATGGGTTCCATCTCATCCCAGCTGTGGACAAATATACTTTTTAGGGAGCAGTGATGAAAGCAGTTTTGCAAGGTATACTGGGCCTCTTCAAGCACTTCGGAGACGACCTTCCCACCATGGAACTGATCAAGTTCTACGAACGGCTGGTGGTTCTCCTGGATATGAATAGCTGTCAGGAAGGTAGGGACAGAGGGAACGGTATTCCCGTATATTTTATATAAATATAGAATGATAAATGAATAGAATAATAGAATTTACCATTCTATTTTTTTTTCATCTATATTTATAAATAAAATATAGCTATCAGCTTCCCGTGCGAAACATTCTTCTAGACAATTTAAACCAGGGTCTCTAAACTTGTAAGGTGTATTGACACTAAACCTATATACCAGTGTGTTTTGAAATCCTCACCCACCACGCCCGCCTGTTCTTCACGTGCGTGACCCGCGACGCCTCCACCCGCGCGCTCCTGTGGCGTCTCAGCGCGTTCGAGGCGCTGGAAGCCGTGTACGCCGTGTGCGACGCGGTGAGGACACACACACACACACACACACACACACACACACACACACACACACACACACACACACACACACACACACACACACACACACACACACACACACGCTTACACTCACAAATACAAGTAAAATGACCTTAAAAATAACCTATGTTTATTTTATCTAGGCCGTCCTCCAAGAAGTGAAGACATACGTCTCCTCCCCCCACCCCCGGGCACGTGGGGTTGCACGGCGACTTCTGGGGGATGCGGGGGGAGCCGGAGAGGATGTGCACGAGCTGGAGGCTGCGCTCAGGAATGGAGGGGGGGATGCCGAATTAGGAGACAAGGTGAGAGGGGAGAGGGTGGTCAAGAACTACTAGTAGACGCTCCGGTAAAGACGTAAGGATGGTAAAGTGATCGAGACCCGATAGCTAAGTTGGAAGAGCTACGGACGAAATCACACGTCGCAGGTTCGAGTCCACGCGTTGACCTTTTAAACTATTTAATTTCTTTATTGCACAACATCTTACATTATCGGACTGTAAAAGAAACGAATTTAAATATAATAATATAATGGTTTAGATATCTTGGAGCATACAGACGACCACGCAGTCCAATCATCGGCTGCTGCAAGCCGCCATGTTGTTCTACGACTCGTTCCCGGCGCGAGGTCGCGCGGGCGTGCTGCGGGCCGTGCTGCGCGCGCCCGCGGGCCCGCTGCGGGTAGGACGGCTGTGCCGTGCTGTGTGTGCTGTGCCGTGCTGGGACGTGTCACAGTGCGGCACAGCATACAACATATTGTTTATTATTTTATTGTTAGTCCAAAAAAGCTTTTCGACTTTATAATATAGTTTTTTTTTGTTTTAGGCGGCGATAACATTTCTCATAGCTGAAATTAGTCGAAATCAAAAATTAACGATATGGCACGATATATTGAAATGCGAGACCGAAAAATTGAAAATTGTATACGATAATATTAATAAATATATTAATACAATCGTGGAGGGGGTCGCGGAGGGTTCCGAGGGGGTGAGTTATAAAAAATATAAAAAACATATTCCTCGATGGGTTTGGGGTTCGATTCCCAACTAGGGCGTAATTCTTTAGTAAAAAATTATTTAAAGCCTCCAATATACAATGAGCCATGGCGGTTAATGTGAGTGTGGTGTCCGCAGCCCCCCCTCCCGTCGCTGCTGCCGCTGCTGGTGTCGCTGCCCCCCCGCGTGCGCGTGTGTTGTCGTGCGCGCGTGTTGCGGCGCGCGTGCCTCGTCGCCGGCGCCTCCGACACCACCGCGCTGCTGGCGGCCTTCTGCGGGACACGGGTGGGGGGCGGGGCCGAGTCCCCCCGCTGGACATTTATTTTAAATACATAATATCTGTGTATATTTATATGTACAATTGTTTTTTTTTCTTTAGGATATATCAATAGATGACTGTCATGAGGATGAGGTCAAAGTTAAATGCAGTCTAGTAGTTCTGTACGGAATGGAGGAAGCATCGTATCCGGTGCGAGTGTCGCTGGCGGCCCTGCAGGTGAGACTTGCTAGCTGCTTCACCCCGCACTAGTGCTGCTTGTGTTGATTGAAGACGTGTTCTGTGTTAGACCATCTTCTCCACCCCGAGCATGGAGGCGACCGTGTTGAGCGCGGCCGTGCGGGCGCTGGGGGCCCTCGCCCGGGACCAGCTCCTGGACCACGGACTACTGACGGAGGTGAGGACTCCGTGTGGATCTAGAAGGGAAGAACTAACTCATTATAAATGACACATTTTCTTATTAATTTTTATCACATTATTTGACTTTGAACAACAACTCGGGCACCTTATCGAACTAATGAAGAAACGTAATGGAACTCGGTTCTTCCGCTCGGGACGTGGACACGATGTATGGGACAGACACACAGACACACAGACACACGAGTGGGGCCGAACACTGTCCGCTTGCTGTTGTTATGTACTGACACTGCTATAAACAACACATCACCGGACAGTAGAAACTACATTCATGTTTTGTTTGAGTGTGTGTCTGGAGCAGTGCCGTCTCTATGTGTGGTATTTAATATATTATTATTACTTTATTTACAGATTATACATACCTTAGAAAAGATCCGCAAACGGACTGACAAAACTAAGAAGGCGGATAGAGTTCTATCTAGAGATATATTCATGTTTGTCGGTAAGTAAAATAAAAACTAAGAAGCATACGAACGAATGAGTTAAGTACGTTATTTATATTTTTTATCTATTTTCAGGTAAACACAGAAGAACTGAATACAACGATCATGATTTGAACTCTTTAATAGTCGATTTAAAGAACAGCCTCACTATACAGATACCGCACGACGCGGGGACACTGAAGGTACAGACGCGACAGCTCAGTGGACGGGGAGGCGGTGAGGTCTCACAGAGGTCCAGGTTCGAGTGTTCATGATTTTATTCTGTTTCAGATGAATTTAGACGCTGTATTGTATTCGGCGCTGCAGACGGAGGACGAGGACGCTTTGAGTGTGCTGATGTCTGTGATATGCGCTAATCGTGAGTACTCATTGAGGTCTAATGTAATCTTGATAACATTAAAATATTACTATGATTTTTTGTGTAAAAAGCGTCGTGTGTGTAGAGTTAGATAATAAACGGATATCAGATTTCATCAAAATCAGCTCAGTAGCTTTTTCGTATTGCGCGAATAAACAAAGAGACAAAAAATATGAGAAATATTTAGTACTTCAACCCGTAACAGTTTTGCTCTGTTAGTATTGTATAAGCTCTTCAGACGACGTACACTCATGGTGGCCGTGTGGTCCGCAGTGTCCCGCGGCGCCGCCCCCCCCCTGCAGCGCGCGTGTGTGCGTGCGTGCGTGTGTGCGTCTCACACGCGCGCGCTGCACGCACACGCGCTGGGCGCCGCGCGCCTGTGTGCCGCCGCCCACTGCGCGCGCCTCCTGCTGCAGGTCGCACAGTACACCCATTACATTAATATTACGTTGTTTTAGAACATTTAATTCGGAAGTCGGTAATTTACTCTGTAACAATAAATAAACGTATGATGACTTCAACCTGGATCAACAAACATCGGACCGAGATCGATTATTAAAATGACTGTTCAGACTACGAGTGTGTCAATATTGAATTATTGATCTGTTTACATTACATTTATATTATATTTACAGTACATTGTTAAAGAGAAATCATCAGAATCAAGAAAAATACTCCTGGAAATTTTAGAAATGTTAATAAAGAAAGACTCGGACGACCACATACTAGAAAATATAGTCGAGAATATTATATATACTGACGAGCAAAGTAAGTTAATGTACAGATTAAAATAAATAAATATTAGCCATTATTAAGTTAGTTACAATTGTATTATTAGGGTTGCCTTCAACTGCGATTGCGTTGAAACAAATTGAATTTGACTTAAAACTTAGTAAAAAATATATAAACCAAGTGGTAACGAAAAATATATATATAATATAGTGTAGTTCGACCGGCACTGCGACGGGACGAGTCCCCCGAGATAACAGGTTCCAATCCTATTCGGAGCGGTCCTCTTATCGTTCTATATTAATTAGTAATGTACGTAACGCGGCTGCAACATGTCTATAGACTAATTCAAACAGTTCCGTCATTTCTTATTTTCATTCGTTACTCTGTTAGGTCTCACGTTGTTGTTTTTTTTCAGACTACCCCCCCTCCTACGTACATGTACTGGACGCGATGAATAATTTACTGAAAGAGAACAATTCCGTCTGTCTGAAACTGTTACCCGACTTCGTTCTCAAAGTTTTAAAGACACCGACGTCTGAGACCATTCTTATCAACACCTACGACCTGCTCACCGACAACATGTACCTCTACGACGAGCTCGTGTTCAACGACCTCATACGACGAATACTAACGACACTCAACAATGAACGAAATATCACCAAAAATCATATAACCTTAGATTTTATAAAAAATATTTTAATTAAAACAAACAGGAATATAAATGAGTTTATGTCGAGTGTGGACGACCTGAGGTTGTTCGTGTCGATGAAGAGATGTTTCGATTTCGATGTAACTTTGAACATGTCGGTGTTAGAGCGCGTCAGAGACACGCCGTTTGAGACCTCTTATGATTTGGAATCAGTTTTGGTGTTTGTGGATGTTTTCTCAGATGTGTTACTGGAGAACGAATATGAGGTACGATTTTATTATTATATATTTAAATTCAGTTCCGTCTGTTCGTACGTCTCGTACTACTGATCCACCAGGGAAGAAACATCTTTATATTTTGGAGTAATATTTCTGTACAATATTTCAAAAGGTACTTTCTATTTCTAAGATTAAGATGTTTAATGTACTCATTATTTTTAAACATTCGATTTTTTATTGGTTTGCAAACTCTACACGTCTGAAATAGCCAATTGTAAGATACGTATAGACTGAAGTGGCTCAGGGCACTAACATGAAGAAGATAGAGAGGGAGCGCTCTTTATCTTAAATAATATTTATTTATTTGTTACAGAAAACAACATCGTTGCTGTCTCAGATTATTGAGAAGTCGACGTCACGGGAGTTGTGGGACCATAGCGAATGTCTTATTAAATGTTTAAAGTCATTGAAAATCCACCTCCAAGTACTACCAGAAAAAATTACATTTAGTATAGAAAAATATATAAAGAAGATAAATATTAATGAATTAATAGAGAGCGTAGAGAAGAATGGTTTCAATTCAGACAACGAGTTAACAATACACGCAGTTAAAGTTATGATCGAGGCATTGGATGAAGCGACTTTGAATGGTTTCGATAGTTTCATAGTTTCGTGGAAGGACATGTTTCACAAACTATACCACTCTGGATACTTCAAGATGTGCTTGGAGTCTAACATAGAAGTTTTATCTGATTTGACTTTCGTTGCGTTGAAGTTTATGAATGAAGATGAAATTAAATGTGTCATATTACAAGGTGAGTTAAGATAAACACACACACACCACACACACACACACACACACACACACACACACACACACACACACACACACACACACACACACACACACACACACACACACACACACACACAGACACACACACACAGACACACACACACACACACACACACACACAGACACACACACACACACAGACACACACACACAGACACACACACACACACACACACAGACACACACACACAGACACACACACACACACACACACACAAAATGTCGCACCTCTTCTTCTTCTCACGAGCACACAGAAAACACAACAGACTCTTGCAATACACTCATACGTACCTATAGTATATTCACAAACACACACAAATCTAATTGAAATGACAATAATCCAGGTCCAGACGATTTCGGCCTCTCGTTTACCGGCTCGTTGATGTCTGTGTTCTTCCCTCACTTGAGCGGGTCTCTACTGACTCACTGTAGCGCTCTGCTGCATCACGTGCTCTCACACGCCCGGGGGAGGAGGGCGGACGTCACGGCCCTCATAGACCAGGTTATTACCAGTGACGTTATGAATTATTCATTCAGTGAGTATGTAGGTCCTATCGATTAGTAAAAGAGAGAATATTGGTCGACTATCCCGAGGTATAACATTTTAAAAGTTTTTTTTAGGAATTACATTCTTATTTTGATATAAATATAGAATGAAGAACTCATCAGCGGACAACACACTGCGACCTTCGTCACAGAGTAGTTAAATATTTATAAAAGTTCAGTTGGATGAAAGAAATATTTTTATGAAAATGTTACACGCGTAATGTTCGTGTCCTATGTACTTCTAGATATGGCCGTACTACGAGAAAGAGACAACGTTTAGACAGAAGCAGTTGTTCCTACTCGACTATCTCCCTCACTCTCCGGCGAACTCTGAACCCCTGAAGTGGGTGATGTCTACATTGAATTCCAGTACTGATGTTGAAAATAAATTGATGATTTTGGATGTTCTTCCCCCGGGAGATATTTATGGGTGAGTTTTATTTATAATCAACAAAATAAATTAAAGTAATATCACATACAGTTATTTAAATACATTTTCTGTTTATTTTTACCATTTCTTTTGATAAAATTGATGAAAAAATCTTTTTATTTGGTTAAGGTAATTTATTTCTGATATTATAATTGAAAATTATTAATGAGACTAGTAACATATTATGAAATATTGAAACTATAACTAAAGCATTAACATACACGTACGTCAGTCCTCTCCCACTTCTTCTTCTCCCTCTCCTACCGTCTCGTCTGTCAGAGCTCGAGGGATCCTCGTCTGATTGTTTCCGAGCTATACTGGACGCGCTCGCCATCAACACACACCCCAGTGTGCTAGAGGCGATCGCCACGCTCGCAGATAGTGAGTACTCCTTATATTCTTGTAACTACTACTTGATAACTCTTTATCGTGTTTGGATATGACATGAAGAAGGCCCAGAGAGAGAGATGGAGATATTGTTTAAATGAAAGAAGTAAAAAAAAACCCTTAATTTAAGTAGACATACCTTGCATTTATGAAATGTCACATACACTTGCACTAACCATCGTCAAAAAACTCCATCGATACTCGTTTATTTTACTCATTTACAAATTCTCGTTCTTACAATAAGTTTTTGCTAAAAAAACTAGAGGTGGAGATAATACATGATAGGAGTGAATGGAAGAGAGCTGCCATATTATAAAATCAACTTGAAACAAAACGTACTTCCGAACCGCCTTTAATTTCTAGACGACCCCACTGCCGGCTGGTGGGACTCCGCTCTGTCGGGGTGCATGAGTAGTGTGTCGCGAGGGGGGGAGGGGGCCGTGCGCCTCGTGTGGGCGGCGTGCTTGAGGGGGGGAAGGGGGTCCTTTGAGAGACTGATGATGCCGTTGCTGAGGTGAGGATTGGTTTACTGGAGAGCTAAGTAAAAAAAGCCTCGTATAATCAGTTGCGGTATATTTTACCCACAGGCACTCAAAGTCGTCCGTCATCGAAAGTTTCGTATCTTCGATTCTAGAGGAGCTGTTGTCTACTCTGAGGCGGACCCCCCGCGGAGGATCATGTCCCCGGGGGGTCGAGCGACACTTGATGGAGCACGCGCGAGCGTTTAACATACTGGAGATTGTATTCCAGAGGGTAAGTAAGCAAAGCTTTGAGTGCGCTGGGTCCGTCCGCGCTCATGTGCTTGGGTCGTGTGATACAAACAGATGTAATTAATATAAATACTGTCCATTTTTTTCGAACCCACAATGTTTTGTATAAAAATGAACTCTAATGACCTATCACTTACGGCTCAATTTAAATAGACATCGTGTAACAAATGTATCACAACATGCCTGACTCGAACCCACGACCTCTATGAAACCATCCACGTCGCTCCGCTGACTGAGCGGTAGTGTTGTGACCTGTTTAGAATCCTCAGAAATAAGTGAGATTAAAATAGAGAACTGTTATGAATGTACATTCTATTTATATATTTCAGATACCCAGAGAGCACATAGAGTCCCCTCGCTCGCAGCTCTACCGGCACATGTCCGTGGAGGTGCCCTACCACCTCGTCAGCGTAGTGTGCAAGCTGTGCGTCACCCTGCGGGCACAGGCCGCCCCCCCGGGGGGTGGGGGGCACCACAGGTGAATTGGCACTGACACACTTATAGTCAGAATGAAGCAATGTCTCACTATCAGCAGCGACTGCGTGTCTTAGTGTTTAGTGATATTTAGTATTTTAATGTTTTAAATTACACAATGACGGACGTTCTGACTCGTTCCACTATCGATGGCTTACCAGTCAGTGGCGATGAGACGTCACAGCCGGGACTCTTGGTCGTGTATCATCATGACGTCAACCGACGAGAGATAAGGACATGGGGTTGAGAGAGAGAGAGAGTACATTAGTCAATTACATTTTATATTATTATTTATTCAGTCTCGTGAAACAACTGACTAGACTGTCCTGTCCCAGACTGTCGCTGGTCGCCAACTACAGATGTCTGTCCGCGGCCCTGCTGTGTCGTCGTCCCAGACCTCACGTGTACAGCAGCGTGATGGACCCTGGCGTGTGGCGCCCCCTGCTGACGGACCAGGAGGAGCCGTGGACCTTGACGACACAAGGGGTGAGTGCTCCCTCAGAGACAATAGCTATTATAACGCCATTTCTTGTGCCAAAGGGATTAATTGGAAATTATGTTTCTTCTTTAAGATCCTTTTTAATTAACTTGTCCCAGTTACAAATTTATAATCTAATTGCTACTAATATGGTACATGAATATATATGTCGGAGTTAGCCGGTCCGGTATCTTTTAAAAACTATGACGTCAGGCACAGCTGACGTCATTATCTATTTTCCTTGATATTGTGGTGTTCCATAATAGAAATAAACCAATACAGTAAACTCAAACTTTATTTTAAGTAAAGTAATTTTACACAGTTGTTATCCGTATGAACAGTAACAAACGAATCGACCCTTTCCCTTCCTTGTGCCTCGCTTTTATACACAGCATAGTCGAAGGAGTAGGGCAAATATCACTAATCACTTGTTTACAAAGTTTGAAACACCTGCACGATGACTCGCCGATTTCATTAGTCGTACAATTCGTTGTTGCGCCGATATATATAATTCCTGCTCCTCCTGGCGCCGGTATCTCCAGGTGGTCAGTCGAGTCAAGTTGTCATGTGGTCTGTTGTCCAGCGCCAGTGCGTGACCCGCCACGCCGCGCCCTCGTCGTCGGTGCGCTCGCGAGTGTTTCTCCGCACTCTGTCCGAGAACCCTCTCGCCTACGACCTGCTGGAGGAAGAGGACGAGGTGGGTATTCATATTAGCTTTTGTTACCGCACAGACAGACATCAGAGAGACGTGTGTTGACACGGACAGACTTATTGGAAATATGAATGTATATCATTTCATAAAGAAACATACCCATTTCAGATAATAATAGAAGATTTCAAGCTCCCTGACAGTCCTCTCAACAGACACTCCTGCATGCCCGCTGTCACTGCATTACTCAATGAGATAGGAGGAGGGGGAGGGGAGGTCGTTAGGAAGGGGGTGCTACAGGCGCTGGAGGGAGAGACACTCCTGGCTAGGTTCATAGCACAGGTGAATGACTGTTTAGTAACGAGCGGCTTCTATGACGAGGTATACAGTATGGCGTGTGTGTGAGTGTGTGTGAGTGTGTGTGAGTGTGTGAGACTGGTCGTCTGTCCACGTGTGTGTGTAGTCACCGGCCGATGTGTTATATCAATCAACGACGTGGTATAAACTATATACAATGACACTGGTATATTACTTTTGTAACATGAATTGTGATACTTTCCAACCAAACCAAAATTATATTAACGACGGTATGTCCTGGGAATAAATACTATTGTAGCGATAAACTAGTAACCTGCGCTATTTGTTTGACGTTGCTAGTTACTTTTGTTCGATCAACTGGCCGCATCACACCGTTCCCTTAGAAGTCATTACTTGCGGTAGCGTTGGGGGTCGGGTCGCCCTCCCTCCCTCAAATATGGCGAAGGGGGTGATGGCTGACCCTTGCGTTATGCTCGTGAACGGGTGCTGCTTGCGGTGACTGGTCGTGTTGCTGGCAACAGTTTTTGTGTTTTCATTTCTTTATTTCTTAAATTATTAGCCCTTCTACGCGAATTGATTGCGATGGTTCTAGGTGTTCGTAAATTGCTCATTTTACTTATATTGACATTTGTGACACAGTGATCACAACAAAGAGACACTCGGCTGAGTTTGTTGTGTGGTTCCTCTCAGACCAGGGCGCGTTTGGAACACGAGTCATTTTAACTTTAAGTTCAGAGGTGTTCTTGCAGAAGAGCTTATTTCGATAAGTATGGTATCAAAATAGACTCCTGACACCTCTATTTGACGTAGGTACACAAGTGATCACTGGTAATTACTCAAAGTGGAAAAGATTAAAATAAATAATTAAAAAGTAAAGATATTGAAAGTATGTGGAGAGATCTCCTTTAATGGCCGGCGCGGAGAGATCACGTTACAACTGTGTGCAGGCCGTGAGCAACGCTCGTGAGGCGCTGAGAGGACACGCGGGGGACTTGGCCCCGGCACTGTGCGCACTCGTGGGGGGGCGGGGCAGTGACCTGCATCTACATGTGGTGGGTATTACACACACACACACAATAATTATTTTTATAAATGAGTAGTAAAAAAAAACTAAATTAATAATTATGTTCTTGGACTTTAGTAGACATTAGATTGAGTACTGCATCTTTAAATGAATTTATTATCTAAATAAAAAGAAATATCAATAATCAGAAATGATAGATACTTAATATGTATAATATGTTTGTTTGTTTGTTTGTTTGTTTGTTTCAGCTCGACACAGTAATATTCTGGCGAGCAGAGTTAGTAGAAAATGAAAATCTCAACAAGGCAATAGAGAGTTTGATAGTGACGGCCATAGAGCACGGACGCACGGACAGCCTGTACAGGCTGCTGTTGGACAAACTCACTAAGATATTAGATATATATGGGAAAATAGTTCGCGTGTCCTGGACGTGCTTTGAAAAATACTTTACAGGTAAATATAAACTTTAAAGTGTATATTTGAGGTAAATAACAAAAACTAAACAGCACGTTTCTAATAAATGTGTCCAAGACTTGTCCGAGTTACGAAAAGCAAGCGGTCCGCTGTGTCGCTGACGGCGGCGGCTCCGACAGCCAACTGACTTATCATGACTCCTTCAAAGGATATGTTTATTTTATGTAATATGTTCAAAGTTTTAATTTAATTTGATTCCATCTCGTACTTAACTATCATTGTCGTTGAATCTTAATATTTACAAAAAAAACCTAACTCATATATTTCAGATCCAAAATCTCAATCCTTTGCAATGTGTCTGAGAATCCTGAATCGTATAAACGTATACATCCCGGAGCTGTTACCTGCTGTGTCGCTGCTGCTGGAGAGGCGGCTCACGGGGACGGGCACGGGCCTGTGGAGCGTGTACGGGAAGGCGCTGAGAGCGACCCACGAGAGGGGAGGAGGGGAGGGGGAACTGAAGAGGTAGGCTTTTGAATATGTATGTTTATATGTATTTTACATGAATGTCGGTCCATCAATACTTGCTTTTGCTTTTGCTACTATGTTCCATAAGTGTTAGCGCCCGTCCGCAGTTGACGCGGACGAAGTCGCCAGTCTCTCCTCCCCTCTCCTCCGCAGGTGCCGCAGTGTGCTGGAGGCGGTCCGTCGCGGCGACCCGGCGGAGTACATGAAGGCGCTGTACCACGTGCAGAGAGAGCACCCGCCCGCCTGCGACACGCAGCACTACAGGTGACGGACACGCGCCACGCCGCCGGCCTCGACATTTCTTTAGTATCTGTATTATCTATCTTTTAACGCAGTTTAGTATTTATTCTATTCAAGAAAGTAATCACTACTAACACTTTTCTTGTAATATGTGGAGTTAGTTGAATTGAAGATGAGATTTTATTATTGAAGACCAGCGAGGAACGTGGGCCATCTGGACATCCATCTCTTTCCCTCATATTGTGCGAGAGAGGGATAAAGAAATTAGAAATAATAATTATGGCATCATGAAGTACAATTAGAAATATGTTTAATTATACGAAAGTTATATTTGTCAGGTTAATAGCCGACCTGGTGCCGAAGATACCTCATCGAGAGAGACCCAAGTGTCTCTCCATCCTCTCTACGTACATAGAGCGGTGTGGAGAAGCACACAGCCTGCTGGAGACGCTGGACCTGCTGGAGGAGATGGATACAGTTCAAGGTCTAGAACTGGTGAGTGGACACCGTTAGTTAACATAAACAGTGTGCGTTTTTAAGTATATTTAAATTAAAATAAATATTGCATGTAAATATAATGTATACATATGAATAGGTGAGGGCGGGATTAGTAGGTTAGTGCCTTCAAACAATAACATTGACTGTATAGTAATTGACTAATACTTGTTAAGTACACTTATTAAAGCGGCTCACACGAAGCAATATCAACTTGTAATATTATTAAAAAACCATTCCAGGCCAAAGTGTCCCTCCACCTGATGACCCCCCCCCTGCGGGCCCGCGTGTGTGCCGCGGCGGGGGCCCTGCGGGGTCGCGGGGGGCTGGCCGAGGCCGCCTACCAACTGCTACTGAGGGATTTTGAATGTTAGTATTATATATATTTTGTAATAAATGTGTTCCAATATGTCACTATACCTCATCTTCTGCTTCTCTGTCGTGAGGGTGGTGTTACATTTTCTTCCTATCGTAGGCACTTCACGTGGATGTTAAAGAAAAGTATTTTCAAGATATTTTGTAAACTAAAAATAATACTCATGAAATATTATATAATTATTGATTAATGACGATATATTATATTTCAGTGAACACAGACACAGAGCCGTCTATCAAGCGTCGCACGCTGACCCCACACCCCCACATATACACTGCGGTAGGGGTCGCGAGGGGCTTAGAAGGAGCTCGGGAGGGTGTCAGAGGTCTCAGTACGGATCTGGGGGTCAGGTGAGACTTTTGTCCGGTCAAATACTTTTGATTATACTTAAGTTAAGCTAAACCTGTAATATGTTATAAAAACGTCTGGAGGGTAAATGTTACATTATTTGTAAACATTAAACACAACCCACCATCTCTTCTTCTAAAAAATAATTATAAGAATAAAAGCTTGCAGAGAACAAATGTGAAATGAATGTCGGGGCGAGCTTTACTATTAATGATTGCTATGTTGTAGATTGTGCGAGTGTTTCATCCTGTGTGTTGTTGTCCCGCTCCAACACAATCTGAATGTCAACATGTCGGCCATCTTGGATTTATTTTTCCAGGAAATAAGAAAACAGGATATTTTTAAAAATGCCAAATTGAGTGAAGATGATTTTGAATTCAGGTAAAATTTATTAATGTTATATTTAATCATATATATATGAGTTAAATTAAATTAATATCTACTATTGTCAGAGCGCCATCAAATCCAATGACGTCATCACTACCAGGAATACAACAAAGCGAAGGTACTTTAACACACACCAACAATCTTTGAACTATCGCGGTCTAGATATTACATTTGATTGATCAGTGAAGGTATGTTACAGACACACATACAACTACACAGACGTACTGACAGAGGTATATAACTGTTTCAGATACGCCTCCAGGAGTCAACACTCGTATGAGTGTAGAGGACGTGTTGAATTCTCTCATAAAGTTTTCACGAGTGAGTGTTGCATTTAATTACACTATACTTGAATATTAATCCGCGCTGGTCGCTTACACCAGCTGTTGGTAATCGGTTCAGCCATTACGACTACTAACTCAAACAAACAGACAGAAAATATATATAAGAATCAATCAATAATTATATGTATAGAAATAGAGACCCGTCTGTTTGTTGTCTGAGGTCGATGAACCCACGACCACTGTAGCGGTCTTTATAATTCTTTTAACATTATCATTTACTAATGGCTATTTTTATTTTGTTAAAAGTTTTTATTCCATATAAAGAAGACGAAGTTTTGGATGTAAACAATGTAGTGTTAAATAAATCCAATATTTGGACAGTACATGTAGGTCCGCGGGCGGAGTCGCCGGCCGAGGCCAGTGTAGTGATGTGTAATTCCAGAAGGACGAGCGAGTCTGTACGGCGGCAGTGGTACAGCTGCTGAGAGCGCTGGGAGCGCCGCGGACCGGCTTCGACCTGCACCACGCCCTCGGCCGCCACCTCCTCCACTGCGTCACCGCCAGCCCCGGCGCCGGCCTGCTGGAGATAGCGAGGAACATACACACGGACACACGCGCACACACGCACATGTACCCGCGACATTCATTATTATATATCAATATTAACAGCGACATGAAAAGTAACTAATAATACTCAATTACAGACTAGAGCAAGTGAAACAGTTGATGCACCGGACGAGGAGCTCCGAGGGAGAGGGAGCGACTCGCGCGCTGTACGAGGAGCTACTGGCGGGGAGCGGGAGGGAGCTCGTGTTGGGGTCCGACTGCACACTGTTACTGACCACACTTGTAGGAGTAGAGCGCGGCGTCCGTAATAAACGATTCAAAATGTCTTCCTCAAATAATCGACTCAGTTGTAAACATCGTTTAATCAATATTTTGATAAGTTTTAGTAGAAATTATTAATACTACACTTTTTCTGATGTAACTAAAAAAGCTCTGATTATAATATTTAAAATAGTATAATTATAAAAGAATATATAATTGTAGGAGAGCTGCCGTTAAAGAAGAGGACGTGCCTGAAGTATCTCAAAAGTTTTCTATGAAGGGTAAGTTGAGAGAGGACAATACTTAGTGTTACTGGTAGTACAGGAATTATATTTAAAATAAATATGTTATGACAATTGTACATCTTAAAATACTGTCCCGACCGTCCATTTTGTATATATTTATAAATGTTCAATTCAGATAGAGAGCAGAATAGAACCTATACATTACGGACAGACCTCACAGACTAACAAACTTACTCTTTCACTCTCTCTCTCTTTCTCTCCCTCTCCTTATCTCTTCCTCTTTCTCTCCCTCTTCTACGCATCTCTCATTACTGTGGGGTTTTCTTTCTTCGTATTTTCCTTCCACTCGATCGGACCCGTCGTCTACGGAAACGTTGCAGGCGTTACCGTGTTCCTGACTATCTCAAAAGTCTTCCTCTTCTTCTTGAACCGAAGACGTGGCACCAAACCAATCGTGACATTCCGATATATCAGAGAGATCACTGAAGGCCCTCCACGCTGACCGCCGGAGTCCAATAATATGAAGCTCAAATACCATTCCTCACTAATATAACAAAAAAAACAAAGTTTCATAGAAAATGTCTATCCCTTATTATATTTTTGGGTACCGTTATGTCAGTTCAAAACTTTTTTAGGCTTAATTTTTAAAATGAAACCCATGTTCCAAGTGTGTAACTCACGACAGTGTCGATGATGTAGTTGACATGTTGAACGTCGTTTTAGATTTAATATCAACGTTTGGTGAACTGTCCAACTGGGACAGCATCACCCGCCTCGAGCGCGCTCGCGGGGCGCCGCCCCCGCTCTGGACGGACAGACAGACCTTCACGCGCGCTGTGGACGAATATGACTTTAAAGGTCGTATTGGATTGTTTCGTTTATCTTATTATATTCTTTTTCTATTTTTCAAACCTTAACCAACTTTTTTCCTAATAAAGAGAGTCCACTGTGGTTGAGAGCCATGGTGTCCAAATACAAAGGAGAGGACATCGACACGTACAAGGTACTGAAGGACCTGGACAAGTGGCCGAGAAAGCACTTCGACATCGCCGCTGTAAGTACACTCGCCTCACTGTCTCACTCACTCACCGTCGCACTCACTCACTCACCGTCCCACTCACTCACTCACTCACCGTCTCACTCACTCACCGTCTCACCGTCTCACTCACTCACTCACTCACTCACTCACTCACTCACTCACTCACTGTCTCACTCACTCACTCACTGTCTCACTCACTCACTCACCGTCCGGCTGTGGGCCGTCTTGACGTGGCTTCTATTATTTATTTATTTTATATTTTGATTTTATAATTTATTCTTTTTACATAATTTACTTATTACAAGGCCTTCCCATCGAATTGGTTGAGATGGTTCTGGTTGTTCGTAAACTGCTCATTGCTCATTTCATACATGTTTGTGAAACAGTGATCACAATAAAAGAACACCCGCTGATGTTGTCTGGTTCTTCTCAGACCAGGCGGCGTTTGAATTTTGAACACTTGTAATTTTAATTTAAAGTTGAGAGGTATCCTTGTAGAAGACTCCCGACAAGTGATCACTGGTAATGATTCAAAGTGGAAAAGATAAAAATAAATAAATACCGTAAACGAAACCCAAGACTTATACAAACAAATTAAATATTTATCTCTTAAAAAATTTAACACGCTACAGCTTCAGTTGAACAATATAAAATTATATTTTTGAAAATATCTAATATTTCTGTTAATATCCATTGTTAGTGTAAATACTGTAAATTGAATATTATAATATCGTTGAAGGTACTCGAGGCCCTAGTTGGTGATGATTCAATGAAGACACGAACATCCATCCACCCGTCGGAGTGCATGGCGCAGTGGGCGGCCAGGATCATGGCGGGGTGAGTGCTCGGCCGGACGACTCTCCTACTGGTGCCTGCCTACTGGTACCATCGTATTATATTAGTATGAGAAATTAAATAAAGTTGGACACTTGCTGTAATTATTAAAACTTTTCACAAAAACATCATCCTGTATTGAGTTAATAATAATCTATCACGAAACCAACAACTAACAAACAAACAAACAAACAAACAGTTGAAATTGCGTTATTTTATCAATGTGGTTGTTTAAAACAATACTATATATGTTAATGTAACTTGTACAATAATTTAATTATAAACATTTGTTCCGAGGTCACTGTACACTGGTGACTCTCATCTCCCGTCTCGCTCGCTCTCGTGGTGCGAGAGAGGGAACGAGCTAGCGCTACACCAGCAGGTGGTGGCGTGCTGTGGCAGCGTGGTGTGAGTACAGCGCCACCAGCCGTGTGTCATACACTCACTCACACAGAGCCACACTCACTCACACAGAGCCAACGTCACTCTCCGTCTCTGTCTCCCTCATGTTCATTGTTTAAGTTCACGTCCAGCCCGCCATTAACTCTTCAATACCATCATAGCTTTAAGAAGTTCTTCAAAATTACATTAATATATCAAATGTCATAACACACTTCACGGTACGAGTACTCGATGTTTCCTGCAGTAAAAGAATTAATTTAAGATGACGGCCTTCGTGAAAAACTACTGAGGGCTGTATATATTTTCCTTATCTAATCAAAATATACATATCGTTTTAATTTTTCTTAGTCGTAAGTTTCAATTTAGAATTTCGTTTTTTAATCATAATAAGTGTTAGGTATTTATTTCATGAAATAAATATACAATGGAAAATTTATCAACACAGCGGGACTGGGACTGGGACCGGAGACCTCTGTGACCTCTGTGAATTATTTTTTTATTACAGTAAAACAGAAGAGAGTGGACTAGTCAATTTTATATACCAAGAAATGCTGGCCCTCAGAGGGATGGCGTTGGAACGAAAAGATAGCGAGAGTTTAAGAAATTTACTGGTCAGAGCAGGTGGGGGTATTCAAACATTTTTGCTTTTTATATATTAATAGGAGAATAAATTTGATGTTTTTTTTTTTGTTTTTATATTACATATCTTTTAAAATAGAAATATAAAAATCAATACATACTCTATAGCGGTATTACATTACATAACATTAATTTTTTATTTTTACATAATATTATAAGGTTTTTTATATTACACTAATTTCAGAGTGTTACAACCCGTTGGTAGCGAAATCAAGTGTCGGTGATATGTTGGGGATGAACGAACTCACATTACTTCTGAAACAGGACCTAAACTGTAAGTGGTACTATCGTTCAGGAAGTCAGTCATTGATCGGTTAACATGAAAAGTAGAAATAACAGTGTATTTTAATGGTTGTCGGCAGCCCTGGCGCCGAGTGACGTGGACGCGGTGCTCCGGGGCCTGGCGCAGAGCAGGCCGGGCGGAGTGCGGGGAGAGAGCGCGTCCACCGTGTGCGTGCTGGGGATGGCGCTGTACCATACACAGCTAGCAACAACTACAGGTGAGAAGTCAATTCGTATTTGACGAGCGAAATTAATAAGCAATCCACAATCCGAGATAGAAATTAATATTTGATCCCTTGGTTCGAACTAACTCTACAGGTCGGATGTTTTATTTGCGCTGTCATTAAAATATATCGAATTTAAATCATGTATGTGTATTTATTATTTATTGATGCACCAGATTTGATTAAAGAAAACAGTACAAAAGGAAAGAAAAAATATTTTCGATTAGCTTATCTTTAAAAAGAGATCTCTACCAGCAACCGGTGAGAGTGACAGCAGTAGAGAGAGAGATAGAGACAGTAGAGAAAGAGCGAGAACATCTTCGATGCCACGATGTTTACTCGCTGCTTTGTACTTATTTATTATAAGTACAAAGTACCTTCAGACTGGTCTTCAGCAGCACAGGGTATAAGAATACAGTACGATATAACGCGGTACGATGAGCTCTAATAGACCAACGGCATTAATCTCAATAACTAAATGTTGGTATTCAGATATGTGTACCTTGAGAGTGTCTTCTAGATGTACAAGAGCAGAACTCCCTCCTGCGGTCCATGTGTGAGCTGCTAGGGCTCCACGCAGGCCTGGCCCTCCCCTGGAGTCCCCTCATGAGCGACGTGGTGCTCCACGCCCTGGACCAGTACAGAGGAGAGTCACTCGATGAAGACGTGGCTGGTGTTATATTGAGTACGGTGTGTGTCAGCAAATACAGGTTTCGGACCTGAACTCCAACTGACTACTGCTTTTTTATGTAACCCGCCTCTTTATAATATAATTGAGTGGTGGGTGCATTCTTCAATTAGACAAAAATGAGTACAAAAAAATCTATAATTATTAACGTAAATTGAACCCAAAGTATTATAAATACTATTTGATACATTAGTAACCAGTGTCCGTGTTTACGAACGTCCTTGTTGAACGTCCTTGTATTGAACTCGAACGTCAATTATTATGAATGTAACGTCTTAAAGACCAGTCTCGTACAACTTGTCGTCCCATACTAGAGACACTAAATCTCCTCGTGGCTGGTGGTGGCTGTCCTCGTCAGGTCGGTGCGTTGACTCCATCATACAATATCATTTCAGCTGCAGCCCATCATCAGTGAGCTGGACGAGTGCTCGTTGAACCAACTCAAATCAAACCAACATCTATTCCCTGACCATAGCATGTTGCGACAGTTGCATCAAGACGAGCTCAGCCTTCATAAATACAAGCAGTGTCTGAGTCTGATATCCGACCCCGGCCACCTGCTGCAACAGTACTGCAGGCGACTCCTCCATCAGCTCGAGAGACGCGGTGAGTCGGATATTATATATTTTTTAAGGAGTGTCTTTATATTATTATATTTATACATCTATAAGAAGTCTTTATATATTTTTGATACCTTCCTATCTTTATATATTTTCCTTTACTTGGTTCATACGTAGATTCCTTAAGACTTATAGGATTGCCGACAAAAATATGTCTAATTTCTATGTATTCACTATTTTTTCTTAAAATCATAGAAGCTTTTATAAATGTTTAATTTATTTTCAGATGAAACTCAGTACAGGGAAATATTCATGAAAATGAAACGGCAAGTGTTTGAAAATCCATATTCAGGGCCGGGCTACCGCGTGCTGCTGAAATATCTCCCTCGACTGAATGAAATAGATGATTTTGGTGAGAGTCTTCGACCACGTCTGTACTTGTATGATAAAAGGCTGTAGAGTTTGTTTGTCTTTACGCTCTAATCTCTGAAACTTAAGTTATGTCATTGAGAGATCAACTTAATATTGTTATTAGACTTTTATTCGCGCAATAATTAAGAGACAGAACACACGCGACTGAACAGTCCACAGCGCGCTGACTCTATCAAAGAGTAGTAGGTTCGATTTCTGCTTTAGTCATCAAATAGATTATACGTCTCTGTGTTACTATATATATATATATATATATATATATATCTTTCAGCGACAGACAAACAAACAATAAAGCAAGTATTAATAGATATACAATCAGAGTTGGTGTCAAAGAGAGATACTCTATCTCTCTCCGATGTATGCCCGGCCCTCTCGCAAGATAAGGAGAACGGGAGTCTTAATAAACTGCTCGGACTAAAGAGAGGTCTCCGTGTGGTGAAATTTGAAGAAAAGGTTAGTAACAATTTTTTTCAGTTGTTAGTGTCAGTGCTCTGGAAGAGCTCCAGCTGGTCCAGCATGGTGGAAGTCGTGTGGACGCTCAGTTATGAACCGGCGATCGTTGGATCGTCGTAAGCGAGGAGCTTATATTATAATTCATTTATGTAGAGAGCAGGAAATAGGACTGCGGCAATAGACGCGTGATACAGTAGTCACGACCGGTGCCCATGTTGAAGTACGGTTGGCTGTACGTCGTCCGTCACGCCCCTTCCCCTCCCCCCCCCCCCCCCGGTCTGAGTTCTAACCATATGCGTGCCCTGTGTCACCGTCCGTCCGTCCGCAGCTGTCGGTGTACACTGCTGCGGTGTCTCGTCCCGTGCTCGTGTCGTTCCTGGCGTCGGACGGAGTCACCAGGCGCTGTATAGTGAAGCGCGAGGGAGGGGGCCACGCCGCAGTGGTGCGGGGGAGGAGGGCCGTGGGAGGAGTGGGGGGAGCGAGGGGAGGATACGCGGTGAGTGGAGGGACACGACAGGTAACGGTCATAGAATTGTTAACTCCAGTCCCACGGTACGGAACTGGAGTCGGACCGTGAATTAATCTAACCATTTTTGTTTTGTAAATAATTAATTTAAATAATATTAATTGTGTTTTAGTTTATTTTGTATTACGTCTAAAATAAATGTTACAATTTAATTTCGCAAATTATCGAACTTTGTGCCCTTTTTTAATAACATAATGTCATGTTTCAGGTGAACACAATAAGCGACGAGTGTCTGTTGATAGAATACTTAGAGCATCACACGCCACTCCGGGATCTGGTGAACTCCGTGTGTCCTCTGGACGGTGGGTCACGGTGCCTAATACGTATCGACTAAACACTTTTAAAAATACCTTTATTATAATTTATTAATCACTCCAAGTGTAACAACTGATAGTCTTTATTTTTAATAATCATGTCAGAGGTCACAGGTTCGAGTCCCGACCGCGGTGACGAAACGTTCATCTCTTATTAATAAATTATTCAATAAATAAAGTGACCTCTGTCGATGTGCTTCCCTTAGCGTCCGTCCGTGAGTCGGCGGTGGACCCCGTGCTGTCCCCCGGCGACGCCCGCCTGCACTACGACGCCCGCTGCGACGCACTGCCGAGGGGGGCGCTGAGGTGGGGGGGGGGGGCTGTGTATTACATTTTTAGTTATTAACAATTTGATACTTTTTAAAGATTAATTTGTTACTTTAACTTTTGTGATTTCCCGTTTTGTTATTTGTTTGACGTCAGTTTAACATCAATTAAACATCAGCCTCAGTCATTTCGTTCAACTACGTATCGGTGAATAGTTTCTTAATATACATCTCGAGTTATATAAAGTAGTATATATTGTCATATTTGCAGAGCGGCGGTCGAGGCTCGCTGCGCTACCTTTCAGGACTTTTTATACAAGAAGAAGAATTTTCAGGAATCCGTCTGTTGGATGACGATATTGAACTTCTTATTCGGTGAGAAACAAACAAACAAACATATAATTTAAATGTAAATCAAACGAACTCGTTGTTCACTTTTAATTTTTATATTCTTCAGGGTGAAGTTATTTAATGACTGTTTCTCACAGTGTGATGTATTTATTAAAAATAACTACTTTATAAACATTTAGAACTCTCCATTTAATATTTATTTTTAGTTTAGATTTTTAATTACAATGTATGTTACCTGTGAAATAAACTATTGAAATTGAATTCAATAACGAAGTAATCTTTTTTATTGCATTAATATACAAACACACGTCACACTTCACCAATGACATATCCTCGTCGTCGTACTGTAGTGTGCTCTCACACGCACGGCCGCTGCGGGCTGGTGACAGGCGCACTGGACCAGACACCAGCCCCGCCCGCCACTACTAGTGACCGCTGCACTCTCCGCACTCTGCGAGGAGTGTCCCCGTGCGTCACTAGGGGGAACTCAATTAAAACAACCGCGTGCTCGACGACGTGTGTGTGTGTGTGTGTGTGTGTGTGTGTGTGTGTGTGAGTGTGTGAGTGCAAGCCGACGGTCCAATCAATCAATACATGAATGATGATATGTCTGTTTGAATCCAGGTCTCTCCGACCGACACCTCGAGAACATCCTGTACGGCGAGGCTCACGGCGGCGCCTGCGACGTCGACTGCGGCGACCTCTCCGCCGGAGAGATCCCTCCCGCCAGGCTCACCAGGAACATACTGGCCGTCTGTGACGTCACGGGTGAGACACCGACAGACCAACGACGCCCTCGATAGTATTGACGACCAATGAACTTATTACTTTTAAACAAAAAGTAATTATAAACAACCTGTGGATCACACGAGAATTGTCCCGGACGAGAATCGAACCCGCGACTTGGTGACTGGCGACGAGGGTCACCGACCACTGCAAGTTATTGGAAAAACTTTGAATATATTTATTTAATATCAAAATGACGTTTGAGTTAGACAGTCGCTCCGAGGCTCCAGTGCGTAGAACGTCAGTGACGTCACCGATGGCTCTCCTCTCATATAGTTACTTGTTCCCAGCACTAGAAGGCTCTCTTCAAAGAAAGCTATCGAAGATTCGAGATCATCAAGGAATAATAATACCCTCAATAAAACTGTCCTTCAAAAATACGGAGAAAAAGTACAGAGATAAGGTAATTAGTTGTATGAGCAGGAACCACACCGCCTTCTCGCACCTCGCGCCCACACTGTCGTATGTGTACTTGTAACTTGTCATCTCAGATTAAACGTTGAAGTTAATGATTATTGTCTGTCTGTCTGTCTGTCTGTCTGTTTGTTTGCGCTCAACAATATATAATACATATTCTATTTTGCTAAATAATATTTGTTCGAGTGATAGTTTACTAAACCACTTAATATTCCAACGTATTTTTGCTCAGTCCATATCATCACGAAAACAAAAACACAAAACTGATAAATGCTAGATTGTCGTCAAAGTTATATATAACAATTAGTGAGTATATTTTCCAGGTGCCGTTCATCCAGGGAAAGATGCAAGGCTCTCTCCTCCCTCATCAGGTGTTCCGGGAGACCATCGTGGACTCTCCGTTGCAGCATCACGACAAGTACATACTGCTACTAGATCAGATCTTCGGAACAGAAACCAAAACTGAGTACAGCGTGGAGGAGCAGGTGAGGACGAACTGCCGCAGTGACGTCACTTACATTGAACACGAGAGAAGAAGAGTTATACATTAGTATTGTACGTATACTAATGTATAACTCTTCTTCTCGAGGATTATTGAAATTATTGTATTGTACCGTACGGTATCGCATTGTACTGTACTGTACCGTGCGGTATCGCATTGTACTGTATCAAACTGTACTGTACGGTATCGCCTTGTACTGTACTGTACCGTACGGTATCGCATTGTACTGTATCGTACTGTACTATTCTGTACAGGTTTGCTTATTTTTTTATTGTTTCAGATATCAAGTCTTTTACTTCAGTGCACTGATCCCAGAATCCTAAGTGTCACGAGGTCGGGCTGGGAGCCCTGGATATAAGGACTCCATACTGCATATTTAATGATTTGATTTTTAATAATAAAACTTGTATCAATTAAATATTTTATTATTTATATTACTACGTGAGTTTGTTTGTCTGACTATTTCACGCTGCTGGTCGTATTTTTTAACCAATGTTGGTTGGTTAAACTTGGCTGGCGAATAGGTTCCTTGACTGCGGTTTTTTTTGATTGGGGAGAAATAAACCTCATAGGTGGGAGGAGGGGAGGGGGCGGATCTGCTGTAGCACCATTTAACAGCGGATTTCTATAATATTTGGCGGAAACCTAAAGTGTTTTGTCATACATAGGGTGTTGTGAAAATAAATTGGTGAAAGGGGAGATGTTTGCTGTGGCGTCATGGACCAGCCGATTTTTTTGGTCAAAAAGCTTTAGTATTTTATGCTATAAAGGGTGTTGTGAAAAAAATAGCGGAAAAGGGGGATAGGGTGCGAGTGATACAACTTAGAAACATAGTCAATATACAATATAAATATAACTAAAATGAAACATGACGTCAGAACAACATTAACTAACACCTCAGTGTGTACCATACACATACATACACATACATACACAGCACTGCCCCGGACCTACGTGACAGGTAACAGGTACAGGACCCAGCGATAGCGCGCTAGGTGAAATCGCGTAAGTCGGAGATCTACTTTTCATATAAATTTGAACTTTCAACTAAGTTTGTGTAATCGGGATAAAAGTCTTAAGAAAACCATAATTTAAAGGAAATATGTTTTACCTTAAATAAAACAATGTTAACCGAATTCATTTTGATGTCAAAGCCTTTATATATTCTAACTATGTCGCCTGAGGAGTTAAGTTTTTCTAATTTTTTCGTTAAATGTTATTTTATTACCACACCGTAATTGTAACATTTTATCCATCTGATAATATCGTGCCGTTAACGAATAATGCTTGAATTTAAAGATGGATTCCGGTAAATCAAATTTCTTTGTCAATTCACAAATCTATATTTTAGATTTAGTCTTTGATAATAATTAGTCTACACAATGACAGTGTTTTTCGTTTCTTGTTAGGTTCAAATGACTCGTTATTTGATCATTTAGGTGAAATAATTAAATATAAATTAATTATAATGATATTGTACTACGTACGTTAAACATTTTCACGTGGGACATGTTCTAACTTGTCGTAAACAGAACACTAGTGGTCAGGACGAATATGGAAGCCGATGTGCGCGGCGGTCAACAAGGAAAAACGCGTTACTCTGAATTCGCGTAAGTCGGGGTATTACAGTACCATTAAATATTATAACAGTTATATACGATTTTGGATTTAATTATAGGCACATTCTAAATCTGATCATTGGGTTGATAATATGACGCCGATAGAGTTGGAAAAAAGTCACTATTGTGAGACACTCGATGAGGAAAGTCGGTATTATTAAAACATTAAACGTTGTAGATAATTTTGCCAACCGCAACAAGTTTAATAAATTGTAATGAAGAGCTTTGTTGTCATATATTAATAATTAAAATGAAGTAATTAGTAAAGTGCTATATTTATCCTGTTTACAACTAGCCTCCTTTTATCGTCGTAACTTTTCCACGTTACTTCCTCTACCTAGTTACTTGTTGGTGTCTTTAATAATATCTGGTACTACCAACTATTCTCATTTCCACGGTTGACTCTTAAAGTTGAGGGTTGGTCTTTAAATAAACAAAGGGTAGTCGTCTTATAAACAATGACTGAACATAAACGGCGAGAATATTACGAACTTGAGATTCGTTTACATTATTATTTTCACAAGCACTCCAAGAAGTGCTGTAGGCCGCTGCAACCGCAGAGCATGTGCTCGGTTCAGGTCAACGCTATCATATTTTGTTGCCACTTTTCCAATAAAAACATAATAATAATGAGTGCTGTACTCCTAGCCAGGTTATTGTGGCGTCATAGGTGTGTACATCAGGGTGTATCTTCCTGTACGTTCGATATCATGACGAAGTTCACTTCATCATGTTGATACATCGAGAGATATCTCTTCATCTACATGAAGCCTTTCGAAGCCCTCAGGCTAAAAGCTGTCCGTTGACCTGATGCAGGCAAACGGAGATAGTAAGACTGTCGGTGTTGCCTACCGGGGACCGTTCTGCCAAGGGTACTAGACAAACCGTATAAAGAAACTTAACTTGCATTTTAAAACCATTAGGTCATTATCATATAGAAAAATAATTTAAGTTGTAATTCAAATTTAAAAAATCGAGTGAAATGTTCTAAAATGTTATTTCGTCTAAAAAAGATAAGTAGTTCATAGTTGATTTAAAAACTGATTTTAAAAAGCAGTGAGATATCTTTGATTTTCAATGTAAGTCCTTATAGAGTACAATGTTTTGACGCTTATATTGTTTAAAAATATATATATGACGATTATATTCCTTTTATTATTTTCTTCCGTGCTAATAAATATATATCACAAGAATATTCGGCGACATGTTATTTAAAATATTAATAGCATAGAGTCGAAAGTTGATATCTAGGCTTATTTTAAAAAATAATTATTGCACAATCAGTCATGATATGTGTAAAACAACGAACGAATTTAAAGTTGGTATCTTATATAGTTTTACACCAGAATAATAATATATTAACGCGATGGGTGGCGCTGTGGTTGATTTAATCATTAAATGATATCATTTAACCGCGGGTGAAGCCGGTGGCAACAGCTAGTTTACAATATGTACATAAATAATTGTCAATTTGTCAGTAATTGTTAAGCACTTGAAGGCGACGCGTGTGTCAGTCAGTGCTTATAAGCTAGGAGTTAACTGGGCCGTAATATATTAATATGTCTAGATATGTAGATTTTTTAGTGTTTTGCCTTTGTGTGATACAAACATATGGGCAGTACGAAGGTACGTGTTTATTACAAAATATTTTTTTGTTTGAGTTCGAGGTTTAAGATAACACGAGGTAAAAATAATACTTGTTTTGTATCAGTTTTCTGAGAAAGTCATAATTTGAGCAGACAATTACAATAATAGCTATATGTGTTATTAAACTTTTCCAATGTCAAGCCCAATCTCTAACAAGGGAGGTGCTTTCAAGTATTTTTACTTATAACATGTTTTAAATAACTTAAACGTAGGTATATGTATAAAATGCTTGAACAAGGATAATATAGGTTTATAAGAAAACTAATTAGAAGTATAATGAGAATGAACTCAATAGAATATAATGTAAAGAAAAAATATATGTGTACCAACTAGTTAGATCAGGGCTGTACCTAGAGGTAGTTGAAAAATAAATATTTTAAGATTTCGGTATTCTACCGGTTTTTTAATTTAAAATATCAAAGACTATATTATAAATAATATATATTAGTTTAAATACTAACACCAACAATAACCATTGTTTTTATTCTCTGGAGGATTGTTAATGAAACGGCTTCACTGATTTCGATAAAACTTACAAAGAAAAGGAAAATAAATCAGGAGAACTATTTAAATACTTCGCAATACGACATTAATAATGCTTTAGGTGAAATTCATTTAATACAATCAGATTGCAGATTGCTCTTTCCTCGTCAATATTGTAAATGAATCACAATATAGGTACTGTAACAGTAAATCAAATAATAATATTTTCTTTTCTATTCAGGCGACTCATGTTTTAATAATGGCGTCCATGGCGTCTGTAGGAAAATAAAGGAATGTCAGTCCGCAATTGACGATATACGTAACAGAAGGGGAAATCCGCAGGTAAGATAATATCTAAATGGACACTTTTACTTTGTCTGTCTGCTTGTCTTCATATTCGTCCGCCATTTAAAACAGATCGACTGTGATAAGTCAGTAAGATCTTACTCACTTATGACAATTATAAATATTAATTAAAGTAGCCATGTATTGTTTTGTTTATCTGCTGGGTTTTCCCATTCCGCAGAACAACGTCTATTTGAGAAAAGATACATGGATGGAATTGTATAAAGATTGTATGGTTTTTCCAAATACTACAAATAAAAAATTGCTAATAATAAAGAAAATAAATAACTCACTTTGTCAATGTTATTTTAATGTATTATTAATTGCGGTTAATTTTAACGACATTTGGTAATTTAGTTTAAATACTTCACTACTACTGATACGAGCGAGACGTGACGCTATCACACACACATGTTAGTAGTTTTGATTTGATAGCTCTCAGGTTTGATCATTATCCTAGAACAGTGCCCTTAACTGTTGCCGAATGATATTATATCTGTTCGTAATCAATACGTTTGTTCGTTCGCGTTTTAGCTACCTCTGATCTGTTTGTATCAAACATATTATATTTAAAAAAGTTTCGCATTGGAATGTTGGGGGCTGCTATTATCATATTATGGTAAAGTTATGATTAGTACGAGTCAATTACTTATAAGTACTGACTACTTTTAGATTAAGTAAGGCAGTGAAAACGTACCCCTGGTTATTGAAAGTGTCCTTTATTGACAATTGATAAATGCCAGAAAGACGTAAATGTTTGGATTGTACAAATTATTTGATAAAAAAGAAATAAATGGATCTCTATAACAGAGTCATCTGCCGACCTCAACTAGAGCTAAAAACGGTCTAGGTACAAAAGACTCCACCAGTACAAAAAACCATCAAAATCGGTCACCTGTTAAGAATATTGGAATTTTATATGATAAGAAAAATTGAACTCGTTGAAAAACTTCAAACTAACAAATACAATAAAAAAAATATTTTAAGAAAACAGCAACATTTTTCCTTCCAGAAAATATAATCTTTTTCTTATAATTTCCAAACAAGTGCCAGAGTCATAATAAACTTTCTATTCACATGTTAACATGTGTTTCGTGAACAGACGACGGTTGATAGTTAGGGTGGTTGATCGCCGTGTTGATCGTATGACGGTGACGGTTACGGCATTCTCGGTGGTAGGCCATAACATCAGATCGCCGACAAGGTTACCACCCATCGGGCAAAGTCGTGCCGCAAAGCTACTCTGTCGTGTTCCGACGTATATGGGAAATGGGTCTGGACAGCTGCGTTGCGCTGGTGAACCGGTTTGTCGTCGAGTCGGTGTTTGTTGTATCGGGTGCCTAGTCGAAGAGGGTAGCGGGATCCGAGGTGACGGCTTTCCGCTGTCCGCCCGCAGATAGTTGGGGTTTAGCCCCCCATGAAAGGCTGCCCCGCCAGCTAAGAAAAATCTCAGGCTGGCTCCGTCGTGCTGGTTGGCGACCAGATGAGGAGGCCCGATGGCGATCCCTGGGGGCGTTTGGGCGTCCCTGCAGTCTTCAGACTAGCCTCCCAGTGGCATAATAGAACCAATTTCGACGTCGGGTTCGATACGTAGCGCCTCGTTCAACTGCCATTTTCCATCCTATTCACTCTATTTTAATTTGATGAAAAGTAACATGAAGAGACGAAGCTCCTTAGCATTCCATGGATTCACCGTGCGGGTGCCGGGCCCATCGCATTGCAGGGAGAGGAGTGCAAACAGCTCCTTGTACTTACGACCCAGGTAGGTTTAAGGGGCCCCTTTAAAATGTGCATTCACGCTCACCTCAACTGGTTGCGCTCCTCTCGCTACCTAACCAAATTTGGAATGAACCTAACAATGCCGCCTTTGAAGTACGTTCTAGAAATTAACTGATGATAGTTCTAGAAAGGCCAAGATCTTTAAATATGTTATAGAGAGATCTCGCTGTTACACCTCTCGTTCCCACTTCTACCGCGTACAAATTAACTATATACCTATTCCTGGTCAGTTCGTTGGTCAGTTCGTAATACTTGTCTACTGTGATCTGTGTCTACTTGTCTTGTGTGATCTTAGGAGATGTTAGTTTCCCACGGAACAGTAAGCTCCACAAGTATCATGCGCTTTAACTGTCTGGAGTACAGGAATAGGTCCGGTCTGGTGTAGTACTCAGTTTTCCGAATAGTTCAAATAAATGTGTTTTTGAGTTTATGGCATGCCGTGAAATAGGGCATGAAATTGTTGAACGAGGGTGATGAAATACAGTTTGCCGTAGATTTGTTATCCACGAGTAACTTTATTAATTATCTATGAGATTTATTATCTATGAGTAATTTTAGTTTAGATGCAGACTTAAGAAGCTGTAATAGCATTAAGTTTGAAATAAATATTAATCTGAAGAAATGTTAGTATTATTATATCAATATATTTTAATGATGTTTTTTTTTCGTTTCAGTTATGCTCATTTTCAAACACAGACCCAGTAGTCTGTTGCGTAGAAGTCATCTCACCGACGACCGCGCGAGTGCCGGTACATACTACAAAGAGGTACGTAGAAGAATCATTTACAATTATATCGTATATCTAAATAAAATATTTGTTTACTGACCTAACTAATACATTGGTCAAATAAAGAGGAGCCTCGGCATAAAAGTTAGGTAACACATAGCGAATATCAAAAATAGACGAGACTAATTATTATACGTATTAGATTTGATAAGCCAAAAATCCTTCCTAAGGAACACCGCTACACACCTAGAAATATTCGCGAGGCTTGTAATTAAAAAAAAATCCTTATTTTAAAAGAGAAGGTGTTTGTAGATTTTCTAACACCTTTCTCATGAACAATGTAAAATCCCATGTCTGTGACCGCACCGTGGGACCTCAAGTTACTGTTAGTGCGTTTTGGGTGCATCCTGAACTCTGCCCGAAATCTTAGGAATGGTTGTTATACCCTTTTGCGCTCTAGCTACTAAAAGACTAACCGGCGCCGCGAGTATTGACCTTTTCCAATAGCACCCTACACCCTACCAACAAGTGTTTAGCCGTTCCTACTGCCTCCCCACAGATATTGCAAGACTTTTTGGTAGCTTTACCCCATCTTACTAAATTACTTTGATCTGGGAGAGTCATTTGGAATGCATTTAGATAGAATTTTAATAAGGCTGGAGACCAATTATGAAGTAAGGTGCGCCACCTCAATGCTAATGGAATACAAAAGTCGCCTATGGTCACCCACTCATTTTGAATTTCTAGATTCATCGCGTGCACACGGTACTTATCGTTTTCACCTTGCCGAATAAAAGATTTTGTTAAGTCTATATCCCGCACTTTCCGGCTAGATCCTAACCCTACTTTATTTGTTTGAGCACCTATCATGATGTTTTTATGGAATTGAAGTCGTTTTTTTATGGAATTGAAGTCCAGCTCTGATGCATTTTTATCTTTTGGAAGAGGTGTTACAATATCATCATGAGATTTTTCGATGATATGTCTTTTGGTACCTCTTAGGTGTTTATAGAGCTCCGATGGTTTCTTTAATTTCTTCCCAAAATTGTTTCGGGCTCTGAATAAAGTTGAAAAGTCCGCTGAATGCGCCAGCCCAAACCACGACTTCAATATCTTTATGACGTTTGCATCTAACTTAGACAAAAGGGAAAGGAAGGGAAGGGAAGAAACTTAAAATGTAAAATATAAATTCAATTATACGCGAGCTAGGTCAGTTCAAAATTGTTTTATTTAAATGTGTACTCTTGAAATTCTTCAAAAATACTATATCGTATATCCTTGAAGATTGCATCTTAGTTTGAACTAAGAGTCTGTACTTTATACCAAATGAACTGAATATCAAATGATGCATAATATATTAATTAACAGAAGTATGATGTAAATACAACAAACACTTTCAGAATAACAACTACAACAGAGGAATACGTACCAGAGGAAGAAGTCTACGTATTAAATGACAAAGACGCTCAAAGCAGCGATCAATGTGAACCAATTCAAGCCAATATGACAGCCTCTAAGACTGGCCAGAAGGCTTGGGACAGTAAGCTAAAGGCTGTTAACTTGTTGTTGTTAATAACTATTGTTGTATCTCTTCAAATATTTATTAATTATTTATTGTAAAAATAAGATTATTACATAAAATATTTTTTTATGTCTTGCCTATTCCAGAATGCGTTGAATACCAGCAGAAGCTAATATTTCCTTGTCAGAGAGGGGTCACCCTCATTGGGGCTCTCACTCGTAGAACCATATGCCACCATGACGCAAATCAGTTAATTGTTGGTGGGGTTGATAGTACCAAAGATGAATTTCCACATATGGTAAGTATTTTCAGTTTACTCTGACTCAGCCCACAGAGCGAGTTATTTAATATTTCTTTAAGTTAGGCTTATGTGTTCTTTATACCACTTCTAGTGTAAGAATATGTAGTGAGAACTACTTAAATGAACTACTTATAACAATTAGTCTTTTGATTATACAATATTGACGAGGTTGCAATTATCAATGAGATTTACTTATAACGCCGAACCAAAAGGAAGAGAGAGAGTTCACCATGCTTGCTATTTATAACAAATGACGGAACAGCTCAGGAATTCTCTTTGGGGCCTCTCGCCTACAATAAACAATATACCTAGAGCTATAAATTATAATATAAAAGACCTAGATCTTGTCATTTATTATGTAAAACCAAATATTGTGAAGTCGTTCTTAATCACTGTATAAGCTCTTCATTCGTGGCACGCATTCTTATTCTCACATTCTGTGAACATTTCCACTTGTTAGAATTTCTAATTACCCTCTACATCTTTAAAACAGCTTAGGCCGTATAATAATGGGTTATTTTGGTCGAGAGGTTGATCCTATTACGTTACATTCTTAAACTGTTTGTTATTGTACCAGGTACTTCTAGGCTACGGACAAAATATCAATAGTCTGCAGTGGCTCTGTGGAGGAAGTCTAATTAGCGAGAGGTTTATACTAACAGCGGGTCACTGTACCTCGGGTAGGGACATGTAAGTATTTTTATAAGTCCTGTGTATCGTGTTTGTCAGATGAAAAATATTTTTTTATTTCTAATCTGTTAAGTCAAAATCGAATCAAATCTAAAATCTTTATTGAAAGTAAGTTTAGTACAAAATATTCTTACATTGTCAAAGCCACCAGCTCGGAAAATTAATTACCACTGATCTGAGAAGAGTTGGCGAAAGAAACTCAGCGGGCTTGTCATATGATTTTTTTTTAATAATCGTCAATTATATAATTACATTATATAGAAATACTCTAAATAAATCTTGAAACAGCCTTGAAGCGATCGGTTCATGCCCACGTTGCATCATCCTGTAGATATTAACCATACCCATCGCTTTCTCATTTAAAAATACATTAGTTTGAACTTGTTTTACATTTAATGTCGAAAATCTTAAAAATTTAGTTTTTTGTTCCTAAACAATTGGTTGTTAACACTAAACCAATATACTATTCTAGAGAGAGCCTTGTTTATATTGTCATGCATTACCTGATGCCTGATGCCGTTTTACTTTAAATATTAAAGAAGTATCATCAGCAAACAATAGTATCTCATTATGTTCGTCTACAAAAGTAGGCAGATCATTTATATAAACAAGGAAGAGAAATGGGCCTAAGATTGAGCCCTGAGGGACCCCCATATCAATCGGAACCCCAGACGATCTCTTTCCATTAACCTCAACCCTCTGAATTCTATTAGTTAAGTAATAAATTAAGAGTTTGAGATTGTTGTTCCTTATTTCATAGTGGTACAATTTCCTGACCAATGTTTCAAAGTTGTTTTAAAGGTTAACCATGTAATATGTGCACAAAAAACACAAAATTTTGCTTATTATTCGAAACATATAAAGAAATTATTTCAAAGACATTAAATTAATGAGAACCACCGCACTTTTAAACTTAATAAGACCATACTATAATTGACTCTCAACTATAATAAAACGTATAATATCTATTCAGATTTCCTACATACGTAAAAATATCTGAAGTAATTATTTATAAGCGAACTCATCTCTACAAACCCCTTGTGTCTATTATCATTCAGCGGTCCGGTAACGCACGCGCGGGTGGGCGCGCTCCGGCGCACGGACCCGCTGAGCCGCTCGCAGCTGTACGTCGTCAGTGAGATCATCAAGCACCCGCAGTACCACTCCCCGCGGCAGTACAACGACATCGCACTGCTCAAGACTGATAGAGAGTGAGTACTCGGACGCCACTAAAATGTCTTGTCGTGTTCCATATACGTTTATGTCAAATATTTTTTTTGTCTAAGATACAACTGCATATTCAAACATTTAATTCGTATTTTTATTTATACACTGTAACGGCACAATCTGCTAATTTATATACATATATTTTGAATGGAATAAAATCCTTAATGAGAATGTCCTGGGGGTATAAATGATCTCCAAATAAAATATATAAATATTTGAATAAATGCTTTCCCTCCCAGTGTGATTCTGGACGAGTTTACGGTCCCGGCGTGTCTGGACGTGGGTGCTCCCGGTGACTACAGTCGCGTGCTGGCTACGGGCTGGGGTGCCACCCTGAACAAGGGGGGAAATGCAGACACTTTGCAGAAGGTATTGAGCTTAAAGGATTTCTTAAGGATTGAAAAGGTTTTCCATCTATACTTACAAATATTCAGGGGCGACGTCACCGCTTACCATCGGCTGGACTGCTTGTTTGCCGCCGTGTTCTATAAAAAAAATACCTATTTGATGGTATTAGGACCATTATATTATAATTACTTAGGAAATAGGAAATATTTGCTTACTTCCATTGTATTGTTTTACGTTATACTGCTCTGGGTACTAGGGGCAGATGTAAATGTAAAAGAGAACAGTTAGAATTACATTCAACATGGGTCATCTGAAGTCGATTCAAACTGTTTTAAAATATGTTGCAGTAATTACTCTTCTATCACTCTACTCCTTAGAAAATATTGCACTTCGGAAAAAAAACAATCATTAAATATAAAGCCACCATCCATAATACGAGTGTAAGTACTATATATAATCATAAAATAATAGTTTCTAAACTTATAATCATATTATTTCTAAAACGTTAAAACGTACATTGAACGCGTACTTATATCTAAAGCTTATTAAAAAACTGCTGAATATGCTTACGATAGCGTTTGGCAATTATAAAGTTGATGAGAGTTCTGTAGGTTGCTTTGCTGCAATTAGGTACTTCCAGGATGTTGTCTATTAGCGTTTAAAGTTAGAATCTTTTTGAGATCTTAACTCTTAGCTGTAGACCTTGTGAATGTAAGAGAGTCACAGAACTGGTAGCGGGATGGTTGGTTACTTTACTCTTCTTTTCGGTGCCACGCTTTACTTGAATACTAAATTTATTCCCTCGTATCTGTTATGAATGTTACCGAAATAGTCAATACTATGGATAGTTGTTGTTTTTTAAATAAGTTAAAAGACCATCCGTGGAATTTCTTGCCGGATCTTTTCCATGTATTTTGTTCTTGCAATTATGGTCTGATGCATTCATAAGTGCTAAGCATACCTGTTTGAAATATTTACTTTTTCTTGAGTTTGATATGAGCTGCAGTTTATTGCCTCAGATACGTTCTATAACTATACATTTATGTTTTACTTCTTTATTTGTTATTGAAATGGTCTTTATTTCAGGTCATCATTAACAAGTTCCCGACTGCCGAGTGTTCCAAGTTGTTTCCTCCCACCCGTCTCTTGAAGCAGGGCTTCGATGCCAACACGCAGATCTGCTACGGAGATAAGACTAAGTCTAGAGACACATGCCAGGTAAGAAAATTTAAACTCTTTATACACCAACCATTTCATAGAAATGACTCATAAAAGATATTAATGACTTATAAGAACTATACCTTATTTTATATTTTATAGATTAAATTTTGTTCCAATGTCTAAATGTCCGTTCCATTCTCGATTCAAATTAAACAATATTTACAATCATGTTTCCCGTATAATGCTTACATACATTTTCATTAAATTCATCAACACGTAGATGGACATCCACAATAGAGATCGATGATTATTCAGAACTATTTGAAATTATTTGAATAATTGAGGTCTCAATGAAACTTGTACGAATTGTTGATTCAATGGCAACAATATTACAACTTTTTGTCCAGGGTGACAGCGGAGGTCCAATCCAGCTAAAGAGCCAGCTTCTGCACTGTATGTACACGGTGGTGGGGGTCACATCATTTGGTCGCGCGTGTGGATACATCGGTGAACCCGGGATATACACACGAGTGGCGGAGTTCGTGCCGTGGATAGAGAGCGTCGTCTGGCCTTAGACCATGAAGATTTTTCTGTTCATTTTCCTTACGTATTCGGATTGCCAGAATATAATTAAATCAAAAGTAAACAAAAAGGAAAAAAATACGAATTTTGAAATTAATGACGAAATCTAAATTTTGGATAAATTATCATGATTAATACTTGTTTATAAACAACATCATAGCTCACTTTGATTTTAGTACTTGTGAAAGTATATGTATTTTCAATTTTGAAATTGTTTTACTTATCTGTACCCGTCTCTAAAATGTCACCAAAACATCAAAACATTTAATTAAAATAATATGAGAAAAAAGTAAATAACATCAAGATGTAAACTAAATATTTTACATTTTAATGTCACTGAACTATGATACACCTTTTTACTTTTGAAGTTTTCATAGAAATATTCCTCAACAATAAATCTGACACGATGCCTTAAGGATGACAAATTACGCAGAATTGAAGAAAATAGATGAAGAATCTTTGCAGAAGTTGACGGAGGGCGAGGGTCCCGTTGATGAGTGCCTCTGTCCTCTCTTCCCGACTCAAGAGGAAGGACGAAAGAGTTTTGTAAAGTCTGTGAAAAAGGTTTTTTCAGCTCTTGGGAAGGGCAAGAAAAGAGAAAAGAATGTGGATGTTCCATTAAATTATAATAAAGATGGCTCAGGTGATAGTTAACTTATCTGGTAACTTTACTGAAATATCCAAGACTTAGCAGGAGTAATATTTATTTTGTAAAATATTTAGGTTTTTATACGACAAAAGAGGTTATACAGAGAGAGAAGCCTTGCGGTAAGTGTGGTTGCGACAACGACAAGATTGTCTTAAAACATTCGTACGCCAACATTAGGATTACAACTCCAGATATCTCATCTATATGCCCGTGTCCGTCTGATTGTCTTCCAGGTACTTTAGTTTTATCATCTTTAATATTTTACAACAGATTGTATTAAAATTACATATTCATTACAACTGTTGATGAATGTGGAAGGATGATCCAGACAGAGGTTTTGGGCGTTTCGGTCTCGCACTCCTTTTATGAGACGTAACTCTAAGGGCTACTTCCCGGGAGAGGTTGATGCGATCCCTGTACTCAAATTACAACAGCTAGGCTCTATAATCAGTATCTAATCTTTAATTTTGACCAAAACCTTGAATATAACGTGTAGCCTAGGTTTCCTTTACAAGCACAAATAGTATTTTTTTTTTACATTAAACTAAGTTGTTGCTTGACTACATTCCACCTGATGGTAAGTGAAATGTAGTCATAGGTGGTAAGGCGCATCAACTTAGAAGCAGCCTATTCACTCTTCACTTGAAGACACCCACATTGTACTCGGACGGAAATACCGACGTAGGCAAGCTATTCCAGTCCTTCGCTGTACAAATTAAAAACGACAGGCAAAACGTTTCATACGGACAGGTGGAATGTCCACAACGAAAGGATGGATGCTCGCCGTGCGTCGGAACGTCCGGTGATGGAAGGGGGATGGGGGAATCAGATCATGCAATTCCAGTGCACACTCACCAAAATGTATCCTATAGAATACTGAGAGGCTCGCGACTCTACGTCTGTGTTCGAGACTATGGAGTTGAGCGTCAACCAGCTCAGGGTCGCCAATTAGCCTCTTAGCTCGCCTCTCAATGGAGTCCAGAGCTGCAAGATGACATTTTGCGGCACCAGCCACTATATGGCCGCAGTACTCCACACACGACCGGATCTGTGCTTTATATAGTACTAGCAATTATCCCGGTGTGAAGTATTGTCGGACCCTCGCAAGAACGTCAAGCATGCTGGCGGCTGCTCTTGCTCTAGACTCAATGAACCGTCCAAAGTTGAGGTTCGAGGAAATCTCTATCCCTAGCAACTGAAGTCGGTCACTGTATTCCAAAGACACATTCCGGAAAGTAGGAGCCAAGTTGAAAGGGCTCCTTTTGGCGGTGAATAAACACATCTGCATTTTGGTGGCGTTGAATTTAACAAGGTTGGCATTGCCCCATACGGAGACTGCCTCTAGCTCGTCATTCAAACGCTGCACCATGACTTCTCTTTCAGCCTGTACTTGACCTCTACTGGCCCGAGTAGTCGGCAGGTATCTTTCCACCACTGTAATGTCGTCTGCATACCCATAGATACCGGGTTTCAGCAGATCGTTAATATGCAGCAGGAAGAGAGTTGCAGAAAGAACGGACCCCTGAGGAACTCCGGCATTTATTGTTAAGGGCTCCGATGAGCACCTGTCAACAACCACTCGGATAGTTCTTAGATTCAGGAAGTTCGTTACCCAGCCGATCAGACCAGGAGATATACCGTACGCTGAAAGCTTGCTTAAAAGACCCGCATGCAGACCCTGTCAAATGCCTTCGAGACGTCTAGAGAGACGGCGACCGCTTCTCCATTCCTCTCGATAGCTTCGCCTAGAACATGTGTAGCATACACTAGAAGGTCCCTAGTGGACCTATTTCGGCGAAACCCTTACTGTTGGTCACTGAGGAGATCGTCACCTTCTAGGTATGTTAGAAGGCGCGAGTTCAATACACGCTCCATAATCTTGCAGAGTATGGAGGTGATTGAAATCGGTCTATAATTTGCAGGATCAGCACGACTGCCCTTTTTGGGCACTGGTGCAGCAAGGTTTGCAAGCTTCCAGGATTGCGGCACTATTCCAGTCTTGAAAGAGAGGCCATACAGACGTGTCAATATAGGAGACAACTCAGCTGCACATGTCTTGAGCAGACTAGATACCATCTATTAGATAGATTAGATCTATTATTCTATACCATCAGGACCACTGGCTTTGTTCACTTCTAGACGACATAATGCTCTCCATACCTCTTTGTTTGCGATTTCAGGCAGCGAAATCCCGCAGTGAGGAAGATGTGCTGGGGTAGTGTTGCCAGTGTCTAGATACGAATTTTCAGCAAAAAGAGAAGGAGAAAGCGAAACGCTTTCTCTTTCGCTCCATGAGCCAGAGATCCATCTGGCTTCAGCAGAGGAGGCAGTGAGGTTCGGCAGAAATTCGACTCAATCGCTTTGGCAAGGGACTGCTGCTTGCTAAAGGGTACTGATGCAGAGCCGTGTCAGCGGCCTCATTGACATATTCAAGTAAGCGAGTTGTCTCCTGATCACCGCTGTGCGAACGGTAAACACAGGAATACAGGATTTTTTCGTTTCCTGTGTCTACTAAAACCCATAGCACTGAAAAAGTGGGGTCTTCAAGCTGGCGGAGACGCATAAAACAGAGGTCATTCCGGACATACACACAAACCCCGGCACGTGGGCAAAAAGGAAAATCGAGGTGTGCAGCGGTCAAAGGACTTTAAATCTGCGTCTCCGTCAAAAAGAGCAACTGTGGCTGCTCTGTCTCCAGGTGATGGTGGACAGGTAAGATGTTAGAGTGTAAGCCTCTGATATTAGTGAGGTGCACATGGAATGAGGAGGAGTGCAACCGCTGTGAAAACGTTTTTCCCTTTTTCATAAGAATTAATTGTGGAGTGAATAGGATGGAAAATGGCAGTTGAACGAGGCTCTACGTATTGAACCCGGCGTCGAAACTTGTGTTATCATGCCACTGGGAGGCTAGTCTGGAGACTGCGGGGACGCCCGAATCCCCCCAGGGATCGCCATCGGGCCTCCTTATCTGGTCGCCAGCCAGCACGATGGAGCCACCCTGGGATTTTTCGCAGTTGGCGGGGCAGCCTTTCGTGGATGGCTGATCCACTACTTGGGCCCCCAACTACCTGCGGTCGGCCAGCGGAAAGCCGTTTCTTCGGATCCCGCTACCCTCCACGATTAGACACCCGACACAATAAACACAACTCGCCGCCTAACCGGCTCGCCAACGTAACGCAACTGTTCAGACCCATTTCCCATGTACGGCTTCATCGTACAACGTGCCGGAACACGACTAAGTCATTTTGCGGCACGACTTTTGTCGATGGGTGGTAAACCTTGCCGTTGGCTGGATGTTGATGATGATGATGCGGCTCTAGCAGTATGTAGACCGTCCAGTCCGGCGCACCCTCTGTGTTAGATTTTTACAGTAACGGTTCTAAAAAGAAAAGTAATTTGACTAATTTATGTTAATATTGCCTACATTTCAGATAAAGAAAAACTTCAAAATAACATAAAAGTTATTGTAGAAAACGCTCAAGTCTCCAACTATTTGCCCGATACACCGTAGTTTACACTCTCGATATAATACTGCATGGAATAAGCAAGGAGTTTTCACTTTCAGAGCTGTGGTTCAGAATACTCTTCGAACCGAACATTTCTATATATGTAGAAATAAAAACAGAATTTGCTTTAATTCAGTTGTAATTATTTTTTAAAATATTAAATAGTGTGATATCTCTCATTTTATGATCATGGTTTTAATAATCCTATGTAGCTTCTTCCGTCAATAAATTATATCAGATGCAAAAAATCTCAAATCTGACTTGTTTTAATTACTAAGAATCCACTTTTAAACCAATGCAAAAAAAAAATTAAACATGACATGGAGCGCGATAAATGAACTCCGTGGTCAAATAATTTAGAATACATATAAGTAAAAATAAAACACTGTTTCTTAAATATATATTTATTCAAGAAATAGTGTTGTAGCTGTTGCCTGCGACTTCGTCTGCGAGGACTACAGTTCTATGAAAAGTTACATTTGGGGTTGCGTTTTTTAGAGGACGCAATTTTATTTTTTTGATGTGTAGGGGGGGGTCAGTGTAAAGCTAAAACCGAGTTTGTGGGGTCGTCACCCTTGTCCCACGACCGCCATCTTGAAAATAGGGGTTGAAATGGTTACTCTTCAAATATGTAATGTTTAAAAATTGTAACATTTCAATGGACTACTACTGAACATTGATTTGTGAGTTTATACTCTGTAAGTTATTGGTTAGAGGTAAATTTTCTAATTAATTTAATAATTATTTAACCAGTATCTAGAAATAACTTTCACATTGGATCTTTTTTGGTCAAAAAAAGGTCGAGCGAAGGAGTTTGTTATAAGGTTTGTGTTCTAAACTCCCCGCGGGCGGAGTTTCACCTGTTATTAAACACGTAATGAAGAAATAGATTTCAATATTATCTGCTACGTTATTCCTAATATACAAACTTGTTCTAAAGTGACTCTAGCACTTTCAAACAGTGTAGTAAACTATTTTTAGAATAGCTGATTGATTTTCATAAATCTTCAGTCATCTTAAATTGTCGGTAAAACGTGATAAAAGTTCGCTTATCTTTTTCTGCACTTATCCTTTACCTTATCTTTTTCACAAACAATATTTTTTCAAAATGCTTTAATTTGTTGTGAAAAACAGACAGTCATATTATAATATACGTAAGTAAGGGTAAAGATAAAATATGTTAAGAATTAGTTAGTTGATTATAATTATAGTAGCGTTTCCCCGCGACTTCGTCTGCATAACTACAGATAAGTGATTACTACTGAGGAGTTGAACTGAAACACGCTTTCTATACTTTTCTATATATTTCTTCACTTACAATTTACAATTTTCGTATTATGATGTTATAAGTGTCTTACATCGTCGATAAATAGATAGCTCACGAAAAAAAACATATTGAAAGAGCTTCAAATGTTACCGAATTATAAAGTATTGATTACGAATCAACCATGAGCTCTATAAAGTAGTGTTTTTTGATTTCTGCTGAGTGTTTTAAAAGAATTAATACTTTCTAAAAATTTCAAAATTTGTCAAAGAAACATTAGTCTAAGACACCCGTACAACAAGGAGTCCAAAGCATACTTCATGGTACAAGAGAAATAAAAATAACAATGTTTCATAAAATGTGTGTGAAATAATGTATGATATAAGAGAACTTATCAAAACATTAATAAGGTAATATTACTTTTATTTCTTTTAAGTGCTACTAAGTTTTGCGAAAAGTTAGTAAAGTAAAAAAAGCGTATTGGTTTAAATACGCTCGAGTACTGTCCGTTTATGTAAATCACAAAAAGGCACTCACTCACTCTGACAGTGTAGCATTTGCAGCTAAGTGAATACTGACAAATTAAATTAAGTTATAGTATGTCAAACAAATTAAGTCGGAGATCCATTATCTAATTTACAGAGCACTGGATGACTTAGGGTACTAATATCGTATTGTGAGAACCTAGATAGAGAACTAGTTACACGATCTAGTGCGATCGTAATAACTGACATTCATTAACAGATAAAAATAAACAATACTTCATCGGTTATCTAAATCTCTAAAGTTTGTCTAAGAAGTAATAATATTTAAGATTCGGTTCGCTCGTTTCGTTTAAAAGAGTCGATCAAGTCAAAACTTTGTCTTATTATCTTAATTAGAAGGACATGTGACATGAATATATTCTAATGAGACGTGAGACATGTGTCTCCGTCTATTTAGTACACACTGACTTTACTTTTCCCCTCCTCCCTCTCTTGGACATGTGACTATTTTAGTATTAAGGTAAAGTACAAATCTCTACATACAATATAGATTGTTATATGCTACATTTAAATCTACCACGAGCCGGTATCATTTATATTCCTTGCTATAAACAAACACGCAATCTTTGTTGATGGTTTTCCCACAAAGCAATCTTATTAAATAATTAATGTATGTAGTGATAATAAACTTTGAGTTTATATTTCTTTTTATAAGTGATAACGGAACATATCTAATACAAACAATCTTAAATAACACGTAACTACTTGTCACTGTTACTTTTCTTGATGATGGAATTTAATTACTAACATGTCGATATTAATGAAACATTTATTTTATACACCATTTATTTTTGCTGTTAAGAAGTGGCGATGCTTTTTAGGAGTTTTCAAAGTCGATTTTTATTTTGATCTTGTATTCATTCATAATGAAATCGTACCTTTACTTTTACCTGTGTAAGGTATAAATAAATAAATTATAGAAATAATACATTATAGAAAGCACAGCTCCTCCCGAGCTGTGCAGGCAAATGGCAAATAGTAATAAAATAAAATAATAATAATACAAAATAATTGGCGATCGTTTTTATTATAAATTGGAACAAAAATAAACAATATGATAAAAACCCCAACTCGCAAAGTGATACGTTTTCCTCTATTTTGAATACAAATATCAATTCAGCCGAAGAGTTTTGTATGTATCTGTTTTTCTTTAAACATATATCTGTGTATATTAACGACTAGTTCCATACAATGCTCTCAATCCAAGGTACGAAGGCAGATATGCGGGTAAATGGTCTTCCTGGGTAATCATTGAAACGTCTAAAAGTCAAACCAATAACTATATACATACACTTGATGTGTTCTGTTTGAAGAATGTGTTCGAAACCCTGGAAAAATAACTGACTCATATATTATATTTAGACAAAGACAAAAATTGTGATTTGGAATAAATATAGTCAGACAAGTTATGAATTAAACTTCCCGTCGAAATATATAAACCGATATTTTTTTTATATTTGAAGGGGGGTTTTTAGATTTCTAAAAAGAATTCATCAGTTTTGTTGGTGATTCTTAGGAAATGGGAGGGATGAGAATGAGTAGATGAAGATTATGAAAGAAAAATATTGGATTATTCAGATCTGGTACTGACCGTATCGTATCGTATTAATAATTGTCTGTGACTTTTAAATAAAATAATATACTTACACTGTCGTACTTGTTATCATTTTCATTGTAATAGCAGGTTTGAATAGTTTTGTCGAAGCGGTTACGATACCCGGGAGTGACACAGCCATCAGAGGAGGCTGCTTCAAAAAGATGACCCTGAAAAACATTTTTTCGTGGCGGCTTAGCGGCTCTTAGCGGCTCACACCTCGTATTCTAGTGTTACATTGTCATGACTGTTGCTACGTTATATCTAAGATTCTTCTGTAACGTAATAGCTTTAATAGTGACATAAAAAATAATAAGTTTTTAAAATTAAATTCTACAATTTTTCGACCACAGGATATCCAGAAATCAAAGAGACGCTTCCAACGTCACTCTTTGCTTCTTTTTCGGATCATCCCCAATCATCCCCAATTAAGGGCGTCTTTATTAATTATTATTATTTTTTAATTTTAGTTTTTTTATAAATTTTGTTAATACCATTAACAGATATATATTTTATAAATCTAAATTAAATAACACCCCTGATCGGTACATCCTAGCGGAAAATTTAATATTTTATCATAATTAAATTTTAACTCGTCAGCCATCTGAAGACGTCTGAAGACGTTCATCTGAAGACGTCTTGCGCCGCTGTCGGTTCACCCCTCGCTGTGTTATCAGCTTACAACGGGTATAAAGGTAAAAAACGTAAAGTGCTGTCTCAATAACGATTGAACAATGTTTGTTTTGTTATATTCTGTCAGGCGACAATCTATTACTCACTGTTCGACAAAATACCAATATATACATCACATTCGATACATATTTCAGTTTTCAAATTATTTTACTATTTATTCCAAATCTCAAATATCTTCCTCAACATAATGTGCCTCAAAAAGGATCCCTTGTTTTCTCTTTCTCTATTAATATACAAATATATATTAGTTACCTTCTGTAAGACGCTCTTTTCTCTGTTCGTCCGGGGCCATCCTATGACGACAGCATGTGTGTAACTTGGCAAGTTACCTACGTCCAAGCACGCTGGTAGGGCTGACAAGTCCAGAGGTATTCTGGAATAACATTTATTAATGGCGATAGTGATTGAAATAGAAGATGTTATAACTCTATTATATTTTACTAAGTAACTCTGTGTACTGTTTCATATAAAAAGCATTTAAATTGTTTCGAATAATAATAGCTACTGTAATAAAAAATGTTTCAATATGTCTAGTTTTCATTATGTAGCTATAATACGTGTTATTTGTAACAGTAGGTAGAGTTACTGGTATTATGAGATGATTTATTATCCGTGGAAATACAGGTACAATAACTAGTTAATATTTGAACAGCATAGAGCACTGAACAGCACTTTTAAGATACTCCAAGAGATGAACAAGAGGGATTTAAAATGGACAATCTTATTCCCGAAACTAAATACTTACTCATTGTCTATTTCCAACAACGCAATGTCATAATACTCGCTTGGAGCCCTGTATGACGGGTGTTTAATAATCCGCTTGACTGTAAACAACCTGGACGAGTCGACAGGATCAGACATATTTACAACTCCCGTACGAATATATTTCACTGACCCGCTGTAATTAAAGATATTATAAAGCTATAAGAGTATAATAAATGTTCAATATCGACTAATGACCTACATCAACTATTGTATCTGATACATTTTTTGGTAGTAAGGTTAAAATTTTAATTAAAATCCTGAGTTTTCAGTGTAATATGTGTCCAAGTGGGGTTTTATGAAGTAACGTGAGGTTGATTTCAGTCCCAGATTGTAGATCGAGTATTAATTTTGGTCTTATCACAATCAACAAGTGTAGTTTTGGAACATCACTCACTGTTCACGGTGATGGCTGCATGATGCAAATGTCAAAATATAACGCTCGCTGATAATCACACCTTCACACAACCAGTTTACCGAATTTATATCAGCGCCATAACCCAATAGAACCTGTAATTTAGTAATTATATAATTGGTTCAAAGACAAAATATTGACTCGTCAGTTTGGTTTTAGAATTTTAGTATTGGAAGTTCAACAAAACCAAAATAAGATCAAAAGGATGTTTCATTGTATTGACTGACAATGACTTACTCCGCACTGGGATTATTTACAAAAAATAATCACGCTTACCATATGTGGGAATTCGTCTTCCACAACCCCGCTTTCAAGAATAAGTGCGAGAGAATCACGATTGCATTTACTTTTTCGAAACTTGCCTTCGGCCAGAAGTATATCTGTACAGGGACGCATTATTTTTTCCTGATACTCAAGGCATTCTACAAATAAAGTCTGTTATTAATACATGCGTATAAGTTTGAATACAGTGATGGAATTTACTAACTGTTCCAAGATTTTTGACCGATTTCAGGAGCAACTACCGAAGTCAAGGGCTCACAATCATCCGTTGGCCTAAAATAAAAAAAAACAACAACAACAATTGAATGAGGAACCAACATTTATTGTTTAGTGATACTTTCGATGTGTCTTGGAATTTTCCTCAAGATGAATGGATTACAAAAAAATAATCCTAACTAATATAATACACCTACTTGTATACAGCCTGGTTCACGAAGTTTCAAATAGAAAAGGATTTAGAAAAGTTATTTAAAATATGATGAGCAGTTTTCAAATAAAGCCCCGAACATATAACGCTGTGTTCAACACGGAAGGAGTCTCCGAGACTTTTGACATCGATATATAAAAGTAATATCATCTAATGAAATAAAACAAGATATTTATATTTACCGGCGTGCAGTCGCTGTACTAGATTCATGAATATTGTCAGTGGCACAACAAACGTGAACCTCCGTCTTGTTCCAACATATCTGAAAACAGATAAACTAAAATGAGTATGTGTGACGCTCTTGTGGAATAAAAATGTCCGTATTGACTTTGAAGTCGACTCCCCCGGCACCCTAAGTCCGTCACAAATATTTTTCATTGACAAATTGATAAAATGGACGGAATGAACCAATCCACAATGGACCATTCCTGGTACTTTTATTTTTTAACTTTTTTGAGATAGTGATAAATACTCATATATACACTTAATATCAGAATGCAATATGGACGGTACATGAAAACCATAAAAAGAATAATACAATAACATGCGCTGGGTTTTTCCACCGACTTTTATCAGCTATTGTACTGACAAAGTTGTCAACTCTCTACCAATCCTAATATACTCATTCAACAGATATTGAACCGAATTTATTCATACGAATTAATCCAATACGATATCATATCCGACGCAAAATACACAAGGACAAAAGAGACTTGAGGAAAATAAAACCATTATGTATGCTATCAAATACATATTACGTTTAATATGTATACTGATATAAACAATATTATTAAGTTATTCCGCACCGTGTTTTAAGGTATAAAATAATATTATGAGTTATACTTACTGTTGGCGACGTAAGATTTTTAATTAAACTTTCGTTGGCTGACAGACACCCGCGGGCCGGCACGCAACGACCAGACCCACCGTTGATTTTACAAACCGAATCTGAAATATAACATGATACAATTAAGATATAACACTACGTTTTAAGTTTATAACGCTGACGTTCGACCAATTTATCGAAACATTAAACATTCATGAAATGATCTGTAATGATCATACATTTATTTTTATTATATTTTACACCATTAACTGACCATTTCTACTCTTCTTTGCTAATTTATTTCAGACAATATGTTTAAAACATTGAAAGTCTGAAAGTAAACAACGCATATATACTTCATGAATTAGTAAAAATAACATTTAAGTATTCCCTCTGCACTTATTTTCAATAAAACAATAACAGATATAACATTAATTGTAAGCTCTAAGACTCGTATTAAGTTAAAAATATAGTATTTTGTACTGCAAGTAATAAAAATGATACCCAATTTTATCACAATCCTGTACATAGACTACTGTCATCAGTGATTGTGTTTTAACATGAAGTATATATTTATTGTCTGTCTATAAAGATAAATCCATTTTAAACTCAAATATATCATTAAAACACTTGCCTGGTTCCAATTCACTGGCACAACTCCAAAATAAAATAATATACACTAAATATGTAAATATATCTTTAAACATAATTACAAGTAACTTGAATTACCACAAGTTTTATAATGACTTAAGATACAAGTTTATTTCAGTGAGGTCTTATAAGTACTAATACAAACTCAGTGCAGAGACTAACAATTGATATACTTTATATTAACTAGCTGCCGCTCTTGACTCTGTCTGACTGCAGGACAATTATATATTATTACATTTCACAAAAGATCAGTGAAGCAAAGATCAAATTAAATAAATATTTTTAAGGTTTTCGGACAAATGGTATTGGAGTATAAGAGATATACGTTTATTTAAAATAATAAACATGTCACTTATGATACGAATTGCATTGATTTATATATGTTACTACTAGCTGTAGCTCGTGACTTGTCGTTTCATTAAATGATCGCTGTTCAGAGTTCATGGTATGACTGTGGTGCTGGTGGTGGTGGTGGTGGTGGTTTTGAAGTGGTTTTTGTAGTTAATATAAATTGAAATTGTAAAACATATTATCTGATAAAAAACATAAACGGTACCTATGTTATTGTTTATATTACTAATATCATTAATTGTTTATTTTATAATATTTAAATTTCAATGTCTGGTGTGCTCGTAGTCTCCAGTCATCTGACATGTCTCATCAGAAATGTCAAGCGGAATAATATTTTTTTATTCATATTTTCGTACAAAGCTATCATCATAGTCGGTGACTTCTTTATGATTTTCCTTATATCACATATCGTCATGTTCCACCTCCTCCCTCCCTCCCTCCCTCCCCCCCCCCCCTCCATAATCCAACTATTATCACTTAAATGCAACAAATTCATATTTTAGTAGATTTTATTGATTCATTATTGAAGTATTATTGTTATTGAAGTACGTAATATGTTAAACGTGGCAAAAACACTAAACAAACCAAATATCAACAAAAAAGACGAAACAAAATAAAAACGACTCTTTTTATTTGTGTTTTTGTATGTTTGTTTTTGTTCACACAAAATCTACTGGACCGATTTCAACAATTCTTTTACCGTTAGGAAGCTGCATTTTCATTGAGCGATAAATTACATTGTAGAAAAAAATAGGAATGCCAAATAAAATTCAGTAATGTAACCTAAGGTGTGAAAAAATAGCCATAAAGAAATAGTCGTCGCGCGAGCAGTGGAAAGTACGGATGATATAATAATTGTCGAACACAGTATACAGTAGTAATATATAACGTGTCAGTATCGTCTATAAAGTAAGCGATGCAATATGTCCAACTACTGTAGCTACGTCACTATGACTACTTACATTTTACAAAGAGATAGAAGTGCCGACAATAATTAAATCATATTATTCATATAAACATATTAAATTTTTTAATTATACTTTGATAAAGACTGTTTCAATACCTGTAAAATATTTTTTAAATATAATAATTGAAATCGGACATACCATTCGAAAGATATAACGTATTTAAAAATTCGAGTCTAAAAATATGTTAATCTAAGCTATATTATATAATAGTCTTGAATTAATATTAGGACTTTCCGTGGAAAGCAATTTTTAAAATGAGCTCTGTGTTTTAAAGTCCTCGAGGACGAAGTAGCAGCCAACAGCTTCAATTCAAATATAGATAGATTTTACTTATTCGTGTGTGTGAAATTATATTATTGAATAGCTGATTGATTGTTATTGAAATATAAATGCCAACTTATTAATATATTTAAATGAGATAAGATTTGTAAATTATAAAGTATTTGTAATTTTGGATGACGAAACCCGTTCTTAAAACAGTATATTGTAAAACCTCGTATAAATGGTAATATTTTCTAAATAAAAAGTACTGAATGCATGTCGCTGGTGTGACATTTTTTCCGAAGAAGAAATCAAAGTTAGGTGTAATAATAATTATTATTAAATATACTTACGTTTTCGCGACATCAGTGAGAGGAAGGTTAGTTTCAACTTAAAGATAACTTAAAATGTTTTGAGACAGATAAATAAATAAAATAAAAACTGGTTTCGAACAAACTAGGAATAGAAATTATTGCTAATTCTTGTATTATCTTATTTATATTTTAAAAGACTTCAGACGTATGACGCAGCTTATTATATTATGCAGTGCAATCAACCGACCTGTGGATTCACTCTGTACGAAATAGTTTGAGGATGATTTCAATCTCAGATTGTAGATTGATTATAAGATTCAATCCAGATAACCGTGCAAATATTATTTGTTTATTTCAACTTGTAACTGTATTATTACTCCTTCAAACTAACCATTCAAAAGTCATGTAAAAAGAATTCAGGTATTTCGGTTATTTTGTGTAGAGCTTAAGTTTCTGAGATGTTATTTATCTACGTCAGACTAAATCCTAAATATTGAGAAAATAACTATAAACTATATATATATATATATATATATATATATATATATATATATATAGTTTATAGTATAGTTTATAGTTATTTTCATCATTCATATATATATATATATATATATATATATATGAATGATGAACTTCCTGTCTATGAACAATGAAAAAGAAGCCGTTTCCCTTTCTTTGATTAAAACCAGATAATATTTTTAACCTCGATTTGTTAGTAATATTGCCACGGCTGACCGCGGCGCTAGTGTCGGCGTGTTGTGAGCTGCCTCTAGCCTCCAGTTTAAAAGCTAATATAATGAATAGATATGTTTACATTATAGTTTTGTGCCTTTTTGTGATTCAAATAAACGGACAATATGAAGGTACGTGTTTAATATTAGTTTGTTTTACTACGAATCAACTAAAGATAGAATTTGAAAAAGGTAAAGTCATTAGGAATATTCGTGATAAAACCTGGTTCATATTTTGTCGATTTTTTGATCACTAACTTACACTGGAAATAATCCATTTTTGAGAAAAGAGCTGGAAGATATATATTTAGTATACAAGAATGACAGCTTAATTAATTGTATTATATTTGGCTGTTAAAAGTAGTGTAAATGTATTAATATATATATTTTATTACAATTAATGACTTAATATGAATAAAGCAGTGGCAGCCCTGTGCCAGTGTTAGTGTCATTTATCTTTCAATTACAATGAATGTTGCTATCCTAAAATATTAAATATATAAAAAATGTAACAATGCGTTAAAATGAAACTTGTCAGGTTAGACCATTAACGAAATCACTGTTTTTTTTAAATATATTTTTAGTACCTTGTCTCACAGCGAACCAGTATCAGGAAACTTGTTTTAAGATTATTATTTATCTTTATTGCTCCGACACATCAATTATAGCTTATTATATATTCCTTATTATACCAAAGAATGTACTGTCTGAATCAACTTAGATGGAATACACACAAACATACAAGAAAACACAAAACATTTTAATTATAATATTTACATAATGTAGATATATTTTTATATAGAGAAGTTTAAATTTGATATAATTAAATCTACCAGGTCTTAAAAATAATAATTAAATAAGAGATCTTTACTAAACAATATTATAAGCTGTATTATAATAACAATATATTCAATATATAAGTCCTTACAATAAAAACATACATCATCTTATCTAAAGATGGGTGTTCCACAAGGATCTATTCTTGTCCCCTTTTTATTCTTACTGTATATTAATGATCTGCCCTTTTTCGTTTCTATTATTATGTGACATTGTACTTTTTGCTAATCATAAGTCACTTATTTTTAAAGGCAAGCGTAATAAGACTAATTATGACGAAGTAAACAGTGCTCTCTGTCACGTGTTCTTCATTGGTTTGAAATTAATAATTTGGTCTTAAATATTTCCCAATGTAAAAAGTCAAAATTATAGCCTGCTCCTTAACAAAGTGTTGGAACTAACTGACTCAACAGTTTTCCTAGGTATAACTTTAGATAAAAAGCTCCAGTGGAAACTTCATCTCTCAACGCTCTCAGGCAAACTCAGCTCCGTCGTCTATGCATTTAAAAAAGTAAGACAATTAACGGATGTTAATACGGCTCGATTAGTTTATTTTAGTTATTTTCATAGTGGTTAGTTAGTCTTACTTAATTTTAGTATGACGCAGTGCTGCTGAAATAAATTCTGTATTTATTTTACAAAAAAGAGCTGTGCGGACTATTTATAACTTAAAACTAGAGATTATCTGAGATATTTTTTTTAAGAAATTGGTATTCACGGTCGTTTCTCGATACATATTTAATAACCTATTATTTGTTACAGTGAGAGACACGCTATAAATACAAGAAATAAAAATAAACCTTTAACGTGGAAATATCGTCTTAAAAGAAGTTAAGAAATCCTTTATGGGTTTGAGTGTACGCATATGTAATAAGGTTCCACATGATATCTTAGACCTTCATTTTCTTGTTTTTAAATGTAAAATTAAAAGTATACTGTTAAATAGAGCTTATTATAGTATACAAGAGTTTTTAGTTGATCACATTTCGATGAACTAAAAGGTTATGCTGAAGAGCTTTGCTTGTTGACTCAATTGTAGGATATTCTAATGTATACCTCGCACATTGTTAAATTGTTTTTAAACTAAAGAGCAACTGTTGAGTTTCTGGCCAGCTGTTCTCAGCAGAGCAGCATTCGAGCTGGTAGTAGCTTACTCACGAACTGACAAAGTAATGTAATGTAATTGACGATTCAAAACTGCATTTAAATGACTATTTGAATAAAAATATTTTTAGATTTTAATTTGAATTTACAAACTTTGTAACATTGCAGGTGATATTTGTAAAAACAATGGAGTTGAAGGCGTCTGTAGGAACATAAGGAATTGTGCATCCGCCGCGGATGATATACGGAACAAAAGAAGACCCTCTGTGAGTTTTACCCTCTATAAGCTATACCCTCACTACATTTAACTAAAATCCGTCCAGCAGTTTTCTGGTACCGTAAATAGCTTTTATGTTTCACCATCAAAACTTACAGTTACATGGGAGAATTTACAGAGAAAACACCAAATATTATGTGTCAATATAGCGGTTAAAAAACAATCATAATAAAGTACGTGGTCCGCAAACAAACAACTCATACAAACATATAACAATTATAATACATTTTATTTTCATATTATGTCTCTCTATAGATAAGTTTTATACATCTATTTTTTGTTTAAGTTATGCTCATTTTCAAACAAAGACCCAATTGTTTGTTGCGTCGATGGCACTCCACCAAAACCACAGACGACGACGAGAGCGCCTGTCCTAACAACAAAGAGGTATACACACAAAAAAAATGTCGAGGTGTTTTACAAATATAAATAGTGCTACAAAATTGGCTAATTTTAATTAAATATAGAATGAACAATAAATCGATACCCTCAAGGATTTTAACCCGACGACCTCTGGAAAACCGTTCCGTCGTTCTACCAATTGGGCCACCGATACACGCTTCGATATTTTTTGTTTACAATTAGCAGTGGTGACACAATAGCCCAGCTTACACAGTGGAAGTCAGTACGGTGTACCAAATGTATGTAGGTTCTTGATTGTTGATTTCAATGTAACAGAATCCAGACTACAACCGAGTACATACCTCCGGAAGAGGATTACGTCATAAATGACAAGGATGCTGTGAGTCAAAATCAATGTGAGCCGATCGCAGCTAACTTGACAGCTCCGAAAACAGGTCAAAAGGCTTGGGACAGTAAGTATGAGATAGTGTTATAAAAAACTGGATAAAAAAAAATTTTTTTGGTATTTACAGTACACAAAACAGTTTGTAAATTTATAGGGTATCAGAAACTTAATATAATTTACCTTATAAAACATTTCATCAGAGAGAAAGATCAATTGTTCAAGGCATTGATACGATACATCAGTTGACAAAGCGACGGCACGGTGTTCTGGAATTAACAGGTTCAAATCCTGGTTTTGATTATTTTTTTCTTTACTTTACATATATATTCCAGAGTGCGTAGAATACCAACACATGTTGATAATGCCCTGTGTGAGAGGAGTCACTTTAACTGGCGGCTTAAGCCGAAGTATCAAGTGCCACCACGACGCCAACCAGCTTGTGGTGGGAGGGGTGGATACCACCAAAGATGAATTTCCACATATGGTAAGTTATATATACTTATTATTTTTGGTCTGTTGTATGCTGTTTATGGGTTTTAGATAATTTAGTACTTCTGGCCTTCTTGAATATTTAATTAGTCTTTACAGTGTTAGATTTAAGTAAAAATAAAATGTTTTCAATTAATAATTTTGACGTTTTAATAGCAGTATACAAGTATATTATTGTACCAGGTACTTCTAGGCTACGGACAAAATGTCAATAGTCTGCAGTGGCTCTGTGGAGGAAGTCTAATTAGCGAGAGGTTTATACTAACAGCGGGTCACTGTACCTCGGGTAGGGATGCGTAAGTATTTTTGTATTTAAATATTTTTGTTACAAATTTTTTCTCTCAGATCTTTGGCTGCCTCGGTGGTGGTAGTAATGATAACGTCCTTCTCCGCGGCGAAGTGTGATACTATCCACGTGGTTTTACCGCATCCTGGAACCCCATTGACCCAGGTTATTGACGGCGCGGTCCAAGCTTCGAAGTTGGTTAGTGTGATAGCTTTATCTAGGATCATATCATCTAACATTATCTTCGTGCATTGGGCCGTGACTACGATTGGGTCATTAGGTGGCGTCATATATTTGGCTTTGCCTGTCCTCTTCATTTCCTCCTTGTTCAACATTACGAAACCACTAGTCTCATTGTATGCAGCAATATGTTCTCCTACCATTGTGCCGTGGATGATCTTGGCTGTATGATTGTTATATATGGCTGCATCTGCCTCCTTGAGTTTTAGCTCCAAGAACTTGCGATTGCCGATTTTATAGGCCTGAAGAATATCTTCAAGAGTTGTTGTGTTGGCCTGCTTCGTCGCTTTCGTTATGGCTTCAAACTCAAGGAACGCGTTTATGGAGTGGTCCAGTGGTCCCTTTGTCAGACAGAAACAGGGTGGATTGACTAAGCCCATTTTTGACTTCGTTCTTGTTTGAGGTTTTATTAAGAAATAGGTTTTGGTTTTTTTTTGTGTGCAGTTGTTAGAGCAGGTTGGTTTTGGTGTTTGACGTGACCTGAGGTATTGAAGATTTTCCTCACGGTTTTCGTACGCCACTTCCTCGCCTGCTGTGGTTCTCGATATCCTTAGTTAAGACCTTGCGGCGGTTGTGAAGGCCTTCATAATGGATTTCGATGCGAGGCTAGATTTTGGCGTGGAGGTGGTTGCGGCTTGTTGTTGTATCTTTGCCTTCTCTTGTAGTCGTTCCGAACCACTTTTTGATGCTGGATCTTTGTGTTCCTGATTATCCGTCGAGTTGGTTGGTTTTGAATTATGACGTGACATAAGATATTCAAGGTTTTCCCCAGTAGCCAGAAGAGTCTGATCTCTCTTCCTGCTTCCTTCTCTGCTTTGGTACTTCCAATGATTTCCTTTATGACCACTGCCAAGGGATGGCTTGTTTTAGGATTTCTGAGCAGGTCCAGCGTTGATTTTGAGTCGAGTTTGAGAATGTTAATTATTTGATTCCTGCTAGCTTTAGCCAAGAGTGTTGCCTTGTATAGTGCATATAGTTCTGATTGGAAGACCGTGCATTTTTTTTTTTTTTTTTTTTTCCTTGCCCCCTTCCCACCACGTCAGGGCTGCTGCCACTTTTCCTGATATTTTACTCCCGTCTGTGAATATAAGGAGGCCTTTTTTTTGTAAGGATTGGATGATGTCTGGTTGTGGTTGATTTAATTTTGTGTATTCTATATAGGTTACAGTGGAATGGTGTGGCTTATCTAAATGCTTGATGGCCGTTTCTAACTCTCTGTTTGGAGGAAGGTAATCTTTGATATATCCCTTTTTAGCCCTGAAGAGGTTGGTTGACTCCTGGATTCTCAAGTCGAGAGGTAAAAGACCTGAGAGTGTTAGAGCAGACGTTAGTGAAACCGTTCTATATGCCTTGCAGATCTTTTGTGCGAAACCTCGTCGAAGCGCATTGAGCTGCTTTTGTATCGTTTGCAGCTCAGTTATTTGAGACCACACATTCGAGGCGTACAAAATGATAGGTTCCACTACTGCAACGTAGATAGTTCTCGTATATTCGCTGTTCAAACCCCAAGTCACTTTCGCAGCGCGCGCTATTTGTTTATATATTTCTGCGGCTTTCTTGCACGCTGCGGACACATGTGACTTGAAGGTGAGTTTCTTGTCTATTACGAGTCCAAGGAGTTTTATTTCATCTACGAGATTTATTGTTGATCCTGCCATGTGCAGTTTTGGTTTATCCTATATTATCTTTCTCGTTAAGAGCATGGCGCCGGTCTTGTGTGGCGCAAAGTTGAGCTTGTTTCGATTTACCCATTCGACCACTGTTTCTAGGGTTGTGTTTGCCTTCTCCTCCAAAGAGTTTGTAGAGCTCTCCGAGATGACAAGTGTTACATCGTCTGCAAATGCCTGGCAGTATACGTTTTCTGCTTCTAACCTGTGAAGCAATGAGTCCAGGATTAGGTTCCAGAAGGTTGGTCCACCTATAGATCCTTGGACACAACCCTTGGTTGTCTTTTTTTCGCATGCTGACCTTGCGTAGTTCATTGTGGTTTTCCTGTCGATGAGGTATGATCCTACCAGCTCATACAGATTTTTGGGACATCTCTTTTTTTGGATTTGGTGTTTTAAAATTGGCCACCACGCATTATCGAATGCACCCTCTAAATCTAAGGAGATGATGAGTACTAGTTTTTTATTGTTTATTTCTCGTCGAGTATGTGTAACTAGATTATAAAGGGCGTCCTCTGTGCCACGTTGAGGCATGAAACCGTATTGATTTTGGCTGAGTGTAGGAAAGACGTGCCACTGTAGTCTGCCAATAAAGAGTTTCTCGAAGATTTTTCCAAGAACTGAAAGGAGACCAATCGGTCTATAGGACTTGGGTTGGGTGTAGTCCTCTTTTCCTGGTTTTCGTAAGATTACCACGTGGGCCTGCTTCCATTGCTGGGGTAAGTGTTTCAGTGACAAACATTTGTTATTAATGTCTATTTCAGATCATGAAAATATGTATAAATTCATTCCGAAACTATGTTTTAACCATCGTTAATTCCGTGAACTTGCGCTACATTCTCAGAGGTCTAGTGACGCACGCGCGGGTGGGCGCGCTCCGCCGCACAGACCCGCTGAGCCGCTCGCAGCTGTACGTCGTCAGTGACATCATCAAGCACCCGCAGTACCACTCCCCGCGACAGTACAACGACATCGCACTGCTAAAGACTGATAGAGAGTGAGTACTCGGACTCATTTATTTTTTTAATGATCCCGATCTGTTGCAAGAGAGAGAGAACTTCCACTTTATTATCACTCGAGTGCGAGTTGTTGAGCTCTTCCCCCACTTGTATCTTACATATCAGATTATCAAGATAGGTTACTTCTAAAGGTGCATATCTACGAGCAATTGTTTTTTATGTTCGTCCAGTAATTTTAGGTATATTAATAAAAACTACGTATCATCTATAAGTTTGTGAAATTCATATAACTTATAATAATTTAAAAAATTATCGACTTTCCGAAACCTTTCTCCTCTTAATTTTCTTATTTGACGTTTCCTGTCATAATGTCTTCCAGTGTGATCCTGGATGAATTTACAGTCCCGGCGTGCCTAGACGTGGGAGCTCCCGGAGATTACAGCAGAGTGCTTGCCACAGGCTGGGGTGCCACACAGAACAGGGGGGCAAATGCAGAACACTTGCAGAAGGTATACAAAGTGATCTCTTCGGGTAATTTAACTTATCTGATTTAAGGAAGTAAGAGATATATTTATATCATAGGATGAATTGAATATATATATTTGTTGTTTTAATGACCAGACGGTCTACCTCACACATATATGTATATCTAAACACATTTACAAATGACCCTTTGAAATTTATTAAAGAGAGTTTCAGAAGAGCGCATATCACGGTCGAGCCAGCAGGTATAGAGGCAGGTATAGAGGCAGCAGTCAATGGTCTACAACTACTTTCAGCACCATGTCGTTGCAGTGACCTATTTTTTATTTATGAATGTTGTGGTAGGTCATCATAAACAAGTTCACGACTGCCGAATGTTCCAAGATGTTTCCTCCCACGCGTCTCTTAAAGCAGGGCTTCGATGCCAACACGCAGATCTGTTACGGGGATAAGACTCAGTCTAGAGACACATGCCAGGTAACTTTCATATAGCCTTTCATAAAACGATGACACGATTTCATTTGATTGATTGATTGATTGAAATTATGACTTTAAGAGGCAAAATCAATAGCTAGTTATTAATTATCGATAAGGGAAATCAAATAATAAAAAGTATTATGCAGGGTGACAGCGGGGGTCCAATCCAGCTGAAGAGCCAGCTGCTGCACTGTATGTACACGGTGGTGGGGGTCACGTCATTTGGCCGCGCGTGTGGGTACATCGGTGAACCCGGGATATACACACGAGTGGCGGAGTTCGTGCCATGGATAGAGAGCGTCGTCTGGCCTTAAGGCCCACATTAATAACCTGCTCTGATCTAAATTATGTCACTAAATATGAGATGATATTACAATACACACCTTGAGTTGTCAGTTTAAATAATTGACTTCTGGATAGAATTTGTACGTAGCAGAAAACATATATATTTTTTGTGCTATAATAAATATACATGTTTTACCATTACCTGTATTTAAATTGCCTGATTCATACATATACTCGTAAATGACTAACTCGTTAGTTTTGCAGTTTTTAATACTTACTGATTCTCAAGGCGTTTCATTTTATAAAAGAAACTTATTCTTTTCCAAACGTACTTATAAACGATTAATAATATTGTATTAATAAGCAAAAAATATACACGGAATAAAGAAATATGAATAAAGTATTTTATTTTATATTTTGTCAAAATAATTGAATTTTATTTATGCTTTTTATCCAACTTACATTTTAATAATTTTTCAAAATCATACTTAGATAATATCACCAGAGTTGGCCATGTCCTTATATTATGGAGAATTCGAGACCTCAAGCTGTCTCTATTCAACGCTAAGTTATAAAAAATACTGTGAAGAAAAATTAAGGAATACTTAATATTAAGAGTTTTCTCTTTCTTTAAGGATTCTCAGTAACGATTGAGATAATATAAAAACGATAGGTCTCATATCGTATTTGTAGCTATCATAATGCTTGAGACTTACTTTTATTTAATTGGTGTGCCTCAAGCTTTGAAGTCGACAAAGTTTATTATACCACTACGATAAAATAATAATGTATAATTTTGATTAGCTTGCATATGTATTATATATTTCAAGGTTTACTTTCTAGGAGCTAACATAGGTATTAACTTTATCGAGGGTAGTATTGAATAGTCTCGGCCGTGCAGCTTCCTATTACCAGGCTGCAGCTGATTGTCTTGTAATATTATATTTCCCTTAATAACCTGCACTAAGATTAGCCAAATATCAACACTATATAGAAAGATCAAGTGTCTGTCGTTGTTGCTGTTGTTGTTGAAATTGACAAGCAAGAGGTTATTCAGCTGATTATGTGTCGACTAGACTGCCATTGTGTTTATTAAAATATATGAATGTATTTACATTCGTATCCTTGAATGATTCATTCACATTCACCTCAAATGATTTACCAGCCAGCCGCTTCCTGCAAACTAACCATTCAAAAGTCATGTAAAAAGAATTCAGGTAATTCGATTATTTTGTGTAGAGCTTAAGCTTTTGAGATGTTATTTTTGTAATCTACGTCAGACTAAATCCTAAATATTGAGAAAAGAACAGAGCGACACTTTAAACTATATATATATATGAATGATGAACTTCCTGTCAATGAACATAGAAAAAGAAGCCGTATCCGTTTCTTTGATTAAAACCAAATAATATTTTTAACCTCGATTTGTTAGTAGTATTGCCACGGCTGACCGCGGCGCTAGTGTCGGCGTGTTGTGAGCTGCCTCTAGCCTCCAGTTTAAAAGCTAATATAATGAATAGATATGTTTACATTATAGTTTTGTGCCTTTTTGTGATTCAAATAAACGGACCGTATGAAGGTAAGTGTTTCATATTAGTTTGTTTTACTACGAATCAACTAAAGATAGAATATGAAAAAGGTAAAGTCATAAGGATTTTTTTGATAAAACCTTGGCTAGTTCAAATTACAAATGATATATATATATATTTGTATGTCGTCTCACAGCGAACGACCAGTATCAGGAAACTTGTTTTGTGATTATTATTTATCTTTATTGCTCCGACACATCAATTATAGCGTTTTATTTATTCCTTATTATACCAAAGAATGTACTGTCTGAATAAACTTAGATACTTTTTTATACATATATTTTTTTTAAACAAAACAAAATAAAAATGAGATGGAATAATCATAAAGTGTTCATCTGGTAAAAGCAAAGTTCGCAACTTTAACCTTCATATAGATGAACGAGTCATAAAATTAGATAAGAAACTTGCCTCTGCTTTTTTGTACCAATTTTCGTAGAAAAAAATTCCAGCTTCTACTACTTCTTCCATAATAGGATCTCTTGTAGTCAATAAGTCATTACTTCATGAAAATATAAAAAAATACTAAATTATTAAATTTGAAAAAAAATTGTCCAAAGACGTCTTTCGACTTTCTTATAAAGCACATAGTTGGAGTCTGGGAGAAGTCACGGGGTGCTATTTTGTGTATATGCTATTTTGTGATCTATCTAAGGCATTCGATTGTGCTTAGCATGAAACATTGGTCAGGAACTACTATGGAACCACTATGGAATTAGGAACAAAAATCTCAAACTCTTAATTTCTTAATGAATTAATAGAATTCAGAGGGTTGAGGTTAATAGAAAGAAATAGTGTGGGGTTCCGATTAATATGGGGGTCTCCTAGGGATCAATCTTAGGCCCGTTTCTCTTCCTTATTTATATAAATGATCTGCTTACTCTCATAGACAAACATATGAGATAGTATTTATGCTGAAGATACTTCTTTCATATTTAAAGTAAAACGGCATCAGGTAATGTATGACAATATAAACAAGGCTCTCTCTAGAATACTACATTGGTTTAGTCTTAACAACCAATTGCTTAGTAACAAAAAGAATAAACTTATAAGATTTTCGACATCAAATATAAGAGAGGTTCAAACTAATGTACTTTTAAATGAGGAAGCGATGGAAGTGGTTTTCAGAACAGTTTTCTAGGAATCACTGTCAATGCTAAACTGCAATGGTGCCCTCATATAGCTGTATTGGCTAGTAAACTTAGCTCGGCCACGTTTTCTGTAAAAAAAATTAAATCCCTCACTGATGAGACTACTGCCAAGTTAGTTTATTACAGTTTCATAGTATAATGTCATATGGTATTCTACTCTAGGGTGGTGCAGCAGATATTAATATTATTTTCGTTCTACAAAAGAGAGCTATCCGTGCAATTTACAATCTGGGCCCTAGAGATTCTTTACGAGATAAGGTTAAGAAAATTAATGTACTCAAAATTTAAGAAAATTAATGTACTAAAATCTTAAATATGTACATAAGAATACTGATTCTTTTACTAAGCATTGTGATAAACATAATTTAAATACGAGGAACAAACACAAGCTCGCGTTACCTGTTACTCGACTAACAAAAGTGAGTAAATCTTTTGTAGGGGGCAATGAATACAAATCTTCAACAAACTTCCAGCAAACGTTCAAGTATTACCATTCCATAAATTTAAGAAAGTAACTAAAGAACGGTTGCGTACTAACGGATACTCCAATGTTTCCGAATATTTAGAGGATGATGCACCGTGGGCATGAAGCGATCGATGCCAGGCTGTTTCAAGATTTATTTAGAGTATTTCTATATAATGTAATTATATCATTGACGATGATTTAAAAAAATCATATGAGAGGCCCGCTGAGTTTCTTTCGCCAGCTCTTCTCAGGTCCATGGCAATTAATTTTCCGAGCTGGTGGTAGCTAACACAATGAAAGAATGTTTTGTACTAAACTTACTTTCAATAAAGATTTTGATTTTGACGAAAAACACATATACATTTAAGAAAATAGATAAATACCGCACAATATTAAAATCAATATTATTATAATTATTACAATATATTAAGCCATTACTTACAATAAAAAACACACAAACTTTGTAACATTGCAGGTGATATTTGTAAAAACAATGGAGTTGAAGGCGTCTGTAGGAACATAAGGAATTGTGCATCCGCCGCGGATGATATACGGAACAAAAGAAGACCCTCTGTGAGTTTTACCCTCTATAAGCTATACCCTCACTACATTTAACTAAAATCCGTCCAGCAGTTTTCTGGTACCGTAAATAGCTTTTATGTTTCACCATCAAAACTTACAGTTACATGGGAGAATTTACAGAGAAAACACCAAATATTATGTGTCAATATAGCGGTTAAAAAACAATCATAATAAAGTACGTGGTCCGCAAACAAACAACTCATACAAACATATAACAATTATAATACATTTTATTTTCATATTATGTCTCTCTATAGATAAGTTTTATACATCTATTTTTTGTTTAAGTTATGCTCATTTTCAAACAAAGACCCAATTGTTTGTTGCGTCGATGGCACTCCACCAAAACCACAGACGACGACGAGAGCGCCTGTCCTAACAACAAAGAGGTATACACACAAAAAAAATGTCGAGGTGTTTTACAAATATAAATAGTGCTACAAAATTGGCTAATTTTAATTAAATATAGAATGAACAATAAATCGATACCCTCAAGGATTTTAACCCGACGACCTCTGGAAAACCGTTCCGTCGTTCTACCAATTGGGCCACCGATACACGCTTCGATATTTTTTGTTTACAATTAGCAGTGGTGACACAATAGCCCAGCTTACACAGTGGAAGTCAGTACGGTGTACCAAATGTATGTAGGTTCTTGATTGTTGATTTCAATGTAACAGAATCCAGACTACAACCGAGTACATACCTCCGGAAGAGGATTACGTCATAAATGACAAGGATGCTGTGAGTCAAAATCAATGTGAGCCGATCGCAGCTAACTTGACAGCTCCGAAAACAGGTCAAAAGGCTTGGGACAGTAAGAATGAGATAATGTTATATAAACCTAAATAAACTAAAAATACATATTTTTAGTAATATTTTTTTCCTCTACCTAAAGACATTTTTTTTTAATTATAAAACTATTTCATTATTGTCTAAGATTAACAAGTGACGTTAGTAACAGGTTCAAATCCTGGTTTTGATTATTTTTTTCTTTACTTTACATATATATTCCAGAGTGCGTTGAATACCAACACATGTTGATAATGCCCTGTGTGAGAGGAATTACTTTAACTGGCGATTCAAGTCGACGTTTGAAGTGCTACCACGACGCCGACCAGTTTGTGGTGGGAGGGGGGGACACTACCAAAGCTGAATTTCCACATATAGTAAGTTAGTTGTAGGTACTTATTGTTTTTGTCTGTTCGTTGTTGTTTAACTATTTAACATTTAGAGAAATTGGTACTGTGCTCCTTGAATATATAATAAATATAAAAATAGATAGTATATTTTTTTTATAACAGAGTATCACTATATAGTGTTAGATTTAAGTACAAGTAAAATATTTAAATTAATAATTTAGATTTTTTTTATTTTTAGCAGTATACTCGGTGGTAGGCTACAACATTAGACCGTCGGCAAGATTACCACCCATCGGACAAAATCGTAGGGCAAAGCGAGTCTGTCGTGTTCTGGCACGTTGCTCGATGAAGCCATATACGGAAAATGGGTCTAAACAACGTTGCTTGGCGAACCGTTTTGGCGCCGAGTTGGAGTTTGTTACGTGGGGTGCCTAGTCGAGGAGGGTTCTGAATCTGAATACCCGCTGGCTACCCGCAGATAGTTAAAGGCCCAAATAGTGGGTCAGTCAACCCAAACCCATCCCAAATATGGCTCCGCATCTTTACCCTTCAACGCAGCTCGTCGTTCTGGGGGACCTTAATACCTGTCATCAGGACTGTCCCCATGCCAGAGGAAAGACCACGCTGGAAGAAAGGCGAAGGACTTTCGTTATTTTAGAACATCTTCCAGCTGGTGAGGCAGGCGAAAATGGTGCCTGATGTCGAATCATAAACGGCCAACTGCCCTAACCTTCTCCTGACAATTGGTCTGGACAGGAATCGTGTAAACGTTCCCTTCCCCTTCGGAAACTCCGATCACTGTCTGTTGAAATCTGTGTTTACATACCGGGATCCAAACCACATGGTGTAAGGCGAATATGGAAATACAAGTCTGCAGATTGGAATGAGATGCGGCACTTTTTTTTGCATCTTTTCCTTGACTTTAGGTCCACTTCTGTTCTTAGTGAGGATCCGTCGAGTTGCGTGGATACTAAGACTGATGTGGTCCATCAGGCAATGGAACATTTCATCCCTTATGCCGAAGTAAGTATCGGTGGCAAAGCTCGCTCATGGTTCAATGTCGAATGTGGTCAGACTGAAGAGCAAAAACATTCGGCATATGTTATGTTAAACCGCAAAGCTCGGGATGTAAGTTCCAAAAAAAAAAGCTTTAAACCAAGCTGTTAAGTCCTATAAAAAAGCATTACGTAGGGTTCTACTCGTTCGAATCGCTAAGGTTGGCAAGAAGCTTTCAGTCCATTCATCATGCCAAAGCGATCGTGTCGGATTTCTGCCGAACCTCACTGCTACCTCTGCTGAAGCCAGGTGAATCTCTTGCTCATGGATCGAAACAGAAACGAATCTTTGTGCTTCTCTTTTCGGTAGTAATTTGCATCTAGACACTGGCAACGCTACCCCAACATATCTTCCTCACTACGGGATTTTAATGCACATTAACAAAGAGGTATGGAGAGCATTGTGTCGCCTAGATGTGAATAAAGCCAGTGGTCTCGGTGGTATACCAGCCATTCTGCTCAAGACATGCGCAGCTAAGTTGTCTCCTATATTAACACTTCTGTCTTTCAAGACTGGAATAGTACCGAAATCCTGGAAGCTTGCTAACGTACAGCCAGTGCCCAAAAAAGGCAGCGGTGCTGATCCTGCCAATTACAGACTGATTTCAATCACCTCCATACTCTGCAAGATTATGGAGCGTGTATTAAACTCGCGCCTTTTAGTATACCTAGAAGGTAACGATCTGCTCAGAGACCGACACCGAAATAGATCTACTGAGGACTTTCTAGTATAAGCTACACACGTTTTAGACGAGGCCATCCAGAGGAATTGAGATCCTTAATCACTCTAGACGAACAGTCTCTCAAAAATCATTTGACAGGGTCTGGCAAGCGAGTCTTATAAGCAAGCTTTCAGCGTATGGTATATCTCCTGGTCTGATCGTCTTGGTTACAGACTTTCTGAACAAGAGTTCCCTCTGAGTAATTGTCGACAGATGTTTCTCGGACTTCCCTTGACAATAAATGCCGGAGTCCTTCAGGGGTCCATTCTTTTTGCAACTCTTATTCTGCTGCACAAAGAAGATCTGCTAAAGCCCAGTATCTATGGGTACGCAGATGACAACACAGATGTAGAAAGATATCTGCTGAGTACTTGGGCCAGTAAAGATCAAGTGAAACTGGACTCAGTGGAGATGCGAGCAAAGAGGCTAATTCGAGTTTTCTATAGGATACATTTTGGTGAGTGTGCGAAGGAATTACAGGACCTAATTCCTCCGTCCCCCTTCTACCCTCAGACGTTCCGAGGCACGTCGAACATCCAACCTTTTTTAGTTTTAAGCGCTATGCTTCGTGTTACCGCGGTATTTCTGTCAGTACAATGTAGGTGTTTTCAAGGCAAGAGTGAATAGGGTTTTACTAAGTTAATACACCTTACCACCAACGACTACATTTCCACTTACCATTAGGTGGAATTTAGTCAAGCGTCAACTTAGTTCAAAGTAAAACGAAATATATATATTATTGTACCAGGTACTTCTAGGCTACGGACAAAATGTCAGTAGTCTGCAGTGGCTCTGTGGAGGAAGTCTTATTAGCGAGAGGTTTATACTAACAGCGGGTCACTGCACCTCGGGTAGGGACATGTAAGTATTTTTTGTATTTAAAAATTTTTTTTAGTTGTTTGTGTTTGTTATTAATTCAGATAAAGACAATAAAAATTGTCTGAATACGACCACAAAACTGTGTATTGATTATCGTTAAAGCCGTGAACTTCCGCCACATTCTTAGAGGTCAGATTACACACGCGCGGATGGGCGTGCTCCGCCGCACGGACCCGGTCAGCCCCTCGCAACTGTACGTCGTCAGTGAGATCATCAAGCACCCGCAGTACCACTTCCCGCAACAGTACAACGACATCGCACTGCTCAAGACTGATAGAGAGTGAGTACTCGGACTCATTTACTTTTTTTAATGCACCTGATCTGTCTGCAAGAGAGAGAAACCTTCGTCTTTATTATAACCCGAGTGCGAGTAATTGAGCTCTTTCCCTACTTATATCTTACTTACCAGATATAATAATAATGGCTTCCAGTGTGATCCTGGATGAGTTTACAGTCCCGGCGTGCCTGGACGTGGGAGCTCCCGGAGATTACAGCAGAGTGCTCGCCACAGGCCGGGGTGCCACACAGAACAGGGGGGCAACTGCAGACCACTTGCAGAAGGTAATTAAAGTGATCCCTTCGGGTAATTTATTATCTGATTATCATTTCACGGTCGAGCCAGCAGGTATAGAGGCAGCAGTCAATGGTCTACAACTACCTTCAGCACCATGTTGTTGCAGATACCATTTTTTTTATTTATGAATTTTGTGGTAGGGCATCATAAACAAGTTCACGACTGCCGAGTGTTCCAAGATGTTTCCTCCCACGCGTCGCTTAAAGCAGGGCTTCGATGCCAACACGCAGATCTGCTACGGAGATAAGACTCAGTCTAGAGACACATGCCAGGTAACTTTCATGTACTGATAGTAAGCCTCAAATAAAACGATGACACGATTTCGTTTGATTAATTGATTGAAATTATGACTTTTATGAGGCAAAATCGATAAATTTCATTTTTTTTAAAGTAATTGCTACGTACGGTTAAAGAGAACAACACAAACCTTTTGGATTTTTTGCTTTTGTTGCTCAATCATAACGTTAAATGTATCGGACGGATTTGGATAAAATTTATTCAAATTTAGGCGAGCGATACGACCGCCTTTTTTATTGTATATTTTTTTCTCTGCCTTATTATTATTTAACTTTTATACGACAATTTTCTGTAAAAGTTAGAAATTATTTTATGCATTTTCAAATTTATAGAAAAACTAAAAATGAACAGTAAGACAAAATTTGCAGATATATGAGTTTAAGGATGAGTGAGCGGATGAAGTCGCGGGCAATGGCTAAATATTATTTATTGATAAGGGAAATCAAATAATAAAAAAATCGTATACAGGGTAACAGCGGGTACCCAATCCAGCTGAAGAGCCAGAAGCTGTACTGTATGTACACAGTGGTGGGGGTCACGTCATTTGGTGGCACATGTGGGTACATCGGTGAAGCCGGGATATATACACGAGTGGCGGAGTTCGTGCCGTGGATAGAGAGCGTCGTCTGGCCTTAAGGCCCACATTAGTAACCTGCTCTGATCTAAATTTGTACGAAGCAGAAAACACATATATATATTTTTAGTACAATAAATATATATATTTCACCATTATTTGTTTTTGAATTGCCCGCATCGTAAATATTTGTTTATTTATTTCATGTAACACAAATAGTTACACAAAAATGAAAATGTACAAAGACGAATAAATAAGAGAAGTTTATCTCTAGAGAGAGATCTCTTCCAGCTACCACCGAGTGTTGGATAGGTCTAAGATGGCAGAGATGGTTACATGGATATGTAAAAAAATACATATAATAACAATACATAACAATGTATATAAATTATGCCTGTGATAAATAATAGTGCTTCTGTATTCGTCTAAATATCATGTAGCCCACATGTAACATGTGTTGGGCCTTCCATAATCTCGCTGCATGTACGTTAAAACATTTCGAGTAATAGTTTGAATTATAGGTAGGAATATCAAAAGTTTTTACAAAGAGCCAGGAACCTTTTGGGCGACTACTGGGAAGTGAGAGTTGGAAACGTTCACGCAAATAAGAGGAGGGTAAGTTTAGAGAAGACGTTGTTCAGCGTGGTTAGTGGTTACGTGCATAGTCTGGCGTAGGCGGGTAGGGAGCCACTTAAGTTGACGACGGAAATCTGAAATGTGATCACACTTTAGTTTAGTCTGAAAACAAATCAGATACACAAACTTTGAAGGTGATCTAGTAATGTCTAGTAATGATTTTAGACCGCAATGGTTGGAAATACTGCAAACGTTTCAAGAAGTGAACTGACATATGAATGCGTTAACTTATATCATTAACCTGCGCCGTCCAAGATAAATATTTGTCAAATATGAATCCCAGATTCTTAATTTCATCATTAAAGGGTATAATAGAATTATCATATCATATGTTACTAAGCTGATTAATTTGAACCTTATTGGAAAATGTCTGATACAAATTAAAAAGGCCTGTGATTTTATGTGATTCACTAGAAACCCAAAAGACTCAGCCCGTTCTTTTAATAGGTATAAGTCAAAGCTAATGAGGTCGTGACTAGCTTTCGTTTGTTCATCACACTTTTTACATCAGCGGAGAGCCACGGTGCAGGATAGTGCTTAACTTTAATCGGCTTGATAGGTGCATGTAAATCGTATAACCCAGTGCTAAAAGAGTTAAAAATGTCTACCTTAGATTCTATTGTAGTAGCATTAAAGACACTTGACCAATCCATACTTCTAGCATCAACAATTAGTTTTACCCAATTAATTGTCTTGAAGTTACGCCGCATAATAACCTTACCTTTTTTTAAATGGTAGGAGAAAGGAGCAGTTAGTTGCCCATGACTTAGAACGTTGTTGGAGTTGGAGACCATGATTCAATTTAGAAGAGACGGATCGGAGTGAGGAAGAATAGAAAAGTTGTAGGAGGAAAGTGGAGTTTGAAGTTTATTAGACCTATAATTGTCAACTAACTAACTCATTAGTTTTCTAGTATATAATATTAACAGTATATAAAAAAATATAGTTAGTGCCCGGGAAATAGTAAAAGCTTTTAAATTGATTAGTGTCAAGAAGACAAATGATCTTTGGGGAGTATCCGTTACTGTACTTCAGCCCCTAATGCCTATTGTTGCGCCATACTTAGCAGTAATATTCAATAACTGTTTAGATTCCGGTATATTTCCTGATCTAATGAAACATAGTAAAATAACACCATTATTTAAATCTGGCAGTACATTAGATCCAATTAACTATAGACCAATTTCAGTACTACCCACATTTAGTAAGATCTTTGACAAAATTATCCTTAGTCAACTAGTAGCACACTTTAATAAAAATAACATTTTACATAAACAACAGTTTGATTTCACTCCCGGTCGCTCAACTACAGATGCTGGTGTTGAGTTATTGCTGAGTATATTTGGGGCCTGGGAGGAATCGCGAGACGCTCTGGGCATTTTCTGTGATTTATCTAAGGCCTTCGACTGTGTACAGCATGAAACTCTAATCCGAAAATTACAGCATTATGGAATTAGGAAAAGAGCCCTTGATTTGATTAGCTCCTATCTTAATGAAAGAATACAAAAAGTAGACGTTAATGGAAAGCGTTCCCCTGGTTCATTTGTCAAAATGGGCGTGCCTTACTTTGTAAGGGATAAACATGGGATAGTATTGTTTGATGATGATACCATCTCTTATTTTTAAAATGAATAGACAGCAGTCAGTAATTGACGATGTAAACAATGCTCTCTCAGATTTTGTACAATGGTTTAATGCTAATAATCTGTTGCTGAACGAAAGAAAGACTAAATGTATTAAATTTACTTTATCAAACGTGAAGACCGTCAAAACCAATGTTCAGCTAAAAAATGAGGAATTGGAATTGGTTAATGCTGCTACTTTTTTGGGCATAACCTTGGATGGAAGATTGCAATGGAGCCCTCATATTTCAGATTTGTCGAACAGACTTAGTTCTGCCGCTTACGCGGTTCAAAGAATACGCCGCTTGACTAACGTTGAAACGGCTAGATTAGTTTACTTTAGTTATTTTCACAGTGTCATGTCATATGGTATACTGTTATGGGGTAATGCATCAGATATTGATGCTATATTTGTGCTGCAGAAGAGGGCTGTTCGTGCGATCTATAAGATGAGGCCCCGAGAATCGTTAAGAAATAAATTCAAAGAATTCAAAATTATGACTGTACATAATCAATATATTTATGAGAACCTAATGTATGTACATAAGAATATTAATAACTTCAAGAAAAATTGTGATTTACACAAAATTAATACCAGAAACAAAAATAAACTTGCTATGCCCACCACTAGGCTCCAAAAAATAGGAAATTCCTTCAAAATTAATTGTATACGTTTTTATAATAAACTCCCAAATGAAGCCTTAAAATTGTCATTAAATAAATTTAAAGTATACATTAAAAGAAATTTGATAAAAAAATCCTATTATAGTGTAAAGGATTACCTATATTAACGACGGTATGGCCTGGGAATAAATTGTATTGTAGCGATAAACTAGTAACCTGCGCAATTTGTTTGACGTTACTAGTTACTTTTGTTCGATCAACTGGCCGCAGCACACCGTTCCCTTAGAAGTCATTACTTGCGGTAGCGTTGGGGGTCGGGTCGCCCTCCCTCCCTCAAATATGGCGAAGGGGGTGATGGCTGACCCTTGCGTTATGCTCGTTAACGGGTGCTGCTTGCGGTGACTGGTCGGTGGTGTTGCTGGCAACAGTTTTTGTGTTTTCATTTCTTTATTTCTTAAATTATTAAGCCTTCTACGCGAATTGATTGCGATGGTTCTAGTTGTTCGTAAATTGCTCATTTTACTTTTATTGACATTTGTGAAACAGTGATCACAATAAAAAAACACCCGGCTGAGTTTGTTCTGTGGTTCTTCTCAGATCTGGGCGCGTTTGGAACCCTCGTAATTTTAACTTTAAGTTCAGAAGTGTTCTTGCATAAGGGCTTATTTCGATAAGTATGTATCAAAATAGGCTCCTGACACCTCTATTTGACGTACACAAGTGATCACTGAGAATGATTCAAAGAAGATTTAAATAAATAAATAAAAAATAAATAAATAACTTCTTAATACTTCACTCTCATGATATTTGAGTTTACAAAAGAAACTTATTCTTTTCAAACGTAACTTGTAAACTAATAATACTATAAATATATTGTATTAATAGACAAACAATATACACGGAATAAAGAAATATGAATAAAGTATTTTATTTTGTAAAATTAATGATTTCTTATCTATGCTTTTTATCCAACTTACATTTTAGTAATATTTCAAAATCATACTTAGATAATATCATCAGATATGGCCATGTCCTTATATTATGGAGAATTCGAGACCTCAAGCTGTCTCTATTCAACGCTAAGTTATAAAAAATACTGTGAAGAAGAATTAAGGAATACTTAATATTAAGAGTTTTCTCTTTCTTTAAGGATTCTCTGTAACGATTGAGACATACATACTATTAATAATTAATAACATTTAAGAATATATCATATTTGTACGAAATAATGAAATCGAATAACAAGACATAGTTTTTAACGTTCTTAGCAACTTTATCAGCGATCCATCGTCCCAAGAGTTTTAGCGTGGTTGGTAAATGGTTTGGAATCATTGTTATAACCTAACTCAGGGAAACAATCATTAAGTTTTACCAGTTTTTGTCGGCTGTCAATAATGATTGCCCTTCCTTTACCGGGGTTGACCGCAAGACCAAGGATGTACGGAATAAATATTTATTTAAGGATGTAAAAGCATCACAGATGCGATGAACTGTAGTGTGTGGTGGATACCGCAGGTCTTTAGAATAACTAAGATAACGAGATAATTCAGGAGATGTAATTGAACAAGGAAAATATATATATTTAATACAAAGAGGTTATCACACAATTGTTGAGTGACATGTTATAAGCTAAACAAACTTGACATATGACTCAGTGATCTTCTCATTTTCATTACTATATTAATCAAATAGAGGGGGTAAAAAGTAGCACAAATAAAAAAGCAAAAGAGTAAAGATGAAGCTCGAGAATCAAACTTGTTTAAAACAAATGTGACTTCTCGTTCTCGTGTGTCAGTTTATATTCTATCTCCGTGTTAACTGGACGTATGTTGTTTAAATAAATTTAAAGACGAAATTATGAGAAAAACATTTTAATTGGTAAGTAACACTAGAAGTTCCGTTTAGAGTTATGTTTTAGGTTTTTGTTGTTTATTCCATGTATAAGTTGGAATGTAAATCATAAGCTATAAATATAACATTAACGTTTTTTCTTTGTTGATTAATGTTCAAGATAGTTTGCACTGTGTTTTCCTCAAAGATTTAGATAACCTGTTTATATCAAAAAATATTTATCTACATTAAATAAAAATGTAAAGTGTGTTAGTTTGTGAGTTTGTATGTAAGATAATAATTTTTAGAATTGTCCTTCAGGATGGACTTAGGGTATACGTTATTTATAACGCTTAAATTATTCAGCGTTACGTTCAGATCAATTTCACAAAGATCGGTAGAACGAATATGTTTCCCACAAAGCCGTGTTCTGTCATGTCGTCGATTCAGAAATTTAAAACATGTTTTTTCATCTCAGGCAGTCGTAATAAGCTATCTGTTAGAAACCTACACTAAGTGAATAAAGTTGAAGGGTTTCTTTGTAATCAATTGTCTCTGGTACTACCAGTAGGATTTAATTATATATTTTTTTGCATTTTATAGCCCACTAATTGAAGGTTATAGGATTTTAAGCATTTCGTAGTATAATGTAAGAATAGTGGTGCTGACAAAATAAAGCACATGTGCTGTTGATGCTTCTGTTTCATGAGTTCGATCAAGATGTGAATTAATTATGCCAGCGTTCTTCCGTACACTGCGGGGAAGGTTATTGTTAAAAAAATGAATGTTTTATTTCATCGGTAATACAATTTTTATATAAATAAAAACCTTAAGAAGAATGATCTTTATATCGAAAAGTCACCATGAAATTCTAAAGAAATATAAGATATATTTTAACTTATGTACAATGACTCTAATCTCTAATAAGTTAGTTAATGCAATAAATGCCACTAATATGATTTTTTATCTGAACGACTTGACCTCAACTGCTCATATTATTATCTCACGGCGATGCTGTGAGCTAAAGGTGACGAGGTGTGAGACGTGAACGATCAACGAATCCACATAAAGTGTAGGTTTATTAACTCAGAAGAAAATCACTCATTACTTCAACCCGTGGGGGGTCTGGAGCTACAAGTATTTTAATAAGGCAGAGTCGCTCGCTCAAAATCTCATATACTATAATGAATTGTTGAATTTCAGTCTCAATCACCAAACCGATTCACAATGCTAAGGTCAGTATAGATTGTCAACACTACTTTGTTTCTAATTATATTATTTAATATGCCATTATTTTATTTGCTTCGAGCAGATTCATTACACTAATCTGTTTGGTGACGTCCGCTGTCGCGCAGAAGGGGAACTCTGAACTTGACAAGGCGTTCGGTAAACGTAAGTCACCTCATAAAATATATTCATTTAATACGTCAATGTTTATTAAATTTCAATTTTGATAAGTTAACGTGATTAAAGCAGTGTAGATATACGTATAATAGTCACCATGGTTCACGAATGTTTAAATATAAATTGACAATGTTTGACGTTGCTAGTTACTTTTGTTTGATCAACTGGCCGCATCACACCGGTCCCTTAGAAGTCATTACTTGCGGTAACGTTGGGGGTCGGATTGCCCTCCCTCCCTCAAATATGGCGAAGGGGGTGATGGCTGACCCTTGCCTTATGCTCGTGAACGGGTGCTGCTTGCGGTGACTGGTCGTGTTGGCAACGGTTTTTGTGTTTTAATTTCCTTTATCTCTTACATTATTAGCCCTTCTACGCGAATTGATTGCGATGGTTCTAGTTGTTCGTAAATTGCTCATTTTACTTATATTGACATTTGTGAAACAGTGATCACAACAAAGAGACACGCGGCTGAGTTTGTTGTGTGGTTCTTCTCAGACCAGGGCGCGTTTGGAACACGAGTCATTTTAACTTTAAGTTCAGAGGTGTTCTTGCAGAAGCGCTTATTTCGATAAGTATGGTATCGAAATAGACCCTCCTGACACCTCTATTTGACGTAGGTACACAAGTGATCACTGATAATTATTCAAAGTGGAAAAAATTTAAATAAATAAATAAATGGTTTTTGACAATATTCCACTATAAACAAAATATACAAAAATATAATAATTGTGTACTAAGTATTGTTAATTGTACTTTGTTTATCTTATATTAATTAAAGAGATGTGTTCAGTTTCGCACAGGTCGTACGTAATACGAAGTGTGTATTTTTTACAATATTTATTTTGTATAATTATGTAGACAATATAATTATTTCTTGAGACTTGAGAATGGAATATAAACAATCGCGAGGTTGATGTCAATAGTTTTCTATAATTTATATTCATGATGAGATATTGTTTTCAGCTGAAAAGTATACTATATCGAATTTACAATGCGAGAACATAGAGGGTATTTTGAAGGGGTGCTACGAGTGCTATACGTGCGATGACGAAAAAATAAAGGAAAAAAGGAGACTTGGGACAAATATATCTAACTTAGTGTAACTAACTTTAATTTAATTCAGCTTTAGAATTGGCTTTTGACTTCATTTTTTATCCATTTTAAACCATTATTTGTCACCAATTACATTGACAAACAAAATATTATTTGCTTATATTCTGTGCAAACTTACCGTTTCACCGATGCATCCAAATTTTAGTCAAATTTTATATATTTTTTACAGGTTAATAAACGGAGAATGCAACTCTACTAACGTCTGTTGTATTTCACAAAGGGATTTATCTTTCAGGTAAACTGATAAAACAATTATTTAGTAACATGTAAATATGGATAAGTGCCAAAAAACATATATTATTGAACTTATGATTCACATTTAAAACGCTAGATTATTATTAATAATAAAATATAACAGATGCAAATTAAACATATTCTGTTTTTGATAGCGGTGTGTTTCAAAGATCATTTCGTCAAAACAGATTGACAGATTTGTATAGTTTATTTGTTGTATTTATCAGAAAAGGTTTAATAGTAGAGAAAATAGTTGAAAATCTATAAGAAAGTAAGATTCGATTCTTCAAGGGTTCCGAACGTGTAACGTCCTTAAGTAGCGCGCGAGAAGGCGAGAAGGAACGTCAAGTTATTTTTGTTTTTCAACAGAGCATCCGATACTTCGTGTGGGGCGAGTAATCCAACTGGCTATCCCTATAGTGAGAGACCGCGTCTACGAGCAGTGCTGCCGGGCGAGTATCCCTGGAGGGCGTGGGTTTACAGGTATATCTAATAACTGAAAACACAAAACACTATTATCAAAATCTTGTTTTACGCACCCAGACCCAAAGTCCCAAGTTTACTGCGAGTTATATTCGTACTTTTAGTTTTATGCCGATATCTATAACCATTTGTCAATTATTATATTTTTACTATTATTTTAATTTGCTCGGGCGAGAAACGAGCAGTGCTGAGAGTAGCTCGTCCACCTGAAGGTAGGTGGCGCCGCTTCCTATTCATAACTACAGATTTGTCTATTTATCCAATGCGTTGCCACACTTGAGGAACGTTAAGAGATACATGAGCCTAGGACACACAGGGATACAGAGAGAAAGAGATTGCTCATTCGCCTTTCTTACTCACTGTTGATAGCGCAGCCGTGGGGTTGTATTCATCCATACAGTATATAAAAATATATTGTCCCTCTAGCACAACCGATGACTCACGACCACTATGTGCCGCGACGTACATACACGATACCCTGCACTTACTGCTTGTGCCAGGAGATTGCGTGCGAGACAAACGTCCCAATTCGCTTCTTGTACGCTTCTCGAAACACACTCAAGAAAAAGCCACTGTGAAAAAAATTGTTATGCACGATCGCTTTGATTCAGGTAGCTTCGGAGCGACTTAACTTATTAGCATTGCATGACGAGCTTGATTAAGAGATCTACCCGAGCTGAATATTCGACGACTGGTACATTTTCTAAAAGATGAACGTAATATCGTTATTTATTTTAGTTACTCATGCAAATGATATAGCGCTTCTAAGCCTGGAATCAAGTTCGAATATTCCGAGATGGGTAAAGCATGTGTGTTTACCGGAGATCGCTCAGCCGTACGGTTCTACATGTGTGGGTGTCTCTGATAACGACAATTCTGTAAGTGTAAATGTTATTATTTTACAATTTAACATTATTTCTTGTTTACTTTTTTACAGATATTAATTATAAGTAAAATGTAATTTGGCAAAATAAAAAAAATACAAAAATGTTGATGGAGCCATGTTGTTTATTATTTGAAGCAAAACAATAGAAGAAGTGGATAGTAACGATTTTTCGACTTCTAGATAAACTTTGGGATTCCAACACAGTCTATATGCAAAGAGATGAAGGCGCAGTTACCGGCTTCGTTGATGTGTGCGATTGGACCGCCACGTGACTACAAACACGAGTATGGCGGAGGACTCTTCTGCCTTACTAACGTAATAACATTTTTTATTTTAGTTATTATTAGCGAAAAAACTTTCGCTAATCTAGTTTGCGAGCACTTTATTCGGCCAAGTTATTTAAACAGAATTGATAAAATAGTTTTTTGGTGTGTGTTACAGAATAAGAAAAGGTCGACATACGTAATGTCCGGGATCGCTCTGTACAGGACCGGCGACGAGGTGTCAGTGTACACTGACGTCTACAAACTGAGAGACTGGATTATAAATAATATACCTTATTTCTCATGAATGAATACAAAAATGATCTGCTAAATTATTTTTATTTGCAATACAATTGTAATTTAGGTATTTTATCTCTATCTCGGCCACTTACGATGTGAGTTCATCTATTTGCCTTGTATATTAAAAATCCGTTACTGATACTTATAGACCTTTGAATTATTTTAAGATACAGCTGAGCATACGTTTACGATTCAACGAATACCTTGTCAGTTTTTAGTTTTCCACTCCGCACAGTTGCCGCTACTGCATCGGTTATTCATAGAAGTGGATATCATACGGACCAGCTTAATAGTCTTTTAAATTTAACAAATAAAATGCTGCAGTGTTGGAACACTATTACACTTTATATGTTACAACTTACTTTGATGATATCTTCGATCTATCCTTCGAAAGTTTAAACAACTCATGACATCGTTATAGTTTTTAACAGAATCTGTGTGTCTAACTAAATGAAGCAGTGTAATGCAATGAAGATGAAACAGTTACAACATTTATCTGGGTTGCTTTCAACGTCTCTGAAAAAGAAAATAAAGGTGTTAAATGATACACTAACAATGGGCCCTCATTATAGTCTGACGATACACAAATTTTAGGCGGAAATTGCAACGCCTAGGATTTGTTTTAGACGTCAACACCAAGTTATAATAGCATAAAGAGATTCTAGAAAATATTTCGGGGTGACAATCCAGATAAATTCAAAATTATTACCTAGTAGTCAGTTACCTTTAAAACAGCTTCCACAGCGTATAAAGCAATCAAAACTCAACCTGTTTGCTGTTTTAAAATATAAGGATGTTTTTAATTTCAATAGCCTCAATTCATTCTTGGTATATAGTATTCTGTATTATTCCTTAGAATAGATACAACCCCAGTTCAATAGTGAGACCACTCTACCCTGGGGCGTTTATGATAAGTGACTTCTTATATATCTGTCTGACGTCAAACCCTGTCTCTGCTCCTGTCACTACGGTCCCATTATCACCATAAATTATGAAGGATGGACCCAAAGACGATTCTACTGCAAAATATTCCCTAAGCAAGCTTGCTATTGGAGCCTCAAATTTAATTTAATATAGAACCATTCAATAGAGAAATTATTAAATAACATATATTCAGGTTTAATCCTCATATATTGTGCGACCAGGTGATAATGCCTAATGAAACACGTTACAATATTCGCATTACCGTGGATTTCAGGCTCAACTTTTGAGTGACTTTTAAATTTGATCATTGACATTTCACGAATAAATTGAAATCACTTATAGGAAAAAACAAGGAAGCGCGACCTACTCCCGGACTAAGAGATTCCGATAATTCTTTCAATTCGATATGCACTGAATGATTTACTTATGAATTACCGACTGTCATTATGAGCGAGCCCGATAGGTGCAAAAGTATTTCATCACTTAAAACTTATACAATCAAAAAAAGGATATTACATAAAATATAAGAGCCAAGTGCAGAAATAACGTCGATTGTGGTCCAACCCTAATTGAGAGTTATTAATATTTCTAATTCTTGCTTTGTAAAGGTTTATTTATTTAAGATAAACCCCTTCTGTATGTATCTAACTCGACCTTTGTATTTAAGTTTATTAACTAAGTACCGTGTAGATATTATAGGAGGTAATAGGAGGTTGTACGGTGCTATAAAAGACACAACAGAACACTTACAATCATAGCTAACTAAGAGAACACTGCTTATCAAAATATACAGCTCGAGGGAACTGCATTCACAGTCTTACCACAAACCAGGCACCGAGACGAGGCTGAAAATAAAACTCCATTACTCCATCAAGAAATGTCAGTTCAAAACTTCAGGGCATTTACTTCTAGTGGGAAAGTCTCAGTGAGCCTGGCAAGTCGCGACACTTAGCTAACATTAGATCATAGAAATATTTTAATTTGCTACACAATCATAAGGCTGGAGCAATTAAGAGTTAAATATATTGATATAATATATTTATTCAGTGATTTTACTAACGTATATATAAATAAAGTTTATTAATATACCAAGACACAAGTCCTTCCTGGTATGGCAAATAATTTTATTATTTTTCTTTTTTTAATCGTAATTAATCTTCTAACAACAATAAAAGTAATGCTGACTCAGACATATCTTTAGTCTAAGTGTAATATTAAATTAAACTGGCTGAAAGTGAAAACCTTGCCAAAATTAATGAGTGATTTAATTTAATTCTGGCATCACCTTGGATGAAATATGGTCATATATGTGATTTGTTGAACAGATTTAGTTCCGACCACAGAGTAGTGGCTACTATAAAGTTACAGCGGTAGTACAGCGGTAGTACAGCGGCTAGCACGCGGGGACACAGCTACACTGGGCCTACTCGTTATTTAGCAAGGTCAAATCGTACGACTGGGATCGTATAATGTAATGTGGCCGTAACCCTCAGAACGACATTAATAGAGTAGACTACATTGACATAAGAGACGCCGCCATTTTGAAGGCTAACCTCAAAATTTAAAAAGAATAACTCTCCTCATCGTCTGAACGTAATTGTTTGAACAAAACAAAGACGAGCGACAAATTGATGACTATTATTTATTTCGTAACATTCTTGTAATAAGTTTAATAAAAGATATTTTACATTCTGATATATTTATTTCATTTAAACACACCATTTAATACTTTATTCATAGTAACATTTAATCGTCAAAAATATAAGCACCAACAGTTATATATATATATATACCTATTTCATCATTGTCAGTATGTTTGTATTTAAATGACAATAATTTAAGATCGATGAAGGTGGAACTTGAGGACTTGGTTTAAAATATCACGTAATATGGCTTTATTTACACCAACAGGAATAGAACCGTACGTACTTTGTACCGTACAGGAGCACGTACCTGTCAGTAACGGGGAGGGGAGGGGAGGGGAGGGGAAAGATCGTTATATATATGTAGATTAAAAATGTAAGTAACTGTATATAATTTTAATATTTAATACCTGATATACTAGTATAGTTACTTTTACGAAGATTAATAATGTTAATTTATATATTGTCCAGAATCTAGTACGTGTCGAGTCAGGACTCGTCCGTCCTCCGTGTTCACTCTATGGGTGGATTTATATCTGAAACTTGAGAAATCAACAATTTTTGGATAAAAGCAAGCAATTAAAAGGAATGTTATATTTTTTATTTATAACCAATATTATTTTTATACTTGTTGTCGAAGTTTAAACAATTATTAAATACGTTATATTCTTCAATTTAAAATATTAACATTTACAAATAATATATTACAAAAATAATCTTTATCTGTAGATTAAGTAAAAAATACCAAAAATATATTCACTTCCAACACAAAAGTAATGAGGTAATGACGTCCTCTACATAGCTTTTACGTTACGGGAACTTTAAATAAATTAATTTGAATTGGTACATATTTACAATAAACATTTATATAATACTGGATACAGATTCAATATATTCAAGATACACAACAGACACACAGACACACACACAAATAGATTTATAATAACTGGAAATATAAAGTGTTTTGGAATGAGGGTTGTCTAATTAGTCTCTTGATGTTAAAATACTTAAATATAATTGTCATACATTTATAAACCGTGGACTGAACGCGTCTCGAGTGCTGAGACAAACAAAAGTAAAATCTCCACGTTTTATTTTGAAAACTGTTTCAACGCGGCGCGTGAATGTCTTTACCTAACTAACGAATCAAGAAAAATAAAAAAATCAAGTTATTTTTTTAAATCGTGGACGTACCCGCGGCGCAGAACCAGTTTTCCTAAATATTCGAACGTGAACTGGAGCAGTCGACGAGTGTAAGCTCCAACTGCGCGGTCTCTCCTTCATTATGACATTTGTTCTTTTCTTCAAAATGGTGGAGTCAAAGTCTCCTAACTACCGACTACAACGTTTTAAAACTACCCTCCGTCTAGCTTCTCCTAAATAACACCGACAAAATAATCACGTTTAACGTAAACTATATATTTATATTAAACACGCGCCCGTCATCTTCATGTAATATATTAAACAACTGGTATGTTTGTCCGGTCGGTCAGAGTCAGTTCTGTTATTTATTTTCATTTTTCATTTGTTCCCGTAATCTTGATATTTCTTCTCCGAGAGTGTCCATGTTCTCCTGCGAGATGACATAAAACATTATTAGACAGAGTGTAACTACGTCCGTCTGTTTGTATTTGTCTATCTTTGACATCGTCTTAAATACTAATACGACACCACAGACAATAATTTCAATAGACAATGAGGAGGATTGTGTGTTTCTCAAGAACAGTTGATTCGTATTACAACTATCTTTCTTTTTCTAATCCATATTTAGTTATAGTCTGTCTCTATCTATTGTCGTATTAGAGTTTTTTACTATCTGCCTCTATCTCACGCAATCCCTCTACCCATCTCCCTCTAACCCATATCCTGTGTATCCTGTGCACCTTGAGCGTGATGTTCTTGAGCAGCGTGTCCTCCAGCACGGCCTGCAGGCGGCGGTTCATCTCCAGGGACAGCTCCAGCGTGACGCCTCCGGGGTCTCCGCCCCACACCGCCGCCATGGCGCCCCCGCCTAGACGCGCTATCTCTTTCTGTTGGAGTAGGTTTATCTGTTGTTTCACTTGCACGGTTAGTATAGTGTATAGTAACTATATAGTGATAATCTTTGAATGGAGAGCTTGTATAAAGAATGGTAAAAAAAACAACAAAATGAATATCGTAGTTAATAAATCGTATCTACAACTATACCTTAGTAAATTTCCGTTTCTTGATACGCAGCGTCGTTAAAACAGAATTCATAAATATGATTAATAAGTACAGCGGCTACTATCAGGCAGCGGTGTTTCGATTAATAACTTTAATAAGTTGTCTCTAGAGGTAGTTTCCGTCGCTGTTGTAAGTATACCTACCTTGTGCTGGTCGTCCCTGGCGGCGGAGAGCCCGGCGGGCGGCAGCGCGGGCAGCACGGCGCGCAGCACGCGTCCCTTGGCGCGCAGCTCCCTGGTGAGATGCGCGCAGTGCTCCTGCAGGAAGTCGTGGCGCTCCGCGCGCGCGGCCGCCGCCCGCTGCAGGGACACGATGCGCTCCAGCAGCACCTGCCTGTCCGGCTCGCGGGTCTGCGTTTTATATGGAGAAAACAATACGTCTTTTAAACGAGGCTCTCGTTGCGACTGCTTACAATTGATTAAAATGTTTCTTATTTTTGTTTGATGAGATATCGGAATAAGATTCGGTCTATTCCTTCCTTCGAGACTTCAACAATACTTTAATTCCATGTATTTCGAAGTATCCGCTGCGCTGATTCATACTCTGGGTGAGCCGGTCTCTTTGCTGGCGTTCCTCAAGGCTGTTTTCTATCCCCCTTTACTTTTTTAGATTTTATAAATGGAATCACTGAATATATATATATTTTGATCCGGGGTGTCGACGGGGGGTATAGGTAATTTAAAATCGAGTGCTCCTTGAACCAGGAGGATCCGCCTACATCTAAAAACACTATATACAACACTAAGCTACTGACAGCTAACGACCTCACTCGCTCACTGAACAATAACGGTACTCGATACTTGAACCAACTATTTATAAATATTGATATGTTTAAAATGAGTAACTAACTTAGATATATATCGAGTTATTGACGTCTCAAACACAAACATAACTGAGATATTAAAATAAGATCCACTAACTAACTACTAAAAGTCAATGATATACCTTAAACACTAACTGATCTAGCACGTGGCCATGCTTGATCTGAAATAATAAATATACATTGACCGCACCGGCCTCCAGCACGCGGGACAATATTCAAATGAACGATACACCAGTTAGCTATTACTAGCTGTAGCCGGCGGGTTCGTCAGCGCTGTCACGTCGAGGACTGTTTTTTGAGATGAAAGTTCCTCTATGTTTTGTTTTGTTTGTGTGATGTTAGCTCATTTTCATCACCGGTCGAGTAGTTAAGGAGTTCAAGCGCAACAAACAAACAAACTCACGATACAAATATTACAATACCTCTGTGTTGCAATATAAGAGGCATCGGTTATAATAAATATTGGTCAGAACAAAGTGTATAGTCTCATTTCCGAGGAGGGCGGGGCGGACTCACGCCGGACCAAGACAGATATTCCTCGTCAAGATATCAGAGTTAAAAATAACCAGCCTTAATAAATTAGTGGAATGTAATATGTCACACGTCACCTGTACGCGGGGTAGTGTGTCGGTCTGCGTGTTCCCTCGCTCCTCCGGACTGTCGCCGCTGCTCAGAGACGACACGGAGCCTGACAGGACAACATGGAGTCACACTTACAGCACACAATTCAATTAAACTGTCGCACTAATTACAACACTACTAGATATTCACTAATATGTATTTTAAGATGTTTATCTTCACGTTTTATAATTAATTAATAATCTCCACGCTGACGTGTGTGACGCCTCACCAGTCCTCGTGGAGGCGGAGTCCTGGGGCACTTTCGCTTCCAGCTGGTCCACTCGTTTCAGAGCTCGTTGGAGTTCACGGTTTATTTCCTGAAAAGGTTTATTTGTTTCGTGAAACTTTAAAAAGTTAAATACTATGAATACGTTTCTTTAAAATGTGTATCTGTTTGTATTATTTCGCAGAAAAACAAATAAACAATGTTCATTAAATATTAAGGCTTATTTTGTATATCACATGTCTGGTAGAATAGCTCAATGGACGTGACGACGGACGTCAACCGGACGCAGGTTCGAATCCTACTAGCGTCAGTGCTCTGGTCCAGTCTAGACGGTGACGGTGCGACGTGTTACTGACCTTAACGGCACTGGAGTGTTTCTTCTTCAGCACGTTGTTCTCCCCCCTCTCCCACTCTAGTTTCTTATTGACTCCCTCCAACTCCTCCGTTAGTTCGGCGACCTGAAATGTTAGTATATATTAGATTATTTATAATATTTTAGACTTTTTGTTTTTTATAGTTCCAACAAGTCAAGGAGCGCCATAGAGAGTGTGCCGCGTGTATGTGTGAGCTCACCTTCCTGGCGAGCGCGCGGCTCTCCCTCTCTCGTCTCTCCGCCTGCGCGTCGAGCTCGGCTCGCAGAGAGCTCTCGCTCTCGCGGAGAGACTGGTTGTCCGCAGAGAGAGCTTGCACCTGGAACAACCAATACACAAATGAGGGTTGCTGTTGCTGCACGTGCTCGTGTGTACTCACGGCGGCGTGTTGGTCCTCGAGGCGCGCCTGTTGCTGCACGTGCTCGTGTGTACTCACGGCGGCGTGTTGGTCCTCGAGGCGCGCCTGTTGCTGCACGTGCTCGTGTGTACTCACGGCGGCGTGTTGGTCCTCGGGGCGCGCCTGTTGCTGCACGTGCTCGTGTGTACTCACGGCGGCGTGTTGGTCCTCGGGGCGCGCCTGTTGCTGCACGTGCTCGTGTGTACTCACGGCGGCGTGTTGGTCCTCGGGGCGCGCCTGTTGCTGCACGTGCTCGTGTGTACTCACGGCGGCGTGTTGGTCCTCGGGGCGCGCCTGTTGCTGCACGTGCTCGTGTGTACTCACGGCGGCGTGTCGGTCCTCGAGGCGCGCCTGTTGCTGCACGTGCTCGTGTGTACTCACGGCGGCGTGTTGGTCCTCGAGGCGCGCCTGTTGCTGCACGTGCTCGTGTGTACTCACGGCGGCGTGTTGGTCCTCGAGGCGCGCCTGTTGCTGCACGTGCTCGTGTGTACTCACGGCGGCGTGTTGGTCCTCGAGGCGCGCCTGTTGCTGCACGTGCTCGTGTGTACTCACGGCGGCGTGTTGGTCCTCGAGGCGCGCCTGTTGCTGCACGTGCTCGTGTGTACTCACGGCGGCGTGTCGGTCCTCGAGGCGCGCCTGTTGCTGCACGTGCTCGTGTGTACTCACGGCGGCGTGTTGGTCCTCGAGGCGCGCCTGTTGCTGCACGTGCTCGTGTGTACTCACGGCGGCGTGTTGGTCCTCGAGGCGCGCCTGTTGCTGCACGTGCTCGTGTGTACTCACGGCGGCGTGTTGGTCCTCGGGGCGCGCCTGTTGCTGCACGTGCTCGTGTGTACTCACGGCGGCGTGTTGGTCCTCGAGGCGCGCCTGTTGCTGCACGTGCTCGTGTGTACTCACGGCGGCGTGTTGGTCCTCGGGGCGCGCCTGTTGCTGCACGTGCTCGTGTGTACTCACGGCGGCGTGTTGGTCCTCGGGGCGCGCCTGTTGCTGCACGTGCTCGTGTGTACTCACGGCGGCGTGTTGGTCCTCGGGGCGCGCCTGTTGCTGCACGTGCTCGTGTGTACTCACGGCGGCGTGTTGGTCCTCGGGGCGCGCCTGTTGCTGCACGTGCTCGTGTGTACTCACGGCGGCGTGTTGGTCCTCGGGGCGCGCCTGTTGCTGCACGTGCTCGTGTGTACTCACGGCGGCGTGTTGGTCCTCGGGGCGCGCCTGTTGCTGCACGTGCTCGTGTGTACTCACGGCGGCGTGTCGGTCCTCGAGGCGCGCCTGTTGCTGCACGTGCTCGTGTGTACTCACGGCGGCGTGTTGGTCCTCGGGGCGCGCCTGTTGCTGCACGTGCTCGTGTGTACTCACGGCGGCGTGTTGGTCCTCGAGGCGCGCCTGTTGCTGCACGTGTTCGTGTGTGAGCGCGGCGGCGTGCTGTAAGGCGGCGGCCTCTCTCCTCGCGCACGTGTCTGCGCGCGCGCGCTCCGACGCCAGGGACGCCTCTGCGGAAGCAGCACGAGCCGTCTCACTGAAATAAAACAGGGTGTTTTATTATTTCTTACATTAATTAGCCTATTGAAGTATCATCAGATGTTTATTTTTATCATGAATACGGGTACCCGAAGTCCCCCCCCCCCTACTCACCGCTCCAGCTGCACGGTGAGTGCGTGCGCTAGTGCGGCGCGGGCGCGCAGGGCTGCCAGCTCGGCCGCCTCGCGCTCTAGGTGTGCGTTGCTCTCGGACAGGGCCGTCACCTGCGATTTTAACAATTCTGGTTAGGAAAATAAAATTTACATTTGGTAGAATAAAATTAAAATTAAAGACCTTTTTTTTGTTTTCTAACAACATCGGTCATCATTCATCTATCTTTAATCCTTACAACGCACGAGTATTTACTATAATTCAATATATGTATATCAATTTCACTCACCTGTGCTGTAGCTAGAGCGAGAGCACCATTCGCTTCGTCTCTCTCCCTCTCACACGTGTCCAAACGCTGTGTAAGTGACGTCACACGACGTTCCAACTCTTCCCTCTCATGGCGGCACAGTATTAAAGCTGCCTGGCTTTCGTTGAGATCGGTCTCTGAAGGACATTTAATTGAATTGTACTGGTTTAGAGTCTGGCGGTAAGTCACTTGACTGCAGCTCGTCTACGGACTGGCTCGACCGTGGTACCATCCTCTCAGAAGATCCACGAAATGAAGCTACGTTTCGTACGGTGAGTGAAAGAGAGCGAAAAGAAAACTACCAGTGGAACATTTAGTAAGTGTATTTTAAAACACAAGCACTAACAATTCTCACCAAGTTGTTTGGCTCGCGCGGAGTCTCCGGCGCTAGCTAGGGCGGAGTCCTTGGCGACCTCCAGCTCCGACACCTGCTGGGCTAACAACTCGGCGCGCTCCGAGCTCTCCTACAGAGTATTCATTCATTGTTTAGCTTTCACTAATAACTTTAATATTAATCCACTAGAAGAGCTCTGGAACTGCTAACGACTCAACATAGTTTTTTAATGATAGCTTTTTCTAGTTCGACTCGTCATTACCGCTTAAGTTACAGCAATTGTTTTGCAGAATCATAAATACTATCTTGAAACTTTACCACTGAAGAAATTTAATATGAATATCGTATGTTTACTGGAAATTCAGTTTTTTTTTTTTTCGGGAGGTTTAATATATTGAATTATTTTATTTGTTATATCCACCCTGTATAAAAATAATACATCGTAGAGAGGCTATAAGAACTATTTTTTGTATCAAATTGCAAACAAAAACGTCTAAAAAGAAAACAGTAAAAGACATTTTATTGGTTCGATTCCCAAACGAGACAATTCATTGTTATTCAGAGTCCTGGTGAACTTACTTTATAAGCATCCATTTCGACACGCAGCTTGCTCTGAGTCCACTTCAGTCTTCCCTCGACCTCCTTCAGCTCCTCCTTCATTTTCCACAGTTCCCGCTCGCTTGTTTGAAGTTCATGGCACTGGGATTTTAATTTCAATCAAATTTTGTACAGCTTTCGATAATAATATGAGTTAAATAATACTCTGACAGATATTTATAAAACCAAGAGAGTTGTATGTTGAGTTTCTGGACAGCTCTCACTCAGGCGGTAGCTTACTCACGGACTGACATACTGACATTTTTATAATGTAATAGTTGACGATTCAAAGGCAATTCAGAATGCCTACGAGTACTTGAATAAAGACATTATTAACTTTAACTTATGTGTTTGACTTTGAATGTATTACCTCAAACTAAAGATATCAATTTTAAAGTTCTATTTCTTTATTACCCTAGGGTTACTTGGCAGTTATTTAACCTCTCCTAGACGAGCGGTACGCGGTCGTTAAATGTGTCATTATATAATACCCAGCATGTCAACAAATCGCCCGCGTGTTTACTTTACTCTCTACGCCTACCTTGTCATCATACAACTGACATATCCTCTGCTTCTCGTCCCTGGCGGTTTTTAATTTGGCGTTCATCAGCTCCTTCTCTACAACTGCAGCTTTTTCCATCTTTCCAGCTGCTTCTGCTGCCTTCTTGGCCTCAATGACAGCGCACTCTGTGCTGGCGTATCTCATTACCGCAGCATCTTTCTCCCGCTGAGCCTGCTCCGCTCGTTTGCACATCTGATAGAAATATAATGCCATCAGCTTTCTACATGAAAAAAGCATGAAGTTCAACAAAAGGGTAGAAGAATTATGTACTGTGAATGTTAAGAGCGTTTATCTCGTTCCATGAGATGTTAGCGAAACATTCACCCAATGTTACCGACACAGTTGTTGAACATTATTGCACAGTAACTAACCACAGCTATTACTTATTTCATACTTAGGGTCATTTCAAAGTTCAAAATCGCTATAATTACTTACATATTGAGCAACCAATATTTTGTATAAATAAAATATTAACCAGAGGATTACTCTTTGAATTGGCTATATTCTACAATATATATTATTTAAAAAGATGAAAATTAAGTTTATATAGAAAGATAAAGAAAGATATATATATATCTTTCTATATAAACCCAATTTTATATATAGAAAGATATATTGTACAATGTACAATAAAAAAATGTAGGGAAGTCATTTATATATTTTTTTCTTTAAGAACTTCTTAAAATTGATACAAAACTATGCCAACTCATTCAAGATCAGATCACACCGCCCTCCTTCAGAGCTCTATTATACATATGGGAACAATAAAAGTGACAAAAAATATTGATATTATAATAGCTACTAGTTGTAATTTTATTAAACATACTTACATTTTATGCTTAATGATATTGCAGATGGTAAAAAATAAATAAAAAAAACTATTTTTAATGTAATAAAAGAATATATAAATCGATGAAATATTAATTAAGTATGTACTTATAATAGTATTTTTACATAGCTACAAGTTTAATATTAAACACCTAGCTCACAACTAAATAATCAAAAATAAAAAAACTAATTTTAAAATGTAGAAAAAAAATATAAACATTAAGATAGGTATTAAAGCCAAAGTAAGTATTATATTGTACAGATCATGAAACAATATTATGATATCATTATATCTTTAAATCAGTTTGTTAGCCAAATTATCAAAGTGGGTATGTTTGACTATAGCTAGAAAGACGACAACACTTCTATGCATACATCCACAGCATCCGTCTTTGTGAATTTTCCACCAAAATACCTACAACTGAGGAGCAACAAACAAAATAAACACTTTTAACTATTATTCTTCATTCTTCAAGCAAATGATAACAACATGTGATAGATAACTGATGATGATGAATTAAAATTATTTTAAATATCAAATCATTATAAGAAACAACTATCACTGAAACAATACATGTTAGGAATGCCATGCTCACTCATTTTATGAAATATATATAGAATGATCATATTATGTATGTACTTTATTTGTTTTTAAATATGAAATAAGATAGATATTTTTAATTACAATCAGGCTGAAAATGCAAAAAAGTGCTCAAATAAAGCAGTACCAATCATAAAGTCTACTGACATACTTTTAGTTTGAGTATGATATTACTTACATACATTTAATTAGTGATATAATAGTTTAGTAAAAAAATAATGCACAATAGTAATTATGCAGGGTCTTAAAAACATACCAAGTCCACTTTTGCCTCCAACTCTTTAAAAGTCTGATCCTTTGTCTGTAACTCATCCACTTGTTGTTTCACTCTCTCTCTGAGTGAGGTATTCTCTTTCCTCTGCTCAAAAAGAACTCTTTCTAATGATTCTATTTGGAGCTTCAGCATTTCACTTCTTGGATTGTCTACATCCTGGCTATTTTTTGGAGTATCCAAATTTGAACTTCTATCTATTTCATTTTTATTTTTTTCACTATGTAAATTTTGTTCAGGTACATCTTCAAATATATCATTCATTAACTTTCCATTAGCAATAGGTTTTATCTGTTTCATCTGAGGCTTTGTAGTAGCTCTGTGGCTGTTGTTATATGCATTCTTTAAACTACCACTAACAGAGGAGAAAATGCCATGTACATTTTTCACAATGCTGCCTAGATCCTGGGATAGCAGCTCTTTGGGCAGACGTGCATATTTAGCATCTAGAATCTGTGTGGCTTCAGGTACTTTCTGCGTTGCAGTAACTTTGTTTTTTTGGTTTGTGAATTCTAATAAAATCTTCTCCGAATCAATATCTTTGGTAGAATTTACATTAGCTTCTGTAGTAAATATGTTTTCAACACTACGGCTCAGGTTTGTGTGGCTGATCTGATCTTTATTGTTGCTATCGTTTAAACTGATAGTAGATGTTGCTAGATTATTTAAACCATATAATGTTGATGAAAAACTATTAATATCTTTTAAATTAAATTTTGCTTGCTCAAATTGAATATTAACAGAACCTTCTGAGGTCTCATTGTGGTCAAATACATTTGGATTGTCCTTATCGTCAGAAGATAATGACCCCGGAGAAGATGGGTCAGAACCAGCTTCATTTTCTGGTGTTAGACTTCCTGTTCCTTCCATGAGATCTGTAGGACTTTCAGCAAATTTTATGAGTGATAAATCCGAATGAGACGAAGTAGAGTATCCATTAGAAACTCCATCAAGAGTTTCAATCCCGGAATCACAAGATAGTACCGAATTTGTTATATTTTCTTTTGCGTCGTCGACGTCACTTCCAATATGGGTCACACTTTCGACTACCTCCTCCGACATATTGTTATTTTACTAAAAGTTTATATACAACCAATTCAATTTGTTATGTATAAATCCCAGAGCCATTAGATTTTTTTAAAGATATTATTGGTATTTGCTATCTATAAAAATAAACATTTAGTCGGATTGACATTTTCATTCAATGACAATATGCATGCTCTGGATTCCTTGAATTAAGTGTAACATTAATAGCAACTGGATCATAAAACATGTAACTTGTGTATAAGAAATTATGTGAGATGTTATTTTGAAAGACGTATTCCTTTATTTACTTTCATTTTTATATTTATTGATGTGATAACCTCTTGTAAATCGATGAACACCGGCTGCAAGCACGAAAAAAAAGACTTATTGTGTTGAACACAATTCGAACAATACGATAGAGAGGCACGATCAGCTTATGCGTAGGGGTTGTGACGCATTTATCCCTCTTCCATTCCTTCAGCTACTGCGTTCGATGAATACGTGAACTGTTTTGTCAAATACTTGTGAAGTCAGGTAAAAATTTAATGTGTTTTCATTGGTTAATATGACAACAAATCATCGTCCTATCAAAATAATGTAGATTGGAGGATCTTAAATATCACACATATATGAAAGTTGATACTAAATTATTATAAATAGCACACATAGTAACAACTTTAATTAATATCCATAATTTATTTATTATACGAATAATATGAATTAACGAGCGCAAATGAATATTAATTTATCGAAAGAATTTTAATTTTTAATTAAGTCCTTGTTAGTAAAACACAACATACGTATTTCTAATTCAGTAATGGTAAAGCAATTCAATTTGTGAAAGTATGCAATTTTTCATCAATGTTTCCTTATTACATTAGTTAAAATATCTTCCGGAGCCGATCTTAAAAACAATCATCTTTTAAAAGATTTTGATTGAATAACATTATTTAAATTTTGTGCAATCTTCACATTTTTATTTAAAAAAATGTCTTTGCTTTTTAAAAAAGTATCAACAAATTGATTAAATAAAAATCAATTTCATCGGATATATATATAGTGCAACCAAATTTATTTTTTAATTTAAACCTTAAATATTTGTCTTTATTCTTCTAAAATGGCCTAAACTTCTTTGAATACATAAGAAATATAATATTTCCAAATTATAGACAACTTAGTTTAGTTAATAAAAGAATGTATGTAGCCAGCTTTATAATATTGATTGTGAAAAGTAGTGACTGGCAACATGTGAAGAAATTGTCATTTCATTTTCTTTGAAGAGGGAAACGGAGGCCCCGGGAAAAGTAGGTCGTCAGTATTGATTTTTACTTAATATTCATCAAACAAAGACGAAACTCGTCCTGTGTAAGATTGAGTACTAATCGTCGTAGCCTCGTGCGGGAAGATCGTGAAAAATGCCAGTAAGTATTCCAATAAGATTCATATCATGTGATTTCCGGAAATCGTATGATTTCATAATTCATCATTTCCTTTAGGTATTACATTACATTTTCTGATTACGTGGATAGAGCCACGATATGATTTCTAAATTCAATTTTTCGTAATGAGTCATTCGTGTCAGGGTCATTGTGCACTACGCAATAGTCACGCCATATATTATAGGATGCCGAGTTGGGACCAACGGTCGAGAACGTTCGGGTGGTAGTGCGCGTGCGTCCCATGGACCAGAAGGAGAGGCTGGATGGGGCGTACAACTGCGTATCAGTCGACGCTGTGCACGGCACTATAGCGGTGACCAGGAACAATGTCACTCCTCCCGAGCCGCCGCGCATATACGCTTACGATGCTATCTTCGACTGCAGCACCACCCAGGTACGTCTATTGTCTAGTTGTTACAGCTCAAGGATGTAGTTAACAGACACTTGACAGCTGATATTTCTTAAATTTTTTTGGCATCAGCACACTTTATATGTTTATAGAATTTTGTTTTCACATCAATTACATTTAAAGTACTGTTTAACTTGAAAAGTTTATTCTTTAAGTGCCACAATAAGTATTGTATTGCTAATTTTAATCGATGTCTATTGTATGGTAACATATGATTTCAAAATAATATCACAATTGTTCTATCAATACCTTTTAATTAAATAACATCTTGATGTAAACAATTATACATACTCTTCGGGTGAAAGAAATCTGGAATGGACAAAGAAGAACACACCTGACATACCTGCCATTCCTCTTGACTGGCGATGCCCGTACCTTCAGTCTTGTCGAATGGTGGGTAGGTTTAGTGTATAATCTACATATTGAAGAAAGAATACATCACTTGAAGACTTCTTCAACTTGATATTAAAGAGTTATAAAATAAAAAAATAAACAGTTTTCAATAATATGAAAAAGTGAGAACAAGAATTAATTGTTAAAAAAGTACTTGTTTTAAAAGTTCTCTCTAAAATAAAAAAAAAGTTGAATTGGCATAAAAAATGTAATGAAATTACCATTCAGCCAAATTATAAGAAAGATCTAGTAACAAGACCTGGCGACACTGGAGCTTTTGACGTAACGTTCTTAGTGCATTTGTGTCGGGCTCTCCCGCGCAAAGCAAGACGCTGCCTAGTGCTCTGTGCATCGGGAACGATACGTCTGTATACAGCGAGACAAAATGGCCGACCGGAAGTTATTATTGTATAAATAATGTTTAATTATTGCTATTTACTTCACTATATCACAAAGTACCTATTTCTATTAACGTGAAGTAGGTGGTTTTTAAATTCTAATGTTCAAATATTATTTTACTATTTACTGTATTTCTTAACTAGCAAAAATACTTATTGTGGTGTATATGAGAAGATATTTAAAAAAAATTGCATTTATATTTAAAATATAAAATAAACAGTATGTCATTATTTAATTCCCATCCAGAGTCCGAACCTTTATTTTTGACCTAATATATTTTAAAATATCAAAAATGTTCAATGTTTTGTTAAAAAAAAATGTGTGTAACATTTTCCATGCATTCTATACACAATAATGAACCCTGGCTTCACTCGTTATAGGAATAACACAGATACAACTGTCGTAAGACATTCGTTTTTTTTTCTTTCAATATTAAACTCGTAGGTAATATATTTATTAACACAGGTATACATCAAGACACGTCATATAATTGCCCCATTAACCGCTTTTCTGTTATCTGGATAGATAGATATTCTTATCAATATTTAGAATTGCCACAAACCACACATTCGCTGAACACCGTACTGTCGTTTTATTATTAACAATAACTATTCAACATTTAATAATATCAGACCGCATTTTAATTAAATAAAATTTAACATTATCATGCTACTTCAGTCAAGAGAAATCAAGGACGCACAAACAAACATTAATACCTTTCATATATATATATTGATATAAACGTGCAGTAATCTACTGCGCAAAATGCATCAGCTGACGTCATCAGTCTATACACAGTATAATATAATAGTAACGAGGGAAAATATGTATAAAATATATTTTAAAGTAATCTGTAAGTAATTAGTACTTGACACGGAAATGCTTGTGAATAGATTTTGGTAAAATTTGGCACAGTTGGCTTACCATCGCTCAGCATGGTGGATGCTATACGGCAAATAACAAAGCCGAGGTGGACTACGGTTACTATACGAATTTTGTATAATATTGGTGTTAGAGGGCAATACGAAGTCGCGGTCAACAGTTAGTATTTCAATCAAATAAATATACGTTAACCAATGGTTAGAACTTTAAAAACATGAAAAAGAAATCCCTGCTTAAATCATAATTAGGAATTATGCAACGGAATTACAAAATGGGTCATATTCATGAAGGTACCATAATATTCTAATTTGGTCGCAAGGCTATTGAAAACGACAGCGCCTACTTACGTCTTGAGTAACCTTCATATAACACTCTGCTAGATTCGCGCCCTGTGTCACTTTTATCGATCCATAGCCTTGAGCTCGTTACTTTTTGGAAATACGTACAAAAAATTGATAACTTTTTGTCAACTCTTAGATTTTCTCCAGTGCCCGTATATATTGACGTATGTCGTGATATAAATTATATATTAACTAGTAAATAGATCTTGTGTTTTAGAATTTAAACCATATTAATTATACCTAGAGCTTGAATATATAATTGAAATAGCTTTCAAATACCAAAGGTACTTCCATTAACCTACTAACCTCGGCCAACCTAGATGAACGGTCTTAATGACGAGCCACAACAAACTGTATATTAAGTAAACTATTTCTCTGAAACTGTCTGGATGATATCGTTCTTTCAATAACGAGTCCATTTTGTTAAAAACTCAATCTAAACCGTTATTTTCATTTGATCTTCATGTATGTATTGTAGGCGTGGTCATATTTCAAAATGGCGGCAACCTTGCGCGTAACGTTCGCTAGTCGCGGTGCAAGGTTATTTTCGCTGTATTTATCATTACGCGTTACAAATAATAGTTAAAATAACAATGGCGGCAGTACCTAGTGCGATTTTACAATTTTATTGATTGATTCCTTGTCTTAGTACTATAACAACTTAGGTACTATAACACTTACATTCCTGGCTCTAAATCTTAGTAATATAATATTTTTTGAGACTCCATTGTATATTTTTGTCTATTCAACTGTCCCAGAAAGATTTTTCAAATTGCTTTCTTACGGTACTGTACTTAATCAATACATATAAAAAAACTTCCCAAGAAATTAATGAAATTACTAAATCTAACAGTGTGATACGTTCATGAAGTGCTTAGACAGAAGTTAACGTAATATCACCTCTATAAAATATGACAATTTATATTTAGAGTTATGATTTGAAGCTGCGCATGGACGGACGGACCGACGGAATGGACGGCCGATATATATAGCCATACGAAGTATACTCGTACCTTTGCAACGGTCAATTGTTTTAGACCAAAATTTCTCATCGTAAAACTTTTTAGGATGCAGGTTAATTTATGACCGTATAACTAGGTCTTCGAAGGAAAAACGAAATTGTTTTGGCACTGAGAGTAAACTATTAAACTATGATATCCAATCACATCATACTGACACCATTGTCGGTGTAGTAAAGAACTCGACAGACGGACGGATATGGTACGGAGCGGGCTACAACAGTTGAAGTGTTTTTCAGCTCAGATAGTGTTTTCCTTGGATAGAGATAAAAAGACCCATCGAACACTCAACTTGGAAAAATAATTTATCAAACTCTCGACAACTTTCCGCTTCTAAAGTATGGAAATAATAAATTTCTTTTCAATTAAACGTACTCGAGCAGCGCCTACTCTGTTAGTTGTCACCTTTTCTTATTTATATTGAATTATTTTTTATAAATAAGTTTGCTTAATTGTATTATTATTATGTATTAATTGACTGGAGAAAAGTAACTCTACCCGCATTCATACAATATATGTATAAAGATGAAGAATACTTTACTTTTATTGACCGCTACTGTATAGAATTAGAAAATATCTTTTAAATTTCCTGAAATATTAAAAAACATATTCACAACTAGTATAAGATCTGTCTGTAACAAAATATAATTAAGTATTGGAAATATATGGCCAATGCGTTCTATCTGTAGTTCGTCGTGTAAGGCTGTTAAGTCTACACGGATGAAGTCGCGGGCTCTATTTGTATATGAAGGAAAGACTAGTTGTTACCAGCGACTTTACTCGTTAATATGAAAGTACGTTTGTTACAATTTAATTCAATCACAATTTGACACAATGGTCAATTGCACTACTGTATCATTGTTTATTTTTAATTTCCGCTCTGTATCAAATACATTACGTGATAAATACTTTCAATAATATCTTAGCTAAAATAATCAAGCCGCAGAGTTTACTACCAGCCCCATTTGAAGATTATTTTTTCATGTGTTAGTATACTAATAGATGGAGGCTATGGGATATATAATATATATTTCACTTCCTACAAGCCAAAGCACCTTTAAAGATATTCCAAATACACAAATAACACTCCAGTCCCGGGTTGGATGAATGGCTCTCACCTAATATCCAGGACATGTGCCGAGATCCCTCCTGTAGCAGAAAAGAACAGCACGAAACATTATTTAACACACAGATAGAGTTCACTAGAGAGTTCAAAGCAAATTAACATTTATACAAAATGAATATAAAATAAAAGAAATATATTAATCATCTGAAAATATTTATACTTTAAAGGTGCTTTAAGGGTGCTTATAATACTTCAATTTGATGACGCTTGCTTAGCTTGCCTTACTTTCTCTCGTTACGTTCAAATACAATGCTTTGTTTTGGAGGATGGTGTGGTACGGAGCAGACGGTGGGCCTGGTGGTGGCCTGGTGGTAGGTGGTGCCGTCGCCCACGGGCACTGCTTATACTCGTAGAATGAAACGTTAGATAGAATCAATTAGCTGCAACTCTGGAATATAAGACAGGTATGAAGTATGGTGAGCTTTAGAATCCCAATCTACTCTCTTCTCCCCACTTCTCCCTCTATTATGCTCCTTTTTGTCTCTGTCTATCCATCCATCAAGGATGACAAGACATCTACAATGGATGTCGTAAATGGCTACAGACCGTGATTGGCTCCTCGTTTACCGCCTACAATTATATAAAAAATATACTAAATACTGAAATAATACGGAATGTGCTGTAGACTTATTCTTAATAGTCCTATTAAGAATAATAATAATATAGTAGCTATATATATATAACGAGTGTATGTGTGTTGGAATCGTAAGAACTACAAAAGTGCTTTACTGCTTTTGATATACTGGGATAGTTTGCGAAACTTGATAAATATAGGATAGAAAAATTAGAAATTTAAATATGTCAGTTATTTTGGGTATACGTTTAATTTACAAATTAATATTTTACTTTACCTCATACCAGTAAAATAAGTTTTTTGACCGATACTGTATTGAATATTAATTTTAATTTTAATGTTAGTTATATTTTATCATAAATTTATTCCTCCCTCAAAACTCCGTCGTCCTGGTCGTTGCATAATTCGTCTCTATGGACGGACCGACTCTTATATTACGCCACTAGGTTTATTTTGGGGATAAATTAAATTCAGCGAATTGTCTATAAGCTTTTTATTGTTAATGAAATTAATGCTATTTTGAAAGAAACTGCTGCACTACAAAATAATATATTTGTCTATGGTTTACAAACATACAAATAGCAGACACAATCTATAAATACTTAGTCTGTGGATTAAAAAAATATAACAGCGGAAATCGAACCCACGCCTTTCGGCTTATCAGCGAGGGGCACTAACCACTACACCACTAGGCCATTAATATATAATATTCAACAAGTCTAGATATAGACTGATGTATATTTCTATATAGATATTTGAAAATATGTTTTATTTTGGAAGTCGACGTTATCATTACTTTATAACTCTTCTTTTGAGGCTTGAGAGAGGGCTGTGGCAAGAAAAAAATATATTTCTAATTTCATTCTATATTTAGCTAATATTTTAGACAAATTGATATTTTATTATTACTATAAACCATACTTGTGTGGTTTCCACGTCTTGCTCGTACATTTCCCGTTATTTTTGAACTTTTCTATAAACGTTTTCAGCAATGTTAAGCTTATTTCATATTTAAATTAATATAGAAGGAAAAATGTATGGACACGGGCAGGGCTTCCCTCCCTACCTCGGGGAAACCAACCGGTGAATACTTCATTCTATATTGTAATTGTAAACACTATCCTGTAATGTGTGAAAGTTTGATATTTGTTAGAATAAGAGGTTATGTAGAAAGTACCTAATATAATGTATGACGTTCATCTGGTGTATATATCTAATTAAAAATAAAAATGAACATATTTAGTAAAATATATTTACACCTCATAGTCCCATCATTAAGGAGCACCACGTCACGTCATTACACTCCCACCGTCCCTTAGAACATACCGGTACATTTTCTTTGTTTCCGATTATTATTGGGAACCGTCTTGTAGTCAAAGGAAAAGTCGCTGGAAACGGCTAGTCCACGATGATAAGTCCAATTACTCATTCAAAGATATGGTAAATAAAATATCTTCAATAAAAAATTCTACGGTTTCACAAATAATAACTCATTCTGCTTGGAATTATTTATGGCTTTTAATATTTAATAAGTCAATTAACGACACTTTATTACTATTCCACCAATACTAAATATTTATATTTCGACTCATCCAGCTCGTACCAGTCCACTAAAAGTATTCTTTGTCTCCACCGATACGGAATACGACGTTTTATTGAAGTCCTGAAATTCAGACAATAATATAAACTGTCACAGCATCAATACAGCGCTACGTTGAAATTAATTTATATTATATTTTTTAATAATACATGTTTAAATAAAAGAGATAATATTAATTGTACTAGGTATATAATACATATATATGTATATATTTTCTATTGAATTATGTTTCTGGTTGCTTGCTGTTATGTAAAAATATATGTTTTACTGAATAGCATAGATAAATGATTTATAATAATCATCAGTCGTCAATATTAAAGAGAATAAAAACAACTTTAAATTAATTTTTCATATTTAATTAATACATTATATAAGACTTACTAATACATATATTAACATTGTTATAAAGGCATTATCAAAACATTCCTCTGCGTCGAGCGGTACCATGTGACCCCTCGAGGGGGCCGGGCGAGGGGCCGGGGGGCCCGGGTCGATAGATGCAACTCTACCGCGCATCCCCTTCGCGCGGGTCGCGGCCCGGACTACTGACCTAGTTTCACTATTGCAGATATAGTTATTGATTAAACGTTGGGAATTTTATAAGATAATTTAATAAAGTTATTTAGTATGTACATAGTTATGAGATCCATCCAAGATTGAAATAAACCCTGGATGATCTCGTAATAACTCAACAAAGAGAATCTAATTCCATGACATTTACGTAAAGATAAAATATATTAATTCGTTCGGATAGATATTATATGTATAATAAAACAGTAACGTAAGAAATCTGTACATATTAATTATTACGAGTTCAGTACAAGACACACAACTTATATAATACTTATTAAAGACGTTGTCTGTTTGTTTATTCGCTCATGACGTTTAAATTACTACACCGTAATTGATAAAATTTGCTATTTTAATAGGTTAACATACAGAAGAACTGATTATAATGATTCTTTTTGAGTTAGTTTATCATCTTGGTGACGTACCGGATTATCAAGCACAAAAATTATAATTGTTATTATCAAAAAAGAGATTATTATTAACAAGTTATAGGAGTTTTCACTTTAATTGTTTTAAAAAAGAATGGATTGTTATAAATTTAAATTAATGATAGTCGGTTTATAATTGAAGTCGAGAGAGGGGCCTGGGGCAGACGCAGTCCTACTAATAACAAATTGCCCCCTTTTCAACAAGGGTTTGCTAACTCATATTTTAAAAAGTATAAACTTAGTAAGAATTTTAGTGGACACATTGCTTAAAGAGGACCTGATTTTCTGTAAAACGAAACCAGTAAAATGAATGATTGCTAGTGTTGAGGCGAGTTCAGCTTGACCCGGTCAGCTTGGAATCCAATAACTATGTGTATCAACAGGCTTGTGACCTCGTTTTTATATTTTGTGGGTCATCCCTGAAGATCCGAGCCCCATCGATCTGATCCAATATTATTATCGAAGATTCTACTTACAACCTGTCTCTGGATTCTATTTTTAGAAAATTGTCTAAGTTTGATGTAAATCTTGAATTATAGATGGATGGATGGATGGATGGATTACGAGTATATCTAGAATCAACTGTTTTCAAGAGCATAAAGCAACGCCAGTGTGGGTAGTTGGACAATTTGAAAAATTGGGACAGTTGGAAATTTTGATGCAGAAAATTTCCAGAATATGGATTAATATTTTTGAATTAGTCTCTAAGATTTAAGGAACTTTATATCCTTGTATCATTCTTGTCAAAACTTAACCGCATACCTGCTCGTGCTGTAACATATATTTAGTAAAACTAACTGTTGCCTGCGACTTAATATCATATCACTATATTACAATAAGTAGCCGAAAGACAGATTAGTTATCTAAAATAACCAAAGTTTTATATTTTGGAATGCGTTTCACAAGGTTTATCGAAACCCTAAATGTAACCATATTTAAAGATACATTATATGACTGCCGTGTAGAGTTTGGAGATATGAGACATCTAAACGATACCCGAATAACGAAATTACTCCTTGTTTCAATTCAAATTAAAAGTGTATCTAAATCAATAATAACATAAATCTTACACAACGACAAAGATTCCACTCAAAGTTGATGGCATATATCTCGCACACCTCATTAACGTAAAACATTTAATTAAATTCAGGATGTAACTTACAGAGTGAAGCCGAGGACACGTCTTAAATGTTTCTACCAAATTTTCATCTAAAACGACCTTCAAATCTTCAACAACAAAATCCAAGTCTAATTTAATACTTACTGTAGTAACTGTACATTTCTGTCTATAATCAACGTTCCCATTTTATTCTGATTTTTTTTTCTGAATAGAAAATCTTTATTGATAAACATTCTCTAAAGCCTGATTTATGAAAAAAAATAAAAAGCTTTATTGACCGAGGAATATGAAATCACTTCCAGATGGAAATTTACATCCAGACGGCCAGCCCGATTGTGGAACAGGTCCTTCGAGGGTACAATGGAACTATTTTTGCGTATGGGCAGACTGGTACTGGAAAGACTTACACCATGGCAGGCAGCAACACTGCTCCAGAGCAGCGTGGAATCATACCCAACTCCTTCGCCCATATATTCAGTCACATCGCAAAAGCTAGAGACGATGAGAAGTGAGTACCACTTAGGCAATATAATCGAATTCTTTTTATATTTGGCAAAAAAATAACTTAATAATGCGAGATAACATATAAAATAATTCAACGATTTCTTATTTTAATCCATAGTTACAAAAAAATATTTACAATTCATTTTAAATTTATCTATATATTTATGCTAGACAGTAATCCATTTCTGAAAGAATACAAATGCATGTTGAAAAAACCGAAATCTGAGTTCTGTATTTGACCTATTTACGAGAAACACATATAAATAATAAACTATGATCCGGATAGTTAATAATATTTAGTCGTCCATGTATAACTTTCAATGTCCATTCCTCATATTAGGTTTCTGGTGTGTGTGACTTATCTCGAGATCTACAACGAAGAGGTACGAGACCTACTCGGCAACAATCCACATCAAAGTCTCGAGGTCAAAGAGCGTCCAGATATCGGCGTCTTTGTCAAAGATCTAACTGGTAAGATGCTTGACCTAGATCGAACATTCTATCTAATATTTGTTTATTGAAGTCTCGTGGTATTGTAACACGTCCACTGTTATAATCTTGACAGAAAGCCAAAATGTTACCGAATAATTCTGATCCTATAACTTCTTAGTATAAAACATTTAAAAGCGCTTCAAGACGAATGAAATGTTTTTTTCCAGGCTACGTAGTCCACAACGCAGACGAGCTGGAGAAGATCATGGCGGTCGGTAATAAGAACAGGCACATAGGTGCCACCGCCATGAACATCGAGAGTTCTAGAAGTCACGCTATTTTCTCTATAACGGTAGAGAACAGCAAGCGAGGGTCGGATGGGAAGATGCATGTGAAGATGGGGAAATTACACCTTGTTGACTTGGCGGTAAGGGTCAATGTGTTTGCTCTAACAAGATAAGTAAGTTTTTTAAAGAGAGGAATCAGAATTTATTTTAAGATTTAATTTTGAAAAAATATTCATCATCACACCTAGTACCGTCACGATAGTTCAGTTGACAGGGCTATGGTATGGTTAAAAAGTCGATAATTTTCGAATATTATATTTATTTATAAATCGTATCGTGTGTAAAAAAAAATGTATATTATTTTCGTAAAATTCCATCAAAAACACTCAATTAAAAATAAAAATATATTTTTATCCAGGGCTCTGAACGCCAGAGCAAAACTCAAGCAACAGGAACCCGTCTGAAAGAAGCCACAAAGATAAACCAATCTCTATCTGTTCTTGGCAACGTGATCTCCGCGCTGGTAGACGGCAAATCTACTCACATTCCCTACAGAAACTCCAAGCTCACTCGTCTGCTGCAGGACTCTCTCGGCGGAAACTCCAAGACCGTTATGGTAAAGTGCTCGTAATGAGCTGACTCCACCAAAGATCTTCCACTGCGATCAAATAAAGTAGCTGTGATTCGTGTAAAGAGTGAGATGGAAATACCCCTCTCTATTTCTTCTCCCTTTTCCCTTCTGTCCTCTTCATCATTTTCAACCATTATCCTGGGCCCAAATATTATAAATCATTTTATAAAAACTATGCATTTCATATTTCATTCTAACTTTCTAAATACTTATGTTATTTTTTTAAAGATATAATTTAAAATACCAAAATTAATATTTATAATTTTGTCCCCTGATTTATTATTTCATAACAGATAGCGACAGTGGGTCCCGCCGAGTCCAACTACGTAGAGACGATCAGCACACTGCGCTACGCCAACCGCGCCAAGAACATCGAGAACAAGACCCACGTCAACAACGAGCCTGGGGACGCACTGCTCACCAGGTACTACTGCACTACACTACACACTAGACACTGCACTACACACTAGACACTAGACACTGCACTACACACTAGACACTGCACTACACACTAGACACTACACTACACACTAGACACTGCACTACACACTAGACACTACACTACACACTACACACTAGACACTGCACTACACACTAGACACTGCACTACACACTAGACATTACACTACACACTAGACACTACACTACACACTAGACACTGCACTACACACTAGACACTAGACATTACACTACACACTAGACACTGCACTACACACTAGACACTGCACTACACACTAGACACTACACTACACACTAGACACTGCACTACACACTAGACACTACACTACACACTAGACACTAGACATTACACTACACACTAGACACTGCACTACACACTAGACACTGCACTACACACTAGACACTACACTACACACTAGACACTGCACTACACACTAGACACTACACTACACACTAGACACTGCACTACACACTAGACACTACACTACACACTAGACACTAGACATTACACTACACACTAGACACTACACTACACACTAGACACTGCACTACACACTAGACACTGCACTACACACTAGACACTGCACTACACACTAGACACTACACTACACACTAGACACTACACTACACACTAGACACTGCACTACACACTAGACACTGCACTACACACTAGACACTGCACTACACACTAGACACTGCACTACACACTAGACACTAGACATTACACTACACACTAGACACTGCACTACACACTAGACACTGCACTACACACTAGACACTACACTACACACTAGACACTGCACTACACACTAGACACTACACTACACACTAGACACTGCACTACACACTAGACACTGCACTACACACTAGACACTAGACATTACACACTAGACACTACACTACACACTAGACACTACACTACACACTAGACACTGCACTACACACTAGACACTGCACTACACACTAGACACTGCACTACACACTAGACACTGCACTACACACTAGACACTAGACATTACACTACACACTAGACACTGCACTACACACTAGACACTGCACTACACACTAGACACTACACTACACACTAGACACTGCACTACACACTAGACACTACACTACACACTAGACACTGCACTACACACTAGACACTGCACTACACACTAGACACTAGACATTACACTACACACTAGACACTGCACTACACACTAGACACTGCACTACACACTAGACACTACACTACACACTAGACACTGCACTACACACTAGACACTGCACTACACACTAGACACTGCACTACACACTAGACACTAGACATTACACTACACACTAGACACTACACTACACACTAGACACTGCACTACACACTAGACACTAGACATTACACTACACACTAGACACTGCACTACACACTAGACACTGCACTACACACTAGACACTACACTACACACTAGACACTGCACTACACACTAGACACTACACTACACACTAGACACTAGACATTACACTACACACTAGACACTGCACTACACACTAGACACTGCACTACACACTAGACACTACACTACACACTAGACACTGCACTACACACTAGACACTACACTACACACTAGACACTGCACTACACACTAGACACTACACTACACACTAGACACTAGACATTACACTACACACTAGACACTACACTACACACTAGACACTGCACTACACACTAGACACTGCACTACACACTAGACACTGCACTACACACTAGACACTACACTACACACTAGACACTACACTACACACTAGACACTGCACTACACACTAGACACTGCACTACACACTAGACACTGCACTACACACTAGACACTACACTACACACTAGACACTACACTACACACTAGACACTACACTACACACTAGACACTGCACTACACACTAGACACTGCACTACACACTAGACACTGCACTACACACTAGACACTGCACTACACACTAGACACTGCACTACACACTAGACACTGCACTACACACTAGACACTACACTACACACTAGACACTGCACTACACACTAGACACTGCACTACACACTAGACACTGCACTACACACTAGACACTGCACTACACACTAGACACTGCACTACACACTAGACACTGCACTACACACTAGACACTGCACTACACACTAGACACTGCACTACACACTAGACACTGCACTACACACTAGACACTGCACTACACACTAGACACTACGTAAAAAATGAAAAAAGAATACGAAATTGATTATAAATATATTTCAGATTCCAACAAGAAATAGATCAGCTCAAGAAACAACTGGAAGAGAACATCAACGGTAAAACATACCTGTTAATATATATATTCAACTCGCACCTACAAAATAAATATACTGTAGAGGCGAATAAGGAACTTACTTAAACATTACACTGAAGGTTATATTCTGACTTAACAGAAAATATATATAATAATATATTTAGTGATATTCTTTAAACACTCAAACTTGAATTACTAATTTATTACTAAAAGCAATTAAATTTGAGGAAAACAATAACTGTGATTGTATCTTTAATGACAGAGCTGGAAGAAGAGGGAGGTGAAGAAGAACTGTCCGAAGTGTCCGATGACACCCTTACTGATTCCGAGCTGGATGTACTGGATCCAGAGGAGAGGAAGATGAAGAGGAAATTGCGGAGGGAGGAGAAGGTTTGTTTTCTAGCCGTTAATTAATACATGTTTGGTCCTTTTTTGATTACTTATGCAATGTTTTGGAAGTCAATACTATCTGAAGTTACCATTTCTTACTTTAACCATTAAAGGTTGAAGTTAAGATAAAAGTATATGCTCTAGAATGTAAACTATAACTTTGCTTTGAATATTATAGCTCATTCAAATGAATTAAATATAATAAATGTACTTGTTGATCTTTTAATAATATAATGTTGTTTTGATAGGAAAAGCTCAACCAAGAGAAGGTCCATCTCGCGAGGAAGGTGCTGGAAGAGAAGAAGGCTGAATTACAGAGAACTAAGTGAGTACAAACATACAAACACACGACGCTTATGTTACAGTCATATTTTTTAACTACTTATATTTTAGTTACTATGTTTTTTTGTTCCATTTGTAAGTCATATAGTGACGTCCGTTGAATTTAAAACACGTAAGAGTATTACGTTGGTACAATAACTGCGCGGTCTAATGTCTTCAACGTTGTTTGTATATCGCCTCTTACAAATTTTCCTCATACTTAAGCAATAATCGTAGCCTCAAGTACTCTTAAACAACTGCTTCAAAAACGATTTTTAAAGCAATACCGGCAGAAATCTGAACCAAAGTAGCTTTTGTTCATCTGTGTTGGTTTTGCGGCTGAAGTGAGTTACCGGTTGCAACTTTCTATTTCGAATAAATAAGTACGCATGTTAGGAGGCATATTCTGCCTGGACCTGGGTACAGGCGTAAGTAAGTTATTAGTTGTTAGAGTTGAGATCAAATAAAATGAGTATTGATGGACTTATTAGAAATTTTCTTAGTTATCAATGCCTGTTCTCGTCTCTTGTTACATACTCAATATGCGTTCTTGATCAGGTTGAATAACGTTTTAACGCAATATAAAAAAAACAAAGACAGAACACAAAGAAATGGCATTTACTAAGTTTTGAACCTCCTTTGATTTAGTAGATTTAATTCTTCTTTCAATATTTCCAATTAGCGTATCGTCCAAATATAATGGTGATCCTATTAATTTTAGCTTCTATGAGAATGGTTTTCATTGTTCAATGGAAGGCAGATTTGCTTAACAGAATGGCTTCGGTTAAGTTCATGCTGCCCTGCCCCTCGCGGGAGTCAGGATTGCAGTAAAACGCCATAATTGCTCGGATATTGAAATTTGGTAATAACCAGATACCAAGTCAAATGTCGTATAATATAATGTAAATAAGGTATTCCCTGCAAGTAACTCCAACTGATAGTCCACTAGTGTATTCAAAGGGATATTTTTTGGTATATTTATTTTCGGGGCACCGTAATCTATGTCTAAGTGTTTGTCACTGACTGTCTTTTTCAAAGTCTTTTTTCATTATATTGTTTAATAATAAGTTTTCAATATTAGCTTAGTTGGGGGCAACTTACAAATGCTATATTATAATAATGGAATCCCGGCCTCTACGAGGAGGTACTTTTCTACATAAATATTCTCGTTTACTTCAGTCTTAGACCTTAAACTACGGCGTTAGGCGTTATCGTAAATTAGAACGTCTATAAGACCCTGTGTCATTTTTTATATTCTTTGTATCATGTCCGCCCTCACCAGGAGGCAACAGGAGGAACTGCGCGACAAGCTGCGTCGTCTGGAGTGCAAGGTGCTGGTGGGCGGCGAGGACCTGCTGGAGCGCGCCGACTGCCAGCGTCGCCTACTGGCTACTGCCGCCGTGGAGCTGGAGGCTCGCGCCAGGAACGAACAGCGCCTGCGGGACGACCTGCTCAAGAAGGAGGTTGGCCGGAGCAAACTGTTTCTTTTCAACTTTTTCTCTTTTTATTCTATGCCCCTTTTTTATGACTCAAATTAGTCTCATATGTTTCAATCAACTAATCAATTGGACTTACATCAAAATCAAATCAATCAATCAGACTCAATTCAATATCAAATCAATCTCAATAATTCCATAACTGTGCTCGTTGTTCCCAGTTAACAATAGACGACATAAAATTACATCTGTCACTCAAGTGTATCAAAAGAGAGATATTACAACTTGAACTGCGATTGCAAAGCTTTGATTTTATTTTCTTACATATTTACCAAAGTCATGCTGACGTCATTTCTTGACATTTATCTGAAATGTGTACAGTAGCTTTTTACATTTTGTTGATACAAAAAAATAAGATGATTGCTTTTCCCTATCTTTATACACTGAATACTAGGAACGGTCATTTGTACCACCACAATACCGAAGTTCGGTTTTAAATTAGTCATTGAACCTGTTTAGATCTTTGCCCTTAAATACATAAAATCGTTTCTTAATTTCTCACAACAAATTACCAACTTGGTAAATTGCTAGGTGACCTGAGCTTCAATCTAGAACTGTAGAGCTATTATGAATGTCGGACGTCTATAAAATATCGATATTTGAAGGCGGAGCGTCTGGATCTGGAAGAGCGCTACTCAAGTCTGCAGGAGGAAAACGCGGCAAAGAGCCGCAAGCTGAAGCGTGCGGTGCAGCTGCTGGGGTCCGCCAAAGCCGAACTGGCGGACCAACAGCGGGAACAGCAGCGGGAGATGGAGGGCATCCTGGACGGGGTCAGGGTGCTGCGGAGGGAGCTGCAACTGGCCGATCTGGTGCTAGACGCCTACATACCCAGAGAGTATCAGGTGAGAAGAGCTGTTGACGACAATAGAACTATATCTCTCGACAGTTGACCTGCGACGCTGCTCCTCGATCTCCCTCACACTGTCACATAATGCCCGAACGGGATAAACGTTTTTTTAATATATGAAGTTTTCTTCGTCAGGCGCTGATAGAGCAGTACGTCCACTGGAACGAGCAGCTCGGCGAGTGGCAGGTCCGGTGTGTCGCCTACACTGGAAACAACATGGCGCCTGGGCCCCCTCCCGCCCGTACGCACGTAAGTTCCCGAGGTAGATTATGTGTCATCATCCTATAGGAAGTCGTTGATAATAATGCTTGCCGTCCCCAGTCGGAGCCCCCGGATCTATCTGATCGCTACCTGTCGTACGCGTCGGCGTCGGGCCGCGCCTCGCGCCTCGCCCGCGCGCCCTCCGCCGTCCCGCGCCCGCACACCGCACACACGCGCGCGCACCGCCACTGACGCACACACGCACGGACACCTACACTATGCCAACTACCACGACGCACACAAACATACAAAACATCACACTGATTATAATTGTACATTGGACAAATACTCTCGTTCTCAGAACACACAACATATACCAAATTTTAAGGACAAAAAAAAAATTACATATTCATATAAAAACATATTATGTCAAACCTAGACACGACCGCGCCGTGACCTTCTTTTCAAAACGTACAGCTCTCTATTTATTAAATTAATTATTTAAACTAGTCACATTCCAATGTATTCATAAATTTAACCAGTATTAATATTATAAATATGCATATTTTACATTTATTTGTTTTGTGATTTAGTTTTATTTGCTTTTATGAAATAAACTTTTTAAATATATCATATTTTTGTTTTATTTTACAATCTAGGGATGTTTTTGTAAACACTCAATTTACTACAGCGCCATCTAGTAACGGAATATATAGAACTAAACATTTATAAGATTCTGAAAGTTGTATATAATGTGCAAAAAGTTTTGATTTTATTAATAAGTTATATAAAGTAACAGACGATAAATACTACATTATTTTAATTATATTATTTTTGTATCAGCCACATAGATTAAGATTTTGGATTTTTGCATAAAAAATAACCACAAAATTGTTTTAATTAGTTAGTAACAAAATTTTAAGCCATGACTTTAATCGGTGCCATCTTAAAAAAAGTGAACTCAAAAGAATCAATTAAAAAAAGACTTACATCCCCGCCTCCGGAAATAGAGGAATCTATTTCACTGATGACAACAAGGAGACGTCCGTTTAAGGTTACTAAAGAAAATTATTTTTTCAATATACATCTTTCTTAGTATTAAATTTTACCCTTATAATATAATATTTAAAACCGATATAGTCTATATGTTTTATGATAGCTGACATGACAAAATGTTTCGCGTAAATGGTATGACATAATTAGCTAATATAATGAGAAAGAATGTTACGAGTATGAATGTGGAGGTAAATAAGACAAGAGGAATCTAAGAGAAGACTTTGTGGGAGATAATTTGATTATATTGGTGTGAGCCCTGATTTGACAGCTGACACATATGGAAGGAGCTAACATGCGCATCGACACGAAATAAATAATATAAGACTAGAATAATGATTATACTAAAATATAGTTTTAATATGGGTACTATAATAACATATGTGATATCGTATTGTTAAATATCTTCAGTATGGCCACATCAAAGCAGCTGTGGACAACTCCTCTCCGACATACGACTCTGCTCAGATGTTTCGTTTTTTGCCCAAATGGCGGCGCTGTACTAAGGATATATATGTGGAAAATGCGAAAATGTTGATGGCTATTCGGTCCGTTTACTTAAGTGGAGTATGTCTTTAAGGTATATAAATAACCAATAATATATTTGTTAAAGTGTATTACAATTTAGTTTTAATCCTAGGGTAAAGTGGACAGTCATTGGACAAAAACACCGAATCCCCCTAGACATAATTACGAATGGAGAATAAATTCCTACAAGAATATAATGAAAGAAAATAGTGAAATTGTGAAGCGACTTAAGATTACTGTAAGAAGTTATTGTTTTAATGCAAACTTTGAACTTAACTTGTAACTGATATTCTAAGATCTTTAGTGATGTAAGCTCTTCCGATTTCAAAATAGGATATTTTATAAGGTACTAATTAAAACTTATTAAGAAATTAATATTTAAAAATAATGGCAGGGTCCACGAGTGGTGTCAACTAAATGTCTCCAGCGAGACTGGGAACGTAACAAACATGAGATGACGCTACTGGCGCGTACTAAGTTTACTTTATTTCCCATTACACGAGTAGATGTTATGGAGGATTTAGCTTTTAAATCACCAGAGGGAGTTACAAGACCTAGGTTAGAATTGGACATTATTTTGTAGATGTTTTTTAATTATATCAAAATACTTTAAATCATATCTTTTATTTTTCTATTTATTTATTATATTCAAATATATTGTATATTGATATTTATTATAAGTGATGCTAAATAGCACAAACTAAAAAGAATTGAGGTCAGAGAAAAAATATTTTGGGGTCGATCCACATCACTGCAATAAATTATTAAAACTTTGTTTTTACTCTATGAGGAGAAACCGGATGGAAATTATATTTTAAACTTTTTGAGAGAACCGGTCAATGTTATGACGTATCAGGTGGTGTACAGGGTGTACTTGAAAGTGGGCGTGAAGGGAGGCCCGGGCGCCTCGCTGTGTGCGGAGTTGTTCTCGGACGTAAGCCCGCAGACGTGCCAGCTGTTCCTGACGCTGCTGAAGGGAGACGGACTCGGTCACGGATACGTTGGAACACGGTTTTTTAGGTAAAGTGCCAGTATACCTGTTTTATATATATCTATGTGTCTCTGTTTAATGTACGTTTTTAGTGTTCTAGTCAAGTCATTTTATAGGTTGCTGCATAATATTTAAAAAAGTAAATATCAATGTATATTTCAAATTTTGTGCTCAGCTTGTGTCAAAGCTGAGACCTAGAGGTTAAATGATAAATTGATAGGTGGGGATTTTAATAATAGCTAACGAACAATCAGCTTTTACTAAATTGTCATTCTTGATGATTGCTTTTAGAAATTAAGATTAATGGACTACTAACTGTAATTGGACGTACACGGTAACGATGAAGATAAAAACACTTACCGATTTGAAAACATCATTATATATTTACAACAGATTATAACTCACCTAGCCTATTTATAAATCCCATACTGCCTGTTATTACGATGAAACTATCAATGTCACGTCCAAATTGTCAAAGATGACAAAATTAAGTGGCTATGTTGAAATTGATTTTATGGCTCATATTGTTTTTTACAAGCATATTTTTATTTTTAATTCTGATAAACATTCAGGTGATCGATATTAATAAATTGGAAGATGTTAGTTTCGGATTCGGGAGTAACTGGAAATGACATATTGGTAAAAATCGTCAGTCCCGAGGGACAAATGTTCACTGCATACTTTTCTGAAGATACACTTATAGAAGAAGTTAAGAACCGCGCCACAGATTACTTTTATCCCAATGGAGAAACTGGAGCTGGACGTTTTAAAATCGTGCGTGTATGCGATACGACAACTCTTCACGATTTTCTGACCCTGGGGCAGGAACAAGTGACGATGTACGAAGAGATGCTCTTGATAGAAAGACGTATTCCCGAAGCTGGGATACTTTGGGATTTAGGAGCAGTTCGAGCTCCTCAACACGGGGCTATAACAGCTGCGACGGCCGCTCTCCCCGATCCCCAAAACACAGTTCGACAACCAAACTTACAGTCACTGTTATCAACAAACGAGTTATCATACGAGTTGAAAAAGATCTTGATATCACTCATAGAAGCGGGAGCTCGATTAGCTGCATCAGGGTGGAACTATGAACTGACTTTGGCTCAATTAACAGCAGCTTTGGAAGAACCCAGAAAGCCTCAACCAATTGTAGTTCAAGTAATAACCCCAGAAGAAATAGCAGCACGGCTGAATACTACTGAGGTGAACAGCTTATCCACGGACGGTTCAAACAGCGGAGATGAATTATATAAACGTGCTCAACATCTACAGCGATTTTTAGAAAGATTTCGTGAATGGAGAATGAAAATAATGGATCCGCCAAACCCAGAGGCCATGGCAACCCTTAAAGATCTCGGATTTTCTTTTGAAGATTCAGATAAGGCATTGCGTTCTACCGGCTGCAACGTGCCAGCTGCGGCTTCGTGGCTGATGGGAGAACGGGGCTCTAGTGTGTTCGAATTAATCAATGGCTTACCGGACGGTCTAATTTTGCAGACTTTGTTGAAACAGCCGCAGATTCAGAGAGGATTACTGAACACCAGAATGCTAATTGCGTTTATTGCGATGGTTGGACAGACGGGTAGTGCCTCCCTTTGGTTGAATTCTCCGCATGGCAGTCCTTTGCTGTCACAAATATCGAGAACGTACCATTCTGAGAAATACTGCCTCGCCGTTAATCAATTCTCTGAAAGACAAGAACAGGTTTCGACTCCATCAACTTCGCGGCAAAGAAAATGATTATTTTGTCGATTTCATATTATTTATTTTGGTTTTGTTTGTTATCAAATCGATCTGTTATATGTTAATATATTTTTACATCAATAATACATGATCATTTTCACATTTTCAATTTTCTGTCGGTTTTTCTCAATGGACCTACGATGTAGCCGTGCGGCTAGAATGTGGTTAGAGTATATGTTATAGAAATTATAACTTATACTGTGCTCATATTATATTTAGTCATAAATTGTGAGATGTGATGATCATAAAACGGTAACCTGCCAGCTGCCTTATAATTACTATGGGATAATATACATACAAGAAATTAGTGCAGTCTTATCGTCGGAGGATGCACCTACGCCGGATTCTATCTGACGAAGAATTTTATTCTTGGTTAATCGATATTTCTCGTGGTAATTTAGGAGGGTAACAGTTAATTTGAATGGTACCTCTGACTTGCAGCTTGGGGAGAGGGACGGCGGATTTGGATTTAAGATGACAAGGATAAAGTGTATAGAATTCGGCGCTCTGCTATTAAAGGGTCATACGGTCAAGCCAACTCGAATAAGACTTACAGTCAATTGGCTAGACTTTGCCACAATAAAGTTCTCTATTTTAGGAAAGTACCCCATCTATACTGGTCGGGGGGAGACGTAATATACAACGCGGGAGTTGGCTGCTACGCGCAGCGCGGCCGGCTCGCTCCCATCGGCGCTGAGAACTATCACTTCTCGCACTCCATGCCTGGTATTAGTTAAAAAGTCATAAATAAATACATAGGTATTTAAATATTTGTATTGTTCCACGTCAGCTAATGTTTGCGAATTTACAATAGATGGCGCGGTTAATCGTTCATTCGTTTACGTATATTTTGACAAGCCATTACACAAGATAATAATACTTATGTGTTCTTTCAATTATAGCTTTTAGAAATATTGTTTCAAGTAACTTCTAATTTATATGAATATAATACAGTAAATAACTTTATGACAGGACTACTATCTATGCAAGTGACTAAAGACGACGAGATGTGTGGGATTTTTAATATTACCTTCAAACCATTGCCGCAATTTGATTTACGAAACGTGGTTTTTGGCAGAGTTAGTAACTAAATAACAATTATATGTTCCGTTAACAAAATGAGTCTTTTGGATTCCACATTACTTGTCATTGAAAAGACGGGGGCCGAGTTCGATTCCGGACATAAACCAGCTAATACTCTGAGGGTCCTTAAAAGAGAAATGAATTTCTGTAAATCTTCTTTTATTTATTAATGTTTTATTTTTCAGATAATTCGACCATGTCACACTTACGACGCGATACGAACACTAGCAGGCAGCGCACACCCCGTTCTCGAGATTCAGTCCGCAAAATTTAAGGTCAATAACAGCTGGGTGTATGGAACCAGAAATACTCAAATTCGGTCTATTCAACCGATACATGTGCCACGTCCTGTTCAATAATAATGTATATTTTTAATACAAAATTCAGTATTTTATTTATATTTCTATATTCCCAACTGTAATTCAGATGGATCACATAGTTCTTATATCCTAATACGTATTTCTTTATAATTATATACTTTATATTTCATTATAAAATCTTGGTGACGCCGATTTTAAATGCTGCGTTATTTATAAGAACTTCTCAGGAGAAATATTCTCAGGTATATTGTTGTTTCATCATCCAGACCGGACATATTCCTGTACTCTAGACTAGCGATGGGCGATAACTGCTAAAAACAATCGAATTATTCGATTGTTGAAACTAGTTGTTAGCAGCCGATAAGTATATAAGTCAGTCGCTTGTTATACTACTAATTACTAAATGAAGAGCGCGCGCTGCGGTCGCGGGGAGCGAGTGACGACTAGTACTCGTCGGCTGTTCGAGTAACTACTTACTACTAGTTGTTAGCGCGCGTATTACTAAATAGTAAATACTAATTGTTATTACTAACAGATAGCGCGCGTGAGTTCGGTGCGCTGCGATACTAACTAGTAGCTTCTAGTAAATAGTTAAATAATATTCAGTCTGGCTGCGTCTGATATTATTATTTACAACTGCAGTTACACTTGGTATTAAAGGAGTTTCTTACTAACTGTTACTTGGTGAATAGTAAAACAACAGTAAAGTATTTGGAAAAATATGTTTTCATTATTCGAATTATCTTTTTCCTAGTACATAAAATTAGTGAAAAGATTAAAAGAGATCTAACATTACATTTAACTTTTCAATATTTTCTTCGCGATTTTTTACAAAGATATCCCACACTAACTATTTTATTAGCGTCGTCTAAAGCAAGTATAAGCGGCGCTCGTGACCTTGCCCAAAACAAATAAAAAATCAACTAATTACTAAAGAATAAAGAAATTAAATTCGAAACAATGGACGCAACACCGCCGCACGCACACCAGCAACATTACTCACCCACACTCACGTGCCACGTGACCTTGTAGTCGTATAAGTGCCCCGCAGCGATATTCACCGCACGTATGTATAGATCAAAATTAGTAATAAAAATAGTAGTTCGTCGATTGTTATTCAAATAATCATGGCGGTGAACTATTAAATCGACAATCGAATACGCAGTAGAAAAATTATCGATTCATTCGATTGTTTTTTACGCAACAATCGCCCATCGCTAATGTGGACAGTTGGGGCACGTGATACTTGTGGAGCTTACTGTTCCGTGGGAAACTAACATCCCCAAAGATCACACAATTATAGTAAACAAGTATTACGAAATGACCAGGAATAGGAATTGTATGTCAGTATTAATAGTTATGGACTATTGTATGTTAGTATTAATAGACTATGAACTATTGTATGTTAGTATTAATAGTCTATGGACTATTGTATGTTAGTATTAATAGTCTATGGACTATTGTATGTTAGTATTAATAGTCTATGGACTATTGTATGTTAGTATTAATAGTCTATGGACTATTGTATGTTAGTATTAATAGTCTATGGACTATTGTATGTTAGTATTAATAGTCTATGAACTATTGTATGTTAGTATTAATAGTCTATGGACTATTGTATGTTAGTATTAATAGTCTATGAACTATTGTATGTTAGTATTAATAGACTATGGACTATTGTATGTTAGTATTAATAGACTATGAACTATTGTATGTTAGTATTAATAGTCTATGGACTATTGTATGTTAGTATTAATAGTCTATGGACTATTGTATGTTAGTATTAATAGTCTATGGACTATTGTATGTTAGTATTAATAGTCTATGGACTATTGTATGTTAGTATTAATAGTCTATGGACTATTGTATGTTAGTATTAATAGTCTATGAACTATTGTATGTTAGTATTAATAGTCTATGGACTATTGTATGTTAGTATTAATAGTCTATGAACTATTGTATGTTAGTATTAATAGACTATGGACTATTGTATGTTAGTATTAATAGTCTATGAACTATTGTATGTTAGTATTAATAGTCTATGGACTATTGTATGTTAGTATTAATAGACTATGGACTATTGTATGTTAGTATTAATAGTCTATGAACTATTGTATGTTAGTATTAATAGTCTATGGACTATTGTATGTTAGTATTAATAGACTATGGACTATTGTATGTTAGTATTAATAGTCTATGAACTATTGTATGTTAGTATTAATAGTCTATGGACTATTGTATGTTAGTATTAATAGTCTATGGACTATTGTATGTTAGTATTAATAGACTATGGACTATTGTATGTTAGTATTAATAGTCTATGAACTATTGTATGTTAGTATTAATAGTCTATGGACTATTGTATGTTAGTATTAATAGACTATGGACTATTGTATGTTAGTATTAATAGTCTATGGACTATTGTATGTTAGTATTAATAGACTATGGACTATTGTATGTTAGTATTAATAGACTATGGACTATTGTATGTTAGTATTAATAGACTATGAACTATTGTATGTTAGTATTAATAGACTATGGACTATTGTATGTTAGTCTATGAACTATTGTATGTTAGTATTAATAGACTATGGACTATTGTATGTTAGTATTAATAGTCTATGGACTATTGTATGTTAGTATTAATAGTCTATGGACTATTGTATGTTAGTATTATTAGTCTATGGACTATTGTATGTTAGTCTATGAACTATTGTATGTTAGTATTAATAGACTATGGACTATTGTATGTTAGTATTAATAGTCTATGAACTATTGTATGTTAGTATTAATAGTCTATGGACTATTGTATGTTAGTATTAATAGTCTATGGACTATTGTATGTTAGTATTAATAGTCTATGGACTATTGTATGTTAGTATTAATAGACTATGGACTATTGTATGTTAGTATTAATAGTCTATGGACTATTGTATGTTAGTATTAATAGTCTATGAACTATTGTATGTTAGTATTAATAGACGATGAACTATTGTATGTTAGTATTAATAGTCTATGGACTATTGTATGTTAGTATTAATAGACTATGAACTATTGTATGTTAGTATTAATAGTCTATGGACTATTGTATGTTAGTATTAATAGTCTATGGACTATTGTATGTTAGTATTAATAGACTATGGACTATTGTATGTTAGTATTAATAGTCTATGGACTATTGTATGTTAGTATTAATAGTCTATGGACTATTGTATGTTAGTATTAATAGACTATGGACTATTGTATGTTAGTATTAATAGACTATGGACTATTGTATGTTAGTATTAATAGTCTATGGACTATTGTATGTTAGTATTAATAGACTATGAACTATTGTATGTTAGTATTAATAGACTATGAACTATTGTATGTTAGTATTAATAGTCTATGGACTATTGTATGTTAGTATTATTAGTCTATGGACTATTGTATGTTAGTCTATGAACTATTGTATGTTAGTATTAATAGTCTATGGACTATTGTATGTTAGTATTAATAGACTATGGACTATTGTATGTTAGTATTAATAGACTATGGACTATTGTATGTTAGTATTAATAGTCTATGGACTATTGTATGTTAGTATTAATAGACTATGAACTATTGTATGTTAGTATTAATAGACTATGAACTATTGTATGTTAGTATTAATAGTCTATGGACTATTGTATGTTAGTATTAATAGTCTATGGACTATTGTATGTTAGTATTAATAGTCTATGGACTATTGTATGTTAGTATTAATAGTCTATGGACTATTGTATGTTAGTATTAATAGTCTATGGACTATTGTATGTTAGTATTAATAGACTATGAACTATTGTATGTTAGTATTAATAGTCTATGGACTATTGTATGTTAGTATTAATAGACTATGGACTATTGTATGTTAGTATTAATAGACTATGGACTATTGTATGTTAGTATTAATAGTCTATGGACTATTGTATGTTAGTATTAATAGTCTATGGACTATTGTATGTTAGTATTAATAGACTATGGACTATTGTATGTTAGTATTAATAGTCTATGGACTATTGTATGTTAGTATTAATAGTCTATGGACTATTGTATGTTAGTATTAATAGTCTATGGACTATTGTATGTTAGTATTAATAGTCTATGGACTATTGTATGTTAGTATTAATAGTCTATGGACTATTGTATGTTAGTATTAATAGTCTATGGACTATTGTATGTTAGTATTAATAGTCTATGGACTATTGTATGTTAGTATTAATAGTCTATGGACTATTGTATGTTAGTATTAATAGTCTATGAACTATTGTATGTTAGTATTAATAGTCTATGAACTATTGTATGTTAGTATTAATAGACTATGGACTATTGTATGTTAGTATTAATAGTCTATGGACTATTATATGTTAGTATTAATAGTCTATGGACTATTGTATGTTAGTATTAATAGTCTATGGACTATTGTATGTTAGTATTAATAGTCTATGGACTATTGTATGTTAGTATTAATAGTCTATGGACTATTGTATGTTAGTATTAATAGTCTATGGACTATTGTATGTTAGTATTAATAGTCTATGGACTATTGTATGTTAGTATTAATAGTCTATGGACTATTGTATGTTAGTATTAATAGTCTATGGACTATTGTATGTTAGTATTAATAGTCTATGGACTATTGTATGTTAGTATTAATAGTCTATGGACTATTGTATGTTAGTATTAATAGTCTATGGACTATTGTATGTTAGTATTAATAGTCTATGGACTATTGTATGTTAGTATTAATAGTCTATGGACTATTGTATGTTAGTATTAATAGTCTATGGACTATTGTATGTTAGTATTAATAGTCTATGAACTATTGTATGTTAGTATTAATAGTCTATGGACTATTGTATGTTAGTATTAATAGTCTATGGACTATTGTATGTTAGTATTAATAGTCTATGGACTATTGTATGTTAGTATTAATAGTCTATGGACTATTGTATGTTAGTATTAATAGTCTATGAACTATTGTATGTTAGTATTAATAGTCTATGGACTATTGTATGTTAGTATTAATAGTCTATGGACTATTGTATGTTAGTATTAATAGTCTATGGACTATTGTATGTTAGTATTAATAGTCTATGGACTATTGTATGTTAGTATTAATAGTCTATGGACTATTGTATGTATGTTAGTATTTATTATAGTATATTATTAAGAATGTACTAGTAGGTAGTCGTAAAATAAAACAATATATAAATGACACAGTATATTAAAGAAACAAAAAGTAATAGTGTAGAATAAACGTAACAATACAAGAGGACTTACATTTAAATAGGTTTTATATCAGTTTATTTGTAATTATGTCCTTTTAGAGATGGATTATTATATATTTTCTTATCAATCCATCAGTTCATCAAATACTTAATGAAATTACCAAAATTACATTCAATTTGAACATAATCTTTACTATTTTTTTGTAGTGTAAAGTATTTAGTATGTTTATTATAAACAACTATTTTCTTAACAGAATAATCAGAGTGAGAGTATGTCGTCCTCTCTCGTCTTGTTCTTTAGGTACTTGAAGATTTTCCTGCGAAAATAAAAACAAAACTCAACGTCATTATAAGCAGTATTAGCAAACTAACAACTCTAATATAATAAAGATATGAATGAAGAGTTCTTTCATTCCAACGCAGCAATCACTCGAACTAGCGATCTGGATAAAAATAATGTTTACATTCTATAACAAAAGCACAAACAAACTATTTTATTATAGATATATTATAACACATTTAACATTAACGAGCACTCTAAAATAATAAACCTCACATGGGTATAATGTTTGTTCAGGAGCCATCATTCAAAACGTGACTGAAATATTGTGTCTTTGGTTTTTCATTTTACTGTATTTTTACAGACCACAGAGTAGTGTGAATATTACGATTTAGCCACAATTTTTGACCTTGAAAATGAGTAATGATCTCTAGGACCTATTTCGGCCATGGCGACCACTTCGACTTCTAATTAAGTCAGCGCTCGAGCGCCCGAAGATCGCTATTGTAGTCAGTTTTAGCAGTAAAGTCCCACGTACAGTGTGACACGTGAGTTTACCAGCGACGTAATAATAGTCAATACGCACGCCAAATATCATGACCGATGGTTTCATAATAGTTTTAATACGTTTGCGTCGACCACGAGCTAATTGACGATGGCAGCACGAACGGGCAGGGACGAGCATTTTTTTAGGGCCCCTCGGCTGAGCGTGGACAGCGATCTTCACTGATTAGGGTTGCTTTCTCATCCCAGGTGCTGCCGAATTCACATGGTCGCCCCAATTTGCAATGCGAAAGCGACCACAACTTGTACCGAAACCACTGGAACTGCCTCTGTGCAGAAATCAGACAAAGGCAAGCTTGCTTCACGCCAAATCTCTCTACTTCCAAAATATCGCCACAGGGCATAACGTCATCGGAGTCCATTTATTTTTTTACTTTTATACAAAACATTCTTTCATTGTGTTAGCTACCACCAGCTCGAAAAATTAATTGCCACTGACCTGAGAAGAACTGACAAAAGAAACTCAGCGGACCTCTCATATGATTTTTTTAAATCATCGTCAGCGATATAACTACATTATATAGAAATACTCTAAATAAATGCTGTAACAGCCTGGCAGCGAGCGCTTCACGCCCACGGAGCATCATCCTCTAAATATCAACCACACCCAGCGCTTCCTCATTTAAAAGTACATTAATTTGTACCTGTCTTATATTTCATGTCGAAATTCTTATAAGTTTCTTGTCTCTTTGTTATGCAGTAGCAGTAGGTTGTTAGCACTGACCCAATGTACTGACTATTCTAAAGAGAGCCTTGTTTACATCGTCGTACATTACCTGATGCCGTTTTACTTTAAATATTAAAGAAGTATCATCAGCAAACAATACTATCTCATTATGTTTGTCTACAAAAGTAGGCAGATCATTTATATAAACAAGAAAGAGAAATGGGCCTATAATTGAGCCCTAAGAAACCCCAATATCAATCGGAACCTCAGAAAATAGAAAATCTCCCCTTCTTCGATTCAGTGGAGGCAGTGTCCGGCCGATGGTAACTACCAGTGCCCTCTACTTTCACCCTAGACCATCCACCTATTACATTTCTGAGTCGCCGAGTCCGAAAAACCCTCTAGCACTACCCGCATTGGGTTGCCAATCTCGCCGAAACAGACTTTGTACTTGTTAAGCAGGCGAGAGCTGCTTCTTTAGGACCCAGGAGCGAAGAGAACTGATAATGGAAATGGAGAAAGAAAAGAAATGAAATGAATGAAAGAATGGAATTTCTGTTTGGTAGACGTGGACTCTATACTTTAAGGAATTCGCCAGTTTTCAAGGTCAAATAGTGGGGCTAAATGAAATACGACAAGTGATATCTGCAATTATTAAAGGGACATATGTGTGCAAGCCTGTGTGTAAGAGCAGTGTGTTTGTGTGTTTATATATAACTACCATATGGCGGCAGGAGCGTGTCCCCAGTCACGCGGCAACGTCCGCACGAGGCGGTCGAGCGCGGGCACGGCGCCGCCGTCGGTCAGCACGGCCACCGCGCGAGCGTCCGTCACGCGGGGCCACGCCTCCTCGCCCTCTTCTGTCACCAGCTCGATGCGCATGTGCACCTCCCACACCGCGCGGAGGGGGATGTTCGCCACCTGGTGGTCGTCGAATGTCATTGAGAAATATATATATTGTCGATGATCAACCACCAATCAGGATTCGCCATAAAACGATTAAACAAACAACAAACCCGACCTTCAGCGAAACGTCCCCCTCATCTCCGAAGGTCAGCGCGAGGCGGGCGCGGGCGTCGCGCAGCGTGCGCGCCCAGCGCAGCGCCAGCCGCGCCTGCGACCAGCAGCGCACCAGCAACGCAGGCACGCCGCCAGCCGTGGAGCACTGCACCGGCAAACAGCCCTCTCTCGCGCCCTGCGCCGACGCACCGCGCGTACTCGTGCAGTGCACCGAGTGACGCATGGCGCGGCAGGCGAGGCCCACCGCCAGCCGCGCGAGCGGATCGCGCTCCTCTGGTTTATGATATTGTTTTTAATTCTTTTGACACGAGATAGAAATGAGAGACATCCCCCGAAAATTGCCGCTGCTTTGGCCCCACATAACAAAATGTCTACAGTATCCCTAAGTGACGTATCCGAAACGTCCTCTCCTCCTCCGTCTTACACAGAAAATATCCGTATCACCGGGTCCTAAACTCACCGTTCACGATAGGCTCCACGACGAGCGAAAGGATAGCCGTGTCCGCCCTCACGCGCGACCTGGACGCGTTGTGGTGCGTGTGAGCGAGACGAATGATAATGCGAATACGCGATCGAAGGAGACGGAACATCCAAACGTCGCCGGATGAAGACTCCCATTCGCAGTCACGTGAGCTGGAGACAGTTATTGTTAATGAATCAGATAAATTTTGTTTAGTAATAACTCGGATTTAAATAAAATATCACTGTTATATATTTCTTATTTAAAAAAAAGAACAAACAAACTAAACAACATTCAGTTGAACCCATTAGGAAACCTTTCTTACGAAAGTTTCTATTGGCATCTCTACGTGTTCCCGAGAGAGTCCTGTAAGGCGGTAATATACAGGACAACGAATTTGTCATCATGACAATGAATGTTGGGTTTATCCCACGAAAATGTAACAACAAGTAACACAGTTTGGAGATTCGATTCGATTAAGCAACCATATATTCATACATACATAAAAGAAAGCATACCCCATAAATGGAAGCGTATCAATCTTCGCTACGACATTCGCACTGGAGTTGCAGTCTTCAATTAAATTCTTGGAACTCTGCTCGTTGACAAACTCCGGCTGCCAGTTCATTTTTGATATATTACTCCCCACAGGTGATATCATTTGAGAGCCAGCGCTGCTGATATCTTGCCTTTCTTTCGTATACCTGCTGCTTGTATAAGACGCCACTATATCTAGACTGCTCAGACCGCATATGGTCTGCGAAATGGTGTCAATATCTAAAATTGAGGATGTGTTAACGGCTTCCAATATCTTTTTCGTCAGAGTTTTATTTTTGAAGTCTTGAGCCGTAGGCTTTGTTAAAAGTGTCTGCACTGTACTTCTCGATTTAAATTTATCTGGACTGCTCTTATGTTTCGGTGATTTTCTTACATCTAGCTTTTCTTGATTGACTATTTCATTTATTTGAGGACTCTTTGAAATTTTTTGCATTTTGCTAACAGGTTTTGGAGTGACTTCTAAGTTGGGTGAAATGTTTTTGTGTTTGTCCACCTTTGTTGGACTGTATATACGTTTTTTGGATTTAACATTCTCATCATCCTCCAAATCATCAATAGATGTGAAATCTGAGTCCATTTTCTGTAACGAATCTCCCTCATGTTCCATTTTATATATCACTCTAACGGGAGATGGTTTTTCTGTACTTCCTGATGACGAGTTGATGTCGACGTCGAACACGCTTCGAGCTAAGGCATCATCAACCAGCGTCAGTGAGGAATTAGTTTCCAGAATCTCTTTTGTTTCTTTCATGACGATTATCGTATTCATTTCTCTATCCTTGACGTCCAGAGCTATCCCTTCTGTAGATCTGTTTATTGATATCGGCTTGCTTGGATTCGAGATGATGCTGATTTTGTTAGTTATATCTGGACAAGTATCACCGGATTGTAGGGCAGATTGGTTTTTACTCTCAACGTTATAACATGTCGAGACACGTTCAATTTCAAACTTATCTATTTTAACAGTGCCCTTTGGGTCAGTGGATAGCATAGGATTGTATTTGTGCACCTTGGTATAGTCGGGTTGTGAAAGAAGAACGTTATTAAGAGGATTCACCTGGTCAAAAACTAGAACTGGTCCGTCTATTGATCTACGAATCGATTTTATTAAATCGGGTGCTCGTTCTATATGGGTTTCGATTGAGGCGTTAGCTGATATAGGTTTAATGGACTGTCGTAATGCCTCAGCTATAGCCCTCTTACCCATAGAGGCAATCTCCTTAGTCATTATTTCACTAGGTTTTTCATCATACAGGGACCCCGCATTTGATTGCAATTCAGCATTCATGTCTATTTGACTGGAAGTCAGCAAATTCGCTTGAATCTGTGTACTACAAGTCGAAGGTGATTTTCTTAAAGATTTATCATAATTGCCTGTTTCGAATGGCATCGAGTCTATTGGTTTCACTAAATCGCTCATAAGCGCCTTAATATTATCCGACACGTCTTTCAAGTACGTTGGTATAACTTTGGCTCTACTGTCCTTCATGTACGAAGTTTCGCCGAAGGCGGTTTTCTTTAGCGGCGAATAATTTATTCCAGATTGAAAACTAGTGTCATCGTGAGATTCGTCCTCTTCAAATTGTAATGTCTTAACTACTTCGGTGCTCATTCTTACTGATTTCATAGGAGATTCAGTTTGAGTAGCATCTTCAGGAGAATCAAGTGTGTCTTCAATACTTTCATCGTCCATTTCGAATCTCGATTGTTGTAACGCGGCTTGTGCCATCGATATATTGTTTATTAAGTCTTCTCTACTCAGAACCATTGACATTCTGCTTGGCGCGAAGCTCAATCTTTTTGGCTCAATTTTATTTTCTATCGCCAAATGGCCTTTTATCTCTATGGGAATTGGTTTTTCTGGTTCGTCCGTGTGCCCGTCTGTGAAATCCGAGAGCATTTCAAGTAGCTCATTAGTGTCATCGGCGTTTTTAAAAGATTTATTTCCTTTTATATTAGTTTTCTTATTATTTGATGACGTATTCATATTATCCAGGCTTTCTTGTAGCTCTGAACTTATTATTGCTTCATAATGTCTGTTAGTAGATGCTCTCTTTTCTTCATTTTCAATATTTTTCTCTACTTTATTATGTAAGTGATTTACGTCTTCTATATCTTCCTTGTAGTCTAGAGCTGGCGGTTTTGAAAGAATTTTGAGTATTAATTCATTTTCTACACTCATCTCTGTGTTTTTCATTGATTCAATGTTTTTACAACATTCTGGATTTTCTGACGTATTGGAAACTTTTTCATCTTCTAACATTTCAATCGAATCTGTTTTGAATGATACTTTCATTTCATTAGTTAATTTGTATGACCTTAAATTTATTTCATTATCGATCACGTCTTCTAAAGATGCGCATGACATATCTAAAAGTTCATTTAGTATAGATTTCTTTCCCTTTGATATACATTTATTTGCTACAGCGACTGATTCAGTTTTTATTAACGATTTTTTAACTTCATCAATTTCTCCTTTTTTTTCTTCTTCTTTGGTATCTTTAACTTTGATTTCTGAATTGTTTATTGGCTTACTGATTTCGTCAACTACGGCTAGATTATCAACTAACCCTATTTTTTTTTTATCTAAACCATCCTCTATGTCTTTTTCCTCAATATCTTTTAACTTCGAAATAGTTATTGTTTGATTTGTTTGATAAACTAAAACCTCATGATTGTTTTCTTTAAGTAATTCATTTTTATTTGGATTTATGGGACTTTTATTACTTTTCTTTAAGATTTCGCTTTGAAGATCTATTATGTTTGATGGTATTGGCTTAGTCATAGACAAATTGCTAACATTCCCGACATACGAATCTTGGAAAGTCTCCGCTTTTATCGCGTTTGTTATTTTATCAATATTTTTCTCAAGTGTACTATTATTTATATTATTATCATCTCCATGTTTCTGATTAACATCCACAAGGAGATTGTTAGGTAAGGCCGGAGTTATTTCACATTCTTCATTGTTAATTATATTCACAGTTCCTGATTTATTTAATGATTGTATTATATTAGACGGCATAGCTTGTGTCATGGATATATCATTATCATATATAGTTAATCGTTTTTGTGTTTTTGAAGACTCCATTTTATTTTTGACTTCATCCAGCAGCACATTGGGTATCTCTTGTGTAAATGATATATGACTTTCATATACTGTTCGTCTTTTATCTGATTCATTTGGTTGTATTATATTCTTTACTGTCTGAGTTTCATTTACATCGTTATTATCATAAGTACGTTGTTTATTAACTATACTATTCGAAGGGATCGCCTGCGTCATAGGTATGGTTTCATCTTTATCAATTTCATTAATTTTTATTATATTCTCTGGTATTCCCTGAGTTAGTGATATATCATTATCATTTTGATATAGCAACGTTTTGTCTTGTACAGTTTGGTTTTCGTTATTCATCATTAAATTTGCAGGTATGGCTTGTGTGAATGAAATGGTATTATCTTCAAACAATATAGTCCCTCGTTTATCTTTTTTGTTATGAATAATATTTGTAGGGACGGTCTGTGTTATTGATATATTATTGTCGTTATCACTTTCATATATTATAGTATTTATTTTTTGCTTGTTGATTATTACTTTTGATGGTATTGCTTGAGTTATAGAAATATCGGCACCTTCATCAAACACTATAGTCTTTCGTTTCTGTATATCAATGTTATTTGTAGCAGCCTGTGTCATTGATAAATCACAATCATTGTATATAGTAGTTTGTTTCATATTATCTTCATTATTAGCTCTTGTAACGGATTTTTGTGCAAAATTAGGCAAATCGTCGTTAAAATTTAGAAAGATCGTCTTTCTTTGTGGAGTTGTGTCTGTAGCGTTTGGGAGCAGATTATGGTATTTATTTTTTTCTTCCAAGTCAGGTATTGGTTGTCTGTCCGACTGTACCGTCAATTTTTTTCCATCAAAAACTAATATTTTATCATCAGCGTTGTTTGTAGCAAAACTTAAAGACTCCTCAGGTGTCACATATGGATTTATGATTATGTTTTCCTTGTCGACTGTCCAATCTTCATTTGTTTTTTTATCAATACCTAAGTTTTCGCTTTCAGGTACTGCTTGAATATTGGGACTTTGTATTGGCTCGGTTATTGACATGTCACAATCGTCATCTCTTCTGACCACGTGAGTCATATTCAAATCTATTTCAATATATTCCGATATATTTCTGCCATTAAATGGTCCGGCACAGACAACATTTTTAGACCATTCTAAATCCCTTTCAATTTCTTCCAAATCATCGCACTTGTCACCTATTGTGTTTAGATTCGAGAAGTTAATGTTGATGGGGTTTGACATATCGTTCATAGTAGGAATGCTGAGCTCATCCCCAAATACCTTAGTTTGATGGTCGCTCATTAAGCTAAATTCAAAGTTCTGTGTGGGTCCAACAAGTTTATTTGTGGAATCCAGGATTAAATTTCCATTATTCTGACAATCTTTTGTATTAGTTTGTAAGACCCCTCCAATATCAACCAATTCAATTTCTTCAAATTGCTGGTCAAATATTCTTTTGCCTATGTGCTCTATGACCTGACGAGGAGCTGCGGGCTCGTGTCCAGAGTTCTCCAACGATTTGTTGTGCTCTTCATAGAAATTTTTCCAAGTAGTTGTTGCTTCGTTTGTGACAAATTCCCTGTAAAAATCATATTTTAATTAAATTCAATGTCATTAATAATATCCAAGCTTGATAGGTAGCTAAGTAAAATAAAATCAATTGATAAATGTATGAAAGATAAAAAATACTTAGAGGCCTGGCTGTTTGTGGGTGATTTATTTTATAGGATAGCTACATATACATACGCAACGCCAGTCCTTTTTGAGAAACTAACACGTCGGCTCTTAGCTGTGTCGTTGGGGGTCGCGACGTTGAACTCAAGCTCTGAGAAGGGAATGCGGGGTGTTCGCTGGTTTTTGAGAATGGATGAGCGACGTTTTCTTCTGTAAATAAATATTTAAAACTTGATATGATTACTTCACCATCTCTACATAGAATAGTAGTGAGGCCATCAGCAAATATAAAAAGAACACACATGACATTGTAGGCCCCACTATATTTTTCATTTGGGCTATTTATTGGTTCTCTTGCATCACTAGGACTTTGACTTTAATGACTTACTCTATAATCTGTAATTAATGTGTGTGAATAACAAGTAATTAAAAACTAAAACTATATAATATTTTTTAATAACTAGTTATTCCTGGATTATATTACTTTTTTTAAATTGGACAGCGAAGGACAGCTTGCCTGCGTCGGTATTTCGGTCCGAGTACAATGTGGGTATCTTCAAGGCAAGAGTGAATAGGCTTTTACTAAGTTGATGCGCTTTACCACCTACAACTACATTTTCCACTTCCCATCAGGTGGAATGTAGTCAAGCATCAACTTGTTTAAGTGTAAAAAAATAAAAATTATGTATATCTATGATTTTGTTAATAAAGTATGGCTAGCAACAATTTTTTTTTTTTATTATTGTAATAATGTGTAACATGCCAATGATCATACAATAAAGTCAATATTACATCCAGGAAGATTTCCAAGCTAATTGTGGCAAGCTCTTTTTTAATTATAGCAGAAACCTGGTAATAATTCAATTTATTCAACTTCATAGTTTACGTATAATACTTTTACTTATTTCTTATATCACCAAATGCTGCTATGTCCATTATGAATACATACTTTTTTAATATATTTGGCATATATGAGTATTTCATCTCTTTTGTAGCCAATAAATTAATACAGGCAAATGAAACTGAGTTTTCTACATGTTTAATCCCTGTGTACTTAAAAAACAAATTAAGTTATGTATTGTACACAACTTTTGATGTCTAAGGCATTTAAAAACTGTTAGGCAACTGTTATTCAGCGTTTTCCATAACACACCTGTCTGTGTAATATTATTCTTTGTAACATATTTTTTATGCACTTGTAAGTATATAAGACAAGTAAATTTCTTCTATAGTCTACAAACCTAATTGTGGTTAAACTTCCATAATTGCCAGATGCAAAGCTCCTAATTGGAAACTACATAGACACACAGAGATTTTATTTGAGCTTTTTTAAGTTTTAAGATCAACTTGTTTAGTTGTTATTATTACTCTATAATGGCTTATTATTATGCATGTCCATTACCACCTAACAATGGCTTGCTAATTGAATGAGGAATATCACATAAGTAACAATTAAATACGAACATTAACATAGTTAACATGATAAACATAAAACTTACGTAGCAGTCGCTGCTTTACTAACTTCAAGCGAAGCCCCCGTGTCGTCCATTTTAAAATAATTTTATTTTTTAAAAGGAAATATCCATTTCAACAATAAGTATCACGATATCAGACGCTTTTATTTTATTATAGCATATACACACAATGTTTGAAATAACAAGAGCGGTTAGTATTCAAATATTGACAATGACAATAAATATAGACTATAGCAACTAAAGAGTATACAAGCACTTTGAGACTGTATATTACTTCCCGAACATAATATCTAAATAATTTTAAATATCACACGGGAGTTTATGAGGATAATAGCACGAAATAAATACTTAAAAATTGCAACCGAAATTGTCAAAGAGGAAGTGTCGTCCCGAAACAATATTATACGTTGATATTGTTCACATTAACAAACTAGTTTCTCGTATTCAAATAGAATGGAAATATTATTTCACGTAGCGTTAATATTATTACAACAAATAACGCGAATACAGTCAGGTAGGTAGATACGTACATAGTAACAATTGATTTAAAAGTTAAAGGAGTTATGATTTTTTATTTAAGGTGTCTAGTTGGTTATACCAACCACTGGTTATCCCGATTGGTTGTCTGAAGCTTCATAGCATCGAATCTGCTTCATATGAATTGCTTAGTTTTTGGACGTAATGTGCTCTGGTTTTAGGTAAATATTTTATTTAAAGTAATACGTTTAAGATCGTACCTTAAGTACACAGTTTAAAATATTAGAACCTTGAAATATATATTAAAATTTTTGAGACCGATAGAAGATTAAAGTCATAACTGGAAAACAAACCTTCTGTTAATAGAATGTGTTATCAAATGTACTTACATGACAAATACGACTCCAATAGCGGTTATAGTTAGTACTGAAATATATATCGAAGAAATTCCTATCCATGCGAAAAAAAAGGCATAGTCCTTTACACTTAGTGGTCCAGACATTAGAAGCCGGACCAATTTTTATTTACATTTCTTAATTTTTAATACGAATAACATTTGCACAAAAAATTTGTATCAATACTGAAAGGTCATTATTTAAGTTTCTTCTAGATTGCTGTCATAATGCCAGTCTCATAAGCAGGTTGACCTTCTTTATATTTTTATATTAATATAGTTTCCTATGGTTACATGTCGATACTAAAAAATAAATACATAAAAAGTTACGGTGGTCCCGACATCTATACAGTTCCTTTTCTTGCATCCGTCTTTTAGGTTATGGGTCGTCGATGTCAAGCTTAGAGATATTTTACAAATGGTTTGCTGTGTAAAATCTTTTACTTCATAATAACAAAACGAAATGTCTCAAGTTTTCTTTATTCAATGTTCCACAGTTAGGCCGAAATTTAAATTTCAACGACAACGTAATGGAGACTATTAATGAAGCCGTATTTATAGGTATCTTTCTAAAAAGATGATATGACTCTAAAGTCATAATTACATACAATACGATACGATACGATACGATACAATACAATACAGTACAGTAGCAAGCCGTTTAAGTTTGGCGGCATGTGCGGTTAAGAAAATTAGACTGTTAAATGAGGTTACCACAGCTAGGTAGGTTTACAGACTTCCATATAGTATTATATTTTACGGTATTTACTCTGGTTAAGTTACGGCACTATATAATTTAAACTTAAACTTAAAATCCTTCCAATCCTTTGAATGGGAGCATCATAGAGCTAATGGAGGAGTGGTTTTCTATTGTTGTCTCCTTTTAGGTCCCACGCTTGAGTTGATTTCTAATTGATTCTCATAAGTGCAATGTGTGTCTGTTTGAAATAAAAGAATTTGGGTTTGAAAGTTTCTTAAGTAAACAATGTTTTTTCTGCGTTTCTCGCCGCTGGTACTAAAATGGTGTTATACGATATAAACTATCGAACTCTCTCCTACTATCTAACACAGACAATAGAAGTCTGACCATCTTAATATTATTTAAATACTCCTCCTAGTGGCTGTCAAACGCGAAAATATTTATTGCAAATAGGACGGGTAGTTTAAAATATTAAAGACACGTTTACAGTTATGACGCAAATTAATTATAAAATAATATTTTTTTTCCGTATGTATTGCTACAAATACAATTTTATTTTAATACAATCAATAATTGCAACTCCAAATTCACTGAAAACAAATATGCAAACAACATCCAGTCATCATATCTTCAGCTACTATCCATCAGTCACCATATCTTCAGCTACTATCCATCAGTCATCATATCTTCAGCTACTATCCATCAGTCATTATATCTTCAGCTACTATCCATCAGTCATCATATCTTCAGCTACTATCCATCAGTCATCATATCTTCAGCTACTATCCATCAGTCATCATATCTTCAGCTACTATCCATCAGTCATCATATCTTCAGCTACTATCCATCAGTCATCATATCTTCAGCTACTATCCATCAGTCATCATATCTTCAGCTACTATCCATCAGTCATCATATCTTCAGCTACTATCCATCAGTCATCATATCTTCAGCTACTATCCATCAGTCATCATATCTTCAGCTACTATCCATCAGTCATCATATCTTCAGCTACTATCCCTCAGTCATCATATCCTCGCGGCGCTCAAGTCCGACGTTAAGATCTCATCAAAATTAACATAACAAGCTAAAATCTCAATTCACTAATAATATTAATATCATATATAAATGTGTTTTATGTACCTAAATAGTCATTTAAAAATATTATATAAATTATTTTAGTTATTAGAAATGTAAAATATGAAAAAAAATATAAATTTACAGTATCAAAATTGTTTCATTTACACGTTATTTCCATGGCTTTATAACGTATCTATACGTTATAAAGCCTTCGCAATGTAGGGATGAGATTTGCTACTTATTTGTTTTATAAACGCGTCCGTAACGCGTTCAAAGACATAAACCTCTTCAGCCTGACTACTACTGTTAGTACAGGTTTTATTACGTAAGGCCTTGGTGGGAGAGGAGGGTGACCTCTCCCACCTGCCATAGGCCTACGTCGTAAGGGTGCTCTCGTTACTCCGAGCACCCTTATCGGGGGTGGTGGTACCGCCGGGGCGTCACGGTGAGTGCGACAAGCGATCCCGTGGCGTCCCATTATGTCTATGAGGGTAACCGTTGGTTGTTAGTGGGTAGCCTTAAAAATGGCAGCGTCTTCTATGCCGCCGGGTAGTCCAATATACCCACTCCCGCTGTCACCTCGGAAGGGGGGTATCCGTAACGGATTAACCAACTTGAAAAAAAAATGGTTTTTTTGCGTAAAGTTTGATTTTGCAGCAAAACTGTAAACGCGTCCTTAAGAACCTGGACCCCCGGTGACGCGGTAAAAGCCAATAGGGCTAACAGCAGAGACATGGCAAAAAAAAGAACCTGATGACAACTTCACTATTTTTCAAATGATTGTCTCATTGTACGTCTGTTTAGTTGAGCATCGTACAAAAATTTGTTGAATTAGATTTTTACCAATATCTATATATTTTAGGAATAGAATAGCATTTTATTATTACATTAAATATGCGTCCTGTTAGACTAAATTATTTTTCCACGCATAGATAATATTTGTTGTTTAAATTAACACATGGGTTACTTTTCACTCATTACTCAGCATTGAACAAAAGTAAATCAATCAAAATGCAAACAAAACTAAAGCTCTAGAATCTAGAAGGCACAATTTCTTTCCATAATACTTGTCAATAATGTATTCAACGAGAAATTCTCTAAAATTAAGTTCTTAATTAACGAAAATTTATATAAAATAGCTGTAGGTGTATTTGTAAAAAGAATCCGCAAGTAAAACATGTAATAATAATAATACGAATAAGTTCCAAAACAAATTTAATTATCAGAGTCAGTCAACGAACATGACGTTGCCGAAGCACTGTTACTAGAGTACGAAGACTTAGAAGAGTCGTCGCGTCTGGAAAAAAAGATTTTTAAAAATTAAAACATAGTCGATTATAATAAACTTCATCTAGGGGATAATTGTCATGTATTTTGTTTGTTTGGTTGTTTGTTGTTTGTTTGATTTTGGTTTTACAAACATTTCACTTTAACAGTACAGCGCCACCTTTGTGATTCTAGAATATTCAGTAAATCATCGATCTATTCACTAGTCACGCACTGTTTGTGTCCACATCGGCATCTATCGCTGTCTGTTGTGTTTTTTTCGTTAGATTCGGATTCTTTTTCGCAGTCTTTGTTTTTCTTCTCAATTTCCCGTTTGCGACGAATTTTATAGACTTCACGTGAATCCTTTGGCAGTACCTTCCAAGACCGATTTGCGAGCTTGGACCTCTGCTAAAAAAAAGAAGGATATTACACAATTTATTATCTCGACATAGATAATAATAATAAATCAAAATACCTAGTTTCAATAATACCTTAGTTGAACAGATACTGTTTTATTTTATTTGCTCTAATTAAAATAAAAGGGAAATTTATATTTTGTTATATAAAATTTGCGCTTAGGGAATTGTAAATACTTTATTTGTGTTTCACTTTGAATAGGTCTAATTAGAAGAACCTATTTATTTTCCACATATCAATTGAAAAAAACATAGAAATAATATAGTTTACATTTAAAACTTGGTTAATGTTGTTCAAATTAGACATGATTCTTCGAGAGCAGCCAAATTGTGTTGTTTTATACGATGGAGTACTTCTTTTTGTAATGCATTTATTTTTTTTGTGTGTTTTTACATGTGAAGGTCGCATTTCACCTCAAATTCATCGTATATTTAATTAACATTAATTGTTTATAACATAATATAATATATAGTAAAATATAAAATACAAGTTTCGCTACGAATCGGAATGATCCACTATATTATGACACATGGTACTAGACACTTAGAATGAAAAAATCACTGCAGCAAAAAATACTTATATTTTTAATTCAGTTATAATTATTATTTAGAAAATATTTATTGTTTTTTTTTAAACATGTGAAATATGGCAAAGTATATTATAAACTTTTGAAAATATTTTAATTTCATTGTTAAAATCTTTTCCATTATTTATGCAACAGTAGGAATCCGATTCGTATGTCATATGACTGCCAATATTCAATAGTGCCAACCTAACCAGTAATCCTCCATTTTTGGGCAGCTGATGTTTGTTTGAGAAAAGATTTTTGTCTGAAAAACAGCGTCTAAGGTCCTAAAATGGGTGCTTCATTCGTTCCCATCACGATTTTTACCGTTTTCTGGGGTATTATTGGAATTATTTGCCCCTTTTTCGCCCCAAAAGGACCAAACAGAGGGTGAGTAATTTTTGCAATTCTCAACTTAATATATTTATTTTAATACTCTTTCTTATCCTTTCTTACAACAATTTCAGGATTATTCAAGTGGTGTTGATGTTAACAGCAGCGACTTGTTGGTTATTGTAAGTATCTGCCTATGTCTCATATTTACCATATCTTATAAACTTAAAAGAGGGCATCAAGCCCCTGACTGTTTTCAAATATGAATACATACTTTATTCGTTATATCAACAATGAACTGTGCGATTCACATGTAATATCTCAAAATGGCACTATAATTCTATTCAGCAATTAGTGCTTCATAATTCTAACATGTGACAAACTTCTAATAGATGTAGTAATTTTTCCCTTGCTGTTAAATTTTATATTTTGAAAACCTATTAAAACAGTGGCATCCATACTTTACTTGGCTTCACTTTGTAGATTGGAAAAAAAAATAAGGACAAAGGAACATAGAATATTTTTGTAATATATATATCTTATAATACATTTCAGCTGGCTTTGTGCGTACATGGCACAAATGAACCCCCTCATTGGCCCCAGACTCAGCAATGAGACTCTCATCTGGATTGCTCGCAGATGGGTGAGATATTAAAAGCATTTTTTTTTGCAAGTAGAAGGCCACATATGTATAAACTTTGTTAATGGATGTATAAGCTGGGTTCTGTAAGGATGATGAAGTTATAGTGAGAAGACACTACTGTCACAAGTAGTTTATTTACATTACAAGTCCAACACATCAGAAATATTAACCAGGGTTTTGACAATCAATTACTTTCTTTTGTAAGAAATATAATAGTTTGAGAAGTCCAAATTATACTAATAGTGAAGTGAAAAAGTTCCCTAGATATTATTTGCCATCCTAAATGAGTTATATCACCTAACCAATTATCATAATATTCTATTTAACAAAATGTCATCTTAAGATTTTTATTAAAATCTGATATTAGAAGTGTTGAATAAGATAATTATGAACATTTAAGGTATATTTTGTGTTTGTTCTCTACTTTGCACTCACTTGTAGACCTCACAAGGTCAAATACCACATTTATTTACTTATTTTAATGTTTTTTATAACTATGTATTACAGAGGCTAGTTTATCCATGTACTTATAAATACAAGCCTCTACCTTTGAGTTTCTTTTATTGGATAGAATGATAGGTATAATTTAATTTCTACTCGTCACAAATTACCCTTATAACAAGAATTAATTATTAAATTGGTGTAAGAAGGTTATATGAGAAGATATGTTAATATTGTTTTATTTTTTATTTCAGGGAAATTCTTACAACCAGTAAATGAAGTGGAATATTTTTCTAAATCAATTCTATCATATATTCAATGTTATGAAGTTTGTTATTAAACAACTGTCAACATATTTTTAAATTCATCATTCTCTCGCAACTTCTAAAAATTGTTTCCAACATTCCAATTGAGGAGTATGTTGTTTCTGTATGATATGTAAGTTATTGTAAAGCGATATTTAATTAAACATAGTTACAACAGATGTTGTTTTTATTTATTGGTAGAGCTGTTAAGAACATACATATATTATACTGATTTTTTTGTGTGGTTCTTCTCCGACCCAGGCGAGTTTGGAACCCTTGCAGCTTTAATTTTAATTTGATTATTTATTATTGTCTAAAAATACAAGTAGTCACTAATATTGAGTCAAAGTGGAAAGTATATAAATAAAAAAATATATATAAATAACAATAACATCTTGAAAAACAAGATGAAAGTAGAGGAGACAATATATAATTATTGTTAAGGTCGGTGCCTATTTTGAATTTGGGTATTTGTTTGATTTTAAGAATTATATATCTTTGTTTAATTTTAAGAATTATATGTCTTTCTTTTATTTATATTATAAGTATTATAGGTTTGTAGTTACATTTTGAAGTTTCTTTTTTAAACAGGTCACATAATCAGCTTTATAAAGTGTATTTCAATAAGTGCCATATAAGAAGTACTCCTCTCCTTGAATAATAAATTGTTATGTAATTATTATAATTTTATACAAATCTATTTTTTAATACGTAAATACGTATTAATTTATTAATACGTAGATTCTTATTGATAATAGTATATTTTGTTATTTGTTTTTTTTTTTTATCGTAAGTATACTCTTTTACAAAACTCTTCTCTATTTGTCGAATTATAAAAACTCTAACAACAATGAAAATAATTTATGCTATATATTTTTACACAATCGACAAGTATACGCGGTCTTAGTCTAGATGACGTTTTTTTCATAAAACTACGTTAGTCCTCTGCTCCAATGTGTGTACGTAATTTGGTAGTATGTTACTGCAAATAAAAAAATGTGCTTGGGACAATGAACTGTTTATTTACTTATAGGTTCTTCATTTCTTAAGATCAATCTTATTATAAAGAGGATTTACGACTCTTACAAAACCTATCCTGATATTAATATAATTCTAATTCACACACTCCAATTTCAGAATTGTTGAACGTGATATGTTGACGCTATCTGCAGCGACCCCATTTTATAAACAAATTGACTATATTTCTTGTACTTTCATAGTAATTGATTATAAAATCCTAATGAAGACCGAAATATACATATGTGGTCCAAAGTTGCATTTGATTGAGTTAATTTGTGTTTCATTTATTTGAAACTTCATTAGTAATTTTATTTTCTGTGGACATGTGATGCGATGTGATTTGGACCCGTCACTTTTTTCGAGAAAGACAACTACAGGCGGTCATTCTTACTTATTATATACTATCTATCGCCCCACGGCTTCACCCGTGGACAATATTACTAACTCCATTTTAATACATGTATTATCAATATGAGTCATCTCACGAGTTATGGAATCATCCTCTATTTAAAATTTTTGATGATTAATTGTTTTGAGAAATGCTTGGAAAACTTTTAAGCCTTAGGTATTTCACCCCCTTCAAGCTTCATTATCGCCACGAAAAGTAGACCTAGTCCTTTAATAGGCCTGAAACTATCTCTAAGTATACAAAATTTAAACACAAGGGTTATGGCCGTGAAAGTATAATAGACAGACAGTGTTACTCTCGCATTTATAATATTAATATGCATTATGACCCGTTTGTTTAAACTTTCTGTTTAAGAAATTAAAGTTATTAATATTACCGCTAGATGGTGCTGTTTTCAACATGTATACATATTAAAAACATTGAATGTCTCATTTACTATATAAAATTGAATTAATCAATAAATTAAAAACCTTGTGTAATTTCAATAATACATTTAATTTACAGCAAATAACAAGCTTCTTTACAACACTATCAACTGGCTCCAAAGTTATGAGACCACAATTTAAAACGTGCAACAAAACATGAATGTGATTAAGCCGCTTGAGCATCATCTTTGTCTAAGCTATTACAGTGATTGAGGAAATAATTTGCGAGCCTGAACAACTAATGAAACTATTTTAAATGGTAGATTTGATATTACCTGATTTTTTTTACTTTCCTTTCAAAAGTGCTTCCTTACTTGATATTTCCGCTACAAAAATTAGATCCGTTCCTATATATGTTTTAGCTTAAAAAAAGTGGCCACTCAACGATCGGTCAAGGGCATTCCTCATCATATCAAATATCACCACCGTCAAACTCAATGAGTACCTACTGATAGTGATGATATCGATCATGGCTAAATTACATTATACGATCTAAGCCATACGATTTGACCATAAAAAATAGTTTCTGTTAGCGAGTTAGTGCTCCTCTCTGATTGGCGGAGACGCCTATTAACTCAAATAATAATAAATCGTATGGTTTAGATCGTATAATGTAACATGGCCATTAGGTAGATAACTTAATTTATAATTATAGATAACACAACCAAGACATGCTACAATTGTTCTTAATAGATAAGAAGGTAATTAATATAATATATACAAAGTTTATATATTCAGTTGCAATATTAGACAGACACGTGGATGAAAATAGAACGCATTTACCACCGGGTATCTACGTACGTTTTATATAGAAAGTTGAACTTTAGCTACTAAATAAAACTACTAGAATAAGACGAGTAGGGAGGAAATCAATATTTTATGAATATATTCGTTTAAAATGTAATCCCTTTTAATTTTTAATAGACAAAGAATAAAACTTTAATGTAACCAACCAACCAGAATTTGAAACAGTGTAGACAACATTATAAACAAACTCGTGCGTGAACGACAAAGAAGGGTCCTATATATAGAAACAGGGAGACAAAATGAACCAATAATAGTCTTATAGGTTAAGTAATAACATTTTTATTCAATATTATATTTTATCAAAATTCTTAACTACAAAAAATACTTTATTTTAAGACAATAAATATGTTGTCTCTCCGAACGTTCAGCAAGGACGAGCTATTTAAAGTAGCACCTTAAAGACCAGGCCATGGGCATTCGGTTTGTCTGTAGATAAGTACCTCACGGCCAAGGACGCAGTAAAGGACGTTTAGTATTTTAGTTACTCATACTAAACATTTATTTTTATACATAAATTAAAACAAAATGTTATTATAATTTTATGTCATTTCATAAAAATCTGTTCCATATAATAATTTGTCATATGTCGTCGTGTCGGTATGAGCAAAATAAATTAAATTAGGAATTAAATTATCACGTGGTATATGAAGTTTTGTATCTTGTTTTCTTTATCTAATGACACTGTCGCAATTTAAAAAATATAGTTGCCAATTTTGCAACATTTATAGAGCCCGTGATATGTATTTTATATGTAAAAGCACTATTTACCAAAAAATGTACACAATTTTATTATAATATAGTCATTTACGCTGATTTTGATACAAAATATGAAGACTGTCTTCTATTTTTATTAATCCAATGTATTTCTATCTTTTATCATTTTTATTCAAACCACTTATGATCGGGTAAACAAAACAAGAACATTTTTCATAGACATTTCATAATGGTGGTAAAATGGTCTGTCAACCTTGAATAACAAGAATACAAATAAAAATTGTAATTACAGTGTAACAGAGTTGCTAACACGCAGCTGATGTTGGAGATTGATGCCGCGCGGGAATTGTTGGATGAGGTTTGTGTCAAGTCCACGCTTAAAATAATCACGTGGAGTATTTAAGTTATATAAGGCGAGCGCTTGTAACCTGTGCCAAAGCCGGCTTCACACTCCATTTCGCCATACATTTTATACATAGCTGTTTCTCCCAACTTTGCTCTGGCAAAGAATTATTAAAAGTTCTATCATGGAATACTTTATAGAACCAACATTTTGTGAATATTATTTATATTTATACGTTAACGATTCATCAAATCAAATTAAGTATAATTAATATTATTGAATAACACATGAGTAAAGTCAACTGTAAAGCTAAGCCGTTCAGTAATAATTACAAGATAACAAATAGCGTCTGCTACGATTATGGTATAAATATTTAGTGGCTGAATTGATAACAGCATTTGCAACGCCATTTTGATGCAATTCATTAAAATTACATTAACTTGACTCTTTCCTCTAATTCTTATTTTACTGTGTTCATTTTCTCTAAAATACAGATAAAGGCATACAGAAAAATCTATAAAATAATGATAAACTGTACACAATTTGGCGACCGTGTATAGCCGGCGCTCGCTGGCGTCTCGCCAAGACGTTTGTAGTGTTGTACGCACGGCGAACAAGGCCGCGCTGTCGCTGCAGGTCAAGAGATTTAAAATAAAATAATTATGCAATGAACTTAAAAAACGCTAACGAGCCAATTTCTATATTATGAACCGTGAAAAATCATAGATATGCTAATAGAAAAAATTAAAGTGTCCGCCTGTGATCGTGAAATATAGGCTTATTTTCTATCTTACCCACGTTTTGGTTGATAATGATTTCACTATACCAAAAACAGAACATTGTTTTCAAAATCTGTCTGTCTAACTTTCTCTAAGTATAAATATTATTTGAATATATGCTGAATTTATTTTAACGATTCTTACATAAAGTAAAATCAACAGAAGTGTGTAATCACTAGTTAATACTTACATAAAATAACACATTCATCAAAAGATAATTGCGTTTTGCTATTTTTAATTTAAATACTCACTTATTTTTCCGTAATAACTTTTATAAACGTTCAAACATCCTGAAATTATCGTATCCTATATACTATTTATGCTTTTTTTTTTACTGGCTTAAAACAACAATTTTCTTATAATATATTATTATAAATAACAGACACTACATACTATCATCTCCTATTAACCCTCTTCAGGACTGGAATATTCAAATCCTATAATAATTGTGAGAGATGCTAACTATACATATTCCAATAAAATATAGCAATATTCTTATAAAATAAAGTTGTAAAGATAATCAACAAAGTACCTAAAGTAGTATTTAAATGAAATATATGAAGTTGTTACATAAAGGAGGTTTAACCCACATACAAGATACAAGGTGAACTATTGATTGAACTTTGAACCGGAGAGCGCAGAAACTAGTTGTGCACATGACATCTTATTCTAAATAATATTCTACCAATTTAAAAAGACTGTGAAGTCAAATAGGTGTCTTTTTATTAATTGTCATCAGGATTAGTATTTTATTAAAAAAAATAAAAGTGAACTTTATTTATTTTTTCATTCAAATCGTTTCTTTTTAATTACTTTTTTTTTATAATTACGTTTGATAAATACGTATTTATCGTAAGGACGTAGCTAAGTAGGAAATAATTTAATTTTCAGGAATTAAAAATCAATAATTTATCCACTAGCCGCCAGATATTTTAATTCTATTACCCTAACAAGTTATTGTATTATATTTCATAAAATATATTTTTCCGTAGTGAAAGCACCCATGTGTAGACACAGACTAAATAATTCGTCCAAATCAGTGAAATGGTTTTGTTTTATTATAGTTATAACTTATTTATACATAATTATATATTACTGTGATATTATGATTCAAAAATCAGAATATTTGATTAAAACGCCATTTCTGAAAGCCTGGTGAGCCTAAAATAGGTTTTCTTTATGTTTTTAAAATAGATATTCAATCAGAGAATAATTTTTAACATTTTTTTTATTGTTTCACGTGAGTTATAAGAAGGTACTGATAAGCCAGTTTAAAATCATGTTATCACACTTTATATTTCCTTAATATTACGAGTGTAAACACCCTCTCTCCCCACTCTTTCACTTTCGACCGTCACGTGATTTATATTTTATATACGATCCCTTAGCAATAAAGAAAACTATTACATTAATATAATTAATTTAATAAATAATGTCCTTATTGCACTCGAATATCTAAGACGCGGCGACCAGAGCAGTGGGGGGGAGGGGGGGGTGTTACAGGACGAGCACAAGTCAAACTTCACTAAATTGCTTTGGTAATAACTGAATCAATGTGACCAAATCTGGTATTTAAATGACATGATGACTTTTGTCGATTTACTATTTTATTCCATTGTACAGCTTGTAACATCGTTGAATATTGTAATTTATAATATAAGAATGGAAATGTATATTCATTGGAAACATTATTGTTTTTTTTGTATTCCTCTATAGTATTATATAATTAATATATTATATATAAGTATTACGTAATTGTTTGTATTCTTTGCAAAAATCTGAAATTTAGTACTTGACGTGGCTAAATGCTAATTCTATACTAAATCTAATTGACCAGTAACTCTGAACGCTTGTAATCAGTTGACTTTTTTGAAAATTTAAAATTAACACTAATTAGTAACTGTTCATTAAAAATACTCAATTCGGTGAACATATTTTATAAATTCAGTAAAAACATGTTACGCATTTAATTATAAATGTAGACACTTTTTTTATTGTATCAAGTGATAAGTCAAAACTCATGAGCCATTATGTAATCTGGCTCCTACATTCTTTCATTATCTCTCATTGGGTGTTATCAAATGACACAGACTAAACAGGACGCCTCTTGTATTATATAAATTAAAATATGACTTACTTTTTTGTTTCATTTAAATGACAATTATGATTAAATTAATTCGACTACACGGTCTCAAAATACCAATAGTTAAATTACTTTAGAATAAAAACGTTTTTTTTTAACATTTTAAGGTTGGAGACATTGAATTATATAATACACTAAAAAGAAGTTTTGTTATGTAATAAGGTGTCATATTATATGAATTTACCTGTTCTACTTATTATAATTATAGTACTTATCTGATAATATATCAGTAAGTACTAGGTAACAGGTATAAATTACTGATAAAATGATTGAAATACGTCCTTCATGACATTGGTCACTGAATAAACACATTATTTTAAAATGTCGTTTCAAACTTGCACTGTAATCTATAAATATAATATATATTTTTTAACAAAAATAACTAAACCTGATTCTTTACTAATGGTTGGCTATTAGGTTATATATTTTTTATTTTTTGGGACAAGGGCCAACTAAGACAAAATTTTACACCATTCTTAAAATAGTAATTTTACAGGAAAAAAAAACAAGCTGTATATAAAGATTTTCATAACGACCTTGATTACATAAACAGCCGGCTCGTGACAACGCTCCGAGCCAAAATAATGCGTTAGTATACGATTTAATAAAATAGATATTATAAATATTTTTTTGTATAAAGATCTACTTACACATTTAAACAACATCGAAGTGTTTATCTATGATTTCTAATTAAGAGCGTTTATACTATTAGGTATACGCGTTTTACAAAAATATTTTTACAAATAATTTCCAACGCAAACAAAATTATATCTTACGAGTAATAGTAAAGTAGTTTATATAATGAATGCATTCTTAGGAGATCCAATTCCCTTCTTTATCTTTCCTGGTATTCTTCTGGCCACCATTAATAATTGTTCCTGGAATGTTTTTATATTTAGAGATATCGATTTACAACAATCTGTTGCTTACTGCACTTCTAGACTACGATTTTTTCTAGTTTTAAGTTCTGGATCAGGACTCGGACGATTTAGTACTAATAGACAGTCAACTGGTACTAAAACCGTGCGAGTTTCAACTTAACTGATTCCGAATACAAATATTTACCAGCTGCAGTTACTGAAACAACGAAACAAACCTCCTAAGTATCTCGGACATAATATTTAATTCATATACAAGATACATGTCCAATCAGAAAATATAATTATTCACTTTTATTCCTTATTAAAGTGAATTTACTTCAAATTTTCAATCTCTACATTCTTGGTTCTCATGCGACTGACACCGGCGGGTAAATGACCTAATATCGATTGAATTCCCGCGTCGACGAGCTTCTGCATTTTGTTATATAATAATTCAAGAACATTCATGTCTTCCTACAGTTAAAATAACACACTGTTGAAATTAATTTAACATCGCCAACGACATTAAATTACTATATGTAGTACAAGTCTTTAATAATAGTATTCCACTATTATAAACCTACTTTAATAAGCTCTTGCAGAGGAATTTATTAATAGCAATCAAACTTTCGTTCTGACTTTAAAATATATCATAGTATATCTATAGGAACGTTAAATTTTAAAACATCACCATCTAGGTAGGTACGTAATTAAATAAATATTTTAACAAATTATGTAACTGATTTGAACTTGAAGGTGAGAGTGACGTAAGTCGCAACATACGCATTATTACGTACACTGCTGTAAAATCAAAACTGTCTCCCCTCCTCACCCCCCCCCCCCCCAGATGTCAAAGTCAAACGTTGCAAAAAATAACAGTCACTACCAGTATTTTGGTCGAGTATTGATTATTATGAATACTTTCGCTTACTTTTAGACGGAGTCGTTCTCTTGACAAACCTTCCTCAACATGACCTCAATCATTCAAGTCGTTAAGAAGTAACTTTACACTAACATACTATTATACTACCGCTACTTCGCCCCGTGTTCTGTAGAAGGGAGTTATGAAAATAAAATTGAAAAATAAATTTAAAATACTTACAGAGAATAGTGCATTTAGACATTCTCTTATTTTTTTATTATATTAGTTAGATACAGACATTTATGCTAGTCCATTTACTAACTTACTAGAAGAGTCCAGACAAGTTACTCTGATGGTACAGGCCAGATGAGTACTATTGTACTCGTCTGAAATACCGGATAGAAATGGTAAAATCTGGATTTAAGATAAAGAGGTTCAATATAAGAATTATGGAATATAGGATAAGACACCTTTGTTTATCTCAATGTTAAAATTAAGCCGAAATACAATGACCGTGAAATGGTTAAGTTTACTTTCTGTAAACACCGTAACATTTATAACTTTTTTTGTATTAATAAGTAGGTACTATTTAATAGTTATTTAATATTGTTTATACATTACTTGCAACTTTAACTAATATTGTGCGAGTAAGGGTTCAGCAAACATTTATCAAAAGGTTATTCAAGTTTATTACAATGAGACTACTCAAATTGGAATAACTGAAGACAGATTTATGTGGTGAACTGTAGACGCGCAGGCGTCCTATTTCCTTTTATATCTTTGGATACCTCTACAGCACTACAACTGGTTGTCGACACTGATAACTCATAAAACGGGTTATAATATTAATCTTGAGCAGTAAAAATTTGATAAGGATGGTTTATTTCTTTTTACAGTTAATAAACACTTCTTGATCAGCATATTACTGCCATCTAATATACAATAACTAAAATGTCATTGCGTCACTGTCACGACTTCACGTGATCAATACTGAGTTGTGATGCATATCTATTACAATAAATCGATGTAGTACTTATTTTTTTCCAAAAAATGTTCTTGGCAAATGTAGTATCGTATAGGCGATATTCAAAGTGTACTAAAATCCTGTCTAGACCTCCCACTTCGGACTAAAGTCTCATCAGACACCTACTGATTTGTTTTCGAACTTGTGTTTTATAAAATCTCTAATATTTAACTTAATTTTAAGTAACTAGTCATTGAACAAACAGCTGTTAATATGCAAGTATAAGTAACAAATATGTATCACTTTTCTTTAAAATGTATAGTTCCAATTATTGATATTACATCATAACATTGTGCTATCTATTTAATTGTCTTAAGTATGTTTAAAGTTGTTATATTTTTATTGTATGAATTATCTTCAAGTTAAGAAATCACTAAAACTTTTCTTTTATTAAAATCACTATGAACTTGTTGATATCAATTATTTTTATTCAGTCGTTGTGCAAGCTTTTTAATTTCATAATTACAATTATTAAAAGCACTATAAAGAAAAGATCTACTTGATATATTAGTCTAAATTTATAGACTTGTACGATATTAAGAGGTCGGTAAGGATAAATGGGTAAACTAAGTAGGTAACAATCAAACAAAAATACAATTTTTTAACATATCTATATTATAATCACTCTGAGCATGAATTTTTCCTGACAAAAAACTCACACCGAGGAACCGCTCACAGTTAGTGTAAACTCCACTGAATGTTACCTACAAAGTTCCACTATCATCCACACAGTTACATAACAGCTGCTGCTATCACATGATTCATTAAATAGCATTACATAACATCACTCCTGTTCACTAGGTTAGGAAATCACTACAGATAACAACTAGGATGCCTACCTTGGCCTAATTTTATCTGAATGTCAAACAGAAATTAGGTCATTACATAACACCAAAGAGTTTACATAAAAAAAGTATTTTATTCAGACATTCTAATTTTAAACTGATTTTAGCATTTTTATGAATTCTTCTGCTCTTATGTAACATATAACTTAATAAAACAAAATGTTCTGGAATCATTGTATAACACTTTATTTAACTAAAAAATAAGTTACTAGGATGATTTTCGCATCTAAATAATACATGATTTCAGGGGAGTGGCTATGAGTGATTTTGAATCACTATTGAAATTATGGTAACAATTCTTACATTTAACTTAGAGGACCTTCTTGATCTCGTCGTATAAGACGAGCACGAAAGCACCACCGGTACCTCTGAGGACGTTGGAGAAGGCTCCCTTGAAGAAGGCTGAGCCACCTTCTGTCTTCGCGATGGTCGCCCAGCAGTGGATCGTGCTCTTGTAAAGGATATCGGCCTTAGCACGTCCGGACTGCATCATCATGCGCCTACGGACTGTGTCGAAGGGATACGAGATGATACCGGCGATTGTGGTGACGGTTTGAGCGATCGCCCAGCTGATGACGATGGGAGTGTTCTTGGGGTCGGGCAACATGCCGCGAGCGGTGTCGTAGAAACCAAAGTAGGCTGCGCGGTAGATAATGATGCCCTGTACGGACACACCGAAACCTCTGTACAAACCGACCAGACCGTCGGATTTGAAGATCTTGGATAGGCAATTTCCAAGCCCGGAGAACTCACGCTGTCCATCTCCCTTACCGACATCCGCAGCTAAACGGGTACGCGCGAAGTCAAGTGGATATACGAAGCATAGCGATGTGGCTCCAGCGGCACCACCGGAGGCGAGGTTACCAGCGAAGTAGCGCCAGAACTGTGTGTTCTTGTCTACGCCACCGAGGAAAACTTGCTTGTATTTGTCTTTGAAGGCGAAGTTGAGAGCCTGGGTAGGGAAATACCTGATGACGTTAGCGAAGTTACCACGCCAGAAAGAGAGCGGGCCCTGCTCTTTAGGAATGCGGACGAAGGCGTCGACGATACCTTTGTAGCGTTGGTCCTCGGCGATTTGCTTGCTGACGTGCTGTACTTGAAGCAGCAATTTTACACGCTCGATGGGAGCTACTGCGGTTTTGGAAACGGCGGCGGAGATACCACCAGCCAAAAAGTCCTTAGCGAACGCTACTGGATCTGCGAGGTTCGACATTTTGTTTAATTATCTGGTCTTTTCACTGGACGATTACCTCGCGGTAACGGTGGAATCTGCGAGTTCACACGCGGTATGGATAAATCACGAAATACGAACTCCTGATTTGTATGTCAGGAGATATAAAGTAATTCCGTGATCTCGGGAGCACAGGGGTAGGTGTGTGCCTTTTTGAAATTCGATCGATCACGTTCTCTCGCAGTTCTGCTTAGAGGAGCGGCGCAAAAGAAGGAAGGAAGGGATAGATGTTGCCAACCTGATCGCAATGTACCACGAGGTCAGTGTGGCTAATACAAAATACTAAGTACCTTTTTCTTATTTCATAATGGCAATATAAAATTCACAACAAAAAATATTTTATAATGATTAACATTCATATTTTTGCTTAAATTTCCAGACAAGATGATATTTATCGTAAGAGGAGCATTTAGGTTACGTTAAAAAAACCCCTTAAGTTATGTAGTCAAATGTTTAAAAAATTATTACTTATACTTAACTGCTACTACTATCGCTGACTAGACTAGACTAGAAGTATCAAAATAATGTTTTATCTTAAGACACATTTATTAATTTTAATTTGATAAAATGGTAACTTATATTTTTAGTTTACCTTTAACTTAAGGGAAAAAATGAACACTGGCAACCTTGTAAAAGCGTTTCGTTCAGCTAACGAACAATTAGAGTTATGTAATTTGTACATATTCTTCCTAATTATATTTAAGCGGATATAAAACAATAAACACTAATAAATATATGGTTGTATTCAATAATATGTTTAGAAACTTTTAATATTATTTACCGAGCTGTTCTCATGTCAATTATATCGAATTTTTTTCGGAATAATTATTCAATCAGATTTTAACTCATGAATTATAATTATTTTTAAGTTACTTGATTAATATCTGAGTATTTATTGTTAACAATTTTTAATAACATGTTAAAGACAATATTAAAAATATGTAAAAATCGATAAAAATAATATTTCAGTATAAAGAATATTTAGATATAAAGTGGATAGAAACGTTATGACTGCAATTTAATTTTTTATTTTTATTAATTGATTTAGGAATTAGTCATTTTAGTTCTTATGGCAATAATATATATAACTTTTATAATCTGTCTCACTTCATACTAACGTCAAACCTGTACTTTAGTGAGGCAAGGAAATTGTTAATCATCAATAAACAAAGATTTATATTTATTACATTATTGTGATTTAATTTTTAGCTTGCAGATGAGTCGTTTCGGCTCTCCGGCTACCGGGATGGACGACGACAGCGCTGGTCATGCATTGACAGACTTTTTGTTACAACTAGAGAACTACAATCCTTCCCTACCTGATTCTGTCGTCGCATATTACTTAAATATTTCTGGCTTCGAGTCTCAAGACCCTCGGTACATTGTGAAACTACTCATAGCTTGATATGAATTCAAACATATTTATATTACTTAATACATATTATATCAATTGTTTTTAGTTAAGCTCTTCTATCTCAATTAAACAATCACGTTAAGCAATTTCGATATTATAATATTACTTTCATTTATTATTTCTCTATTCTTTCAGGTTAATTAGGCTGATAGCTTTAGCCTCGCAGAAGTTCCTCTCTGACATAGCTAATGATGCACTCCAGCACTGTAAGATGAGAACCTCAAGCCAGATCACACAGAGTTCCAAAAATCCTAAAGGACCAAAAGAGAAAAAATATGTTATGACAATGGAAGATTTAGTCCCCGCACTCCAGGAATATGGCATCTCAGCTAAGAAACCACACTATTTTGTTTAAAATTTGATACATTTTAGTTTAAAGTTAATAGTTGTTAACTTAAAATATTGATTTAAGGGTGATTAAATATCAATAATACTTAAAATAGGATTTAAACTCAACAAAACATTAACTTATTTACCAGATACCCGCTATAATTTTATTAATATTAAACTAGTAACATTAATTGTTGTATGATAAATGTCTACTCTCTCAAAAATAGTTATTGAAAATTAAATGATCTTAGACTGCGACACTTTTAATAAGATCATTAATAATATAAGCTTTAAACCACTCACCAACAGTTAGTTAATTTTTGTTTTAATGTTTTAACCATTTTAACTTATTATATTGTTAATAATGGACTACAACAAACATTATTTCTTTTATGAAAATATATAATTCTTATTCTAATCTAAACTTTTCTTTCTAACCATTTTCTATTTTCTTAAATATTTCCAAGTTCAAAATATTTTTGAGGTATAGTTAATATATTTAAAATGTCATTTACAGCTTCCTCTAGACTCTTGGTAGTTCTTTCAACAGCTACGTTTGTTTGTCATAAATACTTCTAAAAGTCATGAGAAATAATAACAAGAGATTTGATAGCTAGTTAGACAATGAGTGTCGTGTATTGTTGAGTTGGTTTAGGTAACCTTTTAAAAACAATTATATACGAGATGACACTAAATAATTTTATCAACAATTCCATGTGTTGAGTTTAATTTTGTTAATGATATTAATATTTATGAATGGAAATGTCTTTTTGTAATATTTTTATCCTTGGTACTGTTTTTTGAGCAAAAAATGTAAATGACGCTTTTAATTTGTTGGCGAGAATTATCTATCCCAGTTGAAGATTTTTAATTTCTTACATTGTAACATCATCTGTCCATGATTTAGAAAGTTATGATTTAATATAAATAAAGTATAAATCTATTAAAATATACATTATTTCATTTATTTAAACTACCCTGAATGTGTTTATCATGAAAAATAATATTCAAGTTGGTATCTTTCTTCCGACATGTAAATAACATCTTATCTTACAACATATTTAACTACTAAGAAAATGATGTTCAAGAGCATTAACTAGTTAGCAAATTATAAGCATACAAATAGACAAACAGTCCGTGCATTGTGTGTGTGGCTGTCACTTTATGTTAAGTCTTTATAGTAAAACATCTGTGGTAGTATATTCAGTCATTTTATTTATTTTTTTAATTTATCGGTGATCTGTATTTTGCAATTGTTGTAATTTGTTCTCTTGATGAATTATGATTCTGTTTATTAGAATGCGATTTTAATAAAATAAACGTCCTTCGGCATACAATAGTATTTGGCTACTGACAGTTTAATAAACAAATCATCTAATGCGTAATTATGCAGCACTTTGAATACATCGTATACGTATAGACTATATATACTCCCACTGCAATATCGCACTAGCACTACACGCTCTATAGTCCATTGAAATGTTACATTTTTTTTTTAAGTGTAGGGGGGGTCAGTGAAAAGCTAAAACCAAGTTTGTGGGGTCGCCACCCTTGTCCCACAAATAGGGGTTGATTTTCTAAATTAAAACTACTCCGTCCTCAGTCTATTCGATGGACCAGGCTGCGGCTCAGCATCTGATCGGCTTTCTGAAGCAAATACCAGTGGGAAAAATAGTACTCACTTCAGAGCGCTGTAACACCTTAGCTACTGAATTAATAAAAAAATGTGGCTTATAAAAGTAATTCCTCAAAAAACGACCTACAAAAATGGTCTGGTATCATTTTTTCGTAAAATGATATAAAAAGTTATATCGAAAAATATGAATTTTTTTCTCAAATTTCATAACATTTTCGCTTATAACTTTTTAATTTATAGTTAGTTCTACGACAAAAAGATACTGGATCAAAGTTGTAGAAAATTTAATTTACAACAAAAATGTTTCATTTTTTTTTTATCTGATAAATAGCTTAAGAGATATATCGTAAAAATCATTTCAGCTCCTATTTGTGGGACTAGGGTGGCGACCCCACAAACTTGGTTTTAGCTTTACACTGACCCCCCCTACACTTCAAAAAATAAAATTGCGTCCTCTAAAAACGCAGCCCCAAATGTAACTTACCAATGGACTACTAGTCTTGCCATCTGTGATGTGTGTCCGGACGTTTCTCTAATGTGCGTCCTAAAGACCATTTTCCCGGCGGTAGATTGTCTTGGTCCTCGTTCCTAGAATAATAGAATTCACTTCAAAGGTTTCACACAACAAGTCATTCTTCTTTAGATCTTCCACTAACATTCCTCGAGGCGCAAAGTCTACAAGGTTGTCATTAAATTGTACCTACATCATACCATGTTTTGATACGAATGGAACAACCAAGAAATAACAATTGATAAATCAGTCCATGCGTATATCTTCCATGATCGGATTTGCATAGCTTCTTCAACTTATTTTATTTTAGGAATATATAAACAAGTACGCACCAAATACTAATCTAGGCCAGAAAATAGTTCCCAACGGTCCAATTGGTTTCATGGTGGTGGTGTCGTACTCTCACTCATGATGCAACTAGTGATCCATCAGATTTGTTTACAAGCCAATAGATTATATAAACTTATTACATTTATAGTCAAGATACCTTCCATGTCACGCTGCGATAAGCGATGATGGCGATCCAGAATCTAAATGTTGCAGCAACAAAAATAATTTCCACAACAATTTTTCTATTGTTTATATTTCCTTCTTAATTAGAAAACCCAATAGTATTTACTATTAATTTTTAAGATGAACAGTTAAGATAAGAGTCCAATGTTCGTATGTAAATGTGTGTTAACTTTATATGTATATAGATTACTAGCTGTTGCCCGCGACTCCGTCCGCGAGAATTTCAGAACACAAGGCTCGTAAGAAACTCCTTCGCTCGAGTTTTTTTGGCCAACATTATTTCAAAATTGTTTTATACGAAAAGCCCCATTAATATTGCAAAAGAGTAATATAATATAGCCTAGATCCAACATGTAAGTTATATTTAAATATTGGTTAAGACATTTTGAGATTTGGATAATTTACTTTGAAGATATCAATACAATAAAATGACTTATAAACATACAAACTTTACCTTTTTATAATATTAGTATAATTTAATATAAAAATAGGACATTTTTCATAGTTAAAGTTTATATTGAAAAGGAGTGCTGAGAAAATCTGAAAATCTATTATAAATTGATAATGAATAAGTTATTTGTTTACTTTCACACTTATCAATATTAAGTATATATAAGTCTGATGTCTAATAGTCACTAAATACTCGTAGATTGTCACCTGGCGCAATAGAATAAAACTAAGCTAAAGTTAGTGAGCGAGCTATTTACATATAGATTTGGCCGTCTAATGCTGTACGGTTGCCGAAAGAATATAATGTGTATATTTTTCTGGTTTGACAAAACTTAAAAAAAACTTTGGATACTTCTTTATATGTATACCTTCACAGTTGTTTTTATACTCTTTATAACAAAATGAGATTATAATTGCACGCTGCCACGCTGCCATTATAATTAAGACATCTTGAAATCTCCAACTAATGTAAAGAAAGGCTAAATAATATATTAAGCAATAATCTTAAATAATTTATTGAGTTTAAAATATGTAAAAGTTCATCTTGTTGATTGTTAAATATATTTCAACAATAAGAAAGGGAAGACGAACTATTAGAAGGTATAGACCTTCGGATCTAAGCCCTTGCCCTTGATCTTATCGTCGATCCAGTCTCGGAGGCTGGAGACATCGACGTAGACACCGGGAGTCCCGTCCTCACCACATCCAACACCCCACGCCACCATCCCACTTTGCATGTACCGATTGGGCTCCTCCTGGAATAATGTTGAAGTTTTAAACATATTGCTTTTCTTTCAATGAACAAATTTATAAAGATTATTATAAAATCATAATTGCAATGATGCCAGGACGCATTGGGCTACTCAGTGAGCACATGTTTTATATTAGAGACAGCAGGGTTATATAGATTGTAAGTAAAAGTTTCATAATTGGAAGTAAAATATATCTATTCTATCATATCATATTAATTAGCCCAATATTAAAGTGTTTAGTGACATAGTGTGTGACATAGAAGTTGCTGCATTTTTCTTGTATTGTATATGTATTTTATGTTTTTTCTTACCTCAATGGGGCACATCAGTGGTGAGCCACCATCTCCCTTGCAAGTATCTATCCCGGCCTCACCGCCAGCGCACATGAACGACGAGTGCAGTTCAAAGAAGTGTCCGAGGCGTGTTTTCCGCAACTGTGTCTGACACTGGTTTCTTTCAACGACTGGTACTGTAACCTGTTTGAGATTTTTTGCTTTAGATGGAGTTACTCTGATATTATCCGCGATGGAAATATTGTTAACTTTGTATTATTAGATAATATTAGCACGTTTATATCTACATGTTATGATTTTTAAAAGTGACTATAAATTTATAGGAACAATCAATGTTTTTATTGAATAATAGATTATTTTCTCGGTAGGCATTTTGGCAATGTAGATTGTTAGACGATATTTAAAGTGACTTGACATATGATGTTGTAATTCGTTCGACTGAAGGCGTGCTTCAGATACCTATGCTTCAAACTGAATTGAAAAAACTCTCCTAACTTCTTTCTACTCTTACGAGAAGTAAGTTGTACCTGTAGTAGGTACAACTTACTCCTCAAAATTCTTTCAATTTTCCTTCAGACACCACTAACTCTCTTAAATTTTTCCTGTATCCTTTTATACTACTAACCTTCTTCAATATGACCTGATACTTCCCAGCATTCCCGAATTTATCCTGCCCCCAACCGCTGGCGACACATCGCTCGCCTCCTCGCGTGCGCCGGTGGGGGGGCGGGAGGCATGCCAGACCCACGTTGGGTATTGATGTGTCCATCGGTAAGGTCAGGAATAGAAGTGCTATGTCGTAGAAGAGATTTTCTGGAATATTATTTGAAAATTGTATTTATATTTAGATGCTCTATATTATGTTATTCGTAGACGCGTATGAATAATTTTTATTTGAATTGAAAGTTTTGAGTATTTTGGGATTGGAGTACTTATTCGATTTGGAAGATGAGAGATCAATACGCGCATATTTAGTTAAGAAATGTAAATGTATCATTCGTTTGAATACAATGCATATTGAGAAATATTGTTATAAGTTTATTGTAATAATGAAGGTGTATAAAAGTAGCCTGTTCTAAAAAAATTAATCAATTCAAAGAAGATTGAATTTATTTTGAAGTGTACCATGATATCAAAATAAAAAAAAAGTATATTTTCTTAGATTTATTTTCCGGAAAATTTGAAATTTCGATTTCTACATACTAACTAGTAAAACTACTCACTACGTTTAGTATTGAAGTCTTTATGAACAACTATGGAGTCAACATCTCTGTCCTGGTAGGGGTATATTTCCTTAATAGTCTGTGTGTCCCACTCCCCGGCGCGTACTTTGAGTGCTTTGGTGGTCACCACGTAGTGGGCGGTGGTGAGTACCACGGCTGGGTGTATTAGGGAACCCCCGCCAACGTATACGTTCAGTTGCTGGCTGTTTGGATTCGCGTCGTCCACTAGTTCGTTTCTGGGATCGACATAGTCCGTACTGACGTGAGGTTAATAGGCATTGATCTAGCTTTGTGGGCTGGATTGCGATATTGGAAGGATATAGAATATTATTTGCTAATATGCATAGAGATTAATGCAAATAAATATAAAAGAAAAAAAAAAGAAAAGTACGGTTAGTTAAAACTGAAGTATAAACTTGAATGGAAAAGGTTTTTCATTCAGATATATACAAAGGTAGGCAATTAGAAGTGTACCTACTGTTCGGAAATCTTTCAATAGTTTTTTTAGTTTTTATAAAGAAATTATGATAACTTGTTTTATAATAATTTAATATTGATGTGCCTAATATAACAGCAATGTTATGAAGAGTCAGTGTGCACTCACTTGTGATTGTTTTTCAAAGGTTTATGGAAATAGTAGAATTTGCGTGAATACAGCCAGGTAAATATAAATATATTATACAAATAGTAGTTTTAAAATACAACAATAGATGGCGCCTGTGTATACACCAGCAATATGAAGTAGACAACGAAATCATTTTAAATCTAAAACACAGTACTGTACACAAAAAAAATAATTCCCAAGACAATAATAAAACATATCCGTCACAGAAGAATTATATAATGAAAATCATAATCAAAATCAAAATCAGGGGAGAGCGTCCAAAAGCATTCAAGAACTGCTGGCGAGCGTAGGGGGCGAACAATTATATAATTTCGGTTATAACAAACTTTCGTCTACCTCTCATCAAGAAACCGCCATTAATAATGCCAACAAAAAAAGTTATGTGACAGTATTCCGCTGCATTATTTCAAATAATATAAAAGCTCAACAACGTGTTCTGTAAATTGTGTCCAAAATTTTATTTCAAGACATGTTCTACGGAAGAAAGGCGTTGGCCTAATAAATCCGATTTGCGACCTGCGAGAACTGGACCAATTGATAAGAGCCAAGCAATGCCGTATGTTTTCCTTCTCCCCACGTCATATCGGTTTAATTGTTGCCCAAAACCGTTATATTTATCTATACTAATATATAAAGCAGAAGAGTTTGTTTGTTTGTTTGTTTGTTTGAACGCGCTAATCTCGGGAACTACTGGACTGATTCGAAAAATTCTTTCAGTGTAAGTTAGTCCATTCATCGAGGAGTGCTATAGGCTATATAACATTACGCTAAGATAAATAGAAAAGGAGCAGCAATAAAAATAGTTACGAAAACGGCAAAATACAAAACTTTCCTTCCGTGCGCTGAATAAACGGTGAAAGTTACACAAAAATCATGTTTACAAAATTATTCCCTTTTAAAAGTTCTAAAAGAAAGTCTGCGACAGCATTTGTCTAGTTTTAAGATTAACCCACTATAACCATTTATATGGTTATCAAAATAGTTCTAAAATAACACATTATTTGCGAGTTCGTTTTAATAAACATTATATTAATCCTTATCCAAATGAATAAGTTATTTATCACAGTGGATAAATAACTTATTTATGGCGGGAGAGCGCTGGCCGACAATTTTATATAAAATTAATTAATTCCACTTTGATATTTTTAAAATGTTCACTCAAATAAAATAATTGAGTAAGCAATTGACAGTAAGAACTACTAATATATATAAAAAAAAGTCGTGTTAGTTCAATTATATATAACTCAAGAACGGCAGAACCGATTTTTTAGATACCAACGTATTTGTTGATTGGATTGTGTAAGTATCTAATAGACGGCGTTTTTTTAACACGCTTTTATTAGCTTAGGTTGTATGTACTCGTACGTATGTAACGGAATCTTTGAGCTCAATTTTCACCGGTTTCCAGAAATCTGATTGAATTGAAACTTTGCACACGTGTCAAAGATCGATGACAAAGCAATAATTTGATTACAGTTTCGCATTATCCCTATTAGAACCAGGATTAATAAATAACAGGAAAAACGTTTTTTATGTTATATGTTCAATCATTCTATTGGCAACTATGTATAAAAGAATAGTCACGAACAAACAGTTAGTAAAATGCACCGCTTTTTACTCTGACGTGAATTATTCTGTTAATAACTTAAATTTTCTTATAATTTCATTTCAAGGTGATTAATTATGATTGATTGTTTAACCTTCTACTACTGTAATGCAAACTCTCTGTAATTAAACATTGTTTTCTCCTTTTTAGTTCGAGTATCATGAAAAGCGTGTTTTTTGGTTTTTAAAACTATTATTTATAAAAGTTCTAACGCCTCATAGAAGCTAAAACTTAATAAGATAACCACAAACTAAAACTTAATAAGATAAACAAAATACTGTGAAATTCAATAAATGAATATTTTTTTATTCTATTGACGTTCAGTTTACAGTCTATAATAACACCAAGATCTTTAATTTCAGTAACTCAATTAAGTGAAATATTTTCCAACAAATAATCAAAGCATATTGGAACATTTTTCCTGGAAAAAGAGATAATATTACATTTTTTCAAATTTAGGTGATGAAAATGAACCTTATAATACTCACTAAGACTATCGAGATCTTTTTGTAGCATTATACAATCACAATAAGACTTTACAAGTTTCAAAATTTTCATATCATCTGCATATAACAATATTTTAGAATATATAAGGACATCACTAATATCGTTGATGAAAATATTGAAGAGTAACGGCCCTAAATGTGAACACTGAGGAACACCGTAAGTGACTGGCACAAATGTGGACAGAAACCTTTTATAGATACTGCCTGAATTCGGTATTTTAAATATGATTCAAACCAACGAATCAAATTACCATGTATACCAGCTCGAGCTAGTTTCATTAGTAATAAGTCATGAGAAATTGTATTGAATGCCTTTGAGTAATCAGTAAGAGTATAGACAGCGTCCACTTGACCACTATCCTATATATCAAAACGTTGTAGCGGCTATCTGCTACAACGTTTTGAGTAAACTCACAAAGGTTAGATTCTATGGATTTAGCATCAATAAATCCATGCTGTTGTTCAAAAATAATAGATCTTAAGAACGGATATACTTTATCATAAACAATTTTCTCAAACTTCATGGCCAAGGTGTTAAGTTTAGATATAGGTCTATAGTTTTTAACATCTTGCTTATCACCAGACTTAAAAACTGGTGTAACAAATGACTTTTTCCAGGCCTTAGGGACCTGGCCTATACTAAGTGATAGATTAAATAATAAAAATAGCGGCAAAGCTAAGCTTTTACGATATGACTTAAAAAACAACGGAGATATACCGTCGGGACCACCACCTTTATTTTTATTAAGGTTTTTTAGGTATTTTGTTACACATTCCAAAGATATATCAATTGAGTCTATATCGGCAGACTTCTTTATAGATGCAATAGAACCTGCTGGAGAGTTACAAATATCAAGGGAATTATTGCTTGAATATGTTTCAAAGGATAATTTGAAGAAGTCATTAAATAAATCTCAAATTTCAGAACCATTACAAGAACGGCTGTTGTTAAGAAACATTATATCTGAAAACCCCCCTTCATTACTCTTGGATTTATATCTCTTTCATTAGTGATATAATTTTTACAGGACTCCAATAGGACATGCTTTTGACGATCGCGCAAGTAACTAAATGATTCATAATCAGACGCTGTTTCGTAGATTTTCCACTTTTTATGATATTTAAGGTTCTCATTTATCACCTTTTTTATGATCTTGAATACCAAGGTGGATATGAGTAAAACAATAATATTAATAACATTATAAAAATATTCGATTCGCTATATCAATATCATCACAATCCAAAAGCTCTGATCAATCAACTTCTGCTAACTTAACATTAATTCCATCATAATGGTTTTGTAGTACCTACATGATTTTTGCTTAACTTTCACCGTTTACTCAGCGCACGCAAGGAAAGTTTTGAATTTTGCTGTTTTCGCAACATTTTTTATTGCTGCTCCTTCTCTATTTACCTTAGAGTGATGTTATAAATAGACTCCACTCCTCGATAAATGGACTATCTTACACTGAAATAATATTTCAAATTGGTCCAGTAGCTCCTGAGATTAGCGCGTTCAAACAAACAAACAAACAAACTCTTCTGCTTTATATATTAGTCTATGTGTGTGTCAGAAGACAAACTGTCCAAAAAACTGTTAAGTAATAAAAAGAGTATTTTTAACGAAACATCACTCACTTAAGTATCGCCACCATCCACGGGAACTCCCCGAACTTGCTTTCGCCATCCTTGTCACCTATGGTCTTAAAACCAATGCCATCAGGATTCCTCCAGCCACAACCTTCCTTCTGATTATCAAAATTATTAAATACAACTTTATTTTATTATTTTTTCAGAAAGTATTGTGTATGTTGAGATGTAAAGATACCTCACAATCACAAGAAGAGCAGTCTTTGTGTATGTAACAATTACAGCAAGCAAAATTATAAAGCTTAATTCTTCTAAAGGACCAAGTTTATGTTGAATGACAGCTATATTTGTCCAAAGCTGTGTCAAACAATTGACGTTACCATCCAGTGTTATATGTTCTAATTCGTTACAGGCGGAATACTTTACAATTACTTGGTAAACAATTTTTAAAGATGGCTCCAAAAATGACATAAACAATTATAGACCAGTATACACATTTTCAATGTTTGGAACAGTTTTTGAATCCCTTGTGGAACACAACTGAAGTTAATTTGCACGTGTATGTTTTTTACAGCTACAATATGTTCCTTGACCCTTTCTGCAATGGTTCTTTTGGTCTGTCCGATGTAGGAACTACCACAGCTGCAGTCCACCTTGTATACACCAGGTGTTTGAAGAGGAACTACATCCTTCGGGGTGCGTAAGTGTTGTGCTATCTTAGAGGGCGGATTATATACAGTCTTGATGGATATTAGTTTAAAAAGTATAAAAGTCGCGATATTTTAAAAACATTAAAAGGAGTAGGTACTCCTAAACTCTTGTAAACTCAACGCTATCTGGATCCAATTCTGTTTTCAAAATAGAATAGACAGAGTGCAGCCTCTAAATAAATAACAGTAATAATGAAGGCAATTGATATTCTACAAGTTTGATGAATTACTTTTTTAATATTGTACTTTTTTATTTATCGTAAGCTGTGGGCGCCTATAATTGACCAAACACTTCACTTGTTTCGCTATTTTAAGTAATATAATTATAAATGTAACGTGTACCTGCCGTTGTCAAACCTTAAACAAATAAATAAGTTAAAAGTTTAAAGATAGTTTTGAATTATTTACTCGCTCGGTTGTAGGCGGTGTGATGGGATGGTTCGTCTCCCTCAATCTCGTATAATTGCAGCACACGTCTAGATATGCGTCGCATTTATTTTCTTTAAAACTGCACAAAAATACAAAGAATCATTAACATTCAACAAAATATTTATTTTATTGCGTTCATTAAATAATTATTTTCAGTGCTAGAAACTTCACCAACTGAATAAAAAAAACTGGCTTATTTATTTATTTATTATTATTTACAGTGTCATTTTCATTCTCTGTCACAAGCTACACGTAAAAATTAAGCTTGTTGATTTTTTCAGTCTTTGCTTCTAAAAAAAATATATATATTTTTTAAGTTGTCTATGAAAACGTCATCTATGTTATTTATTCATATATGTTTTTCAATAAATACTCTTCAGGCATACCGAAGGTTTGAGTTCTGCCCGCGTTGATATACTTTCCACTCTATTTTTATACAAAGAAACTTAATAGGATTACACAAACAGAGACCTAAAAAGCCGGCCAGTATACGAGCTTCGTTCAAATGATGAGACTAGAAGACTTTCTCACATAGTAATGAATGATTATTGTACCGGATATCAATAAGTCCAACTCCATCGACAATGACGTTGTCTGAGTCACAGAGGTAGTAAGGCACGCACAGTCCATCTTTTACATCATGCGTCTTGCAGCGTTGGCCAGACTCCAGTTCTGCAGACCACTTTACATGTTAGGATTTGGTTAAAGTTTAATAATGAAATATGTAGAGTTATGTTAGCTGTTCCCTCTGTTAGCTGGTCGGACCTCTGACATTAGTTCCAGCTCTGTAGATGTTGATTGCCCAAGTTGTAATACATATTAATTATTTACTATTCAGAGCCTCTATTACATTTCATGCGCTGTTAAATAATATATCCCATCCATCTTCAACCATCCATCCATCCATCTCCATGCATCTATTTCAACCACTATCTTTATATTATTTACGGATTATATAGAAAAGATTGCTGACTAAATATCTGGTAGAGGAAAATGTAAATTATTTGATAACTTCTGAATTACGGCGCGATATGTATTGAGAGCATTATAATAAGAGACAATGTTAAATAAGTGTCATTGAAAATCAATCAATTCCGTCTTACCGGGTAGTTCTTGCACATTGCTGTCGGTGGTTTCGGAGGGCAGTGTCTGCTTGAAAATGGACTGAAGTAAAAAGTCAAAGTCCTCGATTCTCCGAGCATAGACCATCCCCACCAGGAACAGGAGAAGAACTGGTTTGTTAAACATCTGAAAATTAATAGCACAGGTATGGATTATTCAGCCAACATATCGTATATCGTATATACCGGATAGATTGCTTTTGTTTTGGATATTTTTTAGACGTGTAGAGTATTTGAAATTATTTTTTATGAACTGGAGCAGGTGGACAATGGCTGTACACTGGTGGTGAGTGCAAGAATTAATTGTACTTCTCCAGACCATTGTCAAGACATTATTAGGCAAGAGAGAATGCATCGATTTAGACTTTAGCATATTGGACAGGTTTTTTAAGTAAGTAATAATTGTAAAGGTTATTTTGCTCATTAAAATCATCTGACTTTATTGTATTATATATTTATTGTATTATAAATTTATTGTATTATAAATTTCATATCTAAGTGTCTGATCCGAATTTATTTACAAAAAGACATTTGTTTTATTTCCGATGGTTGTTAAATTTATTGCAGGTTCTAGTTCTCAAGATTCATTATAATATTCTATACGGACAAATAAATTATAATTATTGAACGCCATTGATTGATGAATGTCACAAATTACTACAATTTATTATATTTTTACATTTTTTTTTGTCATATAGTTAAAAGTGCATTGTGCATTGTGCAAAAGTTAAGCAATCAGCCATAAATTATTTTACATAACATTAAAAAGATTGTGTAATTATTTATTATATATCTTACGATGGGTCAATACATATTAGTCTTGCGCAATAATTTCTTAAACAAATTCGGGTTTTATTGCGAAATTGTGAAAGATGCTGATTCTACGATAACTTAGTAAAATACACCCAGTAGGTACTTTTTCTGTGATGTTCGAACCAGGAAACAGACAAACTGCCAAGAAAACTCTTGTTAAAATTATTAAACTGTATAGATATTATCTATTCGCCATTTTATATTATATGTGTGGGGATTACAAGATATGTAAGTCATAGTTTAATTTGAAGTGTTATTTAAAGTTTTACATAAATTGTATTATCTTATCTTATTGCTTCGGACAGAAAAAACTATTTAGACAAAACTATTTACCACCAAACAAAAATTGGTCATCATCGGTTCTACGAATATAAAATGTGACATAAATATTATACAATATTATGTTATATTTTAATATAAATAATAATAAATATTATAGCCTCCAGAAATGAAGTCGATCACTTTATAATACAAGGTATAGTTGGTAAGGTCGGGTCTATTCACGTAGACAGCTCAGAAGTTTCATGAGAACCATTTCTTTAGTAGCTATGGAAAGCTGGAGTTATTATTTTACTTTAAACTACCTGTTAAAGGTTTTTAACAGCAACTATAGCGTATCAGAAAAAACAAATCGGTATCGGGAACATATCAAAACTTAAAACCTGATGATGTACTTCAATTAGCTTTTATGGGTAAGGCGAGTTTAAAGAAGTTCGCTTAAATTTGAAGAATGAGAAGGAAGGGTTGGACTTTAACTGCTTTTACGGCAAAATCTTGTCATGAGTGAAGCATTTGATTTAACGAAACCAGCAAATTATATACAAGGAGTTGGAATACAATCGTCAGATTAGATCGGTCCATGGTGTGCCACACCTTTGTGTGAGGAGGGTTGGATGGTTGTAGGTGCCCACCGCGGATATGATAAATTGTTTGGGGTTAAGTTTTAAATACCAGAAGATGGTCTCACCGTGTTTGAGAATGTCTTAATGGAAGTGTGAGTTGGTGAATAGAAAATGCGGTGTTTTCCTTTTTTTCAAAACTTTCATATATATATATATATATATATTACCCAAACAATAATATAAGCGACTTACCTCGTTGTAATTTAAAATATAACTGTTTACAATTTAAAGTACACTGATAGTGGGTATCTTTGAGTCAGTTCACTGAGGGTCATACTCTTGAAATGGGTTTTTTTTTAAAACATTTTCCTCATTTGAATAGTCCAGACTAGGGTTGACTATATTCTATTATTATTTATGTATATATATATATATATATATATATTCAGTATTCGTTAACTTTTTAAACTTTATTTTATTCGACGGATTATTGAAAAAAATACATTAAACTGACTCTAAGATTAAATAAGATTGAAAAACTAGAGTTAATTTAATTAATAATACGATTTAAGATGTTACTATATTTTTATTATATATTGGAATACTGTTGGTATTCCAATATGAAACACCACTGGAGCAGGGTCCAGTGGTGTTTCATAGAAACTGCTCATTTTTTGATCTTTCACTTTTGAGTAAATTAAAACATATATTTTTGTATTTTAATACGTTAGCCAATGAACTTATAAAATATGGTAAGTTGCTAGATCCCGAAGAAAATTCCTGGTGTACCTGATATTAGTAAAACACTAGAAAAAAATCAGTTAATATTATTTTGTATAAATTTTAAATAAATGCGTCGATGAACAACCTTAGTTAATACGACGGTTTAAATACGTATGAGGATGGTTCGGAACAGAAAATATTGTAAAATTTAATATCACAAAAATACGTTTCAATCAAAAGTCAAGACACTATCATACATACGTGTTATTATATGACAGCTATAATACTGGCTTCGACATAAATATCTTTAAAATGTATGTAATTTGGTATTTTCTAAATTCAGTATGAAACCATTGTTTATGTAAAAATCTTAGATAGATTTCATGATATTTTACATAGTTATTTCCTTTCTATTATTATAATATTATATTTTTAACGACTCCAGTTAAAGAAAACAGCACGAAATGATTGAAGTACCTACACAAAATGGATATGGAAAGATGGCCATTTTAAATATCGTTCAAAAACCCGATAACAGACGATTTTGAAAAGTCCTACAATCGACAGATGTACTACAATTTCTATTGTCGAAGACTATGAGACGTTCCAGTGGCCACATACAGGTAGCATTACAAAAAACATTAAAAACAAAATTCAGAACATGGCGACAAAATAAGATTCCCAGATAAACATCGTTTCGTGTAATTAAAAACTAACCAAAACTCGGTGGCTATAGTCAATAACATACCCTTATGACGTAGGTGAAAGACACACAAATATTCTATTAATTACTGATGAAAAAATGTTCTGAACATTATACTAATAAAAAAATGTGCAATCTAAATCCTCTCATCTTCAATCAATCAGCATCTTGTCTGAATGGTGAAATGAAGTCATCATCTTGCGTCAGTCAAACGTCACAATGCTTCATTTTAGTGAAAAAGGAGTGAAACTTGGGTCAGTTTGAACCAAGACATCGGTTTGAAGTGTTTTGTTATAGCTCTCCCCTCAGCTCATTCTAATTGAAATGTTCCGTGGACTAGACATCAAGATTTTCCACCTGGGTTACAAGACACTTCTCTACTCTAGCCTGAATCAAGGCACATGGGATGGTCTATGGCACATAAAAATTGAATCACTTAAACAATGACGAAATTATCCATGGAAACAGTGAGTATATACTCGTACGAACAGAACAGAAGATTGAATCACTTAAACAATGACTAAATTATCCATGGAAACAGTGAGTATATACTCGTACGAACAGAACAGAAGATTGAATCACTTAAACAATGACTAAATTATCCATGGAAACAGTGAGTTTATACTCGTACGACCAGAACAGAAGATTGAATCACTTAAACAATTACTAAATTATCCAAGAAAACAGTGAGTATATACTCGTACGAACAGAACAGAAGATTGAATCACTTAAACAATGACTAAATTATCCATGGAAACAGTGAGTATATACTCGTACGAACAGAACAGAAGATTGAATCACTTAAACAATGACTAAATTATCCATGGAAACAGTGAGTATATACTCGTACGAACAGAACAGAAGATTGAATCACTTAAACAATGACTAAATTATCCATGGAAACAGTGAGTATATACTCGTACGAACAGAACAGAAGATTGAATCACTTAAACAATGACTAAATTATCCATAGAAACAGTGAGTATATACTCGTACGAACAGAACAGAAGATTGAATCACTTGAATCCCATTCTTTCACTTCTTTGTATTTTAATTGATTACAGAACTAATTAAAATTACGTATTTTGATTGTACTATATGGTACGTACGAGTATTCTGAGCGGCAGTACTTTTTCGCTTATATATATATTACAGTACAAAACTCAAATTTTAATGATAGAGTTCAAAAGGTTGCATTGGCATCGCACATTTATTCTCAGCGTCCAATTTGCATATCTGTAGATTCTTCACCACTGCTCTGTTGAAGAGTGTGAGTGTGTTCGTCCACCTTGTTATAGAGTTAGACCACGAACGTACAAATAACTACATCGTTATTTGTACGTACTGTGTAGATGTGACCTGACCTGATGCGTCTGAGGTAAATACATTTGGTTGTCCAACTGGTTTTCATCACCGGTTTCTTTCAAATTAAAGGTTCTAAACGTTTTAACAATTTCAGATCAGATTAAACAGGTTTAAAAACAAAACATTTATTACTGACTTTAACGTTATTAGTGAATTCGGTGTAAAAATCTGTACTTATTTCTTTATTATGAATTTTTAACATTAGCAGACCTAGTTTTCCCAGTAAAAGTAGATAAAAAATCCCAAATTTCCTTTATTTTATCTTCTGAATTTACGATTTTATTTCTTATATATATCGACTTGACTTGTAAGCAAACTTTCTTAAATATTTTAGAGAAATTCCTAACTCTATTCAAGAACAAGGGATCATGATTCCATTGCCTCTTATCATAAAAATCATATAACTTTTTTCTACTTCTATATATTCCCACGGTCGTCAAGTCACTCTAATATTCTACGTTACTTATCTAATACTTTTATGAATATGTTTTTTTGGATGTTTTTGACGTTAGCTGCCTGCTAGTGTTAGTTTGATTACATTCCACCTGATGGGAAGTGGAAATGTAATCATAGGTGGTAAAGCGCATCAAAGTAGTAAAAGCCTATGCACTCTTGCCTAGAAGACACCCACATTGTACTTGGATGGAAAAACCGACGTAGGCAAGTTGTTCCACTCCTGCGAATCCCAGTTAAAAAAGATGAAGCATAGCGCTTCGTTCGGAAATACGGCGTCTACAACAAAAAGATGGATGCTCGATGTGTGTCGGAACGTCCGGTGATGGAAGGGGGAGGGAGGTAAATCGCTCATTGACTCTTATAAAATATAAATGAGTAAAGCCAGATATGCCTGTTGTTTTTATGTCGGTGTCTCTGAACACATTTTGTATATTCATCATTAATTCAAACGAACTGCATGATTCTAATATATGGAGCCAAAATAGTTATCTCAGAATAAAAATGGTAAGTTAACGACTCCCTTAGAATAGCAAATTTTAGTGCTATCGTCTTTTTAAATTATTTCTTATGTTATATTTCAATATCTAGTCACAAATATTCTGATTAACGTTAATTTCATATATACTAAAGTATGACCAACATTTATGATATTTGAACACCAAATTAAAATGCATATCCAAAATGCAATAAAAGTGCAATGAATAGTATATAAAAAAAAAACAATATTGTTAAGTCATTTATTGAGTTCAAATTTTTATAAAAAATATTGCTAAAAAAACATATTTCAAATAAAAGTTCATGATGAGTATATTACCACCCGTTGATTGTAAAAAAAAAATATAAATTTGATTTTCAAACAATAAGCCAGGAAAGACGAACTATTAGAAGGTATAGACCTTCGGATCTAAGCCCTTGCCCTTGATCTTATCGTCGATCCAGTCTCGGAGGTTGGAGACATCGACGTAGACACCGGGAGTCCCGTCCTCACCACATCCAATACCCCACGCCACCATCCCACTTTGCATGTACCGATTGGGCTCCTCCTGGAATAATGTTGAAGTATTAAACTTATTTGTTTCTTTCAACATCAGCACACTTGCGTACTGATAAAGATCTATCATGAGATAAATAATTGCAATGATACAAGATATCATTCGGCTACTCAGTAAGCACCGTGACCTTTATTTGATGATACACATAGATGGGTCACATATTTTTTATGTAATAGATAATAATTTTGATGTAAAAAATGTCTCTCATATGATTTTATGATAATTAAATACATTTTGCGTACAACTTAATGACGTCAAAGATATGTCACATTGTTACATGTACGTGCTTGCAATACACACACACATAGAACCAATTCTCAATAATGTCACAATGAAATAAAAATGTTTTTTCTTACCTCAATGGGGCACATCAGTGGTGAGCCACCATCTCCCTTGCAAGTATCTATCCCGGCCTCACCGCCAGCGCACATGAACGACGAGTGCAGTTCAAAGAAGTGTCCGAGACGTGTTTTCCGCAACTGTGTCTGACACTGGTTTCTTTCAACGACTGGTACTGTAACCTGTTTGAGATTTTTTGCTTTTGTATGATGTCATTTAATGAAAATTATTCAGATAATGTTTGCACGTTTGTACATGTTAAGCAATTAGCAGTACATTGCATGGTCTTTAATTCTGTTCACTTCAAGTTTACTTCTGATAACATGTCGTAACTATTTGTTACTGCTAACTTGCACCCTGCACGTCTTTCACTCGACTTATCTACCTTTTGCATTGCAGATTTTCTGCAGACCCTATATATAAAACTTATGATCATAATTTTTACTTTTAGCATAATTCAGATACCAATAACTACCAAATACCACTCTTACTTCTGTTTATCGCTCTTTAGCAGAGAAGAGAGTTACGTACTTTGTATAATATTATTTTTTGATCTGTTTCTACCTTAGTTCGGACAGTAATTGTCTTCTAGCATACCTAAGCCTACTCACTACTTGACCGTACTTCTAGAGTAATTCAGACACAACTTACTTATCAACCTCGCTTTGTATATGCTCGCATGTTACTAACCTTCTTCAGTATGACCTGGTACCTCCCCTCCTTCCCGAACTTATCTTTCCCCCAGCCACTGGCGACGCACTGCTTGCCCCCCGGCGTGCGCTGGCGGGGAGGCGGCAGGCACGCAAGACCAACATTAGGGACTGTAATATCCATCGACGAGGACAGAAACAGCAGCGCTATGTCGTAGAAAAGATTATCTGGAACATAATTTGAAAGGCATAAGCTAATTGCACTATGATTTATTTTTATTTTCGTAATTGTGTTTGATTCGGCATATTTAATTTGGACTAGTGTTGTAAAAAAAAAAAATATCCTAGATTGGTGATAACCAGTCCCGGAACTATTCATAAAGGCCTAAGCCAATATAGAATATACGGAATGAATATTATTTAATTTCTACATACTAACTAGTAAAACTACTCACTGCGCTTAGTATTGAAGTCTTTATGAACGACAATGGAGTCAACATCTCTGTCCTGGTAGGGGTATATTTCCTTAATAGTCTGTGTGTCCCACTCCCCGGCGCGTACTTTGAGTGCTTTGGTGGTCACCACGTAGTGGGCGGTGGTGAGTACCACGGCTGGGTGTATTAGGGAACCCCCGCCAACGTATACGTTCAGTTGCTGGCCGTTTGGATTCGCGTCGTTCACTGGTTCGATCCTGGGATCGACATAGTCCGTACTGACGTGAGGTTAATAGGCATTGATCTAGCTTTGTGGGCTGGATTGCGATATTGGAAGGATATAGAATATTATTTGCTAACATGCGTACAGATTAAAACAAATAAATATAAAAGAAAAACAGAGAAACCATAAAAGAAATTACTTATTACAATACAAAATCTAAAGAAATATATATATGAATGAGAAAAATAGGTACATGCTAAAAAAAAATACAAAAAAGTATAAATTTAGCAGAATATTGTTCGAAAGATTTTCAGTATTGTTAGTCTTCCAAAAAAATATATTTCAGGATTTTTTAGCCCCTTACAAAAAACTATTCATACAGACATTTTAAATTAAAATACTTAATGAATTTGAATTGCTGGAGGCATTTTTATCATATTTAAATCAATATATAAATTGTAGAAGAATTAACGAGGAAAAAATAAAAAAAACATCACTCACTTAAGTATCGCCACCATCCACGGGAACTCCCCGAACTTGCTTTCGCCATCTTTATCACCTATGGTCTTAAAACCAATGCCATCAGGATTCCTCCAGCCACAACCTTCCTTCTGATAATCAAAATTATTTAAATACAATATTATGCTTATCGAATTTTGAAATATATCATATATATATATATATATATATATATATATATTACGAGTCACTATGTTTGTCCGTTATGGATTCCTGAACTACTGAACCGATTTTAGTTGAATTTGCACACCGAATGCAGCTTGATTCAAACTAAATGATAAAATAGTTTATATCTCAATTATTTTTTATTTTATTGAGAATTATTTGTATCTTACCTGACAGTCACAATTATCCATTCGATCCTAACAGATGACGATATAAGTATTCAATAGATGGCGCTTTGTTAAAAGTACAAACGTTTCATATGAGCTACAATTTAACCGACTACGTGTTGCTGAGGCTGAAGTATAAGTTAAATTTATATTATAGTAAACACAATACTGTGGCTAAAATTAGACATCAGACTAATATGTACTTGACATCGAAAGTGTGAAAATAAAATCATAACTTATTCATGATGAATTAAATAAACAATATAAATTTACTATGACAAGTCGCATATTTTATCTTAGTCTAAAGAGGTAAGGTTTGTATGTTTATAGCTTCACGTTGGATCTAGGCTTTATGAGGCTAGGAGAGCAATTTTGGAAATTAAGTTGAACAAAAAAGCTTATTCTCTAATTATCACTGCCATGATAATTAGAGAATGTAAGTTTATAAAGTGTTTGAATAAAGTGTTATCTGGGAAAGAAGGAATTAATGATACGTTAAATGTCAAGGCAGCACAGAAAATAAAATTAAAACCTTTACATTTGGGGATCAAATCTAAATAAATATACATATTTTTTTTCCTTTTTTACCTTCGTTTGAAACAGTAACTGAAGTGTATTATGTTTGAAAATAAAATAGAAATAAAACTATGAATTTATAATGTCTGCACTTTTATAATGAATTGGGCTTTGGCAGTGATTTTATCTTCTCCCCCATGCCAACCCATCGATCATCACTTATATTTATAAAAAATCTGTTCATCCCTACTTTTATTGTAATTATAGTTCAAACTTTTATATTAACTCAGACAAAATGATATAACCATGCCAACAAAATCAAAAATTACGTGACACGCGAATAAACAAACACATAAAATTAAAACTATTAATTTGTCTCGTTAACTTGAGATCTAGCAAATACTTTTTTCCTTAAAGATGTAATGAACCAATTCTTTGAAATATAAAAGTCGAAGTCCTACGAGGCTATCGTCACAAGATATAAAACGTTCAATTTAAAAGTCTTCAAGTGTTAGAGTTTAAATTATTTACTCGAATCTCTGGACGCGGCGTGATGGGATTGTCCGGTTTCCTTACGTCCGGAACACTGCAGCAGACGTCCAGATATGAGCTGCATTTATCTGCTTGTACCCTGCAGAGAAATACAAAGAACCATTACCATCTAACAAGTTATATTTTCATATCGTTTCTTTGATGGTCAATCCGAGTGAAGGAAGTTATTTCTTTGTCGAGGTTCTTTACAACCTCGACAAAGAAATAACAACAAATTATTAAGAAATACAACATTTAACAAACAAATCAATAACTAACACATAATGTCTCCAGTTAATTACATTAATTATAAAAATAAATCTGTATTCCACTTGGAAATGGTGACCCTTCATAAAGCTAACCTGTTTTTCTTGAATGGCTAATAACGATCGATCAGTCAGCTTTCAAATAAAAGCTAAATTAAAATCAGCCTATCCGCTTAGGAGCTCAGGTGCAACAGACAGACCCACTGACACATAACTTTAAAAGATTACACCCCTATACTGAGTCGTGGCTTTGGTACAAAGGTGATCGATCGATCGGTCGATGGTTAGTCTAAATAAGTCAAATATGTCAGTTTTAGGTAAAAAATATATCATAACTATTATGATATATTTTTACTAAGAACTGATATTTTTAACTTTTTTTATTTATTTTTATCTCAATTATCGTTCACTGCTACAGGTCCGGAATAAACGAAGCTTAATTAAAAACATCTTTATTGAATTGCGTAGCAAATACAAGGAGAAAAATAGTCTCATAAAAAGGGAAGTAGGAAACATAACAAGGATAACTTAAACGCCGAACTTCTGTTAGAGGTGATCTAACAGAATGCGGTGGAGCCGGCCAGTATACGAGCTGGAGTCCAATGATTAAACTAATTTACTAAAGAGTTATAATGGATGATTATTATACCGTATATCAATAATTCCGACTCCATCATCGATGACAGTGTTGTTGGTGTCGCAGAGGAAGTAACGCACACATCGACCCTCTTTGTCATCGTCCGTAGTGCAAGGTTGGTCCTCCAAGTCTGCAGATAGCTTTATATGTTAAGATATGAAGTGAGATAACAGGAATTTAGTGTTGTGGGTGGACCTCAAAATGCTGCCTCAGGTGTTATATAGATTAGTTTACTGTTCCCTATACTCCAGACAATTATTCCAAGCTCTGTGGGTAGGGTTTATGTAATACATATTAGTAATTTACTAACCATGCTTGGGCGAGCGCATAAAGGATTTAGGCAAAAACGTGATCATCACGCTGTGTCACTAATGTCGAAATTAAAAGTTTCATGGCCATTACTCAGAGATTGTTGCTTAACAAGTCAGGGTCAATATTTTAGTTAAATCTCATCAAATAAGACAGACATTATTATAAATAATCAAACCGTAGAGGAAAATAATGTCTTACATACTTTTTGATTGATCTCGAAAACAAATTTGCCAAGGTATATTAACTGTCCTTACCCTGTTGTTGTGCGACAGGCGGAACTATCGTGGCTGGTTTCTGTACAGCAATAATGGCAGCCTGGGTGGGAGTGGGTGGTTTGCCAAATATGGACTCAATTACTGAGTCCAAATCTCCCTTCTCCTGCGCGCAGATCGGGCCCACCAGGCATAGCAGGAGAAATAATTTGTACATCTGGAAATTTATAGCAAACGCTTGAGTTTGAGTTATTCGACCAGTACATATCGCAGCCGAGCAGACTTCGAATTCCTTTCTTACTTAACATTCAGACACAAAACTTTTTAGCATTTCATGGATTCACTTTGCAGGTGCTAGACACATCATGTTGCAGGGACAATAGCCCAGAACTTTCAGCCCACGATTTGGTTTAAAGGACCTTTTTAATGCCCATTCACACTCCCCTTCACTGTATAATGTCCTCTTTCTACCGAACCAATAACGATTGAGAACCGATTTGATACGAACACACCAACGCCTCGTTTATAATACGTTCTGGAAAGATCAAGATCTTAAAGTAGATTATAGAGATATTTAAATAACTTTAACATTCATAAATGTCAAAGCTGTTACATCAGATCGATTCACCCGCTACGGAAAGATTGTCTAAGATATACAGATTTTATCTATGAAGGTATTTCTTTTACTAAATAGACCTGGACGATTTTATTTGTCATTGCTGGCCAACGAACCCCGAATCCCAGATTTCTGGTCTAGGCGTTAATAATATTTATCTAGATATTTTTAAACACAAGGAGTAAAAAACAGAAAAAATCTAATATAATTATTTCAAATGAGTCATCAAAGGCGTATTCGCGGAATGTATCCACTCTGACTTAAGCGTATTAGGTATTTGTTCGGTAAATAACTGTTGCATTTACATTTTAAAATTGTTTTCGCAGATTAAAAATATCGTACTTACATACACTTGTATTTACTACCCAATCCCCCCCCTTCTCCCCCCCAAGTTTGTCTAAAATCACGAATATATTGTATAATACTCTAGATACCGCATTTATTTGTAAATAGTAATTTGTTTTGAATTGTAATTTCCGTTGCACGCTAAGTTAAGTGATGCAAGTTTTTTTTACTTTTATCCTTGATTAGAAAAATACCAAAAAAAATATTCATACTATAATCTTGAAGCAAGATTTGTGATATAAATCAAGTTATTAGTAAAAAAAATGTCTCATTAAAACATTCAATAAAAAAGAATATGTAGTTGTTTTTCTTGCATTTCTTGTTCAACATATATAATTAATCAATTATGAGTAAGTAAAGTTAGAATTCAGACGTTATGTTTTCCTCGTGTTTGTTATATAATGTTAATTGAAATAGTTTAACCTTTACGTGAATTCGTTTTTGTTCTCGGACGAGGAAAAATCTATAGAATAGATATTTGTCGAAAAATTTTATTACGAAAAACTACTAAATTTATTTTGAGGTAGTTATGTTTGGTTATAGGTTCTTACAGTCAGCATATATTATAGATTTATTTTTAATTTTCCTGGAAATTAAAAAAAAACGCAAAAATGCTTTGGCTCAATTGGCTATAATTACTATAAACCTAAGACTCAAAAACCTACGTGAGTTTTAAAATATGATAAGGTGGAATAAATATTTAAAATTACCTTACATACATATATAAATATAATTTTGTATGATGTAAAAGGTTTTTCCCCGAAACCGGCTTCACGCATTAATGTCAAATGCCATTGGTCGCTGTTATTAAAGTTGCTTCATTGGAGTGAGCTTCATAAAACAAACTGACGCACAGTTAATTTGTCCTTTATCTCGTACACGCGGTCGATGCTATCAGACGTCCTGAATGTTTCAAGTGTGCAAAGCTCTTAAGTAGTCCACGTCGACGAAGTCTCTGGCAGACAGTGTAGTTTAAAAACCATAGTATTTTACTATGGTTTTTAAAATGCCACATAGCTTATACTACAAGGATTCTTCTGTTTTATTTTAAACTTTAACGTATATTAAATCGATCTTTTTTAAAATCCTTGTTCTCTTTTTAAATTAAAACAAACTATACATAGTAACCTATCAATAAAACTGTAATTTTAGTGATAGCTACGTGTTATAGGTATGTGAGTGTATTTTTTTGCTATGAAATCTGTTTCTTTGATATTTGTTCTAGCAGCAATTAAAACAATGACATGGTTTCGAAGAATATGTAGTGTGGTTTTAATTCATTACATTTACAATGTATAAATATAGAAAGATATAGTGAGTGCTAGAATATAACTGGGACATACGGATTGCAGGAACCACAGCCAGCGGAGACTAGGAGCTCTATTAATTACTAAAAGAATTCGTATATACATTTTTCCCGTAACGTACAAGTTTGTAAAAGATCTCGCCAAGGTCACTAAACCGGTTGTTAGTTTCTGGTTTAAAAAGTTAGATAAATGTTCTTTTCGATACGAAAAAAAAATTATATGAACGTGACGATACCGACAATTTAGATGTTGAATTTAACCGGATCCAATATCGAAAATATTTAATAATACTTAATAGCTATACCTAAATAGTAAGGAAACCGACTTTTATTTCTCGTTCTTTAATTATGCAGATAACGAGTTAATAATAACTAAAAAAAAAACAAAATTAGGTTCAGATATTGAGTTGTATGATTTTTCATCGAAGACACATTTGTTAAAGTCGGGTACTTGATGGGTGACCGCGTCTTATGTTACATTATTAAGTACAAAATACAAACACTAAATGTCTTTAAAAACAAAGGTATAAGAGTTTTTTCCTTCATTTCTTCTTGGGGAGATGACTAAATATAGTTTGAACATTAAATCTAACATCCAATCTAAGAATCCTCATACCTACAATTAAATCTGCATTATTTAATGATTACAAATAAAATAATATACATTGCGTCTCATATGTATTAATGTTACATTATTATTTGTTAAGGAATAACACAATTACTTCAAGGTTAACTCTTTTAATATCTATTACAAAGACAGTCCAGAGACAGCCTTCGTCAGATTGGTGTCAAAATAAATATAACAGATACAAGAAACAGTTCAATATGAGCTCTTAATGGGTTCTTTATAATTGAAATTATCTTTAATATTATTATTTAATAATGTAGAATGTAAAATTTAAACGAGAAAAAACAATTTAAATGAGAATTTCAGTATTGGGAATGTATAATTACATTTGTGATTAATATTCGGAAAGCCCAGTTAAGACAAGACGAGACACCTAGCGCTGGCTTCTGTTAGAATGATAGTGTTATCGTCATACGAGATCATCGTCCATGTTGTTTGTTTGTCATCACGACACCGACACGTTAGAAATATTAACACGGGGTGAGAAATCAAATTAGTTATTCAGCAATTGAGAAACTGGGTCTGAATGAAGTCGAAGATAATGTACATTTTATTTAATTTTACCCTCCACTACTTTAAAGTTACTTATTTAGATATTCTAGATAATAAAAGTTCATCATTAATATACTTCTATTGTAGAGGTGTACGTATTTTTAATTTATATTTTTTTTTTGAACAAATATTAAAATATCAAAAAAAAATCGTTTTAACCCAACGGACAATATAATATACATGTACGAGTATAAGTTTAATAATAAACAAAAGGTCAAATACTATGAGATCATTACTGGGAAATAATAAATATATGGATTATTTTCCTTAATTTTGTAATTTTGATTTTGCTGTGTCATATTAATAGCCAAAAATTTTATGTGTTTTTTCTTAAATTATATTTTTTTAGGTGTAATAATATCATAAAAATGTATGGAGTTGATCTTGCATATTTCGGAACAAAAAGAAAAACAGAAGAAGAAAGAGACAATTATTTATACTAGTGTTGTTTTGAGTTCGTCTAGCAATTAGTTGTTCTTATATTTAATAAATATTTTAATAAATATTTTAATTGTTCTTATATTTAATAAAGCGTGAACCTGTACAGGTTCACGCTTTACTATTTTCTTGTATTTATAGATTATATCGAAACGAAAATTATTATTTATTATATTTATTTATTATGTAAGGTTTTTTAAACATTCAATAAAGCGCCCAAGACTCGAATCTGTGACCTCTGAGGCAAGACGGCTTATAGTTAATTAAACATATTTAATTGGGTTGCGAGATCTTTTCAATGTTGTTCTATAGAAGGTTAAACGCATTGGTTAAGTGGCTGATGTTATGTCTCACGTGAAGATTGTTTGAAATGCATTTTATATTGTATCTTTGTCGTGCTGCGCTATTGTTAATAAGATCATCGACAGTAGTGTGTAAAGTATCGACATTATCCATACTATCGATTATCGATAATAGCCATGGGATAGTCCATCGATGTCAGTGTCAGCCGAATCCCTATTACATTATATACATATAGACCTGTAATCTGTTTAGTCAAAGGTCAATAAACAGATAACAGACACTAAAGGAAAAAAAAAATTACAAAAAAGAATCAAATTACTTTTGATAACAGAAGGTCTCTATAATAAGTTATCTTACTCCGGACTCGTAAGAAATCCATCATTTCATTATTTAGAACATAATAATATAGCAAAAACATTTTTATGTTTTTCCGAGAATATATATATTTTTTTACACTTAAACTAAGTTGACGCTTGACTACATTCCACCTGATGGGAAATGGAAATGTAGTAGAAATATAATATAAGTTTTTGGACTTAAATAATAAGCTAACACCACACTAAATTATATTAAAAACCCCCAAGCACTATTTTCGTGACGCGCGCGCATACACTTACACAGACAATCAAACAAACGGATCAAAAACATTAGTTTAAGTTACGTGTCATACATTCAATATATATTTATATTTTATATACATATATTGCCTCGTTACTATTATATATTATAAGAGCAAGTATATATAACGTACATGTCATAGATTTAATTCAATTGAATTGTTAATAGTAGATATACAATTGTTTTCTCTGTAAATATAAGTATTACTTCGGATATGGAGTAACTATTTATGCTCAAATAATAATTAATTAATCCACTGGCCCTTAGAATATAAAAAGTTAAACAAATATTATAAAGATATAATTATTTACATAATAAAACAGTTATTTATGTTTTCATATAATTATGTTGGTATATGAGAAAACATTTACCAACCAAGCAATAAACGAAGTCGACTTTATAATAAAAGATATAGAGCTCTAAGGTCAAGTCACGTTCGTATAAAATGGAACAAGAAGTGTTTCTGTTTATATTTTAAGGCACCGTTTTTATAACAAATAAATCACTGTATTCTATTATTTACTTTAATGTTGTATATTTAAGTGTAGGCAATAATATAAATGACTTACCTCGTCTAGGTCGATGTTGCTTCTCAATCTATAACATAACTTAATTCCCACTTATAATGAGTTATTATCTCGGAGACCACGCTCTGCGCGTCTCCAACTTGAAATGAGATGTTTTTAAATGTTATCCTCGTTTGACAAGGTCCGGTGTTGGGTTGCCAATGTTTTATTTGCACCAAACTAGAGATGTGTATGACGTCTTTTATTTTGCAATAAACAATATGTAAGTTTAACGTTTAGTAAATGCCGTTGGAAATGATTTTATAACTTTATTTAAAACGACGGATTATTCGAGTGTATGGTTGGTTCATTCATACTACCATTACATGAGTTAAAGTTTTGCTTTCATTCGGTATATATTTTAGTTATACAACGATTTTTAAACGAAACCTATAATGTTTTGAATAAACATTTTAGTTTATATACTTAGCTAGCTGTTAAATGAAGTTTAAATGATTTTAGGACTTTACAAAATTAAATAATATTGTAACTTATTTAATATATTATATTAGTATACTATCTGCTGGCCGCAACTCCGCTCGCGCGAACTACACCCATAGTCGTGACATACGTTCAGAATTATTTATCGAACAAGGAAAAATAGCATTATACGCATTTGCCATGTTTTTGTACAAAGGCCTTTCCAATATTTAGATTTATTTTTTATATCAGTTTCTTATCCAATTGGCCGATAAGGCAGTAGGTATATAATAATTATACCGAATTTCACGCAAATTAGCCAGTAGTTTTTTAATGACGTGGGAAGAAACAAATAAACAAAAATTTCTTAAAATATTCTTCAGTTCTGTGCTGCGGTTAACAAACAGGACACCTTTCACATTAAAAATTATCTAACTTTCACGATAAACATAATAATATAGTTTGTCATATTATCAAAAATTTGAAACAAGTTATTTTCGTAATTATTGTCTTATCAATTAAACATACTTTGTATATCTTTATATGCAAAAATGTATCCCGACTTACGCGAATTCGACTAACACGGATAGCGCTCGGTCCCACCTATCGCGTAAGTCCGGGGTATTACTGTACTTTAAAAGATAAAGTTAACTGGGTTGAGAAATAAACGACTTGCATCAGAATAACATGCTCTCAACCCTCGTGGTAAAGTTGATAAAAAAGGACACCCACAGATCCACCCACAACTCTAATAGTTATAACCTTGGCCATTCAAATAGCACTGGAACATCGATAATAATCCTATTATTATTTATCAAATGATAATATGGTACTTTTTTTTAGAGAAAACTCTATCAGCTCTAATGTACTATATCCAACCTCTTACGGTTGAAAACTGAACTGAATATTCAGCGTATCATTGAAAACATTCCGTTATTACTTGTATCAGGTTTATGAATAAACCGCAACATGATGTTGTCTATTAAATAATAATTTTAACAAGTTGAAATAACAAATGTCTATACATTATCGTATTTATTTTTTGTTTATCAAATAGTGACGCGGGAACACATGTACATTTTGTAGAAACTAATTCAGAACTAGAAACCATATTTAAATAATAGTTTTTAATTTGTCTGTTTATGTTTGTTTTTTCGGAATTTTTTGAGCCAAAAAATAAACAACTACTTGAAGGATTTAGAGGAAATTTAGCATTATTGTTATAATGTAGATAGAATTTATGCAATTAGAGTTTGAAGTATTTTTTTCGCTTCTATTTTATTTGTAAACCCAACATCGGAGTAATATTTCAACTTAATTTAAATTAATATTATTTTAGTTGTTTATTTTATGTGAATTTTAATAAAAATATCAGCTTAAAAATTTGTAGATTTTCCAGGTTCTATATCTATCTAATTCGCTACATTGTAATGTTTTTTTCGTTGAGGGATCAGCTTAAACTCTATAAATATAAACCTTTTAGCACTTTTAATGTTGATACAAAGTTATTTTTAACTTTATTAAGGAACTGATATAATAAAACATCCTTTCGTGAACTTACAACAGTTTACGACAGAACGGTAAAATATAAACAACTTAATAGATTACATTTGACAGTCTGTCTTAACTTCATATTGAAGTAACTTGCTTTAAAACATCCAATAAAACCTTAAATAACGAATAACGAACTTAAAATATGTCAATAAATCAAATGTAGTGTCTGTAAAACAATGTTTAATAAATGTAATATTAATAAAGTTCTTTTGAAAATAATCCCACACGATCATTATTTATTTATATCAAATATTATAAAACGAAATAAAACAAGTCATGGAGTCATGGAGTCATGGAGAACATCATCAATCGACAGCTCCTGGCGTACCTCGAGGATCACCAGTTGATCAATGACCGGGAATATGGCTTCCGCCATGGCCGATCAGCTGGTGATCTTCTTTTATATCTTACGCATCGTTGGGCTGCGGTTGTTGAAAGCAAGGGAGAGGGTCTGGCAGTTAGTCTGGATATAGCGAAAGCCTTCGATCGTGTATGGCACAAAGGGCTTCTTTCGAAGCTTCCTTCCTATGGGCTTCCCGAGAGTTTATGCAAGTGGATCACCAGCTTTCTCACTGGGCGGAGCATACAGTTCGTTCTCGACGGTTTTTGCTCGGACAACCGGACCGGCAACGCTCTTGTGAGTCCTCGGACGTTGCAAGAGTTCGTGGGCGGCGGTGATCACTTTACGCCTGTGATCCGCACGCTCGTTTGCCCTCTTATAACATAAAAAAAAAGTACATCAAACCTAAAATAAAATTGTATTTATGCAGATGAACTATTAGAATGACAAATAATGCAATAAACGATTATTGCATTATTTGTCATTCTAATAGTCATCATTAATATATAAATTTCTACAATATTACGTCCTTAACATATAAGATTAAAGTGTAATATAGAAAAATAAAACAAAAATAATATATAAAATTATATAATCAATCAATTAACGTATGTACCATTATTACCTACGCATTTCCACCATTTTATAGGTAGAAAATTAGAAATTGATCTCACCAGAAGAATATGTTTCCATCTGAGCAAATAAGAGTATTATTCTGCATTAAGGATTTAAAGTTTCCTCTTGGAAATTTGATGTAAAAAAGGTATTTTTCCAAAGGCATTCCGTAGCACAACGTCACGTAACCAGCGTTGCCAGACGTCACTATTTTGTCGTGACGTCTGGCTTTTTAGTCCGAAATTAAATGTCCATAGTAGTGAGAAATTGTAAAGATAAGACTGCATAAAAATTGTACCACATTTTTAAACAATTTAATAAAAAAAAATAACCAGAATATGTTGAAAATAATTTCATTCGTTTTAAGTTTCCTTACAGAAACTGTTTTCCCGAACGCATTTCTTCGCAAATGAATTTAAAAGTTTTGGACTCCAAAAAAAGACGGACTGTTCATTTAATGAAAGCAGAATTATTGATCCAATTTAATCTAAATCTATCCTGTGTAGATTTTTTCAACTATATTAAAGAAAAATATACCTCAAAAGAAGTGAAATCTTCAGACAAATGTAAATAAGTAGATCGTATGTAACGAATAACTTATTTATATTTCACTGGTAATTTTACCAGTCAATTTATTTTATATAGCTTTAGATTAAAAACTCTATTTTATGTTTATCTGTATTAAATAAATTGATAAGTACTCGTAATAAAAACTATTTTTTTTCTATTATCCCGCTTTTCAGCGTACGAACCCTGCGTTTTAACTCAATGGGTTTTAAAAATCCTGCTTTCCCCGAAACAAAATCTGACAACGCTGCGACTGATCCTCTTTCTGCAGAAATTGCTCACCTGGCTTGTTTAGTGCCTTTATTAGCAACCACGCTGAACGGTGGCCAATGCAGTTTCATCATTTCTAATATATAAATTACTTCAGGCTTACGACTCTTCAGGCAGATTTCTCTTTTTCTTCTGTGGTGGAAATTTGTGGCACACATATGAGTGGATCATCTTTTATAGTGTACTTTATGATAACGGTGCAACTTGGATCAAGGAAAATCATATTTATCGGCTGAAATTTATATTTTAGCAACTTTTCAGAGTTTTTTTGAGAAATATTCAGAAACTATACGTCCTACCTTTCTTTTTAAACATGAATGGCATTTAATGCAACATAATAAAAATAGTAATAGGCAATGCAAAAATAATATCAACATTTATATAAATTATGTAGAAGAAACTGTGCCACCAAAGTTTAAATATTATGGAGGGAGTATTGAGTATGCCCGAACCTCTGACCGGAATATCAGGAGCGGTCTTTTCGGAAGCAACTTTTTTTTTTGTTTTTTTCAATTCCACATTGAAAATAAAAATGTCTTGGAATTTTAATGTGAATGGTGAAATTTTGATTTCACGACCAATTAATAATTCATCATGGATTGAAAATGCAATTTTTGCCAAGGAATTTAAACTCAGTAGAGAATATATATATTTCTATACCCATACAATGCGTTTGGCTATTAATGTGTTTTTAATTTATTTCTGGTATTGTCAACGTAAGTTTTTCGTTAATTTAATTACAATTGCTTTTCCCTTACAGTGTATTTAACAATACTTACACATACATATTTGGCTTTATACATATATACATTAATATAAAAATAAAAAAATCTTTTGTAAATGCCAATTCATAAAACCTTTGATTTACAGAATTGTTTAGTAAGGTCACAGGAGAAGCCTTGCATCAAGTTGTTGAAAATGATCCGAGAGATGTTGTAACGTTTAAAGAAGTAGAAAGAAGATCTTTTACGATATCAATTAAAACAATAAAAGCACTCCGAGCAGGAAATTCAGAAAAACGGAAGATTGTTAACTTTAAACATTTCCCATCTCTAGTTTGACTGGTAGTTACAGTGCGTGCTCCACCGAGCTACCTATTCACTTAATACAATTCTAGATCTACCGCGCAAAATCGGTATTCTTCTAATTGCTTTTTAGTGACCGAGGTGTGTGAATGACATGAACGATTAATGATTATTTTAATATACTCAAATATTGACATCATAGCTCGATCTGAATATTTAAATAATAATCGTTACTTAGACAGAAGTCGCTACTCATGAGGACTTTCGTTTTTATACACGTACTAACACTCTTTATTATGAAAACAATCAGATGACATAACATCCTATTTATATTATGCCAAGTAAATTGATAATAAAACCTTTAAAAGACAAACCTTTATATGTACTTTACTCATCAAAATTCACTAAGCAATGACTATTCCACATTTACACACAGCTTCAATACTATTCTCGTAATAATAGTTTGCAGAACTAGCTAGAAGATAATTAAGATGAATTTGCATTTTATAATATACTAGAGCAGCATGTATCTGCGTTATCTAGTAAGAGGAGTCGGAGAAGTTGAGCAAGGGATATTTTAGTTTTAATGGGCAAAAATTCTTCTATCTTCTCTACCCAATATTCACAGCATAGGTTTTACGACTAATTTCACTTATCTGCGGTGTCCAAAAGGAGTAAGTGTCCATTCAATGCCAGATTTTTGACGGAAATTCGATATTCTAATATAGAACCGTCGAATAATACAGGCGGAAGAGATGATCAACTAATTTCTGATAATTGTTGATATGAACGAAATATAGAAACTTGTTACTCACTTACAGTTACAATCAACCCAAAGGATTCACTACAAAAAAATATTTTGCTGTTTAAATTTACAAGACGTCAGCATATAAAAGAAAAGATTACTAGAGATATAGTAATAAGTATTGAAGTTGATGAACATAGAGTAAAGATGGGGAGACAACACGCCACCCTGAGGAACACTCGCTGTAAAATGGCAAGATGACGAGTATGTATCATAAATTCGATTGTTTTTCTGCGATCACTGAGATAGGAACGCTAACAACTAATAGTTTGAGGCGACATACTTATAGACGGGAAGTTTGCTAAAAGGAGATCAAAATCTACGAGGTAAAAGTGTTCGTCAAGTCTATCACGGCAGACTACTACTAGTTTGTTACTAATTAGTTTTTTATTGACTCCGTACTTTATATCATCACAGATTCCGATTACAAACAACATTTTTCGTGATTTCTGCAACAGTACAGGATGAAAAATGGAAAGATACAAAATATGTTTAGTTCGCGAATTTAAAGTATTAAATATATTATGGCTATTTAAAAATGTAGTATCTTTGAAATATCTATTTAGTGATTCTTTATCAATAATGGGGGAAATAAGAGAGGATTTGCAATCTTGTCTAGCGTTTAGGGTCATAAATACAATTAAAAGTGGCAAACATTCCTTCTCCCAGCGTCGCCGGCCGAGGCCTTAGGCACCGGTGTCCCGCGGAACCCTGATCTTGACATCTGACCTGTTCAGCTGTAAACTATCTGTCGACGGATGTCTCAGTAGATAAGGTCAGTCATAGCAGTCGAAATCAAAATATGAATTAAAAAGTTTAATATAAAACATTTTTTCATTATCAAAGCCACCAGCAGATGAAAAATTAAGTGTCACAGAACTGAGCAGCGCTGGTGACCGAAACTCAGCGGGCTTATTATATGCATTTTTATAAAGTCATTCTTAAATCCTCAATTACAAAAAAAATATTAAAGAAATTAAATAAATAAATTTTGAAACAGCCTGCAGCGATCGGTTCATACCCAGGGTGCACCTAACCATGTCATATAATGCTCTGGTATGATGATAAACGTGTATTTAAAATGATGTAAATCGTTTTAAGTCTTACAAATTTGTTTAAGTATATCTAAAGTTAGCTGCGATAACGTTTAAACTTTATGTATGATTTATAAACATTAAAAGTAGGGAGAACAATTGCTGTGTATGAGAATGTGAATCAAAACAGTATCAATTTTAAATGATATTTTACTAATATATCTTTTTTGGTTAATATTCACTGAATTATTTTAGAGTGTACAAATAGTTGAGATTTTGTTACTATTTGAATTATTGGTCACGAAAATGTTACATTTTAAATCTCTCACTTAGTATACAACATCTACCTAAGGCTAACTTTATATCTTTAATTTTTTGTATGCTAGCGCTTTTTTTTTTATTTCCTTCCTATATCAACTTCTTTCCTATATCAAATAATTCTTCTTAGTAATGCCTCTACCATCCATAGTTCAAATAAGCCGTTAACCAATCTCTAATTTAATAAAGTCGACTTTCACAGTAAGCACGGAGGCTGTTGATTAAGTCTTATGAAAAAAACCAAAACTATAAGCATTTAACTTTTCAAGATGTATATATTTTAAAGTGGATATTAGCTTTCATTAGTATCTACCATAAAACAGTAATGTTCTATTTATGAACTGTAGTTCAGAAATATTTTAATTATAACAATTTAAATATATAATTGGATATTAGGTCTTCTATATGTAACTATGTAACATTTATAATTTAGGCCAGGCTAAGACCAACAGGTCACAAAAGAAGACTGGCATGATGTACAGATCACACTATATAAGTATCGGGAAATGTTTGGCTTCAAATAGTCAAAGACAGGGACAGATGGTATTCTCTGGAGAAGGTATTCATCCAAGAGGGGTTCTCCTTAATAAAATTTAATTTTAATTAACAATTTAAATATTCAAATAAATAAAAACATTTATAAATGAAGTTAATGATTGAATGACTGTTATAACTTTGTTTATTCGTAATGAGAGAACTATAATGTTTTGTTTATTGTTTATTTATTTGTGTCGCGCTTTTTAACTCTATTCTCTTGTGTGAATAAAAGATAACTAATTGTCTAAAACGCGGTATTTTAGTGACTTACATTTATTTAAACTGGCAGCACTGAATACCTACGTCAAAACATTTTAAAAAGTTGTTTGAGAAATGAGAAGTCTTTTTAAATTATTTATTACAGTATTCTGTAGGAGATTTCGTGCCTCATGACATGGGTATGATTGATTATATATAAAAAATGTCCTAGTTATTAGTCAAAATATTGTCCAATAATATATCTATACATGAGTTTTACTTAGCCGTAATACGATTGCCTTCATTTTATATGTACCTAAATCAAGGAGTTTTTTTTTGTTTACAGTTGTGTTCGTGCTTAGACTGTGCCAGTGCTCAAAATTGGCCGAGTTCACACTGACCGGAGTGAGGAGTCAATGGAAGGAGGAGTCTCAGCCATCTATTGGGAACTGGCAATTGTGGCTTAATAAGTTTTTCAGATTGTATAAATTATTATGAGTAGGGTATTGATGAATGGAGTGCAGCCAGGGTAGGTAGACAGCTATTTGATACAACTGCTACCTAAGCCTGGCTGTGATACAGAGTGATGATGATGATAAAATGATTTACTCGGAAGGATTTATTTATTAAGAAGGTTGAGGTGATGGGATGAGGCGCAGCCAGGGTGGGTGGATGCTATTTGATACAAGAGTATTGTAGATTTGGTACATGAGGATGAAACTTGTATGTCACTGACACTTACTGTTACTAATATGACTTTATGTTACAAACTACTGATGAGGCTAATAAAGGTCTGTAAGCCTTGGGGTCATACATATGATCTAGAGGTAACATATAATTCTGAACAAATTTGTAAATATCCAAGAATAACAAATATCACTACTATGCAGTGACATTTGTTATTGTGTAGTAGGCAATAAAGCAATATTTGTATTAAATTATTGAAACTATAAATATAAATATTTTCTGTTTCAGATACTGATCTTGTATTATCATAGTTAGGGTTGTCTACTCTCAACACAACCAACCGGGGAGAATTGTATATTTAAGAAATTTTATTGTTGAAAAGAAATCATTCATTGATTTTAAATTTCTATTTATTTTGTATTTACATAAAAAATCGCAGTTTGTTAGTACTTGTAACTCTACTTTTATTAAAGAAGTACTCATTTGGTTTCTTTCCTTGCTCTATACTTGTTCCATGATGCTGTTTTTCTTGAAATCAGAAACAACATATCAATGATATATATTACAATTTATGTACTATTTTTCACTCTAGGGAATAAAATGTACAAAATGACATACAGTTTTGTTTCTGTATGGTAACAACACATTCAGAGCTTACATCAATCATCCTTGGTCTTTAAATTATCAAAACTAAATTTTATTTTTATTAAAACGTCTATAAAAAAAAACATAAAATATTTAACTGAGATCAATCAAAACCATTGTGTCCAAATTCTAATGGATATTCAATACTTACAAAATTATTACCTAACTCGACTTCGACGAAACTCTTAGTTCCTCTTGGAACTTCAGCACAAGAAGCATTAGCACAAAGCAAACATTGTTTGCAACGTGTTAGTCTTCTAGCTTAGATCTTGAAGAAAGGTCGTTACAGTAAACGCAAGCACGGTCCACTTCATCCTCATGAGAAATCTTCCTCATCATTTTACGGCCTTTGGCTAATAAAACATCCTGTTGGGATCAGAAAAAGCACCGCAATGGGAACAGCAAGAGCAGAAGTCGATGGGATTTCATTGGTCTGCAGCATCATCTGCCTGTTAAAAAGGTTGTGTCATGACCTGTTCAGATTTGACAGGGCTCAGAACTGTTCAGGAGTTCATTGGAGTGGTCGTTCAGCGGTATGTTTGTAGTTTCAGCGAGCTCGTACATATAATGTGGAAATATATCAGGGTTCAGCGGCCAGATGTCCGTGTTTTTTTTAAATCCACATGCATTTGTATGTATGCACCGTAGCTGTCATTTGCTCCGTTGAATAACCCGGTGTTCTGAAGTTGGGTAACAACACGATACAGTTATAGTGGGTCTTCTAAGGTCCAAAATAGACGTCCAGATTTTATATTCTAGAGGTTTATTGTGTTCTAAATATTTCTCTATAATCAAATTTAAAATGTGGATGTGATCTGTTGTTGAAAAGTTTTTCCTGAAATCTGCTTGTTCCGGCGTCTGATGTTTATCTAAGAACACTGCTAGGCGAACTCCAAGACAATTATTTATCTATTTATTTTAAAGGAGAAGCAAATAATTTCTATACATTTGATTGTAAGCTTATTGATCGGTAGTTACCGATACCGTATGGTCGGTGTTTTTATTTTACTTGCCTTACCTTTATCACTTGGTTGCTTTCCTTTCTGTGCTTGGTATCTTGTAAAATGCGAATTTTTAGTTGTATCAGCTTCACTTGTCGTCTGCTTGGTTTAATTTATTCGCTTGTTGTTTTAGTGTTTTTCACTGTTTTTTCTTTAGCAGTATCAAACAAATCTTTTGTTACTTTCCGGCCTATATAATTCACCGCTTTCCTTCTCGGTTTGTTTTTAAAGATAGCGAAATTAGGAGTGGGTATTTCTTTGTGGAATGGTCATCTCTCAGCACATTTTTTCAGTTCTGATAAAGGTAAATTATCTTCCCCATCGTCAAGTTGACCGTCGCTGGGCTTTGAGAGTAATGGAAGTTTTCTGAGATTCTCATTCCTATTTTCTTCGTCTGATTCCGAAGATGAAATGTAAATATTACAAAACTTCGTGATTTATTTTTGGGTATAATCGGTATCATCATAAAAATCCTCATTCCAGATAAATCTGACGTACTTGATTCCAGACGCGGTATTAAAAGCTGCTTATTTAAGCCAGGTGGTAGGAACCGGTGAAGCAAAACTCTGTACTTCTATTATGATTCTCCAAAACAGATTCTCTTTGAATAGGATCTTGATTTTCCAAGTTGTCCATGTTAAAATCTTCAACGGAAGAGCTATAATCGACTAATTTTTTGACAATAGTTGGAGATTGTGGATAAAATTCAACGTTTTTGACGTAACTAGCTTAAAATGAAGATACATCATCATGAATTAAAATTGATGGTGATAAATTCCTGTCCTCTTCTTCATAATTTGAAAACTGATCATCCAATTGATTATCGAATCTTGGCTCTATTATAGGATTTCCGGAAATAGAATCTCTGTAAGGTGTTGAATTAGAAGCTGAGTCAGGCATTTTTGAGGAGCTTGCAACCTGTGGATCGGGCATTTGTGCAAGCACTGAAGGTCCATACGCTTCCTCCGGAATCGCGTTGGGATCGTACGGGAAGATGCCGGTAGCTTAAAACCCATTGATAATATTGTCCTTGGTCATACACTTAGACCAAACCTTAGTAAATATGTTCTTAAAATGAGCTTTTGTCAATTTACGATCTGGATGCTGGATCTGGATGCATACAACAGAACATCCTCGTCCCAAAAATGTTCGAACGACTTATTCACCGATTTGTCCAGCGGTTGAAGCTCATGAGTTGTATTTGACGGTAAACAATAAAGTACAATATCATGGGCATCAGCAGCGTCAACGATTCTAGCGTCTAAATGTAAGAGAGCCTCCATCAAAAATAATTCAACATTTTCCTGGAGATTTAATTTGGCCTAAGTGGTTTATAAAATCAACAAAAAGTTCTGTAGTCATACTGCCCTTTGGAGCCATTTTGACCTAAACTTCCAGGTGGTAAATTGTCACAAAATTCTGGTTTCAACCTTTTGCCTTTGAAGAGATGATTCTGCCTTTGAAGAGTTGGCACAGTGTTGCCTGTTGCACTTACACACATAGCGATTGTGACATTTTCTGCATGTTCTTGACTGACAAAGTGCACTCTTTTGCCCCTTTTGCTGCAAAAACCTTCTGTTGGTGATGAAGTATTAGGCGGCGTCCCTTTTCGTCCATGTTATAAAGGCGTTCCGGGTGGTTGGAAATATTCAATTCATCGTAAATGTCTTTTAGGGCTTCAAAATGTCTTTCTACTATAGGTTTATTAATTTTTTTGTGCCCTGGCGGGATTTAACAACTGAGCTTTGCGAACCGATATTTCAGGATTACTGTTTATAAAATTTCTGAGCCATTTTATAAGATTTTCACTCGGATGCACTTGCACAAAATTTCACTAAATTCACTTTCTCGTCTGTAAAATCGTAATTTCGTAATCGTAAAATCTTCTCTATATTTTCTCTCAAACATCTTAGAAAAGTAGGAATGAGCAATCTAGATCTCATCCACGGTGCACACAAATCAGACGAAAATTCTTTCATTTACCTACTCTCTACGGTTAATTGGTTTGTCTTGTTTTGACAAAATATTGTGAGTGTAAATTATATAAGGATTGACAAAAGATATATTCAAAATGCCATAAAACATTGTCATTGGCCATCTGTTTGTTTTTCTAGAACAAGATATCGAAGAACACGTTCCACAATTTCCTGTTTATTTGACCTAACAGTACCCACAATTGTTAAGCATGACTGTTAAGCACCCTTAAATGTATGATTTTTCCTTTTTAAATACAATAAATTGAAACAAGTAGTTAATTAAATGTAGATTAAGGAAAAAAAATGTTTTTTTCCAAAAAGTATATTTTTATAAAAAAAACTTACTGATGTAGATCTACATCAGTATGCATTACAGTTAGTATTAATAATCTAGCATATATACTATTTCTATTTTACGACTGTCTTCGAATTAGGCTTACTGTAGTGAATGAAAATCTTTGAAACAGTTATTTCTCTGATTTAGACACAACGGAACATTACATTTGGTACATGACCATTGTGTGGTGCCCTTACAATTGGGTATCTTGCACCGTAATCGATTGGCAAATACAGGCCAATGTTCAACCATCTACGCGCACATCTTTTGACGGAAGCGGATGTTGCGGACCTTTTGGCATTTTTATTTGTAGCTCGCCTTCTAGAGAGGAAGTACTGAGTCGTCCTCTTTTACTTCCACCAGACATACCTATATTGCACAGTGTGTTAGCCAAACAATTGCGAAATTCCCCAAGGTTAGACAGTTGCTTTTCTGACACACCTTTAGCAATCAGATTGGTTTTCAGAAAGATCCATGAGTTTATTGTCGTGAGGTCCAGTAGGTGATAAAACAACCGTAGGTACCATTTCCGGGTATTTACTCGAATCCGATAGCGTCCTAAGAAACTGTCCATCAGGTCGACCCCTCCCATATGCATATTGTAAATTTGTTGTATTGTTGGAAAATGTCACAACCGACCACATGCCAGGGGCGGTTGTGACAGTGCATGGGGGGTCGATTGTGACAGGCTTAAATAATACCAAAATGATCACCAATAACTTTTATTATCTGCAATATCGAAGTTATACTTTCATTTATTATTTATTATTACGAAAAATCAGAGTACAAACTATAATCAGTCTTAAATCAGTCAAAGTCAATAATCTGTACAAACAAAATAGCAAGTAGGTAATTCTTATAAATGCTAAGTATCACAATCAACTTATTTAAAAGAAAAATATCTTTCATTCTTAACAACTTAACAGTCACTTCAGAAGTTACCATATAATTATTTTAATCTATATCACATTCAAAGTTTTTTTTAATTAGGAACATTAGTCTTACTTTACTAAGAGATGCATGGAAATGTTTTTATAATATCTTCAATTTTAAATTAGGAACGCAAATTTTTTGTAGTCATCTAATCGGAGTCCTCACAGTTGTGGCAAATATAATGACGACAGCCATCACAAGCAGTGTTTATAGCTTTTTTTAATGGGCCGAAGACAGATCTATCCAGAGGCTGTAGTTTGTGGGAGCAGTGTGGTGGAAACGAAAGCAGAGTGATCCCATGTTCCTTGCAAAAATCTAAAGTGGATATGTGAGGAGTGATTATCTAGAACTAGCAAGACTCTATGTGATAGTGAAGCATTTGAAAATTTCTTAAAGTGTTCGAGAAACACTAAGAACGAAGCATCTTGCATCCAGCCTGAAGGATTTGCAGTTCCTGTCGATCCAATGGGCCCGTCTCTAACAAAATGATCTTGATATCAAACCCGAGGAAATATAAAGAAAGGTGGCATAGTATTTCCCAAGGCATTTACTGCAAATGTAACGGTGACCAATGTCCCTCGTTCGGTTGAAGTAAAAGCTCCCACTTGTCTTATGCCACGTCTTACTACTATTTTATCGGGTTTTTGGACGGTAGTGACGCCTGTTTCGTCAACATTATATATATCTTGCGGTTCATAGGTGTGTCTATCCATAACAGTTTGCAAATTGTCATAGAAAGCTTCCACATTTGTTTTATTAAAGCTTGTTGCTCTGGAAAGGCTAGTAGCTTGAGCTACACGAACAGAGAGCGAGGGATTCCTGTTCATAAACGAACGGAACCATTCTTCACCAGCCATCTCATTCTCTACCCAAGTCGCAGGCCGCTTAAGGTCATATTTAGTTGAAAGTTCAAAAGCTAACTTTCACTTCTTTTGGGGAGAGACCAAAATATATTTCAGCACAGCGTGTTATATATTTTGACAGCACTTGTTCTTGCTCTTCCGAGAAAACTTTATTATGTGCAACATACCCCATGCTGATGTTGTTTGTATCTTCGTCTGCGCCAGCTGTATCGCGTTTATTAATGTACCGCAATAAAGACATTCTATTAACTTGATGCATTTCTGCAGCACCTTTTATCGAAGTTCCTTGTTTTACTGCTTCGTAAGCTTCCTCACATTGATTTAACATAGATTGACCCCTTTCCGTCTTCCTCAAGCGTTGTCTTGGCATCTATAAGAAAAAAAAAACACTTTAATTTTGTCACAACCGTACCAAAAAAAATGTCACAACCGTACCCAAAGAACGCTTTCGCAAAATAACAATAACTATTACAATACTAAATTAAGAATGTTATAAAGTAACCACAGGTTTTTTTTTAATCACTAAAGTATATATAATAAACATATGAATAACATATTTCGCTATCTGTACATAGATAACAACAATCGTTAAATTAAATAGAATGAAAATACTTACTTTTGACTCCCAAAGTGCAAGGAGGGCCTCTGCTAACGTATACGACGCGCGCCGGCTGACGCAATACTGTGCGACACGTTCTGACATGCAAGGCGCTCGTCTTTCCCCTCCCCGCCCCCGCGTATTCTTTACAGATTCGGTAATATTACGACTATCACTACCGTACCCTGGTACAACCGTACCCAGTCTACCCCTACTCTTGCACAATTTTGGTATAAGGAACGTCAATTTTTTGTTTAGCCGTATATCTCTTATCGTATCTTGATACTTTGCTAACAGGCTCGGCGCCAACGTAAGTTGATAATAGAGTGACTACTTTATTGTCTTTCCACGCAGTGGCCAAAAAGTCTACTCCATCTGAATGAGAAACGCGTTCCTCATATGTACCTCTCGGAACAGAAGTTTTCATTAGTTCCTTTTTGTCAGAGAGTCGACAATTCGGTAGCCTATTTTGCTGAATAGTTCCAACACATTCTATACCCTGTTTATTCTAATGTACCAAAGACAGGGATGTGTAAAAATTATCGAAAAATACAATATGATTGTTCATCCTTGGTATAGCTCGCGCCAAACATATAACGACGTTATTTGTTATTCCGAGATCAGGCTCATCGGCTGGTTTGTCTTTGTTTTATTCTTGTCCAGAATAGACCTCAAATCTGTAAGTATATCCCATGAGATTACAGAGACCATAAAGCTTGTAACTCCACTTGTGAGGCTTATTTGGTAAATATTGCTTTAGAAAATGTGCAATTTTCGTTGAACACATCTGTTCATCTATAGAAACTCGTTGGTCTATTGCAACTGATGAAAATGTCGTATTTAGCTGTTCTATCACAGGCCGATCTTATGGAGGCGATCGTGATCGGAATGGTCCCGCGGAAGAGGTTCAGTGTTATCGTTGAAATGCAAGTAGCTCCTAATCATCTCAAACCGATTTACCGTCATTACGCTCTTTACCTTTTAGGATCGTACCCAAACTTGGAATGCCAGTATGAGCGTACACTAGGGAAATGCTCCACTGAATTAAATAAAAGAATTCCTATGAATTATTTTAGCTCCCCAACACTAATACTGAAATATATTGAAGGGTTTTTTTGTACTGCATATAAATTGATTTCATCAACAATTTTTTGAAGAAACTCTGGTGTGAAGTAGTGCAAAAAACATTTATATGGTGTATCGAGTTCAGTTATAGCAGAGTCTGTTATGCTTGGTTGGTGAATTAATTTTGATTTGTCATACATCAAACTGTCTTTTTTCCAAATGAGTTTCCTTTTATCAAATTCTACATAACTCGCATGACCTTCTTGCATGGGTTATGAAAAAATAATTTTACTGGATGGGCCAGGCAGATTTTGAACTAGTGGTGGATCACTATAGGTAGGATCTTCATGATCCTCTGCCTCCTCGTCCTCCAATTCTCGAATCATTTCTCTTGCAATCTCAAAAAAGGTTTCTTCATCTTCACTGTTATCTTCCAGGCCATCCTCAGAAATATTTCCATCTTCTAAAGCCGCCAGGAGTTGTTCAATGTCTTTAAGAGAATAATTCATTTTGCATTGAGTTATAAACATATCTCAAACCTTTCTAATGGGAATAAATGGATCTTGATGGCGAATATTAGGACGTAAAGTTTTGTCATCCATTCTGAGACACCTGACAATAAAGTCAAATCTATCTCAACTCATTACTGCCACATACCTTGTGCCCGTAAATGAACTGTCAAACAGCTCAATTATTAGGATTATATTGATCGCAGCTGTTCTGCCACTACTTAGCCCTTTCGAAGTAGCTAAACATGCCTGTTCTTGCCTCTGGTCACTCTTTGAGGCGGTTTTACTATGCGGTGGTCATGTCTTGTATTTTCAAAAGTTGTTGAGGTATCATTCAAGCTTTCTTTGGCAACTTCGTCTATTTTTGTTTTTTTTTTCTCTTTATTTTGAAAGGTGTTTTTTGAATATTGAAAATGTCACCCCTATGATTGAATACAAAAGTATAAATATAAACTATTAGAAAGACTTAAGCTACCTATTATCTACTTAACCTTAAACATGAAATAATTAATTTATAAAGCATTCTAGCTTTATCCGAAGAGGGACAGGTAGTAAGCTAGAATGTAACATAGAACAGTAGGAAGCTAGAATGCTATTATAAAATCCTAAATTAAAACAAGAATCACCAAAAATTTTACACCTTTGAGTCAGCACACGGCTACAGTCTGACAGTAGGTATATGATGAGCGTCTTCTATGACCCCGCACGCACTACACTTAGGGGATTCAAGTTTACCCATCATAAACCCAAAACTATTGAGAGGTAGATGTCCAGATCGAAGCCTCAAAGCCATCACAACCTCCTCTCTACTCATCCTTCTCTCACTGAACCACAACGTACGAGGGAGAGATGGCTGAATAACATTATACCATATACCTTTCGTCAAAGATCTTTTATCAAAATATTGTGACCAAAATTCTACACAAAAATTCTTTACTGACGGAATAAGTTCGGTATACCACGGTAGACAATTTGAAGGTACCCCATCAGACCCAGCCTCGTAAGCTAGACGATCTACTACCTCATGACCTTGTAGTCCAATGTGAGAAGGGATCCACTGCAATACAACGACTTTGCGAGCGGCAGTAATTTTAAAAATGCTTTTAATTATGGAATACGCCAATGAAAGCCTCTAAAAGCGGATGTACATTTAACTTCGTCTATGTACTCGTCTTCGGAATCACTCTGAACGCTATCTTCACACATGGTCCTCCGTCTCGCTGTTACTGCCATTCTCGGTCTCTTCGTCTTCCTCGATTAAGAAAGCAGCGATTTTGCTATCTTCCAAATCTCTTCTGTGAGCCATGATGTTAAAACGTTCCTAAAAACCATTTAAATTATTATTGTAAAAATAAATTATATTTATTTTGACCAAAACTACGTAAAAAATTATAAAAACAAAATCACTAATAAATGTGCAAAAGTTACACAGAAGATAAACATGCGCCTCTCAAGCGCAACGCAATGCCACAATGGCGAAACTAAGGTACTTTCTTGCAAGCTTGTTTGAGGAACCCTCCAAAACCAAACTTTGATATTGCCTGGTGTGGATGTAAATGCAGCCAAGCTGTAGCCTGAACTGCGGATTGTATTGTCCGGCTGCATTCACGCAGGCTAACGCAGTGAAATGTTCACCTCACTCTACACTCGTCATACTAATCACTTCCCTTGACCTTTTCTCTTGTTTAGTGGAATGACCGTTTCATCAACGTTATACATACATTCAGGTTTTCCTCTCAAATTATTATCATCTATCACTTTTTGTAATGTTTTTTAAAATTCTGTGACTTTCCTTTTTCATAAAATTCGTTCTTGCTTTCAATCCCTCAACACACACGACAGGACAATCCCTCAGGCTTTCGAATACTTAAGTGTGGGTTTCTTGCCATAAATCGGTGAAACAATCTTCTCCACCCATACCAGAGTTATTGTTGAAGTTATGATTTAAGTTTTGGCTTTGGGTAGGTATATTGGAAAGCATTGGGATTATACCAAAACCGCGACTGGCCAAAACAGATTTAGATTCGTGTACCTTCAGATGATTCAATAATTGAAACATATAAACAAAATTTTGATCAAACAGTCGAATATTCTAATAACATATACCTTAGATATTGGCACGAAAATCATAATGACAACGCGTTGTCATTATGAGCGAGCGTCACCGGTACTGACTTGCACGCGGGAATGTAATAATACAATTGGGAATAGACGCAAGAGGGAGGGGGAGAGGAGTGTGCATTAACGGCTGTGTTCATTTAGGCACGGTTTATGAAATATTTTAGTTTTGCTTATTTTGATCCGATTCGCCTCGGTCTACCCTATTAATAAGATTATTTTATAATTAATTAAATTTCTTTTTAATTAATTAAAATTAGTTTCAAACAGTTTTTGTTTTTTTTCGTCCTTCCGTTTGTAACTAACGTAATTTGCACCACACTAACTTCAGTCATATTGAAAGTCAATAACAGAACATATTATGGATCTGTGCCGTTATAAATTTTTTACCCATCAGTGCAACACCGATCGCTCCAGAACTTCTTTCTCAGAGTTGATCTCATTTTTTTAACAAAATTGTCGAACTTTCCCTCACCCAAGACCTCCAAGTATGCAATGTGTTGTGCACACTTGAGAATATCACACGGTCACGCACGCTCCTCCATCGTCGACATAACACTTGTGTGAAATGAACCTACAACGCAGTTGAACGAGATGTTTAACATCTACACAAAGGTGACAATTTATATGTCTCAACATTTTAACCAGATCAAACCTACGCACCAGTCTTTTATAACTCTTTGAACGGTACGTTTTCCTAGTCCAGCGGTCATCAATCAACTAACGGCTAACCGTAGAAACCTGGCCGAAGACAGATACATACCTGACATAAGAGAGCACACAGGTACCTTTCACCATGCGATCTGAGGCACTGGTCCGAGTAGTAGATGAGGAAGCGTCTAGTGTCATTTACATCCATTACACAATACGATGCTAGTGCGCTAGTTGAGACACTGTCGCTTACATTGTATAATGAAAAGTGGCCCCGAATGTGCGTATACAAGCACGTATACACGTAGGTACGTATACAAAAAATGTGTAAAATCCAATAAAGAAATGATTTTTATTCGATTTCGTATATTTGTAATAAGGAGATCCTTATGCTTAGAGATTCAAACCAAGCTTGACACTGGCACTCAAAAATAAAGATTGTCATTTTTGTTATTGCTGTTTAAATTCTGCTTGATAATTTAGTGATTACTTACTCCGACTAAGAATTCTGAACGGTGATATTTTCTACGTATGAAATACTAACATGGCTTTCGCGCCTGAATTAAGAACACACGCTCAGAAGGTTTGCTACCTCTACAAAAAGGCGATGAGGCAGATAGAATCATATTACGGACAAAGGTGACTGATCAAAAATCAATTAGCAACCCAGGCTAGACCGTCGACTTAGTACGTAGCTTTTTATAAATATTAAAAAACGGTAATTGCAACTTACGGCGCGTTCTTTTCCTCTCCTACTTTCTTTAACTACTTCCTGTACTGACAGTACATCAACTGGTGTGTGTGGGTGACGGTAACCACATACCATTGTACCATGTATTGTTTGTCCCTACTGCTTAATAAAAATGAATATTAATTTTATATAGAAATGTTGTTCGTTATCACCAAGTGATTCTCCGAGCGCGCTTCGACCAGAACAGGTGTGTGAGTGACCCCAAGGACCAGCGCCGGCTGTACTGGGTCGGAGAGAACGAGCTGTTTGAGACCTCACATCCATTGCCGGGCGCTAAATGTAATAGTACTTTTAATTGATGACCTAAAACTTAAATGTGTTTGAGTTGGCCCTACACACATTCACGAACACACAGACACGAACACAGACACGAACACACAGACACGACACATCTCTCATTAATGGTAGAAATTAACGACCGAGGTAAAGAAGGTATATGATTGTATCTTTTAAATATCAAATACAGTAGTCATATGTTGGACTTTGGTCGCTCTTGGGATATTAACGGTACTAGATGATGTGGGACGGGTTAAGTTGTTTCGATCTCAAACGGGAAAATATGTTTAATAATAAAATAGTCACAGTAACATTAATAGTTCCTAGAAGCATCGGTCTGGGCGCCGGCGTGGCCGCTCAGCGTGTGGTCGAGCCACCAGACTGGGTCCTCGACTACTGGCATCCCTTGGAGAAGGCGCAATACCCCGAATATTTTCAAACTAGAGAGATACGGAAGGCCGACTACATTTGTAAATGGTATAAAGGAGATATGATGTGACGAGTGGTTCCGTCGCTTGTATTATCTATACTTATACACAAGTCTTCGAATTTAAATTTTAAAAATGTAATTTCCAAAAATCCTTAGTTGTTTGTCTAAAGTTATTTAACTAAAAGACAGCTGATGTTCAATATGACTGTCTAGTGTTGAGTTTATTGTACAATGTCGTAAGTCAGTCAATACTAACTGACTCATAACAGAGACGAGGGCTACGACTATATCGGTTAAATATAAGTCTGTTGTCAAAATGTATTGATGAGAATAAATTAAAATATACATTTATTATAAAGTTTTTTATTTTATTAATTAATGTCCCGGGGATACCTCTTCCACTCTTTAATATTTTAATAAGATAACACATTAATTGGACTCGTCTCTAAGTAAATGACTTGTCTAAGTCGGACGGACATATATACTGTATCAATACATAGAAAATAAAAAACAAATCTGATTATATCTTTTATTTCTCAATTCACCTAACAGTTATATTTGTTACGAAGCAAAGCGACCGGGAGAAAGTTAATTTTGATAAATATAATAAATGTTGTAAAACATCAAATAAACAGTTTACATAGAAACATTCCGGTCGTACTTTTGCTCTGAATTAAAATTATTAGCGACGTCCTCTTAAAGTATAAGTAACCTAAAAGTAACGAGTCCCGATAACACATCGGCTGTCAGTTAGTGCGTACCGGAAGTGAGAACTTGCCGATTTACCTAAATAACAGAAATCTCATTCACAACGTGCATTGGAATTACAAAAAACACTTTTCGATTTTGCCGTAACTTTTTATAATTTCTTTCAAAATATATATTTTTGTAATAAAAATACAAAACAAAATCGAAACGTGCGCTATTTATTATAAATAATAACCTATGAGTCGTATAACAATAAAAAATAACTTAAACAATAAATTATAACAATATGATAATTTGGTTCAAACATCCAATTGAAGTTGGACAGACATTTATATACAACTCGTGGGTGGGATTTTAGAATTTCAAAGTTATCTTAACTAAGGGACGACGGCAACTCTCAGTTAACTCAACTAGCGACTGACTACTGACTGACTACTCTTGACAAAATACTTTAATATGTGTTTTATTCTACGGGTAGTATAAAAAATATTCCCGGTTCAATATCGTCCGAGGTTCGAGTCGCCCCTGTATGCGTTACTTCACACTTGGATAAATAAGATACACAATTTAAGATAGACAAGTTTCCTTAAAAGAATGCGAGTATTTTAATATTCTAGAAATTTTATGACAGAATTCTAGATCTCTTCTTTCACAGATTTGTAGTATTTTATTTTAATTTGGAACTTATTTTTTTTTTGGTATTGTTCCATTAATATAACTGAGTCCAATTTATTTATAAATTCTCAGAATTAAATATATCTCTTATATTAATAACGACCGGTTTCTTCAAAATGTTTAAAATAATAATTATATAAATATTGACATACATACATACATACACGCGGTGACAGTACCGTAGTTGTCTGTTCGTCTTCACGACACCGACACATCAGAAATATTAACAGGAAATAAAAATCTTTTAAGAAACCGGGTTTTAAAAAGTTGTTTTAATGGCGCCTCCAAAAATGTTTAAAACATTATATAAAAAAAATCCCTAAACGACGGAAGCTACACTTACAATAGTAAATAAAACAACAAGACACGAGAGGAACATACAGACACATCAACTATCAAATAAATCCTATAAACGACGCTCTTCATATATTTGATATTAAAATTATTTTTTTTCATAAATTTTTATATTTTTTTATCTATACTAAAATATTCTTCAGTGGAAAATGGAATTCACCTATATTAATAAAAATAATAAAATCGCCGTCAGTTTATTTCAGCGCTGCGCTACATTTGGTCGATTAATTTATTTACAAGTTTATAAAATGACGTCTTACTCTACTCTCATTGACGTCCTCGCGGCTCCTCGCGGCTCCTCGCGGCTCCTCGCGACTCCCCGCTCTCTAACCACTATTTATATATTATATATACAATGTTTGAATAATATTTGATAATTATAAAACAATACGATATCCCATATAAGTTAATATAAAATTAAACTAATAGTTTAAATTAAATATCTTTAATTAAAAACAATAACGATTCAACTTCGACCGAGCATACAACGACCGACTCGCGGTCCGCCCCCGGTCACTTCTTTGGCCGTGACGTCATGACGTCCGATAACATCTCTACTTACGGCTAACGTTTAAATTAAATACTATTCAATATATATAAGTCGGCTCGAGAGCGCGTCCCGGGAGATACATACGTACATACATACATACATACATACATACACACGTACATACACACAGACATGAGATGAATACATAGGTCCCTAGCGGCGCTCGTGGAGGCGCGAGGGTCACGTGTCCCGCCGCGCCGCCACGATGGTGAGGTCGGGGCGCGTGCGCATCAGCTGCGAGGGGGAGGGGGAGGGGGCGGGCGAGGGCGCCAGCGGGGGGGAGGCGGGCGCGGGGGGGGAGAGCGGCGCCTCCCGCAGCGACTCCAGGCTGGCCAGCCGGATGGACGGCCACTTGCCCGCGCCTGGGGGTTGAGATGTTTTATTAATCTGCCGTCCTTCGACGGTACCGGCTCGTGTTTACATTTTGATTTTTTTTAAGCGGTAGAAGGAAGTAATTTGTCTTAATTTTATTGTTTCAAAACTAATAAATAACTAGTGTATTATATTAGTTAGCACTGACTGGCGGAGTGGGCGGAGTGGGCGGAGTGGGCGGCGTGGGCGGCGCTGGTGTCGTGCGCGCTCGTGACCAGCTCGTCGTCCGTCGCGCCGCACAGCTTCTTAGCGGGAGCAGCCTGTAACTATTTAAATACTACTTCAAACAAATATAACTTGCGCCATTAACTACACCACCGACATTACATCTTTACTGCAAATATTTTCAATATTATTTTATTCCAAAAGCCAACATATAATTTTAAAAAACTATTTAATGTATTTTATATTATTTATAAACGCGTCAATCATAATTACGCCTCATTTTATTATATAATTGTTCTCATTACGTACTCAGATTATTGACTTTTTATTTATATTAATTTTGTTTTAAATATTCTTTTCATGACTCACTGACTCAACTTTATATATTTTATATATTTTCTGTATGTCTTCTTAATTGTAGTCTTATTTTAAATTACTATATATTTAGCAACGTATATGTATACACATTTAAATATATATATTATTTACACATTTAAATATATATATTATTTAAATATATATATAACGTATATGTATACACATTTAAATATATATAAATGGTTACATACAAACGAACACAAATAATACAAATAATACTCAGCTTTACATTACAATAGTGGGGGGGAGGGAGAGGGGTCTCACCTTGTCGTTCTTGCGTTGTTTGTGAGCAGGCGCGGCGGCCGGCGGGCGCGACGACAGCTTCAGCGACGGATCCAACTCCACCTCAAAGTCTGTCCCAATGAGAGCGTGATCAGTGCGAGGGTCCTCTGCTAGTGTGTGTGTTTGTGTGATGTTCGGCTCACGTGTGTGTGTGAGTGTGGCGCTGATGGAGTCCTCGATGAGAAAGTTGAATATCTTTTATCGTTTACAGTTTATATTTTTAGTCTAATGTACTCTTGGGTCGGTCTCAGGAGTGGAGACAGATCAGCACTTGTCACAGGAAGGGAAGAGATCTAGACGTACATTGTGACCCGTGAGAGTGTGTGAGTGAGTGTGAGTGTGAGGTGACGACGACATCTGTATGTATGTATATATATCTTCATCTCATCATGTACATGAGATGAAGATATCGGAACGTTGGGATCGATTTCGCTATTCTGTTATATTCGTTAATCGTGAACTCGGACAGAACTCGAACCTGCGACTTCCGGGACGACCCCGTCTAGTGATGAATGTATCATTCTATATAATATATTTATCTTTAGATAGATAGATAGATATAATCTTTATTGCACACACAAAAACAAAAAAAATATACAAAACAGTGAAATAAAAAAAAAAGATACACAAAAGGGGTGCAAAGGCGGTCTTATTGCTAAAGCAATCTCTTACAGACAACCTTTTGGAGAAAGGAGTTGTTTACGAGAACGCGGTATAGTGCAAAAAAAAAAGAAAACAAATAAAAAATATTAAGAATAATATTACTAATACTATATTTATTCCGATACACATACATACATACATATATATATATATATATATATATTCAATACATAATAATACAATAAATACACATTATTAAATATTAGTAATTGATAGGTAATGAGTATACAAACGACTTTTAAATATTGAGAGTGATCTTGAATGTCGGATTTCAGCGGGGAGATCATTCCACAATGCTACCGACTTGCAAGTAAACGAGTTACTATAATAACCTGATAGCCTAGTAGGGTTATGCAAACGATTGTCTTTACACGATCTTAGATTTTGTCTTTCATTATCCGAGCCGAGATAGGAGAAACGTTGTTTTAAGTAAAAAGGAGTATGAGGACTATAAAGAATTGAGTAAAGAAGAGTCAGCATGTGTAGGTGTCTCCTAAACCGGATCGGAAGCCATTTCAGGCGAGCCCTAAACTCGGACACATGATCAAATTTACGTAATCCAAAAATAAACCTAATGCAGGAGTTTTGGAGGCGCTCAAGCTTATCAAGTTGTCCCTCAGAAAGATCTGGATAGGCAGAGTCAGCGTAGTCTAAAAGAGGTAAGAGGAGAGAATGAGCTAAGGAAATTTTTGTTTTAATGGAAAGAAAATTTTTCCAGCGTCTAAGGCCACCCATAGTTGCAAAAACTTTTCGGCTTACCTCAGTGATTTGCGGGGTCCAGGATAAGGATGTGTCAATAAAAATACCCAGATTTTTGATCTTTATCGGGACGGAGGCGATATCTATGAGGCTTCATTTCAAACTCCCGTCTAATGTTTTTAGCTTTCCAGTGTAGATAATTTAAAATTAAAAATATGTTAGTGAATGTTCCAGAGTATATTTATTTAAAATGTATATTTGAGCTGAACATGTTTATAGATAACATCTCACATGAAGTCGGAAATAACTCGTATGAAATATTAAATAGAAGAAGTGAGATGATAGAGTTCTCCTCAGTCTTTTCTCGTGACGTCAGAGCAGACAGAGATTATATAATATATAAGAGACTCCTCAAGTTACACTACCACTGTACGCGGCGAGTTACTGAACTGCTTTAGGAACAACTGATCTACTTTTAAAGACCTTTAGAAAAGTTCGACCATGGCAGGGAGAGTACATATGCGGTATGTGTGTTCGTGTGTGTCCGTGTGTGTCCGTGTGTGTCCGTGTGTGTCTGTCCTCACCCTTCTCCGCGATGTCGGCGACGTAGGTGGCGAGGTTCCCCGGGTTGACTCCGAGCGCGAGCGCGGCCGCCTCCAGCGTGAGGTCTCCTCGCTGCAGGCGCTCCAGGATGGCCGACGGACCCTTAGCCTGCCAGAAGTCACGAGCCGTTCTGGAAATACACACGGCCGTATTAGTGTGGCTGTGACGCTGCGAGATACGCGCCATTGATGTTTTAGAAGTGAGTCAATTTATAAAGGAATTTTACTATCAATTATTTAATTATTTTTATATAAAAGAAGTAATTAATTATAAACACTTATAAAATACGAAATAACTACAGTAAACAAATTATTGATAGTACTCGAGAAAAATAACCATCCACATATTTGCATTATTTTTCTAGCGGTGTAAGAGTGCAGTGCAAGAGTGGGGTGTAAGAGTGCGGTGTAAGAGTGCAGTGCAAGAGTGCAGTGCAAGAGTGCGGTGTAAGAGTGCGGTGTAAGAGTGCAGTGCCAGAGTGCGGTGTAAGAGTGCGGTGCAAGAGTGCAGTGCAAGAGTGCGGTGTAAGAGTGCGGTGTAAGAGTGCGGTGCAAGAGTGCAGTGCAAGAGTGCAGTGCAAGAGTGCGGTGTAAGAGTGCGGTGTAAGAGTGCAGTGCCAGAGTGCGGTGTAAGAGTGCGGTGCAAGAGTGCAGTGCAAGAGTGCAGTGCAAGAGTGCGGTGTAAGAGTGCGGTGTAAGAGTGCAGTGCCAGAGTGCGGTGTAAGAGTGCGGTGCAAGAGTGCAGTGCAAGAGTGCGGTGTAAGAGTGCGGTGTAAGAGTGCAGTGCAAGAGTGCGGTGTAAGAGTGCGGAGTAAGAGTGCGGTGTAAGAGTGCAGTGCAAGAGTGCGGTGTAAGAGTGCAGTGCAAGAGTGCGGTGTAAGAGTGCAGTGCAAGAGTGCGGTGTAAGAGTGCAGTGTAAGTGTGCGGTGTAAAAGTGCAGTGTAAGAGTGCGGTGTAAGAGTGCGGTGTAAGAGTGAAGTATAAGAGTGCAGTGTAAGAGTGAAGTTAAGTACAGTGTAAGAGTACAGTATAAGAGTGCAGTGTAAGAGTGCAGTGTAAGAGTGCGGTGTAAGAGTGCGGTATAAGTGTGGGGTGTAAGAGTGCAGTGTAAGAGTACAGTGTAAGAGTGCAGTGTAAGAGTAGAGCGCCGTATACACTACCGGTACGGTCGGTTGATACACCCGTACACGTCTCTGTATCTCCCGTAGAGTGTCCCGTAGCTGACTCCTAAGATCTCGGCCGCCTGCTTCATCTCCAGTTCCTTGAGACGCACGGACTCCATCACCTACAATTATTTACATATAATTATAAAGTAATAATATTTATTAACAAATATAAAATGATAAATTCTTCAACACTGAATGTATCATAACTTATATAACAGTTTCTTTAGAAACGTAGATCACGTTCATAAGACAGGTGTTAGGTTTCCTTTGAAGTCGTAAAAGATGAGTCAATAGAAATCAATCAATAGAAAAGTAAAAAGAGTGGAATATAAAAAGAAGACTGGAATATATGAGTTCACTTCACGAGAGCACACTGCGAGGAGACAAGTTACTGGTCACTTAAAATTCATACAGAGAATAAATAAAGGAAGTATTTATGAGTTGGAGAGTTACCTCCGAAGACTAAGAGACTTAGGACCCTCAGAGAGAGAGCCGACGGGTCCTACGGCAGATGGAAGTTTTTAAAGAGTGAGCTGTTTTTTTACCAAATCGTTTGAAGAACATTCTCTTAGCGATGCGAATGTCTAAAACATGAGTTACCCTCTTGACGTAGTTCTCCTCCCAGAACTGCGGTCGTCTCCCGTGCTGGAGGTAGTCGTTCAGCTTCACCACCTCACTGAACCGAGGGTCTTGACTGCCGGACTTGTTCGCTGTTCGGGACAAATGTTATATTTAATTATTGCTTTGTATTGATCTGACGCCGAGTGGCCGTGGATATTCAAAACACACAAACACACGTATCCCCCTCGGAGAGCCGTTCTAGTTGGTGTGTATGATTTAAGGCCACTTGCTACATACAGATGTGTGTAGTTATATATGTCTTACGTTTGATGTAGTCTATATGCGCCGTGCTGGCCGTGGAGGAGGAGGAGGAGGCGTGAGGAGCGCACGCGCTGCCGTCCGACTCCTCGTCTGATTGCAACAATGACACGTTACTGATCGATTCAATATTTAATACCAAAACAACAAGTACTACTACCGGCACTCTTTTCTAAACTCCCCTTTTCACATTACTACTTCTCCCATGTTCCTCTCACTCGGTGAAGCTCTTATATCCCCCCCTCCCCCCACTCACCGGCGCTGTTGTCTCCGTCCACCTTCAGCTTGGTGTGAAGGAAGGAGCCTATGTCTGCGGGGGGGTCCCAGTCGTCGTCGCTGGGGTCACGCGACCAGGCGCCCCCCTCCGCACCCCCCTCCCCGGCCCCGCCGCCCTCCGTGCCCCCCCACCCCACCACGCGCTCCGCCGTTATGTCCTGGGGGAGTACCGTGTTTTAATACACATTTAAGTTTAAGTCATCCTCAAGATTGACATTCATAATAAGGAACTAATTATAAATGAATATAAGTATAAAATATATTAACTATACATAGATTTTATATTGAACTAATACAATTTTACTTCGTTTTTTTAAACTTACCAAATTACCATGCCTCCATTCTTGTTCTCTTTCTCTGAAAAAATAAATTATATATAAGAGTAACTAATAATATAACTGAACGAAATAAAAGTAAAGTTACATTATATTTATATTAAAATAATTATTAATCACAAACACTATTGATTATTATATTTTGTAACTTATTGTTTGTGTAAAAATGAAAATATATATTTCAGTTATTCAGTCAAAATATAATATTTTACTTTATATGTATAATCACATTCCGTACTTGTGACTCATTATTAACTCAAGGATTTAATGATTTTACAGCTATATTTAGTAATATTAAATGTAGTCTGTATGTTTATCTACAATACATACAGTTTCCCGTGGTTGTTCTCGTCGTCCGTGTGCTCGGCGCCGCTGAGGGCCCGGCGCCTCTTGGGGCTCGGACTCTCCCTGCCGACACACATCACACTGTGGACATACTGACTCCAACAACAGTCTCTACTGATAATATATTAAAATACAAAATAATTAAATCTAACAGGAAAAAAGCAATGTCATGCTCCTGAAAAAAACATTTTAATAAGGAATCATCAGGCCCAGGATTTAAGCCTACACCGTCCCGGCAGTCTAACAACTGAGCCATCGTGTCTTTATGTTTTAGAAATGTATTCACTAATTATTATTACTTACGGTTCAGAATGATCTCTCTTCACCGGGTTAACTTTCTCCTTGGTGGGTAGTTTTATTAGTGGTGGGGGGCCTCCTCCTGGAAACAATCAGTGTTACAATATAATACAAGTACAATGACAAACCGAAGTATTATTATTATTTGAAGAAAAACACATTAAATAATAAAAAGTATACAATTGGTAATTAAATCTTTATTTTATTTTTATATAATTTTAATCATTTCAGTTATCTACCGACGTCGTCTCATCGTCAGTTCTTTACAATGTTGGTGAGTCTCTTACCATTCAAATTAAATTTCTCCTTGTCCTCGTCGCCATCAGAAGTATCTTTTGTATCTTTTATGTGCTTTATCTTTTTGTTGGTGCTCCTGACGTCCTGTATCTTAATGTCGTACGGGTTTCTCTCCTGACGTATGATCTTTTCCGGTTCCGTCTGTTTGTCGTGCGTCACCGTCGTGACCGCCCCTGTATGTCAACACAACCCTATTAACTCTCTCATACCACAGCTCAAGGTCGCAGGTTCTATTCCAGCTCGTGTCCTTTAACTAAACGACAACTATAATATATTATTCACCGCTGGTACAATCAGGCGGCTCGTCTTTGTTGTTCCATCGGATGTCCGTGAGTCCCTTGATGCGCAGCTCCTCGGCTGTCTTCAGCAGCCCGGCCAGTTGGGACTGCAGTGTATATTAGGAGGTTAGTTTCGACCCCAGGACTTTACTGGAGGACCTCACGGGAGGTGAGACGACTTAAGAAACAGAATATTACGACTTAATGAGGTCAAATATCACTACAGTGGGATTTAAACAAGATAAGAAAATGTTAAGAATCTTATCAGTGATCTTTTTTATTTATTTAAATCTTTTCCACTTTGAATCATTCTCAGTGATCACTTGTGTACGTCAAATAGAGGTGTCAGGAGCCTATTTTGATACATACTTATCGAAATAAGCCCTTCTGCAAGAACACCTCTGAACTTAAAGTTAAAATGACTCGTGTTCCAAACGAGTCCTGGTCTGAGAAGAACCACACAACTAACTCAGCCGCGTGTTTTTTATTGTGATCACTGTTTCACAAATGTCAATATAACTAAAATGAGCAATTTACGAACAACTAGAACCATCGCAATCAATTCGCTTGGAAGGGCTAATAACTTATAAACACAGACGTAATACTTGATAGTTTAAATGAATCAATACATTGCCCGGTGTGCTTATGTTGTGTGTGTGTGTGTGTGTGTGTGTGTGTTTGTGTGTGTGTGTGTGTGTGTGTGTGTGTGTGTGTGTGCGCGTGTGTGTGTCCTCACATGGTGCACGTTCATCTCGCCGGTGTACATGTAGTCCAGCAGCGCCCTCATGTGTCGGGGGTCAGCTCCGTCCAAGACGAGCACGGGCTCCCCCAGCGCCTCGTGGGCCCCCAGAAGAGCCCCCAGCAGCTCGGAGCACGCCGCCAGGACCACCCTGAGTATAAGGTTGAGTTAACAAACGAATATTAGACAAGGTACTTAGAGGGCGGTCTCTACTAGTCAATATAATAAAACAATATAATATGTAATCAGACATGTTATATTTCAAAATAAATTGAATAACCGTTCTAGGCATCAATGTCGTATTACGATTCAACTATGTATTATGTCGATATAAATTTAAAAAAAATATAATCGCAATCGTTTTCAAATATATATATTATACTTAAAGAAAAAATTTAAAAGCTTGTTTTCTACTGTTTCTGCTATAAGTAATATTTTTATACGTGTACCAAAATAAGTGTATAATAATGCAGTTTGTCTCGTCTTAAAATATTGTTTATATAAGATGTAATTTCCCTTCATTATCTCTGCATACTGTTTCAGTCGTCTGAATTCACCGAGACGAACAATTTAAACAAACAAAAACTCAAAGCAAGTTATTAATATAATTTATCTTTATATATTTAATGCACATAGTGATTAATTATAAAACTTCAGAACAAATTGTCACAAATTATATATTATTTTTAATATATTTAAAAGTTTTCGAGCTTTTATCAAGATTTCGCGTCACTCACATACCACCTGCGAGGAACTCGAGTCATATTAATAACGTAACGGCTCGTTAAATATTTCACCAAGGCGGCCACTGACATTGCAACTCAGTTTAAAAACTGCTCGGACGATATTTAAAGTTATAGGTTGTAGTAACAGCGTTCATATTTTTTTATAATTCTATATTTATTCTAACATTAGTATTACTAGTATACTGAAATGTCTTGAATTTGTAAGTTACGTAAATATTAATTCAGTAAAGATCAATACTTGTACAGACAATCATAAATATATATAATAAAAGGCTTTTATTTCAACAAAACAAATGTACTATCTACTTTACAAAATCTTCAAATGACAAGATTTAGATGATTATTGTAAGAAGTCGCCAGAAGTTATAACATTATCGAACTACCCTCACCAACAACTACTAGCTAACTGCAGATATGTTTATAAAAAGACATCTCATTCTCATCTTTATCTGTCTGAGCGCAAATTTCAAACTAAAATTAGTTCAATAATTCGATGAACCTGCTTCAGTGTTCCATTATTCGAAATAACGCGGCTGCTACTTTTACTATAAGGTTGATATAAAATAAAAATATTTATATTAAAAATACCGCGCCTTTATAAAAAGACATTCTAGTAAAAAATACAAAACAGACAACCAATTTAAATTAACATTATAGTAAGACAAATTTGAATAAATAGTTTTTTAGCGAAGTCTTATATTATGTTAATCGTAATAAAATAATATATATTTAAATATCACATATATTCAAACTATTTCCCACGCGATCCGTTCAACGAATATAACTCACTTATAGATTATTCATAATTAATATTATTTAATTGTATATTTACAATCTTAACTCAAACGTGTTATTTATGAAGTAGATATTTCATATATAGTCCATATTGTTCTCTTTTTCCGGCCTTTGTATGATGTCAAAGGTCCGTCAAACACACCTTTTCCGCCCATCACACATAACTGTTTCTGTATACTTCATATATCTACTGTATTTTGTAAATTTAAATACAATACATGTGTATTACTTCTTTTTTAAATATATATATTAACAATCGTGGCCATAAAACATAATTCAGCATAGATCTAGAGAGGAAATGAAACTGGACCAACCTGTGAGCCCTGAGAGACTCCCCGCGTATGTTCTGCGGCTCGACCGTATCCTTGTTGGTGACCTGCGTGGCGAAGCTTGAGGAACAGTACAGTGTCACGTCGCAGAAACGGCCTGAAACATTTAATATACTAATATTTACTTCAATACGTAATATATAACCACCAACTTCAAGACTACTTCCAGAACACTACGCATTTTCATCACAAATAGACGAGTGAGGATGAACGACTTTTTAAATTCTATATTTAAATATTATATTGACAATATAACATTATTGAAAAACAATTTAGATTCAAACTTTAATAATAAACTTGTAACATCAGAGCCACCTAACGCGCCTGCTAACATTATTGACGATAGCGTGTTAAAACGATTTCAAAACTATTTGGATTCGAATAAATTAATAAGAAACGTGATAATACACAAAATAATTATTATAAGAGAGGTTGTTAAATATATATGTATGTTGTGTGTGTGTGAGTGTGTCTGTGTGTGTGTGATAATGTTAGTTTTAATGTAGTCAGTCAGTTAAACAAGAATCTTAATTAAAATATATTCATTGAGTCGTTCACAATCTGACTGTCAAGTGTAATGAGAGCTCTGAGAGATGGAATCCATGTAATCTTTGATAATCTTTATCGAGCTAAAGTGAAATACTCAGCACATTTCAGATTATTTAAGACACGGCGTGAATTATTTATTTGAAAGAGGGATAACTAATTTGCAAATAAATATATATTTTATCAATCTATATAAATATTACAAATTACTTTATAAACAGTATTTCTAACATGTCAGTTATGAAATTCTGCACTCTTGACCTCAAAATAACATTTATTGAGCTTGAAATAGAAAGATAGAGACAAATTCTCCAAAAAAATGATGCTCCAGATAACTAATTTAAGTGACTAATTTAATCAAAACTCAATAGAGCATGGGTCGCTTCCATTATCATCGTACACTTACATTTAATCCATTTTAATTCAGTACATTGGTGATATATTTTTTAAATCTCTTTGTTTCTTCTGTTGCCCGTGACTCCATTGTGGGCTAGTCTACCTTCTCTCTCTCTCTCTTCTCGTTCATAAGAAACACATTTGCTCTACTGTGTCATGAACTTCCTTTACAAAATTGGTCATAATGAAAAGGCCTATCATTTAAATGGTATATCACATAAAATCCTATTATCAGTTTCATAGATATCCTCCCACACAAAAACTTTACCTCTTTATACTACAACATATATCACAAACACGAAAATATTTATTACAAGAATGCTATTAATTCGTACACACACCTACTTAAAAAACTACGTCCATTAAAATAAAACTATAAACGTATATTAATTAGGTCGTGAGAGCTAGAAAATGTTAATTTTATTAATGTAATAAGACTTTAAATTGAATCTCTTAAATTTTTCGTAAAAACTGAACCATTATAATTCCCATGAAATTATGAATCATTAAAAAATATATATAATTTATAAATGGACCTAAAGAATGCAGCTTTTGAAAAAATTAAGATAAGCTAAGATAGCGTCCAATTAAAGGCGTAATTTAATGTTGGATTTATCAAAAGCGTTCGATTACACGCGACTTTTATAACATACGGAGGGTTTTAAGAATGACAGAATCAAAGAAAATGTCTTTAAATGAGATCAGACGATTGCGGATCGAACACACCCGTAATCGATTATTGAAGTAATATCTGCGCGGGCGCAGCGTCGCCCTCTTCATGTTTAAACTTAACGAAGCGCTTTAGTGTAAATATCCAAAATAACGATATCATTTACCTTTTATAATAACTTGCTCCAAACCCAAATTTAAAACCTAAACCATACGAGATAATTATTGTAAATAAATATATATTTTTATATATATTGTATATTTGAAAATCATCAATCAAGAGAATAAATCCAGATGACATTTGACCTTTAGAGACGATACACAGATTACGATCTAAATAACGAATAATAATTTTATAACGAAATGATATGAGAATATCACTTTTTATACGTTTTCAATGTTTTGAAGGTCGACGGCAGTTCCGTGTACGATACGTTTTAACAAATATTTTTTTTACCAAAATGAAAGACATTTCCTGGTTTTATATAAGAGGTATTTAAATAATAATAAGTTACTAAATGTGAAACAAAAAAACAAGTAATAAAGTATTTTAATAAAAAAAATCTTAAGCTATGAATAAACAATATCACATATGGATTTTTTTTAACTCTAAGAATCAGTTTACTTAGACCTCTACTAGAGAGAGTAACATTCATTAAATACGTTCTGTCAACGATACCACCGGCTCTTAAATAATCTGACAGGAGCCTGAGATGAAACTCAGCAGTCTCTTGTTGTTTGTCTTCCATACTAAAGACTTATCATACGTCCTTAAGTATCCTGGCAGCGGTCACCTCGTGTCCTGACGTGTCCTAATAAATTTGATAATGGGCTCTGAGGTCTGTTCGCTACGAATTGTACTATTTTTCTACTGAATTATTTTTCACGTGTGTGGCTTGAACCATACATCCATACTTGAAAAACCAACCTTTTTTATCAATAAAATAATATATATATATATAAGTGTACTATTGTAATTATATTTCACACTGACAAGTACAGTTGATAAGCTTTCACGTACTTACATTAACATTCATTAATTAATTTAAATATTTTTAATGTAATATTTCAAAAGAGCTCTCTCTCTGTGAGATAAATATAAATCGTAATAATATTATTATACTTGAGATGTATGTTTGTTTAAAACCGTAAAACTCTAAAACATTTAAAAAATCTTTGTGCCTTTATTGGTTGACATATCGAGGCTATTCAAAATTATAAAGCAGAGAAACGACGTCATCATCCACCGTCTTCCCTCATCTCAATTACTCGATCAACACAATATGTAAATTCCTTCCACTCTTTTTTATCATACTTCATCTCAGACATCTCAAACGTTCACTCTTAAGACTCTTCTCGTTGCATCCGTTTCATATCTTTGTATTACTTGCAACAAACAGCAGAACAGACAAAAAAAGTACGTCATATAATTTTGATAAATCTGTTTTCGTATCAGTTCTGTTCAGTTTCATACATGTAACGTTCTTCTGTGAACGCAGACGGAGTCGCAGGCAACAGCCAGTCCATAAGAAATAATATAATAATATAGACTCCTGCACCACTGCATCTACAAAATTGACATCTTTGGAATACAGTATACAGATGTTCTGGAATTACAATTCTAGAGAGTGGATGATAAATCAATTATTTTAGTTGTAATGTTTAAAAGACACTTATACTTGTCGACTTCTCCCCTTTCACTCTTGGTCTGGTTATAAAGGCCTCTCCAGACTGACGTAACAACTTACCGCCAATGACAATATATAAAAAACAACGAGTCATTCCTTACAACTAATTACAGCGCGGAGTGAACCGACCTATAAGGACAAATAAAAACCAAATCAATTAATTATAAAATGGTAATGTTTTTTCATTTTATTGATTTTTAATATTTGTATTAAAATGCCTATAAATAATGTAAGTAAAGATTAATTTTGTCATTTTCTTGTGTATTTAATTAATACACTTTTACCGGTCATTAAGAAATCTGTTTTTATGTATAACTGATGATACGCGCCGCGTCGCGTCCAATATTATAATAAAATGTATAATAAACTGACCAACAACCTTCTTACAAGAATAACTAATAATTTAATTTTATGATAATAAATTTTATAATAATTTAATTTTTTGGCTGAACACTGAACTCTTCCCACATATTATATATACTTTATAGACAATAGTTTTAAATAATAGTACGTAAAATTGTAAATATTTTGAAATCATTTGTCATTTAGTATCTACGTATATTCTCCACGAACTTTAGTATCGCTACTAGGGAAATTTAACCCTTTTATCTAGGCTAAAGGAGAGGGAGAGAGACAGATGACTAACTTCTTAAACGCATCTCTCTCACTCATCGTCTTAAAGTCAGATTAAATATCTTGTATTATGAGAGGTGCGAGCCAGCCCGCATACGAGCCGCAGTTAAATAATTAACTGACCAATCACTTTTCATATTTAAAAGTCAAAGTCAAAGTGAAGTCACTGAACAGAGTATGTTTATATTTATTTAGCAATAAATGTAAATATAAATAAAGTAATTATTATTTTTAAGTGATTTCCTTTCAGATTTGGTTATTTACGAATACATATTATAAAAAAGTAAGTATATAAATATAAGTATATAATCAATGAATTAAATAACTGAAGGTATTAAAATGGTGACGGTTAAAATAAATATAACTATTTTATTATTACATGTAAATATATATATATATATTATATACCTAGTCTTGCCATAAACATTGTAAAAAAGAAAAAATATATTTTTACTGCAATCGCATTATAGAATTTTACGAACATATAAATACGACACGAAGTACACTCAGACCCGAAACAACCTTGGAGACACACGAAGAACACCAGGGAATCAAACCCAGGACCTTTAGTTGACTATCGAGTAGGAGTGGTTGAATAAGACCTGTCACCTTTCTCCAGCAGCTGAGCAAACATGCTCTGCACGTTGGAGTGATGGTGCTTCCACCGCAGGCAGTACTGCTGCGGCACCATCTTGTCTAGTCCAGCTCAGACCAGCTCTAGGAATGTTATTCGGTTGTTCACTTTACCTGAAAGCAATAATATATTTTTAATTATTTCGATCAAATTGCTTTATATATAAGTAGAATTAAAAAACATCGACACGGAATTCGAACCTGCGAATATATCGATACATTAAAATATTTAATTTAATTTTAACACAATTATTTATGTTCGTTATAATAAATATAATTATATATTTAACACACGACCTTCACTTATTACAGTAATATAATCTTTTTAATACATTTTGCATAAAATTTTAATAAAAATTTCAAATACGTGTGTAATGAATTAAGTTTCCTTGATAGACATTTTTAGTGTACAATATTTGTTTCAGGAGGGATAAAAAACATTCTAGAAATAAAAAAAATATAATATTAAAAAAATCATAACTAAATAAATAAGCATACTTAATAAAGGTTCTATGAATATCCGTCATAATAAAGGCTCGGGGGAACGGGCAACATTGAAACACTTCGGTTTTAAGGTCGGTTAACTTTTTTATCAGACGTGTCCAAAATCAATCTATGGCAACTTAAATGAATTATATATTTCTGTCTGTGTTATATTTTATTAATAGTAGCTCGTTATCGACATGTTATAATTACGTGGTGTTAAATACTTTTACACAATTAATATTGAAACGTGTAAATAAATTACAATATTTATATTATTAACACTAGCTGCTGTCACCGACTCCGCCCGACTTCATTACAGCGTTACTAAGAAATGCAATATTTTGATATTCAAAAATCAGGTTTATAAATATTATATATTCAACCTGCAGATTCATTTCAAAAATTGTTTAAATAATATTAAAAATACATTTTACATTTTTCGTGATGACCTCTTACATACAAACTAACAAACTACATTGTATTATTATTATTTTTAAGGATATTAGTAGACAGAAAAAGGTACAAAAGTTCCATATATGTAATAAAGTAATGATAGAGCGTGTACTTTCTTGTATAATTACCAGATATAATCTTAAGGACAGTTATATTTTTAATGAACAATCACTTATAACAGCACCATGTATATATATAGTAAATGAATAAAAAATTGAACATATCTCGAGAGGTGATTAATGTTTTTAAAAACTGTTTATGTCTGTATGTATGTACGTATGTACGTATGTATGTATGTGTGTATGTTTTTATCTATGTATGTACGTATGTAGGTATTTGTGTATGTTTTTATCTATGTTTGTATGTATGTATGTTTTTATGTATGTATGTATGTATGTTTGTATGTATGTATGTATGTTTGTATGTATGTATGTTTGGATGTATGTATGTATGTACGTATTTTTGTATGTATGTATGTTTGTATGTTTGTACGTACTTATCAATATGGGTGTTAATTAAATTAAGTATATGTATATAATTGACAGATATATGTTTAATTGTTAACACCCACATATGGCACCAAAAAATATATTCTTGTCAGTTGTGACCTTGTTTGTTATAGACAGCTCTGACCATTATAAGTTGAGCCGCAAGAAGAGTTCATCTTGATACTTTAAAATATGTAGTTTTCTAATCAAATAAAAGATAGGACTAGTACTGTTTATTTATTTTGGATTTAGTTTGAGAGATGTTAATAAGATGTCAATCAACTCTCACATCACATCTCAACACTTTCAATATACAAAAGCCTGTCTGTCTGTCATTTGTTCATATTTATATATAAATTGAAAGGTGATGTTATTACTATAGTATGTATTATAAATATTATCGTATTTAAAGTCGAAGTAACAATTGCCGCGTGCCAGGAGTCAATACACGAACAGACAATATAATATGAAGCGTACAAATTGTATTAAATTAAAATGAATTTGACTTTTATTAAATTACCAAAGACCGTCACAATAACCCCCCCCCCCTTAACCCCACCCTTCCTCTATTAATAAAAGACTGTATTTACCTAATATAATGTTCCTAACTTGCTGAGTGAACAAACGACATACAGACGAACAGCTGGTTTATAAAGGTCGAGGAAGAATACTTTGATCCAATGTGCATGGTATTGCAAAATTACACTCTAAAATTATCAACTTTACATTTTTTTCATATTACCCCGTTTAGTTTTTGGGATAGCATGATTTCTATGTTATTTTGCTTTTGTATCCCAGCTCCGGACAATAATTATTTATAATAAAGATAAAACGTTCACAAGTTCCGTTAAATTACATTTAAATGTATATACTAATAAAAAACAAATAGGTACTTTTAACAAACCCTTCCCTCGAACAATCAAGTACAATTACCTTTTACCTCAACACGTTATAAATTATAAAATAATAGTCATTTGAATGATTTAGAAAGTATATATAACAACTATATGTTGGAAAGTAAGTAATATGTAATTATCAGCGATGCGTTCGTCGCGCGGTCCATTTAACATTTATATTTTTATCGTTACTTTTACTCTAAGCACACACACACACACTTGCGCACGCGCACACTATTGTAAAATTTGAGAGAGGTATTATATTGTTGTCACTTTTACTCTAAACGCATTTCAATAGCGCAGACCTGCGCACGCGCACACCAATACTTATATAACATTGCAATATCAGTGAAAGATTTATTATACATTTTTACATTTACTTTTTTTTTAATTCCGCAAATATGGAATGAATTAAAATATATAAATATATTTTTGATACTGAATAAAATGTATTTTCGCTTTTTTGAGATATTTAAATACAAATGACCGGTGAATGGTATTATTTAAATAAATGCACTGAATGCGAATGAGTGAATGGGATCGACCCCCCGCTAGTGTCCATTCGTCTTTAAAGGACGAGATCATTGAGGCCTCTATACCAAGGAAGGTGTCTGTACAAACTTACATTAATTATATTTTAAAAGAATCAGTACAGTTTATTTTATTTCATTCGTATATAACATGCGACTTACAGCGTTTGAGCTACATCATGTAATATATATATTATTTTAAAATATTTCTCTGTTTGTTTGGACGTCTAAAACTAGTCTAAAACTATTAAAAGTGTTTGAAAACATTTTTTCTCTTGATAGATCATTTATCATGAATATATAATATGTAACATCACAATATAGAAAAGTAGATATTGGAAGTCCGTCTCTGCTCTAGCTACCTTCTAGAGTTCATCATCAGTAGTTCTGGAGTAGGAACAACTGAGTAGTTTATATAATAAATGAATACTTATTTCAATCTGGTACAGATGTAAGTATATCTGCATCATTGGTTTAATATATATTTTTATTAAAATGCAAAAATCTGTTTAATTGTTACTTCAGTGAATAAAACCTCTTTATAACAGAACTACAATACGCAGGATAATATTTGAAATAAATAAAGAATGACAATCTTCAACACTGTAGCAGGGCTTGACCCTATGACCTCTGGTCCGACGTCAAACCCCAGAGTCAGATAGATCTGTTAGTTTTAACAAAAATATGACAAATATTAAAGCATTTAAAATAAAATTTAATACGAAACACGATAACGTTATCAACAAATAAACATCTAACTACACACAAACAAACAAACAGTCTCTTCAACCTCGACAGAGGAGAGGCCATTCCGCTTTTATTTTTAACAACTTAGATAAAACCATTCAATATTTATATTAAAATATTATAATAGTTTTTTTGGTAACAGATATATATTTGAATAATAAACTATTCAGTGTGATAGCGTGTTTTATCTTACACGTTCTGATATTAAAAACAAAAAGTAAATAACTGTACGTTCGCATTTCAATATTATCACAAACACACAGGACTTAAAAATAACACACGATAACGAAATGAACCCGCGACCCAGCCGTTATCGCTTTTCCAAAACGGAGACAAATTTTGAACTTTACTAACGACGTAGATAAAAATAATAATATAACTAAACACTGAATACTGTTTGTTCATATTTAATGTTCATTATATATCTTAATGGCTTCTCGATTAGTATTTTTTAGAGTAAACATTCTTTGAGTGATTCACGAGGGGCTATTATGGATTATTAAAAGCTAACGGACTAAGTAAGTAGATACAACTCTACTGACAGACAGGTAACAGTGTATATGCCGTGCTTCTATATGTAAGGGAAGAACGTTCCCAGAGTTCCTCGGGAATCCAATAGGGAATATTTGAAATACCCTCCCTTATATTAATAGCAGCAAACATCCAGACGGACGTCTCGTCATTCCAGGAACAACTTCTGACTACCAATAGATGTTGGCTGTTCCAGGAAGAGCAGAGGATATGAGGAATGAAAATAGTTTTAAAAATTGATATCAAACAAACACAATGATATTTTGAATTGAAATTGTTACAGCTTTTTATACTCTGGATAAATATACTGTTCAATTGTCAAGCTTCTATCAAAAACTATGAGAGTCAGTGAGTGGTTCTCGAGTTATTAACACACATACAGACAAATCAACACAAACTTAGACAAATATATAAGTTTGGATGGTTCGTTAACTCTCACCAATAATTTACAAAACTCTTACAGGTATATATATACAATAGTTGCCTCGTTATTTTGAATCTCACCACGCACGTATGAATGACGACTGAAGGGGAATGAACTGAATATAATATATTTTACGAAACCAAAATAATAAAATTAAATATAATGTATTAAAAGTAATTGTTATAAAAATAATATATGACTATAATATTAAATATTAATATTGTTTTTAATTTAATTGTGAATTACTGAGCTGTCGGAAATCAGTAAATTAATTTCCCTAAACACAAACTATAATGAACTTATTATTATTTATTAATAATAATTTATTAAATAAATTATAATATATAAAATAAAATAGAATCAACAACAGCAGGACTCGAACCTCGGAACGGAATAATCGGTCGCATGTGACTCATTCGCCATTTATACAAAAAATATGTAACAATAGCTGTTAAAATGTTAAAAACATAACATTTAACATGATAATGGTATTGTTCCGAAAATCGAACCCGGGACCAAAAAATGATCCGAGTGATACAGCCGATTATATCATTATGAAATTCTTTAGATGCTATCAACGCTGAAAAAAACAACAGCCTGTAAGAGGCGAGTGCGAGAATAAAGCCGGTGTCGTTTTATCAAGATTGTATATTTATTTTCATCTGTGTTTAGTGATGTTGTGATAAGGATGCTGTTATTTGTCAACCGTAAGTTGTGTGTTTTTTTGCTGATTTATTCACGGTCCGTCCGTATTCATTTGGCAAGTTTGTCTGTAGGTATGTGCGCTTATAACACACGAACCACTGAATTTGTATAATTCTTTTGATAGGTAATACTGTATTGGGTATATATTTGGTTGCGATATTTAACCTAAACTCTTATGAATGTCCATTTTAATTCATGTCACCAATCAACGCCCACTTAGTCTAAACAAACGTACACAGCTAGTAGCTAAACGTGCGTCACTGCAACGATTGCATATAAATATAATACGACAAAACTAATAACCAATCGACAATCCAAGATTGCGATCAACCTTAAACATCTTCATACTCTAATAACAATAAATCAAAAGATGCGTTATAATAGTAATAGAACTAAGAAAAGCCGGCGACAGACGGACGGACGGACACTCATGACTTGTATATATATTTATTAAAAAAAATAGAATAAAATCCAGATATAAGTATATCTGGCAATAATTTGATGCTATAAATCAATTTGAACACATCGAACGCACCGCTGAGGCTCTACAAAAACCTGGCAAATACCGTTTCACAACTACCTCCGACCGGCGTCCTTTTCATCTGATACCACGGATGTTAAAACAATTAAAATTATTAATACACTTATAAATAATGCAGTAATCATCATCCTGTCCATTAATTTTTTATTAAAGAAGGGATGTTTGAGTGCGCCTGCGCAGCTTGTTGAATACGTTTGGGAATTTGATGCCAATTATATACAAAAACATCTAAGCGATGATTTATGATTATTGATGGATAAAAATATTCAACGAAATACAAAAAACAATGATTCAGATTATAGTATTTTATTATCTTATATTGTTTTTTATTTTATTTTAACCAATCGAATCGCTATTAGAAGTGACATAACAAGTTTTTAAATTAACTAAAGACTCGCCGCTAAATTCTTCAAGAGGTTTTATTATTTTAAACACGTTTTTTTTATTATTGGTAAAATAATCCATCTAAAAGATCATCAGTGATCTTTATTATATTTACTAAATCATAAAAATCAATAATATAATTATATTTAGGTAAGTCGGCAAGGGGCAAGAGTGACGTCACAATTTCTTTTTATATTTCATCGATGTCAAAGTAAAAAGGGTACCATTATATAGTATTGTTTCTTAAATATCATTTGATATACATTTTTATATACATATACTTATTTCAGGGCGGTCATCGCCTTCGTAATTAAAAAAATATATTTTTATATCACGTGTTAAAATGAAAGTATCCTATTGGAATCTCGCCTATATCCTGCTTAAAGTAAAAAAAAATATTATAATAAGTTACATTTATTCATTACATTTATTTATTCAGGGGGACGGTGACACGGTAGCTCAGTGGGTATAGCGACGGGAAGGTATCCCAGCGGTTGCAGGTTCGTGCCTGGCCCATCTTGATTAATTTTTAGTCTTCATTAATTTAAAATTGACAAAATAACTGTCTCTCTCATCTTATCTGCTCTTGGCACATGATTATTTAGAAAGGCAATTTGTTAAATATACAATAAATAATATAAATTAAATTATTTTCTCATATTACGTATATGAAGGAAAGCGTTGATTCGTGCGTGTGTCTTGCATCACCGACCAACTATTTAACTACTGACGGACGTCACTGCATGTCATTTATATATTATATATTGGTAATGCCACATCTCTACTTTATTTATGTACTCAGTGTGACAGCAAATTTATTATGAATTGTCCAATTAATAGTTTTTTTACTTTAAATATAATGAAAAAGTAACGCGAAATTAAAATTATATACTTTTAAAGAGTTAGTACCTAAGTAATTGTTACGATTTAATACGTACGTAAATAATTGTTACATTACACACATTTTTTAACTATTCGTTTTTATAACATCAGGTGGCTGTTTATTTGTTTTCGCAGTACCTTTGCAAGAAACACTGGACCGATTTTGATATAATTTGAGGCAGTGATTATTTTTGGACTGAGGCAGCACATAGGATACACTTGACTTTGGTACAAAATTTATTTTTCACGGTAAAGCATAAAAAAACACAATAAAACTATAAATATTCAGAATGTTTAAAAATTTGATGCGACGGTAGACGGGTCGTTACTGCCACCTCCGGTTGAAATAGCGGTGAGAATACTGACTACGTACTGTATGTACTGTTGGAATGAGTGTTAAATATCGTTTTATAACTTACTTAACATCCAAGTAATATTAATTGACATATAAGTGAATAATAAAAAATAAGATATAAGGTAAAACAATGATGTAAATATGAGATAACATTGTAATAACGTTCCCTGTAACTTGTAAGACAACAGTAAAAACAAAAATCGCTTCGTATCAGAAACATATTTTAAATAATAAAGTTAGTGAATGTTATTCGTTACCAGTGTCGTTATTTTATCTCAGGATTATTAAAATGCTATAAAAGTTTTAATTACGGCCGTATCACAATATATTTTTTATTTAATTGTGAAATATTTGGTCTTAATCGTGATGACGATCTACTGGCCGTTATGCTGGTGGTACAAACAGTATTGGGGCTAGGATCCCAAAAAACCAATTACCAAAAGCGCCACATGAATTTTATATATTCCTAAATTGACAATTAATTTCGCTAGAGTTCAAGTTTAATTCATTTAAGCTGGGACACTCCGGGGACAACTCCTCCACAAGTGCTGGACCGTATGTTCCGGTCAGACTTACATCTAGTAGATGTGTAATCTGGGACGATATCCGGAAGCTCCCATACGGCATAACAACCCTTTCAATGTAGACCCTAAGCCCCCCCCTCCCCCTTTGGAAGGTGGATTTCATTCGAAGCAAAGCGTATGTATGCACAAACTTTTTCCGTGGCGCTCCACTCACTCACCGGGTCGTGGTATATATGTAACTTTCAAGTAAGCACGTTAAATGGCGTAATTCTTTTTCTGATAACAACTCTGTTCTGGAGGATCATCTTACAATCAAAGTACAGCCTATCACAATGTGAAGTAACTGCTTGAGTCTCTAATAACATATCCTTTAATAACAAGTACGTTATGAGGGTAGTTTGGAAAAAAGGAGGATTTTGCTAAAGACTTTGTATCAAAACTTTATATAAATTAAATAAATTTCATCGATATTATGAATGAAACGAATTTTTCTCCTTTAACAGAAACAAACTCGTTCAAAAATCCAGCACTCAATACCTGTTTAAAATACTTATTTTTTGAAAAGTTATTTAAGTTAAAATGTCAAAATAAACAACCCTATAAAAATGAAAATATGCTGCAATACCTGAATCGTTTAAATATAGAAGTACGATTAAAAATATCAATTCAGTAACTCTTTTGGTCAATGAAATAATAACTGGACAGACATTTCCAAAAATAATTTCAGAATGCTTGCGAGATGGCGATTCGAAAAATGTCAACCTTCTCATGATTATATATAATTATACATATTATAAAAAAAAATATATATGGGTTCTCATTGTATTATTACCAGCATAGAATTTAAAATGTACCTTCTTTCACTGTTAACCTTAAAATATGAGCACGTGGTCTGATCGACCCATATTATTTTAAGATATAAGTTTCTTAAATGCCACTCCCCATTTCGGTAACACTGATCATCAGACAGGCTTCAAGGTTAGTGATCTATTAAAAGTAACTCCAGTGTGATGATGGAGGTGAAAAAAACTAAAACCTCCCGTTATAACATTTGACAGACCACATCAACTGTCAAACTGACATCTTTGGAAAATGCTGTCAAATATGATATTGTTTAACCATCCTTCAATAAAGACAGTACTGATTTAAAACTAAACTGACGAAATAACTCAGCGCCGTTGAGGCTACGAACTCGTCACAACAATGTCAAATTAAATATAATAAAACATCTATATCCAACTTAAAGTTAACGAGCCGCGTCGCACAGACGGGCGCGCCGACAATGTGGACGTATATAAATAGTATGGAGGTAAATAAAAGTTATTTATATCTGAACTTGTCACAACCAATTTAATTATTGCAAAAATAAAAGCAATTAATATAACTGGGGTTAATTATTTAATTGAGCAACGTTGTTCTTTAAAGCTCTCTCTCGGTTATCATTTTTGAATGAGGTATATTTTTAAATAAACTTGAAAGTGCCATAACTTTTATAACAATATTATAAAGATGTAACTCTTTATCTACACAACTATGAGAATATCAAACGAATGCAAATCTTAAATATTCCCGAAAAGAAATCTATAAGTTCTTAAGGAATGCTTGGAACCAGTAGGTGGTGTGATCAATGTTACTGCTATTCCGTATTCCGTTAAAAATATTAAAAAATATTAATAAGTGTCATCAAAAAAGAATATGTATAATATTAATCAAAAGTGAGATAAACTGAATTGTGTACTTTTTTTTATTATATACAAAAAAGCAAACAATTACGTATAAATCAAAAGTTTTAAAACAACGACACAAAGTCCTCAGTCCGTCTCATCTATTAATAATAAGACACGCTTAATTAAATTAATTAATTGATTTATGCATTTAAAGATAGCGGTCGAAATAAAATAAACGCAAAAAATAAAAACTTAAATTTATTTTCAATTTTCAGTCAACTAGCAGGTTATAAGTGATTATAATTCGGGGGGAAAAAAAGCCCAGTGGTCTGTCCGTCCCGAGTGACCCAAAAAACAGCGTTTTCAATTAATTACTTAAATCACATAACTCGTTTCAGTTCCTTGAAACAATTAGTATTCGTTTTGTTAATTTTACGCAATTATAATTTTATTTAAATATAAAATTGGCTTATTGAACCGAAGCACGTTGGAATGGTCATGTAACATATAAGAAAAACTTTGATGATACAAAGACGGGTCTAGGACCTGACGGTAGCCCATTGTAGATCGCGTTCGGGCTGGCTCGACCGTTGCTTCACCATCACTCTAATGCGGGTGTGGTAGCTATTAAACAGTGAAAGTGCTGGCACAACACCAACTCTCCAACTCATATGTGATCTCCCAAACCTCAGGATGGCAGTGCAGCTTCATGAATCTTTTATCATCAGATGAAATGTTAATCTCATGTTTATCGGAGTGTTAATTGAGATAACTAAATAATAAATGAATACTGATTCCTCGACAGCCTCCGACACACGATCTACATATTAACGATCTCTTTGGATTATCCAATCAGTCAGAATGACGATAATTGAACCAGACCTAAAAAAATAATCATTTAGCAGTCCGAGGGATCTGATAATGAAATACTTCTCAGAGTTCGAGGACTTGACAGAAGAGTGACGGCCGCTTGAAAAAAAACACTAACGGTTCACACATTACGGAGGACGCAGACAGAGAAATAAGACATACATTCTCTGAATTGTAATTACATTTTAAAGGAAAAATGGCAGATCTCAACATTTTTCTTTCTTACACAATACAGAAACTCGTTAGGATCCTACGATAGAGGGCGCCTATTGTAGTGTTTACGTCAATGAAACTAAATAACCACTGAAAACTTTAACAATACGCAGTGTAACATTTATATTAATATAATTACAGATCTCGGACTCTCCGACATGTAATAAAATAATGAATATTAAATAATAAGTCACGTTAAAATAGATATATTTATCTATCCGACATATGAACAGACAAACATTACAACCATAAATAACGAACAGCCGGTAGAGAGCACGCATTTCCCTCGTGGGAATCGAACCCACTGCGTTTGGATCAGCAAGGAATATACTAAATACTAGACTAACAGACCAGGCAACTAAGACTAAAGTCAGGGCCGTGTCAATACATTATCTGAATACCAACTTATCAAAGAATTAGAAATCTAAGTTATGGATATTATATTTTATATCTGAGAATGAGAAAAGGGCACAGAGTAGTACCTTGGCCTTCTAGATTTGAAGATTATTAATTTAACATTATATAATTACTATTGTTTTAAACGTTTATAGTTAGAATTCTTTAAGACCCTCTAAATGTGAGAGCATCATAGAACTAATGGCGGCGTGGTTCGTTATTCTTGTCTTCTTTTCTTTGCCACGCTCTACTTGAATTATATTTAATTCCCACATATCAATTAGGATCGCGACTGTGAAATAGTTAATTCTATGGGTTGTTTGTAATTTAATAAATAAGTTAAAAGAGTATCCATGGAGGTTCTAGCCGGTTAATTAAAAATATTTTTTGTGTAAGAAACCTTCAGAAACCAGAAACGGAAGTCATAATATTTTTTAAGTATATTTTTATTTGTCCTGATATAATTATTACAGACATGCGCTTATAATTTACAAGTGATTTTCGATACTTTTGTTTTAAAAATTACCTTATATGGCACGAGGGAGTCGATTTACATAAATTATATTTTGATGATTAATTTAATGAATAATAAATTTTTACACTGAATACTCACACTGCGTGTAAGAATTTATCATTTGTAAAAATAGTTACCAAATTTAAATATAAGGAAATATTATTAATATATATATGTTGAATGTTACAGAATGATCAACGGACAAACGGACCGCGTCATCGAAAGAGACTACAGGTCTGTTCTTGGAATTCTCCGTCTCTCACACGTAATACGAAACACAGAAATAATTGATACTGTACGTTGGTCTTCTGTAAGAAGGTAGTACCACCCCGGTCCAGCCTTTAGCATATGCAGTCAAATAACTTCAAGTATGCCAATATTTACAAATACACTGCAATGGAAATAAGTTTTTCGAAACAGGGTAGATTAATATTTGTATCCATAATATAAAACAATTACTATTGTGTTTTGATTTGTGATCTCATGGATTATAAGAAACGTATCGTACTAAGAATAAGAGAGGCGCATGATATGGTATTCCACTCAGTATGTATTTCACTTATTTGCATATATTTGGTATAGTATTGACTTTTAAGTCACTCAAATTCAGATTCAAAGTAAAAGTAACTAGGCACTAAGGATGCCAATAGAGAACACCTTTGGAGTGGTTGCAGTGTAGAAATGACAAGTTGGTAACTGTCAGACGTCTCTGTAATAATCCTTAGTTTTATAATAAGCCTTTGATACAAGGACACGTTTGTTATATGCTTGATTTAATTATTCGATAGGACATTTGGTCAATTCATTTTACAAACGAATTACGTCGGCTAAAAAATTGGTATTTTTTGTTAAATTATTAATGTTATGGAAGAAGACGTATATTATATTTTCTAAGATAGTAAGTGTCGGAAGTGTTAATATTGGAGCGTTTTTAACAGTTTAATAAAAATAGATTCTATATCTGCCCCTGACCAAAAGGCTGTGAGATACAATACGATGGAAGTACGCAAAGTAAACCAACCTAGCTGTGGAAACATCAGTTAACTGTCTCATTTTCCCAACCACCTTACTATTTATTTAAAAAAATCAGTTATACCTTCGCGGAAGAAAAGAAGGTAGATGATAGTGTGTAAAAAAGGTCTTTATAAACACTTACATCATCGACGTAAGTGCAATCTCAAAGTATATTCGGAGGCTTCATTTAGCGACACTTAAATAGTGTTTGCGTAATAAGGAGAAATAAAAATCAACCTTCTTAAATGAAATGGAACACTAGTCTTTATTTGATATGTGTGTAAGGGTGGTTATCGTATACTGTTTGCGATCGATCCTAATTGCCGTATTTTAAACATAAGCCTTGGAACGATAATTTTAAATATAGTGTTTTTAAAAATAATAATAGCAATTTTATTTTGCGCCCTAAAATCCAAAGAAACCAGTAATCTTAGAATTCTCGGGGCAATTATTAAATATATTAGTATTCAATGCGCCTGCGCAGCTCTGGTAATTACTTAACAAAAATGTTGTATATCATAACTTGTATACTAGTTATAATTTGTGGGTACGCTTGGGATAAAACTAATTATTTATAAAACGAGCACAGCGCCACCTGTCTGCCAAGGTCAGATAAACTCAGATTCATTTTAAAATAAAACCTGTAAGATACTAGTTCATAATCCACTCTATTTCAACACCATCCAGCGCTTTCTGTACTAGTTATGAAACACCATCTAATTCAGATTTCGGCCACAATACTTAAGACGTAATCAATGGAATGAATTGATTTTTTCTACAAAACGTTGCATTTAACGAAAAAAAAATATTATTCCTACGTTACCAAGTGAACGGACAATTTCAGTATATTCCAGGAATTCAAAATAGCGGACATCAGCTAGTAATAAGTAGATATAAGTCTGGCCCCAGTCGATCTAGTTTCAGAGTGAACACGATCAGCGACAGACGGAAAAACAAAGATACATATATAAATGAAACTGTCAAATATAATTGTACTTTAAAAGACGTAATGTATCAATCAATGTGACATGTCGGGTGACAGTCGAATGACAAATACAGTTACTGACACAGGAGGGCCGATTCAATTTAAATCTAAATAATAAAAAAATAAGCGAGTTTTCGCTGAAAAACGTTTTTATTTAATATTACTTAACCGTCGATTTGTAACAGACAGATAGTCACCAAGAAGGAGTGATTTTTCAATACTATGAAATATAAAATCTTAATTAAACTTTCATATAGTGACAGACAGGTATAAAAACTGTCAAAACGACGAATTTATTATCTGCTCCGTTATCTGTGGATTAAAAATCTTCACTAATTTGAGTCCATCCATGAGTTGAGTCCGCAGCCTCCAGCCAGCTATCTATATTTTGTTATTGAAGTATGATATGTGGTTTTAAATAGAATTATTTGAAATTATGTATTATTTTGAAACAATAAGAGTACTTATTGGTGCCTCATTAGACCTACCTATTTGGTTAGTGTTAGGGTGTTAGTTTATTTATGGTTTGAGAAAGGAATATTACAAAATTTTAAGATTTTTGTTTTTTTTTATTTATATCTTTCGTGTGAGGTCACAGTGTTAAATATATCAAAGGGTCTGCTAAAAATAACTTTTGAGAATGTAGCACCGGTGGCCGCTCTGAGGTCAATTTCTAGAGACCTTAAACCGAATAACAAATATGGTACAAACCGGACCACTTTTCCTTATTTTTATATATTGACACAGATTTCGTTAATAATGTATATTAATAGCTTAAACACGCAACACGATTACAAAAACAACATTCTATACAATTATAAGAAACACTTGATATGGCTTTTTTTCTGAATAAAACTTGGAATGTTACCTCCATTACGAAGTGCTGAAGTTGATATATATAGTAAAATAAATATAAGATAAGTCGGACCCAATAATTATATATAATTTAAGTGAGTTTCGAATATAATGAAGTCGATAATTTTGATATTTAAACTTTCTTGAACTACGATGACTATTAATTGATAATTTTTAATATTTAAATATTACCTAAAATAAATATAATATTATACAATTTTAACTTTTATTATAGGACCATATCAAAATCGTAATAAATATAGGATTGAATTGATGTACATCAAGTGTGTCGTATTGCGACATGCGCATGCGCAGGTTATGTTAATTAAGACTACTTTTTGACACATGTTCCTGTCCAAAGGAAAGGTAGGTAATTGCTATTCTTATAAAGATACACCCGTCGTTATCAGCGAACATGCGTTTAATGTCGTTTATGTTAATATCATCATATTTTACAAAAAAAGGAACAATCTTTATCATTATCATACCGAGATAAAAATGAATGTATATTATTTCGAAATCAACACAGTGTACGTTACCTACGTTAATTATATTATTATAAAAATGTATATTAAGTGTGCTCTCATAATAATCGTCATTATCTTTATTAATAATAAAAAAAAAATAAACTTCTTTTTTTATGAATACTAGTACTAAGACATTCCCGGGTACTTCAAGGCAAGAGTGAATAGGCTTTACTAAGTTGATGCGTCTTACCACCTACGACTACATTTGTGGAATATAGTCAGGAGTAAACTTAGTTTAGGTATAAAAAAAAGAGAGACAGTTGAACCTGACAGGGTAACCACAATAGAAAAAGAAATAGCTTTAATAGAAAAAACATGGATAGACAACCAACCTAGGTCATGGCCGGAGCGTCATAGAGAAATCCAATATTTGTGTAAGACTGTGCATTAAAAGGCAATGGTTCATCATAGTTCAGTGCCGCCAGGAGTCAGAACCTGGCCGCAGTCAGTCGTCTACAGCACGTATACTCTTTGGCTAGAACTTATTACTTTTTACATCTCATAGAAGATCAGCATAATGCAGATTTAACATCCACGTTTCGTGTGATGACTTAGAGTGCTGGATGTCTATCTTCTGCATTCCTCCAAATTAATCAAGGGGGGCATTGACCTGTGTCCATATTTGATTTGGTTTACGACGGTGTCACTTATCATTCAAGACTAGAGAAAGAATCAATTCATTTACCGATTTAAAATATCCATTAAAATTGTAGATGACTCGGAGACCATATTTTCTAAAACTAGACTGTACATTGAAGGCTATCTTCTACATACAGTCTAGAGTTAAAGTATTATAAATAGAGAAAACCAATTCGTCTTGATGAAGACGAATTGGATATCACCCGATAGAGAGAGTCATAGCACGATGCTCGACTGCCTTTGCAAGGTAAAATAGCAAAAAAGAAGTGTTATTATACAAGATAATTAATCCTGGTCGGTATATTTAACAACTTCAAAGAGATCAACGAACTAGTTCAATTCGACGAGTGAAGATATAATATACTCTATATCGTTACTATATGAGATGTATTTCACGGGTCATACAAAATTATACATATATCTATTTTGCTAACGATGATCAGTGTGTGATGAGACAAACACACAGTCTCAATAGGTCCGGTGTTAGGAATCACGTTGGCTGTCCATCACTATCCTATTAAACTTTTTAAAAACCATTAAGTATAATACAATAATGCGCTATACTCAAGTTCTTCACTTGAGGCTTTAAATAAAAAACAGTGAGGATATAAAACAACGACAAGATCATTTATCCAATTGTAATGAAAATTTATTCCAGATGCAGCTCCCTCATCCGTGGTACATCATTTAAGAAGAGGCTGTGAGAGTTCATGTATAGTCGAGCGCACTACATTTGTTTGCTTGTACGGGTGCGCGTGCGACGATGAATTGAAACAAATGGAAACCACAAGTGACATCGGAGTATCGATTCACATTAGACAATAGATATACTTTCATATTAATTGAGTCGCTGCAACTCAACGCTTGAGAACAAACTACAATACAAAAAACTTAATAATTTCCAGGTACAAGATATGAAAATCTTTCGTGAGTTACTCAGTTACATAAATATTTATTGACAGTTAGTTGATTATTTTAATTATAAATATAAGAAACCCTTTGTCGGCCGCCGCTTACCTAATTATTATTTATAAAGCCCGTTAATTATTGTTGCCTCACTTATCTCCGTTTCAGACGAGACTGACAACATTTTTTTTATCACGAACTGAAACCAGAAAAACAATTTAACCCATATCGATACGCTTTATAGTAATCTTTAAATATATTTAACTTTTTAATTACTAGTATGAATAGGCGTTGCGTCCTACATTGTCTAAGAAAAATGAAACCAATACTTTACATTTAGAGAGGTCCATTTTATATAAAAAAATTAATAATATATAAGTAATTTTATTTAACATGGTGAATTTTTATTTATACGTAATGAATATTTAACTACGTGTATAATGACTGTGGACGGTTACAAGAGAAAGGAAGATATGGCAAGGCATGGATGGAGTTCGTGTGAAATTATATTGCAACGTCCAATGAGATGACATATGAGATGAGGGCGTGGATGAATTACACATATCACGCCGATAACAAATTATCAGGGTAAGAGCAGGTTGATGATGACTCTTACATATAATACAGTTAATAATATATCATCTGTCATCAGTAGCGGATAAAGTTGCAAATAATATAATTTAAATAATAAAATATCACAGTTTAATGCTATTAAGGCCAGGAAGTAAAACTCAAAACGACACAGAAATATAATTGTTTAACTATAGTATAGTATAATACTATCTGTAAGGGAAATAAAATACTTCATTATTTACTATTTCCTATGTTACCAATTTTGTACGAATATTAAAATCTTAATTTTATAATATTAATAAATCGATATCTTGATTCAAAACTACCCTCAACATGTAAATTTCATTGAGAGACATTTTATTATAAATTATATATATTGTTTTATTTTCTTATATATATCAATATTTATCCTCATGTTTTATTATAAGTAAGTATATTTTTGTAGCTTTTTTGTGTTTTAGAATTGTGTAATTCTTGTGTTTTTTGTTTTTTTTTAATATTTTGTTTCTTTACAGTTTGCTCACCTACCAAAGCTCTCTAGAGAAGAAGAGAATGTGTCTGACGCATTAAGCCCGCCTTTTGTGCATTATTTTTTTTTATACTGTGCAATAAATAATTAAATAAATGAATAAATCCTTACATACAGATTTTTATAGAAAAATATTTGATCCCAGTTTATAAACCAAAATTTTAACCTAACAACCGGAGATTGAAAACAGCTTTAGACCGGATAGTACAAATTCAATTCAAAGGTCAGTATAGTTAAAGTTTATAATACAAAGAAACGTCGAGGGTATGTTGGGTAGGTGAGGGTAGGTTCAGTTCGACCGGATGGCTTATTAATTTCGTCTGTAAGCAGACATGAGAAAATTTAATCAACAGTATCTTATCAAAATATAATTAGGCAAAACACACAAGAAATTATCATAACAGATAAAAATTACCCAAAAACATATTTTTTTCAAACAACTATCTACATAAGTTTTTGAATGTATAAGATAACAGCTGATATAAAAAAACTAATAAAATAACAGAGCCATGTAACAATAGTCTGTGAGTTATATTTTTAAACAGTATCAATTGAAAAAAGATTAGTTTTGATATTTATTCATTGAATAATGTTATCTATATGCATCAATTATTATTGATATTATTAATTTTAAGACACGCATATCGGTTTTTTCAGTGAGTCGTAAAAAAAATAAAATTAATTTGTTAAGGAAACATTTTATAAAGTACTTATTCATTTATATCTCGGTATTCTTAAACTTCTTTTACAACTACAATTAGAATTTGGGCCTACGGGTGCCATGTAAGTAAAATAAAATATGATCCAACTTTGACGACATAAGATCGATCATACATTTCATCTTAAAGTAACCATATGTCGTTAAGTGAGAGGGGGGAGGAGGGGGGAAGGTAGCCCGAAAACCCTCTCCTCCTCCTGCCTTCATACAATCCGAAGTATTCGCAACCGCTCTTAGGTTACAAATAACCAAGTGACCGGTAATCAGATGAGCCTGCCAAGCAACCAAATAACAACAACCCTTATATATGTATATAACAATTCTCTGGATAAATTAAGAATGTATAATTATATTTATAGATTAGGAAAAAACTTTTAAGTAATAAGATCAAACCAATATTATGATAATAAAATATAATACAGAATAAACAAACATTTCTTGTATAAAACAGGACTGGGCCGGGATGGGCTGCGTGTGTTCAAGTTCGGAGAAAGGCAAGTAGAGCCGGGATGAAATCATAAGGTATCTGTCGACGTCAATACTGGTGACTCAATTAAATTTAAATTGGACAAAGCAGCAAGAGACGCGGTCCCTTTTAATATACCTTCAAGTAATGATTTTATTGATAATCTTACATAAAATAAAATATCATTAGTGACGTATAAATTTTGCCTTGTAAAAAAATACGTCTTGGTGTCAATTCCCACACAAGACAATTGTTAGCGGTATAAAGTCAGATCACTTTATATATTCCTCTATTATCCAGTAAAGTATAATTAAAACTCCGTGCAGTATATTTTTAATTCATGTTAACTCATTTGAAACGTCTAAGTAAGTCGTAATTCCCCAAACTCTGACATATGCATATCTCACACACACTAAGGACCTACCTTAGTACTACTAGTCTAGATAATACTTCATGGTACTACTATTTTATATTATGAGCACTATTTGTGGCTATTCTTTACTGATGTTATGAAAGAAAGTCAAAGCCTTTTTTATTCACTAGCAAGTTGCGAGTATATTTTGATACACACACGCACTCACACCTACAATTTACACATAAACCTTCCTGTTTCATACCTACGTACGAACAGCACAAGAACATCGTTAGTTAAGTACGGTAGTTTAATATTGCGTAGCTCCAGACAGGTTCGCGGGGGATTTCGATTTAAATTATATCCCTTGCCTCCTCTGGAGTGACGAAAAGTGGATTCCTGTGAGAACTTTTTTGTATACTTTAGTCAGTTCTTCGTGGTTCGGACATTTCTGATAATATTTTAGGACCTAGGTACCTAGTTAGGACCTAGGTTGTCCATCGTAAGCAAATATACACTAAAACTTAATTAGATACCATACATCCCAAGAGAAAGAATTCTCTCAATCCGAGCAGAGGTTCTCGTTTTACGAGTCCATAAACAGAGAACAGAAACGTTTTTGTAATACGTGAGAACATACATTTTTGGATTCGTATTCATAAATCGTATCCTTTACGACAAAAACTAAAACCAGATTTAAATCGTTATAGAGGTTTTGTAATTAATGGTTATTTAATCTTGTATCACTGACATGTTTCCTTGTACGCCTAATTGATAAAAACGCTTGTCCTATCAGTTATGGCTATGGCGATATTTTATGTGAATGTGGGTGTTGAATTTTACGCATATACTTTCAATAATCTTATAACGCAACCAGTCGGTAACCGTGTCGCATGGACATCTGCGATCAAGAGTTGCAGATGTCAGTCTGGTAGGAGTAGAAGAAGGACACGGGAAGATGATGGGAGATATTTGGATAACCCAGATGATACTTGACTAGAAAACATTGGTCCAACTGTGTCTAGTTTTCTTGTGATTAAAATTACTGCAAAATTATTATTATTATATGTGTTAAAATATTATTTCGATTCAACCTTGGAACATTGTAGGTCTTCCGGAATATAATTTTTGCCTCACAGCTCACAGCCCCTTCGCAGGATACATACATTGTTTATATACCAATTCGATAAAACAACTTTCCATTCAATCTATATTGAAACCAATAAATTATCCATGTTTTGGTTTTATTTTATTTTTCACAAACATGAATGAAATGGTTACTCAATTTGCTTTCCGACTAAAGGTAGTTTTGTAATCATCAATGAAATAAACTTTCGATTCCAAAATAAATGACATTTTAAGTTTTAATGGAGTCACGTAATTAAAGATAATTGTATTTAAAAATTAAATGTTACTAAAAGACAATGTGACAATGTGTGACAGGGGGTGGGGGGGGGGGGGTCGTTGAGTTGTAATATTATAATAACTTACAAAACATTCGTCTATAAATGTATACCACGAACACAACCACGCTGTAGTTTTGATGTTACCAATTAAAAATAAAATCGATTTTCATTATACGAAGAGTTAATAACAAACGGAAAAGTAATTAGTTTATTGAAGCAATTTACTTATCGGTCATATTTTTTCGGACTACCCTCATTTAGGGTGACAATTTTAAATTATTACATTACATTAACTAAGATCAAAATAGTATTATTTAAGCGAATATTGATCTTTTCATGTATCGTAAAAATGTTTTAAATAATCCATTTTATAATAATATAACACAAGGTAGTGTAGTATACATTGGATATTACTTTTAACGATTTCGTTACAATTATAAAAATGTTTTTAGTTTTCTTTTATTTAATAAATTAAGACCGAGACAAGATAAGTGGTGTTTGTCGCTGATCTGGTTATAAACTAACCTAACTTCAAACTAATTAATCTAACCCAACTTTCGGTGATTGTCTTGTCAAGGTCGTTTTTTATTATTTTTTTCAGATTTAGTGCCACATATTACATACATCTTAAATATAAATCATATATTTAAGATGTATGATTTATATGCAACACAAAAATTATATAAAAAAGGCATCAGTATATCTGAATTTCAGATAGCTAAGAAATATTTAATTAATGAACATACTTTGACTGTATAATGACATTGCTCAAGATCTGTCATCTTGTATATCTTGTATAACTATGTGTGTGTACACGTGGTTTACACATACATACACATAAAGGATACAAATCACACAATCAATTTTCCAGTGAGAATAGAACTCACGACTCATTTTTGGCTCAACGGCCGGGGGTCACTAAACATTAAATAATTTACAATAGATTGAAACAAACCCAATTAAAGTACTATAATCAATATTATTGGATAGATATTTAGTGACATTTAAAAAATTGAAAGCTTAAAATAACCACACGATATAATGATATCAGGTTCAAAAGCTTTTATATATAATAATATTAAAATGATTTAAATATTTCAGTCGGACGGTCATTTTAATGTTTAATGATGACATTAGGTTGTAAACGTTTATAACAGCGTGTTTCCTTAAGGCTGTGTCGGGTGAGGAGCTACATGAGGTTTTATTACACGGACACGTTTTGATATAAAAGTGGAACTTTTTATATCAAAATTCCATACAATTAATTTCATAATATTTAGTTTGTTCTTACCTTTACAAATTTTAGTTTTAAACTGACATTGTCGGTAATTTATTTAAACGATATTTGTAATAAGGCGGCGTGTATAGATGGGTTCATTATAAGCGCAGTGTAACCACATCCTTATTTCTTAATTCACCTCCAAACTGATGGTATAACAAGACTCAATTTGTTACATTATGTTAACGAACTACATTATTTTACATATTTATATGTTTTTTATGATATTTATTTAACAGGGAAAATCAACGTTAATAACTTGCTTTGAAAATGATGATAAATCTATTACATATATTATTTGTAGATATAATTATAGTTTAGTACTCGTGTATACTATACTGCTTATTGAATTCTCATTCACACAATATATTGTTGAAGATGGTTGCCGGCTGCGCTGGGATCCGTACCTAGGTACTTTGGTATATTTATTGATAAACTAGCCGCCCTCGCTACTTCGGTCTGCGTCATATCACAAATGTCAAAAATTATTTAAAATTCCATCCTCAAGTTAATTTAGTAAATGAAAACTGATATATGTCATATACATCTGGTAGCTCTTCAATTTATTCATAATAACATTTCCGTCGGTCGGTACGTGTGTCCGTAAAGTATTATTATATAATAATACCATTACGTCTTAAGTACAATTGTCGCAGTCAGAGCGAGTAACGAACAGACCGACCGAGACAACATTCCAATAAGTGGTTTATTATTAAACGCCAAAAATTTGCACTAATTATTAAAATTTATTGCTCTTTCAGAAATCGTTAAATGGACAGTTTTTTAAGATTTTTTAATTCGGTTCAACAAAAGGTATGCAAATAAGTAAATTTATTACAATTTTGCTTAATTAAAAGTATTTACAATGATCGCCTTAAATAGCCATGCCGCGACCAGTTCCGTGATAAAATATTAAAAATCAATACACGGAGCAGCGTACTGCGGAAGCTGTACTTTTCACTTATTGGACATATAAAGGTAGTTACCAAATTTGTCTATGTTATTATTATTAAATGTATTGTCAAGATCATTTATTATATATGGGATAGCGAGGCGAACGAGCTGACTGCCGTCGCCCGTGGACGTCTGCAACTCTGGAGCTACAAGTGCGCTGCCAGACTTCTCGGAGGGAATACTCTCTTTTCTTGAAAGTTCTACATTCCATCACAAAATCTATAAATATTTGAGGATTATTGGGAAGTTTAGGAGAAAAAAAAATCTGAAATTTTAGTAAAGCACAGTTGGAGCTTCTTTTGATGAACTGACCACTTTGTTCTCTAATGTGTAGCGTTCGGTTTGGAATTACAAATTTAAATTTTACTAACATTTAGGCTGGAGGATTTCTGTTTTGAATTTAGTCATTCATTTGATTTTGAGTCAATTGATTCTTTTATGAAGTCATTTCGATCACAAAATGGAAAACTTGAAATATCGCGTTATTAACGAGTACGGAAGCCAACTTCTACCGCGGCACCAACGGTGAAGAAGCTAAAGGAGCTACTATTGGAATGTCTCCGACACCCAACATACTTCAGGGACTCTGGACCAACAAGTGAACAACTATTTCCGAAATTTGGACAATTTCTTGCAAGAGAAAAAATAAACACCAAAGATTTTATTGATTGTCAATACCAACGTTTTTTTAGCAATCGACTCAATGAACTACTTATAACATGGCCAAAGTTAATAAATAATAATGGTTCCAACTATACATTTTATATACATATAATTTATTTTAGTTTTTCGTTTCACTTATCAAAATTATTTCATACATAATCTACTACGTACATACATACACGTTTCAACGACAGACTCGCACTCGCAGAGATATCGGGCGAGTCGTCGAGTCGACTCCTACCGTTAATGAATGTTTCATATTTTTGTTTATTTAAACAATATTTAACAATTACTTACTGTTAAATCCCGTCATTTAATTTGATTGGTACTGTTGGTTGTTTTATTTGAAGTCTCGTATCTAACAGACAGCACGGCCGGCTCGCTCCAAGCCAGGTCACTAATCGTCTTAGTTTCAAAGACGGTGTGAATATGAATTAGCTTTATTCTTCATTCACCAGCCTTTTATATTAATATATATTTACATACATTGTATATACCTCTACGGATCCATCTTTAACTCGTAAAGTTACAAGTAAAGCCAACAAAATAACAATTTTACATGTTATTGTAAGTTTCATTTCGTATATTAAAGTCAATTAATTAATCTTGTGTGATGAATCAACGTATGTCGCGACGGGTCTTTGTCTTAAGATATTATCAACGAGCTGACCACTGGCGCGTTGTACGTACATACGTACATACGGGATATTACTACTGAAATATATATATATATATATATTACATTCTAAGGCACTCTCTTATACAACTTATAAGGCCATTACCTACTCAATAAATGACCTATCAATATTTATATTAAATATTTCTCTCATACTTTTGTAGGACGTTTTCAACTTTCAAATATTTAGCTAAAATAAATAGTACCTATTCATCTAGAATGATATATAAGTCAGATTGATTATTTTGCGTCATTGAAATAATGTAATAAAATAAATACATTAATTAATTTAATAAGGTTTAAATTAATTAAAATAAGTGCGGATGTGTGTGTGTTAATATTATTACACAGTTAATATATGATTTAAACGTCTTAAGTATCATATTTATTATTTAATAAATCATGTAAATAATTGCAATGCAAGTTTGTTTTTTTTTTAATATTGTTACTTATAATGCAGGTGAAACGTCACCTGGTAGCATGTGCCACCCACGCACTCTTACGAAAACCAGAAGAATTAATAAAAAGTTGCTGGACCTTGGAGTTGGAATAATAAAAAGCTTATTAGTAAGGAAGCAGGCAGCCCACCATCACCACGGGTAAGTGGTTACCGTCCTTCATGGACATCTACAAAGATGAGAAGGTTTAAAACGTTGAGGAGTAAGGAGAGTGAGTCAGGAAGGGATTGAGCGGCTGCTAACCCACTTCATGGCAATCTCCTGTCCTGTGACAGGGCGCACTGATCTCACTGAGGTCTCAATTACAGAGCGTATACGAACAGACAGACTACAGCTACACGTTATCATCTATATAACATTCAGTGTACCTAACTTACCGTATCGACAGACAGACAAATATTATTAACTAGCTTACCACGCGCGGCTTTGCCTGTGAGAATTTGCAGCGTTCACACGTAGTCTAACCGTAAACGTTAACCAAACCAAAATGGAACCCTTTATAATCGAGTCCGACGCTAGTTAATTTTTTTTCATAAATTTACATTTTACATAATCAAATTTCCTGTCACGTATATAACTTCAAAAATCTTTATTTAATTTTTTTACTATTTATATATAAAGTTTAGTCGGCATTGTCGAAAAATTCTTGAATATTTTTTTTAATTACAACAAAGAGCATGTTTACCAATTTTCAGCTTTCTATCTTAACAGGTATTCATTAATTTGTAGTAAACAACTAAAATTTAAATGTTCAAGTCACTAACTTTAACGGTGTAGAACTGACATGTAAAAGTTTTCACCCCTTACACCCTCCGCAGGGTGGAATTTCCATAAAGCCTATCTTAGCACTCTCCTACACTCTCCAAGGATCATACATGTCATATTTCAGCTTCTTGCCTTCAGTAGTTTCGGCTGTGCGTTGTCAGTTATTCACTCATTATTTTTGACTAAAGCCAAAGTGAAGTAAAAGTTTCTAACATCATTCTGAATGACTGAAATGAATGAGACAGCGCATCATACAATATATATCATCCACACTACTGGCAGTAATTAAAGATGGATCGATGAATACGTTTATTTAATTTCAATCTCGACCATATTGCGGATAGATTATCAATTTCAATCGTAAATCACCACTAACAGACGCACTGACGATTGAATATAAATATATAATAATATAATAAAATTAAATAATTATTAATATTAAGACAATTATTAATAACGACCTGTTCCCTCACCTACGGTATAACTCAACGACAGGAGACAGGGTTACTTTAAAAGGTATTTAATTATTATTTCTCTTAGTTTCTTATTTTGTAAGACTAATACATCGTTCCGCAATACACGTTCATTCTTAGCATTGGTAATAGATTCGTTTTGATATACCCTACACATCAAAACGAAAACTTAAATTAATAATAAAATAATAAAACTATATAGATAAGTCATCATTATAACACCGTTAGAATATTAATATAAATAATAATTACATAGCAGCTGGGTTTGTGAAAAATAAACTACCAAGGACGTAGGGTCAAGAACCTAGCGTGCCCTATAAAGAGTTCAAATCAGCGGAGCGCTGCTCACTTAGAATGGAAAATAAAAAATAACCATTACAAATACTTACTTGATATTATTAGTGTGTGCGTGTGCGTGTGCGTGTGCGCGTGTGTACATTAGCTCGTAATAAAGAAATTTATTTCAGTACATATATAGTAATAATTTAATTCCAAGTCGAGATTCAATTGCAATTAAAAATATTTAAAATTTAGTGTCTATCTAATTTCAGTTATTAGAATTTGCTATATTCTGGACACGTAAAAACTATATTGTAAATATAAACGAAGTCAGGAACAACGTCTTTTTAATAAAATAATTATAATTAATATTTTAATTATGACTAATCATTATTTTAATGTTATTTTATAAAACAACTTTCCATTTTTATTAAATTTATTATTTAATATGAATCCTAATCTTATATATTGTATTTTAATAACAGATCTTGATAAATTAACTATTTTCTTATTAGTAAAAGATATTAACGTTTTAATTAAATAACATTTAACATCTCAATAGTTTGACAGATCACCCCCCGCATACAAACTAACAAACTTTCAATTATACATTGATACATATTGCTATATTCAGTGACACTTTATTAAGAGACAGATTGATTGTTTATTTTTATTTATTTACCTTTTTAATAGACTGATTATACATACATAGGTATATTTTTTGAATACCAACCAACCAATACCAACTTTCAATATATTTCAATTACCAAATGGATTTGGTTACGTGAAAGAGAAGACAAAATGGTGACCACATCTTACTCCTTTGCCTATGTTGAATGGATCCTGTGATCCCCAAATTGTCAATGGTCACTCTCTGACGTTTACCCCCTATGGGAGTCTTCTAGCCCCCGGGGGGAATAAATGGAAAGTAAGAGAAAATAAATATTCCAAATGAGAAACATACAAAATAGATAGATACTAAACAACTAGACAACTAGGTTTAAAATATCAGCTGGACACGACTGAACATTCAAAACTATTAATAAATATACTCACTGAAAACAAAATGACAATATTTAATTAATTGTCGGCTCTGAATATTTAAATTATAAATCCAATATGGAAGCAAAATTCTTTTAATGCTGTATGATTTTAAAAAATTTCAATTACAAAATGGTCATGGTCGACATTCTATACATTAAAATTCTGTGAAATCTAGTACAGATGTTGCCGGGGTCCGGATTCGATTCCCAATTTGGAATTCGGAAAATTGCTCCTCTCCTCGAGAGAGTAAAGACTCTCTCTCTCTCTCCCTCTGTACATTTCTTTAAAAGCAATCTTCTTTATAGTTCAGTTGGTTCCACGTCGTAACTGGTCCTGCGCTGGATGAATGACGAGCTCCATCTCTCCGTCCTCGTCATCAATATAACACACAATATTAAATAAACTGTCAATCGTATATTAAGTTTATAATTGTCCTACCTAGTTACTTGTATCATATTATCACTACATAACCTGTTATTTACTTTAAATATATAGTTTTTTGCTTTTTAAAGTCAAATTAATTATTTTAAATTGTTAATGATTGTAAATCTTATAAAGTACAGTACTTTTAATCACGTCAGTAATCTCTACTTTGTACTCGGGCGAGGGTAGTTACTAATTATAATTGAATTTATTGAGAATATTTGTAATTATTACTTACAAACGCCTTCGCCTGTGAAAACACTATAAATTGCATTTTTTTTACAAATTTCATTTAAATATATAAATAAAGTTTTTAAACTGTGGTTTTATACAATGATATATGAGTACCATTTTGAACCAAACAAGAAAAACACTAAAATCTTTTAGTCAACAATTTTAATGTATTTTATAAATGAGACCTCAAACAAAGAATGGTGGTTTAAATACGCAAATAACAATAGCAAATAAGACATATGTTAAACTAAACAATGGACTCTTATTTAAGAGATTGAAATACAACTAGAGTTCCACGAGACAGTTATTGGCACGATACAAAAAAGGATTGAACGTTTAATCTTAAAAACCAAAAATGTGATCCAGATTGATTATTAATTTCGGTTATATGAGCTAAGCTAATATATATCTATATTGGCTTTTATCTTTGGCTCTGTCTGACTAATGACAATCACGTAATATTTTCTTCCCCAGTGACTGTCACAGCTCCTAGACCTATTTGAGTTTATGGAACACAAATAAAACATATTATACGCTGAATATTACTTTAATCATATATAAATATATATCAATTCAGCTTCCGTTATATCTCAAAACCGAATCTAGCAAAACTTCTATACAAAAGTTTATTGTTTTTAATCCAAAGTTCATAGGAACGAGCAATTCCAAGTATTCAAGCCGGACAAAGTCACGGAGAACAGCTAGTTTAATATGCAATGTAGATTCTCTGAGTGATTTTTTTTAATTAATAAAGACAGAACCTATATTAACATAAACAATTATTTGTATAAATCAAGTCCGCTGAGCGGGCAACGTCCAACTGTCTTCATTATCGAGACATCGAGTCATTAAGCAGTCGTATAATATATCGATGCGACTCGGACGTCTCGTATACGTCAGATTAATAATCGGTTAGCGTCCAACAAAAAAAAATGTCGATCGATGCCACCAGCCGCCCGATGGCCGATACCACTCTGCCTAAAATTGCGTCTGGTTTTTGTTTTGGAAGTAAACGGAAGCTTATTTAATATTGTACTAAATGTCGTGTAAAATGACGAATTAACTCTTTATCGTCTCGGAACATAACAGACACGACATAATTTTACAAACGTGCATATAAATATATATCTTTTTTATAAATCACAGACACAATTTAATTAATTTATATGAATATATAATAATAAATATTATTTTGGCAAAGTAAAGATAAGTTTGATTTATATGACTAACAGTATTTTAAACGTTTTCTCGATTCGTTAAATCAAAATAGTGGAATGAAACTGACAAATAAAGAAGTAGAATAAAGAAGAAGTCTGAAAAGCCAATATAAATTAAAATTTATATATTCTATACATGTTACACCAATAACAGGTTCGATTCCCGGGTCATACTTTAAATTCTATACGTAAGCCAGCCTCCCGTGCCCAGCAGCGGAAAAAACACAACTAATTGACTTAAAGGTTTTTTCGGTTGGTACGTGTCGATAAATACCAATTTAATAAAACAAATTATCCATCTAGTATTTCACGTATTATTTTCTTTATATTGACTCAATTTTAATATTTTTGAGACAATTCGATCGTCTAGACCGGGGTTCGATGCCGCGTCAATCAACAATATAATATCTAACCGTCAACCTTGTCACTACCACCTGTCTACTTTAGAGTTACAGGCTTTTAATATTTACTATTACATGAATGATGATCCAATATTGTATGTTATAACAAAAATAAATTTAAAATATTGGTACTATAACAAAAGGTAAACTATGGTTGAAGAATTCAAAAATTTTTAATTTTATTTTAAAAATAAACATTTTATATAATGGTGGATTTATCCAATAGTGAAGGTAGTTCTAGACAGATGTAATTACAATTTCAATTTCGGCAGAAATATTCTTTTTTGAATAAATAAATTAAGTGGATAACCCCTTAATAGTCCTTTTAAAGTTTTCAATAAGCCCAGATTAAAAAAAAAATCAGCTCAGAGTACAAGTTTTAAATTAATTGGTCAAAATTACCTCGCTGTCCGATATACCCACCTGAACCAAATACAAAATAAAACATAACAAGAGGAATATCACATATAAAGAAATAATTTAAAAATATCTCGAGTGCAATAATATGTAGTAACTGGTTAGTTGAGTACACCCAATAAATATTATTAATATAACAATAAATTATTTGCAACGACTCTCCAAGCTACAATGGCGATCTGGGAGAACTCTGCGCCTCAGTCCATACTGAGCAAGAGAAAGTATTAAATACTAAAATATATAATAGTGATGCAAGAAATTACAATATCAGGTAATAATATTAACAGAAATACATATTTAAAAATATTATATTAAATAAAATAACAATCTAATAATTAAGATCTAATATTGAAATATTTTTTCCATTAATATAGTGGTTTTTTTACTTGTATATAAGATAATAAAGAAAAAATATATTATCCATATATTATAAATACTTTATAATTATTGACACTATAACACATATATTCCATCTCTCTCTAACACACTGCCATTAATTCCGAGTAGAAGGGATAGGAGATAGTTTGTTGTCTAATATTAAAACAACTCAGTCTCAACAAGATTTTTGATAGATTCATACCTGTGTTAAAATAATTCAAGTGCAATTCATTTTTAAATTTGTATGTTATCTCTTATATAATATATAAATATATTCATAGCGGCCAATCATTATATACTAAATAAACAAACCAAAAAGTATATAATATAAAAAAACCTGTTATTATCTTGTGTAATCTCCTCTCATATCTCACTAGAATATTTTAATCTAACTTAATATGGATTACTAAATCGTTAAAATTAACATAAATTTTAATAATACATTAAATTTGTTCAGTGTGATAAAAATATTCCATAATTTAAGTTTAAAAATAGATTTCATTAAAAATGGTAAATTATTTTATTTTAAATCTGATGATATAGGAATTCGTTTTATTAACAATTCATTAATAAATATATATACTGGTAGTGTGTAATTTAAAAGAATGTAATTTAATCTCTTTTATGGACAGTAAATATATCTAAAACAATTAATCAAATGGATGTCATGTTTTCTCTATTCAGTAATTAATGTATATAACATTCTAATTCAGTGTAGTTAAGTTATTTTGTATATTTTTTAAATGTTTTAAACTGTTTCATTTATGAGTCAAATAAGTCATGTTTTATATAATTGTAACTGTTAATAATTAATAATAAACAGCAACACACTTGAAAGGCGAACAGTTAAGGTCGTTTTAAGGAACATTCTATTACATTCTATTGCAAAAATAGTTACATAGTTAATCTAATATAGTTAGTGCACTGTAATGTTATTCTGTGTGAGGTACTTACGGAATCATAGGAATATTGGTAGAAAATCCTCATCTGTTCATACAATCAGCATCCGTGATCAGAAAAAAGAAAAATCAACGGGTACTTTCACAAACGGAATGCTCAATGCACTACTCACTACTAGACAAACAATGACGCACCAGTCACCACTATAAACATTTCAAAACTCAACACGGTGTCAACAGCCACACTGACTATAGTTTATTTCCTCCCGAGTACTAACCCATATTCCACTTGTATCTTATATTACTCTGTAATGAACGAAATTACTACCAATTTACAACAACGCGCTCGACGTCCGTTCGCCGCGAGAAAATAATTGTAAAACGTTTTTCGAAAGCGCCTAGATACAGAGTCGGGGCTCTTTCGAAAATGTATAAAATATAGTGGAGCGGTAAATAGGAAAATCGATAAGACCGTTGTCGCTGGATCGAAACTAGAATAACAATTTATCAAAAAATGTAATAAAAACGACATTATTTCTTATGTCGGTTTCGAGCTGTCAGAATTTTCTATGAGACAGCCGACCGATTTTAAGCCGTCGCTATTGACTATTCTATTTGTGTAAACCGCGTTCGTCTAAAACCAGCCGGTTAGTATCGTCTGCTAAGGGACTATAGACCGTATCGACTCTTCCACTTACGACTTTCATATTTGGCGCGGCTTGAAAAAATGCAAACGGACACGAATTTGTTTGTAAAACTTACGAAGAGTAATAATCAGTGGGTTGGAAAATTCCAAATAATGAGTAACGGACAAGCGCGCGGTATCCGTAGGCTGAAACGCGAGACACTGTTTTCGAAACATTTGGCTCGACGTCATTTTTGGCGTATTTTGAGTTGGATCGTGAACGGGAAAACTCGAAAGCATTCGGTTGCGAGAAAGAGATAGAGTCATAACTATGACAAACAAAAGTGAACTTTAAAGGCCCTCATAGTTCATACTTAACTGTTTAAATTTCCTATCATAAAGTAAGAAGCCGTACTATTTTGAAGTTTTTTCTATACTATGTATATCGGCTAGAAGAGAGAACGGCTGTTTTTCTATGTAATTTTACGTAAGTGTGAGTGAGTTCCGTACGTGTAGTTATCGTTTGGATTATATTTGTGAGGGTTTTCTATTACATAAAAATTGTATAGCGACTGGCTTACGGAATCAATATTCTAAAAATTCATTAAATATTTTGAGCAAGTCATGACTATATTGGAAAGAGTTTTGAAATAGCCTCTCCTATTTGGATGAAATTTATTTTGTACTTGAATTATTTTAAATGCGTCTAATAAACTACTGTCATATATGTTTTATGCATTTAACGGTAGGTATGTTTAATGTTTGTATTAAATGTGCACTGCTGCAATGGCTGCCGTTATGAGGTTTCGAAAATCGAAAAAACTTAAACATTGCATAACTAATGCCGTTATAATTGCATGGCCTATTAATTTATTAATAATTGCGATTAAAATGAATAATAAATTATTGTTACTGCGAATTTAGTTTGTATAAAATAATTTATGCACTTTTCTTTTACTCATTAAACATTTGGTATTTCCAAGTGACATGAATTATAAATCTTCGTTTTCAATATCTTCAAATATTAAAAATAAAACAGTGCAGTCGTACCTAAATGCTTTTTTTACAATAAATATTATAGATATGTGGAATACAAATGTATTCAATCAAAGTACATAAATAATTAAGTAAATAAATGTTTAAATAAGATAAGGTGTCAGTGTGGGCAGTGGGCACGTTAACTTTGGACTCAGTATGAAGTATAAACAAACTTAACTACTTTTGACCTTCAAGTAGAGGACGTCACGGGGTAACCGGTGAGTTTCAAACAATTCATACAGAGCGACGACTGTTTGATATTGATAAATGATAAATATCACAATGTCGGATTAGTTTGAAAATATTATTTGTTTTTTTAATATTTGTTGCATTCTTTTATGTTTTTTAATTTGTTCGTTAATCACGTTCGTTATTGTAATTATAATTAAGTACACAGAAAGTCAGTATCTACGTAATTATAGTTATTTGAACGATGTTTTCGTTTTCATTTAAATGGCCACCGCCATGATGACAGTGTTTACTTGAAATATATTGTAATTACTGTAGAGTGACACGTCAGTATAAAATATTACCTGGAAAGTCCATTGGTATCACGAAGTTTGGAAACTATGTATGTATTTCTATTGAAGATATAATGAACTAGCTTACGTCCTCTGCTTCGCTTGGGTGGAAGGAGCAGAGGACTAGCCACTTCAAAAACTAAAGTTACAAACAGTGGCCCTCTGGTGAATGCTATCGGCGTTTTTGCAAAAACGAAATATTATATCTTTCGATGTAAAAAGTACCTACCTACTTTTTGGCCTTTTTCAGGTCATGCTTATTTGCGTAAGTATATTTAAATAAAAGTAAACTACATTTAAATTTAAATTCAATACTTTTTTATGTTTGATGGACAAAACACAAACTTTCACATTTAAATTATTAGTACTTACAAAATAAAATATCTATTCTTGGATCTCTGCAAACCTTTTTACTTTATCCGTAACACCATGACAGTTTATTTATAGTAGGTATTTTAAATGATTTTATATGAACTCAATGTTTGCAGCAAATCATATAATTGTTATTTGTGAAAAATGTAAAAAATAGTAACTTAATTACGAATTTTATACTTTTCCTTCATTAATTAATTTAAGACCCAGTAAGGCGGCAGCGTCCAGTGGAGGTCCAGATGTGAATGAACTAACAATTCAAATTCATATTATTGCTTCTTCAAAAAACAGACAAGAAAACACCGAATTAAATATTTTGTACGTGTCATCCTAAACTGCGGCAGTCCTGACACAGACCAAGTTAAAAACAGAGGGTTAATAATTAAATGCAATTGCATGGATTGAGCTGTGCCATCCATCTATGGTGAAGCTACTCTGTTCAAAATATGTCATGAATAAGATGTTTCGCTTTGATAATTTTTTATACAATAATATTAAAATACAAAATGAATGTGCTGAAAAGCGTTGAAAGCGCTGTAATCGGAGACGGAATAACAAATAATATGTTTAAATAAATATTAATATAGTATATGTAGCTTGTAATAAGATAGCCGCTGTAAGTACACAGCCGCTGACAGAACGTAAACATTTGTCTGAATTGTATTTTTGTAGCAATTTACATTAATTATGAATATATAGTTAGATTTTATTTACAATATAATCGTATCTCAAAACAATAATGGAATGTCGTCGACACAATGGAATATTACAATTATTTTTTAATTTAATAGAATATAATAGAAATACTATTTAGTTTAATAGAATTTGGTAAAAATATTTAGAGAAAAACCCCTCTCTTCCTCCTAACTCCCACTCTTAATTCCTCCTCGTTTCCTTGAAAATGATATCAAATATATTTCTATTTATTTTCATTATTATTTTCACTCCATAATAGACGAAAGTACTGAAACAAATCTCATGAAAGCTTATATTTGTTTTATTCATAATTTAATAATAATACTATTTTTAAATTCACGTATAGTTAGTCAGTGAAGAGACGAGATCCAGGCTCTCTCATTGAACAGTTCCAAAACATACTGAAATATTAAAATATGTTTTAAAAGAATAATATAAACTGAATTGAAACATTTTGAACCAACACAAATATTAATTCATCTTATCTGTATTGAGATAAGACTAAATGCACACACATACACACCTGTACGTATGTATGTCGATTGTCAATGTGTGTGTACCACATACTTGGTTGGTCTTTTTACGGTAGTTTTTTTTATCCGTGAGGTCGATTTCAAAATAGATCTCAGCTGTGAACTAGGCTTCTCACGCAGTCTAGATGGTTACCAACCTTTCTACTATAAGGCCGTCTGTACACTGAGCGGTCTAAACGCTGATATTAATTCTATTTTGATTTTTAAAACCGCTTCTTTGACAATAATAACATTGAAAAATAAATAAATTTAATAATAAAGTTGTGATCAGTTCAAAAAAAAAAGTAATATTTATTTTGTTATTATTTTACTGGTCACATGTCTTTTTCCGCTTCTTTGATGAAGAAACTTAAATAAAGGTAAAGTTCTTTGACCTTCACGAACAAAAAAAACAAATTATTTAATGCCTTATTACTTTATTGACCATTTGAATCAACTTATATTAGATTTTATTTACAGCTTTCTTCATAACTATTTCATATTTTTCAAAATAAATATAAATGAAAGTCAACTGGGGTAGTATCTGAACCCGCGCCCACTGGGATGTCGTCCCGTCACAGCCTTATTTATTACAGATAAAAGACATAATTATTAAAGGCTGTACATAACTTATTTTCAGTTATAATACTTATAAATAATAAAACGGCTGTTTTAGATCAAATACATGTTATTAGCTATTAATAATAAATATATGATATAATAAAAACGATCGTGTACATCCAGCCTTATTGGTGCAACTCACTCTCTTAACACTAAGGCTTATATTAGTATTACTCGCGAGACCGGTTTTAAGTTAGTTATTGTATTGAGTTATTTAGGTCTAGACTTAGACTTCTCTAATGTACAATAATTATTTTAGAAATAAAAAACGACTGATTTATTATATCGAAACCTAAGTTGTTATTAATAATCTATTTAGTATTAAAATATACAAAAATAATACGTTTATTAAAAATGCAGTTAATAATAAACCGATCGTTGCGAGGCGGACGTACCGACCTACTTCAAGTAAAATTTTTATAGATATATTTAATAAAAACAAACGGAAAAAATAGTTTCATTTTATATTTACATTAAAAAGCTTTTAAATATAAAACTCTAACAATATATTACTTTCTATTCTCAATATTGTAAATAAATATAGCCATATGTAAATAATATAATATGCATAAGGAGGGGGGGGGGGGTGTTAGCTTACTCTTTCTTAGTCCATACATCCCTCCTTGTCTCCCGATAAGTCCCCCTTTGTCTATACTTCAGTACGACAAGATAGAATGGGAAAATAAACTCTTTCTGCTCTTCTTCTTTCTCGTAAGCGTGTTATTATTAGTTACATTTAATAAATAATTCCAAACTAGTGCTCTTCTTGCATTAAATAAGTATGTATTTATTAAAATCTAGAGGACATAACTTGAAAGACAAACTATCCGCGGAATATGTAAATTTTATGTATTGTAATCATAACTAGCTGCCAAAGACTTAACCCCCTTCCCCTTCATTTCAATAGTTTTTCCGTGGCAAAGAAACAGACTAAGATATTTTTAAAAACATTATTTCGTGTTCTGTGTCACGTACTGTCCTTGAGATGTGGAACGGATGCTGGAGACGAGGACACACGGAGAATGAGGAGTTTAAACGTCCAGCTCTCTATTGAACCTTAAGAGACCTAACTATAGTAGGAACTTCGGGTCAATCTGTGAAATAATTGTACTGGCTTATCAAACCAGACTGCCAACCTTTTACAAAGATTTAGTCCAAGTCTAACAACATAACAAAAAAATTGAACATATTCCGTAAAGAAGTATTTAGTTATATTTAAAAACAAACCACAATAAACATTTGTGATGACAAGTAAGAAAGATTATTTATAATCTGTAAATACTTCACTCAATAATTATATTTATATTTAATAATAATACCAGCAGTTGATTGATAACTCTGATAAAATTTAGAACAACAATATATATTAAATATAATCTATAATACATACAGTTTATAATATATCTAATGGACTCCACGAAACATACCTCAATGTACAAACTAACTAAGTATGGTTTAATATTACATAATAGTAAAAAGTATGACGGCTTAACCGATTTTGATGACATTTTACAAGATCAGGAGATCTTCATATATCGTAATATGTCTGCATTTTTTGTAAAAATAAAATCAAGGAAATTAAAATAATTATTTATTTTTTAAGCAAACATGACCTAAATAGGTATTATTACATTTTGTTTCCAATTAAACTCAACTAGCTTATTTAATTAAAAATGTAATTGAGTTAAAAAACGACGGAAAGTCATTTTTGGTCAAAAAACAATTAATAATTAAATTACTTCACCCAGATCGAAACAGCCAGCTCGGACAATTCACAGAGTATAATTAAAATTATATTTATTAGTGCAATGACCTCTACATATATATATATTAATCTGTTATCCTCATTTCAATAAAAATCCACTATTCATATTTTAATAGAGTGAAAAAAATATTCTGCATCTTGTAAAAAACTTAATGGTTAATAGTTGCGGAAAACCAGTTACATAAAAAGCAACTTTACATATTATTCTTATGTTCCAAGTTTTTTATATGCTCTTTTGATAAAACAATAAATGTAAAAAAAGTCAGTCACCTAAAAAAGACGGATTCAGTATAAACTTCATAAGCAAAGAAATTCATAAAACTCCAAAAACGCATTATTCCTTCGCTATTTCATCACTAAAGAGATCATAAAAATGTAATATTCACGGGCTTTACAATATTTTACTACATATTTTCATCCCGCGGGCGCGCACACACCTATACAAAAAGAACCGCAATCAAAATACAACTGTACATGTATGGAATAAAGATGAAATTCAATTGCATTTAGGATGTAGATAACAAAGTTCGAAATTCAAAACCGTTCACACACGCGCGTAATCGATTTTCGAAATGGCGTTGCCCCTTCCCGACCGTAACTTTTTTATATTTTTTATCGTAGACGAGCGTCTTACAGCCATTTTATTAGGTCGCTTTTTTAATCTATACTTGGTTACATCTGTGTCCAATATTTGTTCAAGTTAATCGATTTTATAAATAGGTTTATCCAAATAGTTTCTATTTGGATTTAGAAACATCGTAGGTTCATCAGACGGAGATAAACTCACGAAGGATCATAGACTTACTACTAATTAATTTGAATCGATTTAAAAATATGTAATTAAACACATTCAATAAGAACTTCAAGGATAAAGTACATGCATTATTGGAATAAAATCTAATAAAAAAAGGAATATTTTTGTTAAAAATTGTTTTACATAAAAGGCTTAAAGTTTTTATCGTGACATGAAAATATTGAAACTACCGCGTTTGTTTCCAGAGAGGTATGGTTGTTATTTTACTAATATTATAAGTCTTTAATGAGTCTGTTATCAATTCAAATATATATTTTTCAATGTTAGTTGTGACGTACGAGTCGTATGAATTACACTTAATGTTCACTTCATGAGGAATAGATTTAAAAAAGATTTCCGTAGTGTTGGCGCCCATTGCGGAAAAAGTCCAATAAAAAAAAAATTAAGAAAGTTTGGACTGTCGGAATAAATCAAAGAAGTATTTAACCTAAACTGTCAATCATTTAATATCATAACATATATTTTATTAATATTTCGTGCGTTATCAACATTTCCATATTTAAAACGCGGTATCTATTTCTTAGCCCAGACTGGGGGAGGGAGGAGGAGGGTTATAAAAAAAATTATATCCTTGCGTCTGCGTATAAGAATTTTTTTAAATCAATATAAAGTTCACGATGCATGTGTTCTTACAAAATGGTCGCCGAAATATTTTTAAAAAACAGTTAAAGAAAGTAAATTAAAAATATTTTCAACTCTGTATCGTTTACTGAGATTAAGAGAGGTATATTAAAAAAGAAACTCCGTTAAATGACTTTGACGAAAGATGAAATGTAAGTCTGTTTGTCAGTTAATATGTAATAAACTCAACGGTGTTTCCGGGCAGAGAGTTCAGGACAAAACAGACGCATACACTATATGTATCGCAGAGTATATATACACATAAGATATTTATAAACAACGAATATAAAGTACACACACTCGATCACACAAACATTAGGCCCTTGTGAGCATCGAACCTACCACCTTTTAGTCAGCAGCCAGGATCACTAACCACTAAACCAGCAGGCCGTCAAATCTCGTTCTCATCTCGTTATAGATGAGAAGCTCGTCCTTAATAATATAACATTGTCAACTAAGACGAAATATAACTTTTAAAAACACTATCATATTTGTAAAATTCTCGTACCTCAGTTGTCGAGGAAGCTGATTAAGAAACATGGAATAATACCAACACTGAGAAAAACAATCTTAACGGTCTTTTCTAAATATTATAATAACAAAATGTCGCCACTTTAAAAAGAAGAGACAAGAAGAGAAAGTGTCTCATTATTAGAATTGTCATCACTACTTAGTCTGGCCATATATACTGTTACATTAAAAATATATTTTTTTAACTGCAAATAACATTTATTACTTTTACAGTATGTTAATTTAGTACATAAATATAAAACAATTAAAAATATATAAATCTTATTCGAAGTGGTCTCCATTGTCTGTAATACAGTCCTTTAAACGTTGAGGCCATTTATGAATAGAAGCAAGCACTCTTTCCATGGGAAAATTCTTCACTGCCAATCGTATAGATTGTTTTAGAGACTCCAAATTATCATGGCGTTTAGAGCAAGCTGTACTTTCTAAAATTGACCATAAATCATAATCCAGCGGATTAAGATCGGGACTAGAGGACGGCCAGTCTTCAGCTCTGATGAAGTCCGAAACGTTCGCTTTCAACTAAGACTGTGTGGAACGAACTTTATGACCCGGCGCCGAATCTTGCTGGAAGAACCATACTTGGTTATTGAACATGGTGATGTGAAAGGAACATGGTGATGTGATGTGAAAGGGCTTAACTACCTACTCAAGAAAGGTATCTTGATATACTGGTGTCGATGTTTTGATACCTTTTTCACAAAAATATGGCTCAGTCACTCCTTCATAGCTAACACCCCACCAAACCATCACTGTGAGTCTCTTGTGAGTCCTCGGACGTTACAAGAGTTCGTGGGCGGCGGTGATCACTTTAAACCTGTGATCCGCACGCTCGTTTGCCCTCTTATAACATAAAAAAAAAATAATCGACAAACTGTATGTAATATATATGTTTACAGTATTTAATAGATATAATTTAAACATCCAATATATAAAATTAGAACAACTTATTAAATAAAGCGTTATTATTTATAAATATGTAATAACATTATTTATAAATTGAATTGTAAATAATATATATATATTGTGAAAGTGCAGTCAGACTCCTCGCTGCGACAGGCGCCTACTGCACTAAATACACTTTTAAAACCAAAACCTTATTATGTATAAAAAGTAAGAATCTAAAACTTCCTTCCTTTGGGAAACCGCTGCTTTCCCAAAGATAGTGGGTTCGAACCCTGGCCATATTAATATTTTTTTATTTGTATATCTAATTAAAATTTCGAACATTATATAATTGTCGAAGCCTCGGAAATTATTTGAATATATATTAAATTGAAATAATCTGTCGCTCCCTTCATACGCACGGAGCTTGCTCTAAATAATAAAGATGTAAGTTCTGTAACAAGAACATCAATAATATTAGTAAATCAGTGAATAGTAAAATAAGTTTCCTAAAGTAAGTTAAATATAATGTAATATGTAATTGTACAATTATAATATATAATGAAGCTATTAAGTCGTCTGTCAGTATCAAGGTCTCAGGGCTTGAGAAGGAAATTGTTGAGTCATTATGTTTTTTGGAAATTGTAAAAAAAAAACAAAATATTATTGTGTTTTATTAAAGTAGGATTTATCATGTAAATTATAATATTATTTTTTATCATGATTGGTTTGATGTAATTTCTTAATATAGTCATATTAACCTTCCCTCTTTTTTCCTGATATAATTAATATTACATTAAAAGACCGCTGAGAGTTTAGTTCAAAGTGAGTGAATGAATTTATAATTTGAATATGGTATCATTATATTAGGGCGGCAAATAATAAATATACTCAAGAGCACTGGAAAGTTGTTATAGTGTGATATTCCAGCTCACTATTCTTTCATAACAGAATATATAAGAGCCCGGGAAGCCATTTATTTTGAAACAAACGAATTTAAATCAATTCAAATAAAAATCAATTTGGAAAATATTTATTTCTCATTCAAATTGTTAAATGATTCCCGGATAATAAATGTAACAGAAATTAATATATATTTTACATATCATAATATAATTCCTGACTTGGAGTTTTCAATGATGTAGAACGTAACATGAATACACAATTATTTAAGAATTACTCTGATACGTCGTTCAATATGAAGACGCGTAAATTAAATGTTTTAGGATTCAATACCATGATGGATGTCAGTGAATCTGTTTATGTAAGTTTGGGGGTCCATCCATGACCCCGTTTCCGGAACAGAATAGACTTCTTCAAACCGTAACTAAATCTAAATTTATCTAATAGTAAAGGTTATTGTTTGTTAAAAATCTTACAATAACACAAGATATTTCCGCCATTGGCAGTGTGATAAATATTTTGTAAATTTTAAATAATTGTATTTAGTTTCAAAATAAAGAAGCTGCGTTCAAACATATTATAAACATATTCAATCGTATTTGAGACGGAACTTTACAACATTCCGTCCCTACGAATAAGTGAATATTTCCTTAAGTGCATAGAATTAAGTCGTAGCTCCTATACTTTGAGACATATCTGATGAGTCAGTCATACTTAAGCCTTAATATACTAAGATGTATATAAATGTATTGTTTATATTGGAGTTGTTATAAATGAAGAAAACTATTTGTTGTGTTGAAAAACTTTTTGAACCTCTTTTAAATAAAATAACAAATGAGAAGTTCCCAATCAAACTATACCTGAAAAAAAAAGAACTAAATTATATATTAATTTAGAAAGTAATATATAAGAAAGAAGAAAGAGAAAACCAAAAATAATGCCTTACCCTATTTTGAGCTCTCATTTAGATAGCTACTTACCAAGTAGTTAGTTTTCTTTATTTTTCAATACTTATGAATGATGAGTGCCAAAAAGCGATCTGTGAATTGTTTTTTATGAAGTCATCTCATCAATTATTTATCTGTAGTTAATAAAATATAAGCGAATGTCTTATTTGATATAAAACATCCTTTAATTTTAAAGAAAGTAACGAAATATTTATTAATTTTCAGGAAATGAATCTTAAAAATAAAATTATATTTTTATTTGAAATGTTTATAATTTAAAATGCTTTGTGTTAATGGTGTTCTCTTCAAAATAATATTAACGTTATTTAATTAATAACTTTTATAAATAAATCCGCAGTTTCATTATTAAAGTATTTTATATTTTAATTAAATAAGAACAGGAATCTTAATATTCGCCATATTTAATCAATTAAAACTCAATAAATACATAGTCATAATAAATAATATAATATAAACGTTTGTTTATTTAAATATTCTTTAATATAATTAAAAATAGGCGTTTTATGAGTATTTTCAACTCGAAAAATTAATTAAACATAACATTTATAATGACCAATGTACAAGTTATTGGAAATTTTAGGCTTTTTTTAAAATTTTAAAAAACCTTGAAAAATGGATATTATATAAATATATAATTATATATCGATTTTAATGTTTTTTCTGCTTTGATTTAGGAATATGGGTATGAATGGCTTAGAGGACGTAAATGTATTGGCAGAGTGTTATATTATGTTAAGCCAATAATAATTCAATATCACTCGAAATTAAAACATGTGTATGCAAAGTACAAGAACACCAAAATGAAGAAGAGTTCCTATTCCTCTTCATCTCTGAATCTTCTCTAGTCTTCAATACAGGAAGCTCAATCTATTCTTTCTCATTCTTAATGTAATTTATATTTATTAAATACTCTAGAAATTCTAGCCTGCAAGGAGTATCAAGAATGTAAGATCATAGAAGGTAACAGAAAAACAAAGAATATCTTTATGTGATGCCAAATGTAAATATAACATCCTGTAAATAGAAAAGAGATTTAGATCTAGATATAGATAGAATGTAACAAATATTAAGCGATGTGTGCTTGTTGATATTATTAAAGGCGTTTATATGATTTCCTTGTTTTTTTTTTAATTTTATTTGACATTGAGTTTTTTTTATTACACTGGTATTAGAAGGAGGTTTAAGTCAAATTTTACAAACTATTTGTCTACGTATTTCTTTGTCATTTATAACTTTATTTATAAAATGGATAAGTAATTGACCTCGTCGCCATTTTAATTATATTTATAACAATGAACCCATATTTTTGTTATTTATTAAATAATATTGAAAGCAAGAGTCTCGTTTATTTTAAATAAGTACTTAAATGTTTAATGAATTGTTTTTTTCAGACTATAAAAAAAAACTATATATTTAAAGTAAATAACAGGTTATGTAGTGATAATATGATACAAGTAACTAGGTAGGACAATTATAAACTTAATATACGACTGAGAGTTTATTTAATATTGTGTGTTATATTGATGACGAGGACGGAGAGATGGAGTTCGTCATTCATCCAGCGCAAGACCAGTTACGACGTGGAACCAACTGAACTATAAAGAAGATTACTTTTAAAGAAATGAAACTAGTAGGAGACAGTGAAAAGTTGTGAGGAATGCGGGCAGCGGCAGGGCAGCTACCTACATATGTAAAAACGTTTTAAAGGAAAGGTTTGTACAATGTTTATTTTTTATAGCCTTCGTTTTTTGTAATATAATTTAAATTAATGATATCCTCGTTGTGATATATTTAAATAAATTGAATTAGTGTACTCGAAACAGCGTGAAAGGTGGAAAAATTGACAAATAAAGATTAATTACTGTAATTACAAGATACGTAAATAAACTTATATAATTACTGTACACTGAATTAATGACTCTCTGAAATTTTAATTACACTTTATTTTAAAAAAAAGAATCCAGTATTGTTCACGACGATATTGAATTAAACAGTCCCAGGTTTGATGACAGACTCGACTCCAAACTGCACTGTACATTGATAGTTAGTACCTAATCAAGAGGAGAATATTGTTTTTGCAAATACATTAATTTATCTCTCTAGTTTTTTACTTGAATTTGAAAGAATATTTTTGCTTTTAGTAATTAAATTTATTGAAGAAGGCTATAAAATATAAACATATAATTATATTTCTAACCAACTTCATCTCCGGTTCAAACTAACTTCATTCGACAAGGGGATTTGCACAAACAAAAAGCAAATTTTTATTTCTTTAAAGTGAATAGGACGGTTCAAAGTTGAAAATGTTGATAGGGTTCGCAATTTATGTACAACTCTACCATTTATTGAGATCGCATAGGGGAACAATCAAAAGACAGCTTAATTTACGGTTTTTTAAATGGTAAATTCAAATGGTAGTAAATTGGTAGCTCCGTTAATATTGAAAATAGAGGCAAAGTGTCTGTATCTGTTTGTTAAAATAAAATACATTTATATTTACATACGTACATTTTACGTTGAAGGAGTTTTCTAATCTGATCTGTATATTATATATTTCACCAAAGTGTTGTAAAAACTAATTTCATCAATCAATAATTATTCAAATTTTCCGGACGTACATTATATTTTATGAAAACAATTTTAAGTAATTGATAAAATATGTTTTACAATAACATTTATATTGTACGCGTTGGTGGGCGGCCTGAATCAGTATTCCTGAACGTATGACGCTGTCTTGTCACGACTCACAGGGAACAGCTAGTTTATATAGACAGGTAAAATAATTTTAAACCACAACGTCTCAGGAGTTGATCACTTATTATGTAGTTGTGGCTTCAGGTATTTAGTTTTTAGAGAGTGGGAGATGTCTTTTAAAGGAGATCATCTATGGAAGCAAAGAGAGTGTTCTTAATTTTTAATGAGCTCGTTTTTCACATATTACAAATATTAATAATTCGAAGTCTTTTCAGTTTGTTCAACTCTGCATATAATTAATCAAATTACTTTAGCGGAAATCACTAATGTCCATATCAGATAAACATTCAGACGATATTTATTAATAAATGAATTTTATTATCTAAAAATAAGTTTATAACAGATTTTCTAAGATGGCGTCTAGACCAGAGACAAATCATTTGTCTGAATTTTAAATAGTGATAGAAACTTTTTAAAGAAAAATAACATGACCAGTTTAAAGACACAAGTGAATATGGAAAGAGATTTTATAGTTTTTATTTTATAAATGACGCCTCTTTGTATACCGTGTTATATGGTATGTAACTAATAAAAAACATTCTTCCAATTTGTCTTAAAACGTTATAAAGTTACAGTTAGAATGAAAAACAACACGGACTGCACTAAACCTGCGACCGCTGGCTTAACGTCCCGTCACTCTGTCCACTGAGCTACCCGCCTAGCTGAATGTAGACAATGTTTCATAGAATTCCAAAGTTGTTATAAATACAGAGGAAATATCTAATATACCGATTTTCTCACTCACTATGGTATATAATTATAGTTAGTATATAATATATAATTATCTGCAGACAGAGTCACTAGAGAAGTGTAGTTAAAATGTAACATTCCGTACAGATGTGCCTAGAATCTACAGACAGACATGTTGAAACCTGCTTTGCGGGTCACATATCTTATTTTGACTCTAGAATACCTAATAGCTATTTTTAGTAACTTTCTACAAGTTATTTTCACTCGCAGAAACATCTGAGCGAATTTATATTTTTGAATAATATTCTGGTCTTTTACGATTTTTAAAAATAACTTAAACGTGAATTGATTTTAATAAACTATTCAAGAGTTCGTGTCGATTTTAAAATATAACAATACTGGAGTTGTATAGTTAAAACTATCAGTTATATCAATTCATAAAGTTGATGGAAGAACAGAGTTCCACCACGGACGGGAGAAGAGAAACCAACCCACGCTGGAGAACTGACAACTATACTCCTACAGATAGAGGCTGTGCTAAGCAATGATAAACAAACAATAGTACTTTGGGTTCATTGTCCCTGCAAACTTATTTCATACTTTTTTATATATTTCAATGAAAAAAGAAAATAATTTTATTTTTATATTTAATTTTATAAGCCATATGATTATAAAATGTAAATAATAATCAAAAAATATAATTTGCAAACTTTCACAATAAAAGAAATTAATATAATTTGTTAATTAAATACTTTATTTAAATATTTATTTAAAACAGCTTTTGAAAAATATTTATTTTAAAACGTAATAATCCAAAAACTTACTGTTTCTATAATAAATATATAATTATATAAGGTCTGTCTGTTATTTTGTACATTATTTATTGATATATAGTATTTCATTGAAATAGCTAAACTTTAACACTCTTTTATAAATTGTTTTATCTGTCTGTCTGTCTGTCTGTGTTGTAAAACAGAGAAGGACATGGGGAAATACGATAATGAGAGAAGGACTTATTATAGTGCGGTGAGGAGAGAAGAGAGTACGAGATGCAGGGAATAGCGAACATCTACCACCTCGATAAGATCCGCTAGGTGGCGCTGTAGTCATATTGTTAATGTTGATCCAGGAGGAGCCGAGAGGAACAGCTTGTATTACTAAAATTTACAAAAACGAAAATAGTTTATAAAAGTCATTAGCAAAATATTTATTACGTGAATATAAAATATTTAAAAAAAATGTAATATAATATGATAATATATTCCAAATTTAAAAACGGACCATATTTTTTGATATTTCGTGTGATTCTAAAAATAAATCCAATGTTGAATAAGTTCACAAAATGTGAAATTCTTGTTCTTTTGAAATAACACCTTCACTGGCTCGAGGCAACTAACTATAATAAATACTACGTCACCATATATAGATAATATAACATTTACTAAATACATTTTAAAATATCTTAGTTATTGATGCTTCAGTTTAAATAAAAATACTTATATTACAATGTTTATTTTATTTTTACGTAATATTTATTATTGTTAATAATTTAAACCGATCTAATTAAAGAGAAAGGATTTAACCTCTCGTTTATTTTTAACTTAAAGGTCACTTTAATGTTATAACAGTTTACATTAAATACCAAAATAACTGAATGAGTGACAACTTATATTATATCTAATAATAAAATAGTTACGAAGTCATATCGTTGCATTCAATATTTGAACATATTTTTAAACATTTATAGCCATGTGAAGATTATTTAAATTTTAATGAATATAAATACCGGTTGTATCAACTTTTCAATGTTACTGCAAAGTTAGAAACTTTGGTTAGTATTTTCGAAAAAAGCCTCACCATAGTCCTGATAAAGTCGAATATGTATAGAGTGCTAAATTTAAGAAGTCTGGCAATGATACGGTAGCTCAATTAGTGGACCGACGAGACGTTTTCCCAGAGGTCACGGGTTCGAATTCCTGTCCGTATCGGTTTATTTTTCTTTCTATATTTATTAAAAACTATTTAAAAATATAAAGACATATATTTTCTAAAAATCTTACGACGTGTTCAATGACACGGAAGTTGAAACAATCGAATCAATGATGTCTGTGGCTCAATAGTCAATAGATACGGTAAAAATATAAGTTAAAAGAGCATCCATGGAGTTTCTTGACATCCTCCTCATACATTATCTTCACAGCTTCACTGGTTCTTGTTGCTTTTGGAAAATTATGAATAATTGAAACAGTTGTCTAAGATGGATTCTATAGTATATACATAAAGTGACCTTTGTAAGGTACAGAGGTAATTGACGTGACATTTAATATCTCCTAAATATATTGAGATGTCCCAAAAACACTAACTGACTCTAAAAAATAAAACAAATATTATCTACAACTAACGAGCAGAAAGTATCGATTAAAAATAATTGTAGCTATATCAAAACTCTAACCTACTGTCCCTCGACGTTTTAAAACTCAATCTTAACTTATAAAAAAATATAATGGGTATTATTGTTAAATAGACTTTGTATTCCGTCGACTACCACCAACAACTGATGGGCACCGGGGTTCAGCTCCTTTCGGTATCCTATTCTCCTTCATTCTCTTCCTGTTAATCTAGTATGACATCATATTATATTTTGTACAACAGAGGCTTTGGTTAACAGTTTGGTTGGCTTTGGATAAAAGATTGTCAAATAATATGAATAATGAATTGAAGTGAGCCGGCAACGTCGCTAGTAATATTACAAACTGAAAAGCAAACAGTGGCCATGAGATGTCAAAATGAGGTAACAACCTCACTAATAAAAACACCAAAAAGCAGCAAAAAACTCCACGCAATTAGATTTGAAAGTACAGTTTGTTCAGGGCCTCTATTTTTCGACGGCGAAGTAACTTGTTACAAAAGTCAAATTATTCATTATTTATTAGAATACTAGTTTCAAAAAGTGGCTTCGCCCGCGGATATTCATCGTTTAATAATTCTTCAGCGAAATCTTCGTCCAAAATCTGTGCTTACACATTCGCGCATTATATATACAAGAAATATGAAGTATGTTGTGTGAAAATTAGTTAAATCGGCCAATAATTCAGATATACGGATCAGTTTATCTACAATTCTTACTTATCGAAGAATTAATTTCGAGTAGAAAGCGAGTGATAGGAGAAATAAAAAACATTATATATACGTAAAACCGCTATCTTTTAAAGTCATCTGTCAAAAAGTCGCTACTTTCATAAACAATTAAAAGTTGAAGAGCTTTAAGCGTTTCATGCGTTCTAAAACGGTACCTACTTCTTGAATTAGGTACACAACTCCCATAGTCACATTCAAAATCAAATCAAAATCAAAAATATCTTTATTCAAGTAGGCATTTACATGCACTTTTGAATCGTCAATTACATTACATTACATTAAAAAAAATGTCAGTATGTCAGTCCGTGAGTAAGCTACCACCAGCTCGGAATGCGGCTCTGCTGAGAAGAGCTGGCCAGAAACTCAACAGTTGCTCTTTTAAAAACAATTTAACAATGTTTGATATATATGTTAGAATATCCTGCAAATGAGTCAACAAGCAAAGCTCCACAACCTAACCTTTTAGTTGACCGAAATACGATCAACCAAAAACTCCTGTATGCTATAAATAGGCTTTTTTTAACAGAATACTTTTAATTTTACATTTAAAAGCAAGAAAAGGAAGGTCTAAGATATTATTTATTAATTACAGGAAATTACAGAAAATATAGCTAAATAAATATTTACTACAGCAAAATATCAAAAAAATGTATAATTTTCGAATAAAAGAGAATACATAAGTCTTCTAATAACACTTTAAGTGTCGAAGTATAAATTAATTACTTACATATTAAGTAAACAAATACTTGTATCACGTGGACATTATTTAATTTACTGAAAACTAAGACTGTTATTTTATTTTTATCTGATGATGTGTTCTTCTTATTTGTAACTGTCTGGCCCAGCACCAGTTTTCTGCTTGACGTTAAGTTTTCAGCCATTTTGTACAAAATAATAAAAATATTTAATATAAATTTCATTTAAATAATTTATACTAACAACCTGGTTCAATGTATATTTTTAAATAATTCAACATACTTATTCACATTCTATCTAAAAATATAAAAAATATGTAAAATAAAGACTAAATAATAATAAATCAAACATATTTCTTATTATTTATCTATATACATTATACAATTTATTTTCGGAGACGTGATTATTGTTCAATGACATAAAATGTCTAGACAAAAAATATTATATAACAACAATAAAACACTTCATTATTTTGGTTATATTATATATACTAGTTGTTACCCGCGACTCTGTCCATCTGAAGTACAAAAAGATTAGGACTAGTTCAGGCTACTTCACGGAGCCACGAATGAAACAATATTTGCATCGACCATATTATTATGGAAAATACTTTCTATAATCACTCGGACAGGTCATAGTGTGATCTAAAAATAGATTTTCGAATTCCATCGGTTGTTTCTGAATATTAATTCAGAAACAATTTATTATTATTAAAGAAACAACCTATTAAACCTATTTAAACAAACAACCTCTTCAGCTTTATTATGTTAGTATACGTGACTGAACAATAAATAAAAACATAGAATACCGAAGATATTTCGAATCGATATAATGCATAGAAAGACAAAATTTATTTCATCAATAATTTTATTTTGTTGGAAGTCATTTTAGAGTCACTGACAAATAGTTCATTAATACAAATAATTTAAATAATGGTAATGCGAGATCAAAATTCAAAGATTTTTTTCATCATTAAAACTATAATTAACTGCAAAATGTCAAAAAAAATGGGTATTTCTCTATCAGTTCGGTTATTTCCAAAAAAAAACGAACTTGTACCAAAAAATAATAAAACTGCATAAGTTTTTGAAAAGTCGAGAAAAATTAAAATAGCTTATGCTTTATGCTTATGTATTGAAGTGCGTTATTTATAAGTTAAAGTGTTTTAAATAACATCATGAAATAATTGTAAATATATTCACTAAATGGTCCAGTTCAGATGTTAAGTTCCGAACTTATTTTTTTAGTTTTACATACTCACGTAATCTGTTTTGACGCTTTTTTTCATGCGTGGATTAAACCGTGACAGAATTGTAACAACTAAAATAATACAATTTTCAGCGTCGTCCGCTCTCTTTTAAGAAAGAATGGTTGGTGCTGATCCCCGAAGGGGTCCGACTGCTTTTAACAAGCGTTAATTATTAAAAAAAAAACATTTATAATAACTGAATTGAACTGCATTTTTCCAATATTTGAATACTAAAAAGTGTACATAACGTGTTCCTTGAATTTTTACCCTCTGATCTCAGCAGCGCCATCTTTAGTGCAATAAAAACTAATTATAAAAGTAATGCTGTATATGAATAAAATATTTGCATTAACAATTAATTAAAATAAATTCACAAAGATGTTTAAAATAGATTTTGCTTTTATCGGAAATAAAATATTTTATTAATCACATAATTAGAACGCAAATTTTGAATAAGTAAATAGGTATAATAATTTAAACATTATCTTCCTCGAAAGCCCCGAGGAGCGGGTTTTGGCCCAAAAAATGTTTTAACAAACATAATTAGTTTTGAAATAAATAAACGATGATATAATTAATAAGATATTATAATGTCGTTTCCAAGGATTATTACGGAATTCATTAAAACGAAATATTTTTTGGTAGGTACGTTTTTTATAAATTTGACTTAAAACATAATATTATATATAACATTGCAGAATGTTAAAATAAATAGTAATTTTAATGTAATTGGTAGTAAGTCAACACAGACAATAACTATAGAATGCACGTAATAATAAACTTGGCGAACTATTTGAACTAGTTCCGTTGTTGGTTGACAGGTTTTTTTGTTTTTTTTAATGTTTTTCAATAAGAATTCGCTAAATGCAAAGAGTTGGTTCGAACACTTTTTATATAGCAGTATTTTTTATTTGATAAATCATGTAATGCTTTACATAAGGCCGTGTTCTCAGTACTTTAGCTCTTAACTTAGGTTACCTAATATATTGAGCAAGAGAAAGCTTGCTTCGAAACTATGCGAAAATAAAAGTTTAAAAAAATCGTACGTCGAGAACGGTCAAACCTATTGAAGACACTTAATATACTTTTTTTTTCTCAAGTTAATCATATGTGTCCGAAAAGTATTTTAATTAGGAGTACTTTGAGGGTTGCTACTGGACAACTAAGTATATACGGCCGCTCTGCTCGCTCACTCTCCACAGAATGGTTAATCTTCGTAAGTTCTTAGAAACTGTAACATTGTCTTCACTTCACACGAGTGGGACTCATTTGAATATCTTTTTTAAGTTTTCTGACATCTTGTTTTCCCACGACATGGACTAAGGTAAGAAATTGAAAGGAGTGAAAATGAATAAAAAAGTACAAATGTATGTTTCATAATATTTTTAAATACTTTCTGATAACAATACTATCCTCTCTTTTCTTTCTAGTTATTATTTGATAATAGACCATTTATTTAACACCGGCCTTCGTGTTTCAATCTCTTTAATAAAAGTTTCCAGGTAATTTGTTTATTCTGGTAATTGCAATATTAATCAACACGAGCGGGCCTCGAACTTGCCACCTACGGGAATCCAGTCCGGCGCGTCAACTGAGCTGTCTTTTTTACGTGCGTCTTGCCTTCGAAACATAGCATTATGTAATCATATATGTAATTGGATTTTAGCGAATATGTAATTAGGTATCTTTAAAAAATATTTCCACATCATTTACGTTATTATAACATCATCTTACTGATCGTAACGTACCCATACTACGTGACCAGTTTTTACAATTTTTAATCGGTGACCACCCGTAGTATTTGATAAACCCCCCGCCCCCCCCCCCCCCTCGAGTGTTACGTAGTAATTCAGAAGTATTAAGTAAGTTAGTAATTCAGAAGAAAATATTGAAAAAACAATGTTGGCTCACGTTTGACGGCTTGCCGCGTGATGGGCTGAATGCGTGCATACAAGTGAAAAAAAGTAGCTACGAGACGAAAACCCAAGATCCACTTTACAGTCGAATATTGATTGTCAAAGTTCTAAATATAAGCCATCATTTCAATATATCTGTGAAACGAACAGTGTTTATATTCTATAATATAAATAATATTATGTGAAAAATATCCACTTTTAATTTGGTAAAGACATATTTGTGTGGTTTTGCTCAGTTATTTTAATCAGGCGGTATTTTTTTCTTCACTAATTAAAGATATAATATGTATTAGTAGTTTTGAGTGACTTCTAACTTAATAAGCCCATTGAATATATCCATTTAAGTTTTTGACAATCTATTGTTTTATTTACTACACATTTAAGTTATTTATTTTGACAAGATTTACTAATCTTGAGATTTTAAAATGGGTTGTAGCGTTAGACTAAACAAGGATATCTGGAACTTCAGCATCGCACGGCCTCAATCATTTTAAGGTCACAAAGGGGTCCTTAAATTGATCTAGCTGAATTAAACTAAACGCTAACGAAATAAAGCTAAACAGTAGTATATACTGTATAGTATATTAGAATATTTGTATTATAACACAAACACACAGTCTTTCTTGGTTCAGGATGCTTCTCAAGTAGATTTTAATCAATAACTTTAAGAAGCTTCTTTGAGCAGGAAAAGAACTGACTGCAAGTGACTGACTCCTTGAGGAGGAAGCTGTCACTGTTTGAGAAATCAACACGAAAGAAAAAGCGTAATGCCGACGATGAGACATTCTCTAAGTATGGAGATTCTAGCGGACTAATAGTATTGAAATATCTTTATAACTTGTTTTTGTTTTAAGTTGTACTTTTGTTTAAAGTCTGTAACATCTGTATTTATAAAACAACTTACTTGAAGATGCTCGTGCTGAGGAGCTGGTCTTTAATAAGTTGTAAATTGTAGGTAATTAATTAATTAATTATATTTTATTATGATAAATAAAAGTCAAATAACGACTATTAAAAATATATTCAAGGTGACATTTACAATTAACCGTGTTTTAATAAAACAGATAAAACATAATGAATAATAAAAACAATACACACAACATAACAGGCGACGCCGCGGCACGAGCTAGTTCATTAAATGACGTCCAAACAATGCCACCGGGAATGCGATCAACTAATTATATAATAAATAATTTTGCTATATTAATTTCAAGTGTTGTTATTGATGAAACGCATTCTTTTACGTTAAATTTGTCTTATTCTTAGGTTCATGTAAGCTCTTGCCTTCTTAAGCTCGTCGTCAACCCCCGACTGTATACTGCGACACTAGTAGTACTGGTAAATAATCAACCAGATATATATATGTAATTGATAATATTTTTTCTGTAAATCGTGTTTATTTTTGAGTACAATTGTTATAATATCATCTATATACTTCATATTGGACACCAAACTTACGACACTTCGTCCTCAGAGACAATTTAAATAAGTCAATATTCTGTCTCTCTCTCTCTCTCACTCACATTGAATAACAAATAGTTGAGAAGTCAGCGTGTTGTGTTTATTATTGTTGATGTTTTTAACTATTTACAAATAATAACATGGCTAACTGGAACTTGTACGTTATACAATGAATATATATATATATATATATAGTAACATAGATACGTGTGTGTGTGTGTCGTGTGTTGTGTGTGCGTGCGTGGGGGAGTGGGGGGGGGGGGTTGTTGTGTAATATTTAATATTAATCGGCGTCAGTCTAGTAGTCGTCGATGTCGTACAAGTTGTCGATCTCCTCGTCGTCCAACTGCATCGACTGGAAGTCCACTTTGTAACGCAGGAGACCTGTGGACGTACCGTTTTATATGAATTTTTATAAAAAAAAAATTGCTTTTAAAATAAATGACAACAAACAATTAAAAAATAAGACAAGAATCTTTATAAATCATAAGACGACGGCAAAATGTATGTATGTACATAACCACATAAAATTTCACAAATATATATTTAAAATAAAAACAAATCAACAATAGTTCATGTCCATGCAAATGTATATATTTTTTTAAAAGACATTCAAATATAAAAAAACAATGGTGACTGAGATCATAAGTCATAGCTGATAACAGAAAAAAAACTACAAAAACCTTACTACCTACAGTACAGTACAATGTAACAAAAAACAAATGTTGTGACTACGACTAAATGAAAAAAAAGAATTGACAAATATTCAAAGGACCATGCATTTTAACAATTTACCTCCATCCTGGGTTAGCTTGAAAGAAAAAAACAACCTAACGTATTTTTAACCGACAGAACAAAAGTGGCAAGTTTTAAACTACAATTATTCTTACATTGTGTATAATAAATTAATTATTTGATTTGATTGCTACAAGTTGACAAACAATTATTTTAAAAGCAGTATTGTTTCTGTCGGTGTTGGTCAGCCGCCAGATGGCGCTGTTTGAAGTTATTAATAAATTATAGTTATTATATAAAATAATCAACACACGTGACAATTGCAAACATTTTTATATATATCAGAAAAGCGTACACTATCAATCCATTTTGTGTTCCAAAGTCCTTACATTTAATAATAACTTAATATTAATATGCACTCAAATACAAACCATACTATGTACTAGGCACTAAATTATAAAATAATAAATATAGTTTCAAACTCGTCTGGAATTCAACCTCACTTACAACAAACACCAATTACATTTATTTATAATTTATATGAATCTTTAATAAGGACACTGAGTTACACAGCACTGGCGTTGATAATTGTACGACCGACTGAGTATTACAGACATACATTCCGGCATGACTGATTAGTCGTTGTTACAATTCTATCATTTAATATAAATATAATGTAATTTATGTATGTATGTCCGTTTGTATGTTACAAAGATATACAGATACGTAGTTATTATAGTGCATTTATTTAAGGCAAGTGGGTATTGCTTTTAATTATAAGGTAAGGTATTCACTGCGGTGGATGTACGTCGTGGAAGAGTTATATTATACATTGTATATTGATAGTTCTGTTTCTGATATTAGGAGATGTTTATCAAACTTTGACAGGTATTTTATAATATATCAGACACATTTCTTTATATGAATAGAACATTTTATTTGTATTTTCTCAATGTAACTACAATATAATACGACTTCTCCACGACTCTCCACACACTCCCATCTCTATCTCTTCTCTTTCCTCCAGTACAAGTTTATCGGAAGACATTTTTTCGTAATTTTGTCATCTTTTCTTGACAAGTTATATTATCTATATTAGATAGTAAGTCTCTCTAAGTATTGAGATACATTTTCCGTCCGAGAGTTTTGTAAAATCCGAGTCTATATTTAATATACGTTTAAAACTATTTCCGTTCATCTAATGTCTAATATTGTTAATATCTTTGTATATATTTATTTGAATCGCAAGTAATCTAAGTAATCTAGCGCTTTAACTAATCTAATATACGGCTGTCTCACTAAGGCTGCGGGTGTCGGTTAGTACGTCGTTAAAAGTATTTACATTTTTAATATTTTGTATATAATTGTAAATTATCTACCGTTTCCAATACCTCGCTCTCACGACACACTCAATGACGACGGCTCCCGCTACAGTCATTGGGTGACATTAGTGAGTCTGTGGAGTGAGACGTCGAGAGCGGTCTCTCTCGTATCAACGCTGCTATAAAAGCCTAGTATAATAAAGCATCTCATCTAAATATATTTTATGCCTTGTATTTGTGCGGTAATATAAAATATTTTGATATTCTATAATTGTTACTAATATTTAATAAATGGTTATATGTTATTAAATTCTATAATATTAGATGTTCGTATTAAAGATAAATAACTTATTTATTAAACTATCTTAATTATTTATTATTTCCACTATGGCGTCATTTTTAAGCATATTACGTATTTTAGCAAAAATATAACTAGTTTATATATATTGATTAGTTTTGAACAATATAAACTCTTTATAACGAAACGCTATGAATAATTTATTTCGTTATAGAAAATGTAAAATATGTCACAAACAGCTACTTGATGAAGGCGACCGTCCATCGTACAATTACATCTACGTGTGGTTTAACACGAGTTCAACTATTCTAATGACGTCACAGAACATTTCGTTAAATACAAAATCATTACAAACAGTTTATGTTTAAAATAAGTAAAAAATATTATCTCTTGAAAAAACAAATCATTTACAAATAAAATAAATAATATAACACTTGTTACAATTTTGCTAAAAGTTTTTTTTTCTAATTAAATATAATGCTATCTTTATAATATATTGTTTTGGACGATCGTGGGTCGTTTGAATACAAATATATTATATAATATAACAAAGTACACACTAGCTGTTTAAAAAATATCATGAAGCGTCTATAACAATTGATAAAATAGTGACGTACAAATTTTATCACATTTATCAGGATGTTGTTTATTTATCAATTATAATAACGTTATCATTGATAATGATAATCATTGAAATACGAACAATAAAGCGTATTGGAAAAGCTATTATTATCCATACGTGAAACTTAATTATTCTACTGAAAAGCGTATCATGAAATTAAAGAACTATCTTGTATGTTTTTTTTAATTCCATCATTTAAAGTAATAATATTGTCGGTTAAATAATAAGATATTAAAATCGAATACTATACCACGTAAAGTAGGGGGGAATAGTCGTATTATAACATTATTAATTCCTATACTTGGTCAGTAGTTTACTATTAGCCGATAAGTTCTCTCCTCACTATTCATCGGGGCGTCAGTCGCAGTCGTAGTGGGTGGTGGGGGGTGGGGGGGTTCCTTAGTATGTAGTATCTGTTATTTATTAATATTTAATTATATTATTGCATTGTCGTAAGCCGTCCTCTCATAACACAAACTACTTGCCATACTGCGTGCCTTCATTCATCTGTCAGTATCTGGGGGGGTTATTGTCCCATTTTATTTGATTTTAAATAATTTCGAGACAATTTGTCTTATAAAATAAAAACTTAATATAAATACTAATATTAAGCAATGCAGCTCCCTTAGTGGCTGATTAAAGAAATAAATTGATCAATCAAAAATGCTCCTTCAGTCGGCGTAGGGGGGGAGGATATCACCCACTCCTACCTCCTCTGTATCCGTCTCTGTCACACCTAATACATCATCTTCCACACAGTCCATCCAACTTCTCTACTCTTATTTTCCTCTACATTCAAATTCATTCCTATACGACTTCCACGATATATTCCTGTCATAATACGTAAACAACAAACTTACATACACTTCTAGTAGAGACAAAACCTCTAACAAATATATTAATATTTTCTCTTATATTATTAACCAAATTTATTGCTTAACTATATCCCATTATTTAATATATAACTCGTCCGTCAAGGAACCCCGCCTCGAAGAATAATATATGTGTATGTATGTATGTACGTACGTATGTATGTATGTATGTATGTATGTTTGTATGTTTGTATGTATGTACGTACGTACGTACGTACGTATGTATGTATGTATGTATGTATGTATGTTTGTATGTATGTATGTGGCGTCGTCGTAAAGGTACTCGTTGCAGGCACTTGATACTAACATTACTGAGGTAAGTTGCATTTATTCTTTAAACAGTCCTATCTAATATTAGTTAACGTCGGCTCCTTCATTATTTTATATTATCGTTATTTTCTCATCGATAATTAAAGTTTAAAGAGTAATATGCAAACGTTTAAATTGTAACAAAATCAATACTTTTAAACACTTCATTCAAATAGAAAAAAATATATTTTATTTATATTTGAATAAAATGTGTCAATATTTAAGTAAATTTCCAGACGAGCTTAGAAATTACAGGACAATGTAAATACGATATTAATATATATATAACAATTACGAACACACGAGTTGATTTAACAAATAAATAACTTACTACAAATAATTTAAAATAATAACCGCAGATACAGATCATTGATAATATTTGAATTAAAATAAACTAGACGGTGAGACATTACATACAGTGAGGGGGGGTCGGGGGGGTTCTAGATGTCAAACTACCTTACAGAGTGTATTTTATTAACTATTGAGTAGATAACAACCGGATCCCTAGTTCAACTAACCCCCGACCTACAACCCCCCCCCTCCCCCAACCCAAATTAATTAATTAAAGAGTAGCGGCGGTGGATGAAGCGAAGCGAACTAATACAAGTAAAACTCAAAACCGGAGTGTTTAAAAACAGACCCGCTCGCCGAATCTACCGCCCGAGTACATCGTATAGCACGTCACCTATTTACTTAAAATTAAGGGGGAGAGGGGGGGGGAGGTTGGGCGCGCAAACAAAACAAAAAAAGAGAATTCAATGCCCAAGGAACCAAGATCTACCAAGTAACCTAACGACAAAATATCTCCAAGTTACGCGGCCGCGTGACTTACTACGACAATTAAATATTCACACGCAAAAAATAAACAATTGAGAAACATAATCGAGCTCGGCCCGCGGCGGCTCCGGGCCGCTGGTGCTAATAGTCGTCCAGGTCCACGTCGTCCAGCGGCTCGTCCAGCTGGAGCGACTGGAAGTCTACCTTATACCGCAATATGCCTGCTCCGGCCGCACCACAACAGGAAACAACATTAGAACACACACCACGAGACACGGCACGCTGGTGGAACTACTCAGATTGGCTCGGTTACAGCTCATGATATAGCGCTGATGAAAACATCACACGGTCCTTCAGAGTAGCTACCGACTAGCGATGGAGTGACTTAGCTTGGAGCATCAGGTCAGCCGGAGCTGGGTACGGTCAGGACTAGTCACAGCTCCAGCGCACTGATAGCTCTCGAGATCTAACTATCGTTTATTGAGCATTCATATCATAATGAAAATTTATACTCAAATTTACAAATATTTATACAAACGTATTAATATAATTTTAATAATTAGCTCATATTATTTACACCTGTTATATTATTTATATTTTATAAGTTCATCGAACTCACCGCCGATTCCACCAAATCCTCTCACAAACTGGCTCCCCTCCTGACTCTTGTCGGTGATGATCTCTAAGGTGGCTCCGAATGACTTGTAGTTGTTAGCGAGCCACTCCAGCAGCGGCTGACATTCCACCAGCTCCAGTTCAACACCAGTCTGGAGAAATATTACATTTTCAAAACCATGCTGTAAGGTCGACGTGTGTCCGTCTGTGGCGTCGTGTGGTGACAATCAAGTGTTCTTGACATCGTACAATCAACTAGTATATATTCCTCTTAGATGTGGTCAGACGGCTCTCGTGGTTTTATAGTTTACTAATGAGGTGCTTACATCCTTATCGGTGAAGTGTGATTTGTCCTTCTCCTGCTCGGGTGTGAGATGCAGGATGGTCTCCTGGTTGGTCGCGTGAGACTTCAGTACGTATCTGAAATTCAGTCATAATAATTACTGATAAGACTTCTCTGTTGCTTGTTTCAAATTAAAATGTATATTTTTTTATTTTGATTTTATTTTGATAACATGAACATTTAAAAGTCTCTTTGAATGATTAATATTTCTAGTGTCGTTGCTTCATACAAGTACCCACCTCTGTATATCGAGGTTCTCCCAACATATAAGTGTCTCGACAGCTCCCAGCTCCAGCGCCCGTAGCGTGTCGTCAACTCCAAAGCAGTACTTCCCCGTATCCTGAAGTAAAATGTCATATTTTATTATGGGATAGATTATATATTTATTAACTGGTTTCGGGATCAATCCCGTTTGGGCGAAAAACATTGTATAAACCTTGAAAAACATTGAAGAAACTTGAATATATTAAAGCAAATTTTAAATATATCCTGCTACCCCACGGCCCAAGAGCACGGTGGTTGTGCTATAAGGACATATAATAAGAGAAATGTAATATTAATGACCTGTGATATTTCATCAAAGTACCGCCCAATAAGTTTCTTCTCTTGTATAAACTTGACATTCTGCAGCGACTCCGCAGCCAGCTCGATGGCCTGGTTGAACCCGTTCTCACCTCCGTACGACACATCCACTAACTTGATGATTTTCGATTGAAGACGCTGAAATTATAATTATACGGTCACCGGTGTCATCTGCGACTCCACGTCACACGAACACCCACAGGAGCTTACGACTGATCTACTCCAGGACTGGACGAACATATCTACGATTGTCATATACGTTGTAAGAGATTTCTAAGACTCTGCTATCTCATATATTAATTAAAAGTCATTTTTGATTGAAACCCAGCAACTATCTTATTGCTGTCTTTTTGTACTGAAGAGCATGACAGTGGATGAGACTGGAAGTGTCTCACCGGGTCGAACATGTCGGACTGCGACAGCTCGGTCTTGAAGTCCGCGGAACCGGCCAGGATGAGGCCGGCCACGTTGGGTCTGTCGGCGCTGATGAAGAGCTGGGTGGCCACCTCGGCCACCTTGCGCACGTAGTTGTGTCGCTTCTCCATGCGCAGTCGGGCGAACCGCAGCGCCGACTGACCACCGCGCCCGTGCTTCTTGGGCAGGTCCACCGTGAACTTGTGCAGCACCTGCCGACCACCGCCACTATACTACTGGACTAGCTGTATTCACTTAACTGACTATTGTATTCATGTCGGTTCTTAATTATTCTTTTTTAATAAACATCGCATCGCTACAGCATGTTCTTTTTTAATATTCACTTTTATAACTAAAAACTGAATTCATTTGTTTCAAATTTAATATACATATATACAGGAAACTTTATAAACATTTGAGATTTCATTCCCACGTCTGGATTCATCTTTTTGCTCTTTTAACATTTAATTACTTTACAATATCACAAACCTCTCTTGTATTTCCTTGCAGCGTACCAAACAGGGCTCCGTTACCGTCCATCACGATGAAACCAAACTTGTTATCGTCGGCAAGAAGTGCGGTCAGGGCTTCGGTGTGGAACTTGTTATCGCAGAGGTACAGGGATGTATTGATTGGTTTGAATGGTTCAAAGTCGATATTCACCTTCTTCTCTTTGCCTTCTTCTGTGACGATCGTACCGCAGTAGATGACCAGCCCGTTGGGCGGAACTACAAATTAAAAAAATATAATTTAAATCTATACTTTTATTTGGGCGGTACATTTTGTACCTCGCATAAAACAAAAAAAAGTCACATAAAATACTTTTGGAGTTGGTATACCCTAGTCATTGTGACCTTGCAATTAAATAGTTATATCACCTGATTTTCAATAGCTTCGACGAAAAGGATTTATTTGAATAAGGCTTACATTATACTGGGATAGTGGGGCCATGGATATTTAAGAAGACACCAAACACTAATAAATATAAATTACAAGCTTAATAAAAATAAAAAATAAAAAAATATTATTGCGCTAAATTCCACGTGTCATATACGTGAAGGAATCACATTATTATATTAAAACTGACAACAGGTTATTACTCCTAGAGTCAAGGTCGTGTTGATCGGAAAATTACAATTACCACAAGTGGAACTCAAACAAACCAGCTGATAGTTTTTTTTTATTATATCAATAACAATATTAAGGGATTACGTATTTAATTTTTGGAATGATATTTATTGAGTTTAAATTATTTATTTTATAAATTGTTATAAATTGCCATTATTGAATATACTTTATATTCAATTATCCTCCAACTGGCTAGACTATGGCTTTGTGAACTACAGAAGGGCATCATGTTAGTTTTTAAGAGGTTTTCTGTTAAATGATTGTCTCATTAGTTTAGATACGTAACGTACGATTTTTGGGTAGATAATTAAAAAGAGAATTTCGAGCGAGCTCTAAAAATTTCTGGGACTACATGTATTCTTTATATAGTGCTACAATCCCAAATGAGCCCTATATAAAAATAATAATAAGTATATAGTTTGAGTTAGTAAGTAGTTTCTCGGTACTGATGTATACATTTGAAATGATCCCGTAGGATACAGGATGAGCATTTACAGAAGAGGAAGTAGTTATAATATGAAGCGACCCCCGGCTTGTGCGCATTATCTTTTTAATATTAGACATTGAAGATTTAATTAAAAAAACATTTTGTCAACTATTAATAAGGGGCTTAGCTTGCATACAAACTATATCCCTGTATTTCAAGTAGTTTTTTTGTCTAATTATTGAACAAGTGTCTTATTATATATTTCTTACAAGAAAATATAAATTTTCAACATATCATTTAAAAATTACAACTTCTGAACAATTTTTAAATATTAACAAATAACTAAGTCTTTATTTTTAAATTAAATAACAATAGCCAGCCCTGAGAGAATTAATCTATTAAAGTGTGAACTGATTTTTACAGTGGGAAACCCTTGATATTTATTCACAAACCATAAAATGGTTTAAAACCAACAGATATACTGCTTCCCAAAAAATATGTTAACATATCAAATACCTTTTGTGTACAACTTGAGTCGATGTTGTACCGAGGTAATAGCACCAAGCACAGAAAGCCTGTTCACACGTGACTTGATGTTGGAGGCTGTTCCAAATTCATCAGCCAACATCTTGGAGACCCTGGAGATTTGATCCTTGGGTGGTATTATCAAAGATATCATGGATGTACCATTCCTGTAAATAAGGGTAACAAATAAAGCACTATGCTATTACTCGCAACTAAAAGTATTTTTTTTAAGCAAGTATTTAGAGCAGATTTTATACAAATCTTACATAAAGTGTAATATTTCATTATCTACCTATTCCCCTGACTCTTACAAAATAGACTGGAGAGAAAAGTAGACACTACAACATACAAATCTGGAGAAATATGAGGATCCTGGTCCGGGTCTAACTATCAAGTGTCCCAGAGACTGGGCTCAATGATTACCAATTTTAATTAACCCACTGGATAATTTAAACAGATGAAAATTTTATCTACTTCAGCAGATGTTTTTAAGTATATAAACAATTTGGGGTATTGAATTTGGCTATGCCAACACAAACTCACTAATCAAATATTTAGAATGTAATACAGGAGTCATGACGGTCTTGTATAACATGTTGTTTGGTTATATATTAATTAGGAAATATTAATTTAAAAATATAAACTTTAAATTACTAGAAAATAAACAATTAATTCTTTTAGACATTGCATCTTAGAGCTAATATATAAATAATTAAATATTAAAAAATATCTCAATTGTTTTCTGATAAAAAAATAACTTGAATGGAAAGTTGTACTGGCAGGTTGTCACTAACTCATGCATATAAGAAATGAGTCTACATCAGAAATCAATAGCCCACTACCATTAACCAAAATATTTCACCAGACCCACATTAAACCAAGGAGTAATCAGCTCTGTGTAAGTCAACTCTTAACAATAGGCCTGCTTTACAATAAAATAAGAAAGACTAACTCGATTTTGTAATACGAACATACCCAGTCACTAGAACACCATAAGTTAACAAATACCTTTACTTCACTGAATTTCAGAAAAATTGTTTCTTCATACATATTGAATATCCATCTATACAGCAAAACTATTTGGCAGCGATATTCGCATACGATAATTCGTATGTAATAAAACAGAATAAAAGAAACTAAGAACTGATAGAGGCGAAATTCTTTCTTTGCATGTCTTGGAGATATTTATGTTACATCTTTCGTGGTTTTTCTTATAGAATCAAAAACACAATAGCGGCGATTGGAGACTTTAGACATTGCGCATTTTTCGAGTCATTGTGATATTGCGAGGTTATAAATCGCGCATGCATCTTGCGCATAGTCCATAATAATGACGCAGCCTCGTTGGCAATTTCACCAAATCATGTGGCCAAAACTTCCCGCCGTCATATGCACCAAACATCACATGAATACTTAACCAAAAAAATAAATAAAATAGTACATACCCCCTCGCCATTTCCAAGCTCTTTATCAGCTTTTTGATCTTCCATATTTCAACATTACGATCTGCGGACGATTCTTCGGACATTTTGAATCGAGTTTACTTAACTAATTAACCAATAAAAACTTTCTGAACACCGGTAAATTAACTAATAAGTACTAAAATCACACCACCAAAACTTTCAAATAAAGATAGTTGTGGGAAAGGGAGTCCGACACTCAGTTCAAACTGCTCAAATCCAGATTAAACCGGACAACCGAGACACTTCGCAAACTTTATTCACACACTTTTTAGTTCACATTTAACTGTGCCACTCTAACTCGTACTTTTCTTCTCGTGCGGGGATTCTTGGATTTTTTCTTAATTCGGTTACCCCTAAGCATGTGGGATGGAGAAATCAGACATTAGAAGCTAAAAAGATGACGTGAATAACGACCAAGCGATCGAACGAAAGCCAGCGTTCGTCTTCGATCGAGGAAATGAAAGAAAAAATCACTACGTTGCCACTACAAAATTTTAGAACTAGTACATAACAATTTTTTTAATGAGTTTGATCTAACTTAGCAAAATAATAGAACTGTTTAAACTATGTAATTAAATATTGAATTTTTAATTTATTTTATAATATTTTACACTTAACACATTAGCGCTTATTCATAACTTCCTTCGGTTGCCCGCTAAATACTGCGCTGGTAAAAAGTCTGAGAATGAAAGTTCTGTAAGAATAAATACAACTTTTTCGTGTTTGGGTATCAGAATCATGCAAATGAGCTACAAGAGAAAATATTTTTGTTACCCTGAACAATTGGTATAGTCAGGAAATATGGTATATTAATTTGTGTTATAACGTGGATAGTAAATTTAGTAAGGATAATTTTATTTTTCGTCATTATATTTAAACTCACATAATGACATAAAATTGTCATGATATAGATTTAGACAAATTAACCTATGATCTGGATTGAAGATATTTTGTAAATTTTGTTTGTTTCTTGTAAATCAATAAATACCGGCTGCATGCACGAAAAAGTATGTCCAATTTTCACGTTCCGACTAAACCAAGTGTGCAATCGTGAGCGCGTTGTAAGGCACAAAAAAAAAAAACTTTATATGGCTATGATTATACATATTTGTAAATTCTGATTATTATATTCATATTGCATTTATATACAAGTTTAATGTCAAAAACAATTGTTATTGTACTCAAGTGTCACTCGTAAAATTGTAAGTGGCAACATTTACCAAAGTTTTCAAAAGAGTTAAGGAAATCGAAGTGTGAAGAGGTTATATTTCGCAATTATTCACTGCTCACATTTTTATTACTTACTGTTTACATATAAGATGTAAATATAAGTTACATTGCATAACTCCCTTTATGATTTTCCCAACAGTGCGAACCTATAACTAGCTCTAAAATTAGTATGTCGACAGTTAGATTTAAGTTTATATTGAAAGACTTAAATGTAAGATTATGGAGTGCTTGGACGAGAAGACATTTAGTAAATAACGTTGTGAAAAGGTGCATACGTGATTGGAGTACAAGGGAAGTGATACAGTGCTTTAAACACACAATACTTCGACCACGAAGGACACTATTGTTATCGGCGACTGCAGCTTACAAAAGTAGTGATGATCATTTCAGCTGCGATCAAGGGATTACCGACGATGAATTACAGGTACAGCAATTTTTATCGACATCTGATATTATCTTGAGCGACAAGTAGTTCTAATGGATCCTGTTATGAGTAGATGGAAAATATATGAGTGATTAAACTTATTAACTTGATCAGTAGTATGAATCTTTTTTATTAAATGGAGCTAAAGGAAAATATACATGCATTATAGGTTTGTTCTATTTATGAAATAGAACAGGAAATTACTTATTTATAAATCTTGAGCTTACTGCTACAAACCATGTTCTATAATGTACTAAATTAATACATTTAAATGTCTGTTTTCAAATTTAGTAACATATCATCTACTGCACTGAAACAATAATCTACAAGGTGTTTAAATTGATGATATTGCCATGTTTTAAATATGTACATTCAGAATTATTATTTCCACTCCTCTGTTGTATAATTAATTTATTATTCAAATTTATTATCCTTATGCAATAAATACTGTAAAGATTATATTTTTCAAATTATATTTGTGAGTATATACAAGTATTCCAATTAGAATTTGAGGGCTTGTATTCAAATTCAATAGTACATATTGCATTTTATTTTACTTTAAGGAATCTAGTTTACCAACTTGAGGGCTAATAATTTGTTAATAACTGTATAATTTATTAAAAATATAATTTATTAAAAAAGTAAGTGTGTTAAAAAATCGTAGATTAAAAAAAATATATATATATTTATTATTATGAAGTATGTGTCATGTATCAGCTACAATAGAATAGGACCGTATCATATCTTCACGAGTCTTCTAAGACCCGGCTATGGGACAGTATACTAGTGTATTCCAGACTTTACCACTTATCCAAAAGGTGTATATCACACATACTAAAGAAAAATATGATGTGATAATATGGCTAGGGCATAATTTTTTGTAATGGGGTGTTTCAGGGAAGTGTGCTGTCTCTCTTTCTCCTCTATCTTCATCAACTTAATTATTGATCTCTTACCAAACTGTCATATCTATGCTAATGAGAACATCCAATAGTAAAAAAAAATGAATTATCAATAGTGGAACTAAATACTGACCATAATACAAGCATGATTGTCTGTAAATGAAGTCCTAATAATTAATATAATTAATTGAAGATCTATACTACCTACTTGTAAATATAATGTGTTTGTTAAGTCTATTGCTTGAAATATTTAGTTATTCTAAATCAAACAGAGTCACAGAGCACACACTGATATGAAAATAATTGTAATGTTCTTGGAGAAGTAAAGTAGAATACTATGAATAATGTAAATGCGGCTGGGTGAAGACTGGAAGTAACGGTATGCAGGTTAGCCATCCAAAATATGTAGGAATGATACATATTGGAGAAAATAAAAATATGCCTTATTTTTCCTACACCAACAAAATCCAAAGAATACATTTTGTTACAGGAGAGAAATTCTAAAAAACGTCTCTAAAATTGCTTGCCAAATGTAAATAAAATCCTGTTAGGGTCATCTTTTTACCATTGTAATAATGTAATGTAATGTAATTATAAGACATAAGATGTAAATGTAATGTATAGGTATGGATACCATTTGACCATAGCTGAAAATAACTAAAGACAAGCAAAGGCAATTATTATATAAAGCTAATGTAGGTGTATCTGATAATTTTCATATATATTAAATATTGTTAAATGTGAAATATACATTTATCTATTAATAACACCATATTTTTAAAACGAATAAAATTATATAAAAGGCGTTATACGTCCTTTTTGGTGACATTCAAGATGTTACAGAAAGGACGCATTTTCCCGCGCAATTGGCAATGGACGCTAACCACGTTGACAAATTTATTAAAAATCACAATTCCTTTATTTCTATAAAGGAATTGTGATTTTTAATGAATTATTACGGGAATACTACTATTGTACAATGATTGTCTTAGTGATTAGAGGATATGGAAAAAAATTATATGAAAGTCGAGAAATGTTGTTTGAATTGTTGGCTTTCGTCATCAATCCAAAAGCGTAATCTAAACAATTTATCCTATAAATACAGGCGCTGCTATCCGAGCTGAATATCACGCAGAGCCTAGCCAGGATGACGCTGTACTGCACCAGCTGCGGGAAGCGCCTGGTGATAGACAGGAAGCAGAACGGGGTTAGTTACTGTGGGTATGTAATTCCCCATCATTCCAATACCCTGACCTCTAATCATGACCTATTTTATTTTAAACTAATATCGGGTCTATTTTGCGATAAGAAATTAAAGGTGAAATACCACGGCTGGTGAATTTCGGCCGAAACGTCGGGAAATAAAAAGGCATTTCACCTTTAATTTCTTATCGCAAACATAGTGCTTATACTGTATAGTGCATGATGGATTTTTTTAAAAAATATTGACCACTGCTTTCATTGTTTTTAATACTTTGAAGATAACGTTTCTAGCTTCAGTCTGATAGCAATATATAAGGTATTCGTCTGGAAGTCGACAAGACTATCTTGTGTCACCTGTATATGTCTATATTGGAGCTCATGCAATGTTACATTGGCTTGGATGAAATCCAAAATGTAAATTGTATTTGTTATAACAGCTGAGATATTGTCTTCTTGAAATGTAATATATATATTTTTGTGACAGCCCTCTTCTATATATAGCTATAAAGTTGAGGGTATTTTCCGTCGTCTAGACCAAGTACATGGAAATTTGATATTCAGTTATCGATAAATCAACCGTTAAATACTTATAACGTGGTAGTTTAATTTACTTACGTCTCACAACGAATATTTATTGATTTTTATATTATTTTATTGTGTTTTCATCTCTTGGTGATGATGGCTTGACATTTCTAAAATTTTAAAGTACCCAATAAAATATCTTCAAATTACAAATCTATTGGACCGCATTGTTTGTTGTGTTGTCTGTCGTACATTGTTAATATTTAAAAAAAAAACGCAATTTCTCTCTGACATTTCTCTTAGATTCGCTATGACATTAAAGAATTTTTAAATGTGTTTGAGAAATTCTTGTCCCAATGTCTTCTAGATGTTTCTAGCCAAAATAAAAGTAAATGATAAAATGTTAGTTGCAAAGAACCCACCTCGTCCAGCGACCCGGAGGGCTGGATACCGTATATGGAGGCGGAAGACGTCATCATCTGGAGAAAAGAATACAAACCAGGGCAGGGGCTGTATGCTTACAAAGGTATGTTGTACTTTGTTACTTGGAAGTGTCCATAAGTGTAGACCATATTATCTTTCTTTATTCTGTAATATCTTTTTTAAAATAAATAAGGAATATTTATGAACCCCGGCAAGGCTCTAACCTTGACCTTTTGTTTTCAAATGTCATTATTTCAACAAATAAGCAATTTATTGGAATAAAGTTTATTTAATTTTAAAATAATTAAAAAAAAAAAACGTCGATACAAATAATTTTATCTAATATAGAATTAAATTTATCAAATCTAGTTCCGACGTTATAGCTCAGTTAGTTAAATGACAGTTCTGTCTCAAAGATCGCAGGTTTGATTCCTTATAGCTTTTTTCTACATTTTTTTCAAAAGACCTTGAATTTCTTATCATTTGACATTGTTTTTACGTCCCAAAGATTACGTTAATTCGAGGTTGACAGCTAATAAAGTATACAATAATATCTTATCTACGTTGTTTATTCTGTAGCGAATCATAATTTTGAGTAAAGTTATAAATACATATATATATTTATCTAGAACATCAACGTTCTATTAATCCATGAATTGCGTGCGTCTTACATCGATATCAAGTTATCAATCTTCCAATTATTCAAATTATCCAATACTAGTTGATGCCAGCGACTTCGTCACCTTCCACAAATCTCATGACTAAAATAATATGGCGCTGGCTTGGAACTCTATACCCGATATATTCGTTACTATCTGGCAGGGAGACATTGACTTGCGCCTGTCCAGTATATTTTTCGTGGAAGCCGAACCACATATATATAGAAAAAAATTCCATCTTATATTCCAATATTCATAAAGCTTAGTACATAATCTAAGAACATAAGCATAGTTCATGAACTAAATACATAGTCTTAGTACATAAGCTAAGTATATAAGCATAGTAACCATAAAAATGGTTATAGTGGATTCATCTTAATGCTAAATGTCGCGGACTTTCTTGAACCGAATCCCTACCATGTTTGTAAAGACCATGCCACTCATAAACCATTGATTCACTAGGCCCATGATCCCCATCAATGGTTTGAGCACAATTTCCTTGATCGGTAAGGAATATTAGTTCTGCAGTTTGTTCAATACCATCCATAGTCTGTTTTATTCCAAATTGACCGCCCCTCGTAAATATAAATACTTGTAGACTGTAACTCAAGTGAGAGTAACATATTTATTTTATCTCGTTTTTACGACTATATATGTATATTTATGTATATATTTCAGTATATGGTAGGTATCCAGAAATATCTGCAAGTGATTTCGCTGCGGTACAGATAGATGGCGCTTACCGTCGTTCTTGGGATTCCGCTGTCGCATCTCTATCCGTGGTCCAGAGGGACGCCGGCGACGTTCCTGGACAGACGGTTTTGCATTGGGAGGTCATGTGGCCAGTGAGTTTGGTTTCTTATTACAGTTACGGCTATTTTAAATGAGTGCTGTTAAGTCACTACGTATCGATGTAGTACATTTTTTATTTATTATTTCTTTGGGTAATGTGACGTTGGTTTTTAATTTAGGGGATATTTTACTAAGTAAGTTAAATTTGCAAAACTAAGCTGAAATAAATATTAAATTTTACAGAGACTCTTCGCAAACCGAGACTACGTATATATCAGACGTCATAAAGAATTCGAAATTAAATCAGAAAAACCAAAGATCGAAAGAAAACCAACGTTCGAAAACAGCGTCCATGCGAGAGCGAAAAAGAAATCAATGGAAAACGATATGAAAGAAAAGGATAGCAATAATAAATTATATATAATAGTGTCGAGGTCGTGTGAGCACCCGGACGCGCCCGAGACCAAGAACGCCATACGGGTCTCAGAGTACTGGAGCCACATGGTCGTGAAGAGCATCAGCGGCGGCGACGAGGTGGGTTCATTCAAGTAGGCATTTACACGCACTTTTAATTCGTCAACTATTAAATCATAATATGTGTCAGTCCGTGAGTAAGCTACCACCAGCTCGAATGCGGATCTGCTGAGAAGAGCTGGCCAGAACCCAACAGTTGTTCTTGAAATAAATTTAAGAATGTTTGATGTATCTTGTAGATTTAAAAAATCTTCACCATTAATGAATCTTAGAAAGCTACATCTTCACCGAGTGATATAGGCTTTATTAAATATATTATATATAATTAAATAAAAATGTCATCGCGTGCGTCGCGGAAACTATGGATGATAGAAGAGAAAAATGTTCTAGTTAAAGTGACGTCACTACACTCCAGCTACTGTAGTGACGTCACTTTAACTAGATTCATTTTTACCTTTTGAAAGTTCGGACGATAATCGTACCATATTATTCATACCTGTGTATTAATCGTTCACAACAGGGCCTTTCGTGATAGCAATTTAATAAATATAGATGTTTACATTTAAATTTAAATTTAAGAAAAGGAAGATGTAAGATGTCTTTGTACGATAATGGGTAATGCGGGTTTCATATCCTTCTATGAGAATGTATTGTTTGTTTTTATAACATACTAGTATAATAATCAAATGTTTCATAAATCTAGTGCAATATTAGTCAAAATGACGCTGTCAGTAGTGTTAATAGACATGTGAAATCCATCAAATGCTCGCACGCTGTAATCCTAATGTGTCGCGCCCCCCCCTCCCCCCAGCCGGGTGCGGAGTTCGTGCTGACGTACTACGACGAGCCGGGCGGCGGGGTGGCGGGCGGCGTGGCGGCGTGGGCGTCGGGCCGCGCCGCGCCCGCCTACCTGCGCCGCATGCGCGCCGCCGCCCGGGACTACCGCCGCCCGGCGCGCCCGCAGGTACGACTTCAACTCACTTCAACTCACTTCAACTGACTTCAACTGACTTCAACTGATTTCAACTGACTTCGACTGACTTCGACTGACTTCAACTGACTTCGACTGACTTCGACTGACTTCGACTGACTTCGACTGACTTCAACTGACTTCAACTGACTTCGACTGACTTCAACTGACTTTATACTGATATGTATTTAAGTCGCACGTAATGTGAAATATTTTTTACAGGAGCTCCCAGATTTCGTTCCCTTCGGTCCTGAAGTAATAAATAAAAAGGAGACGGTCCAACGACTAGAGCGAGATATGGAGGTACGTTCATCGCTCTTGACTTCTCTTTGTACTTCTTTACGGACTGTTAATAACTTGATGAGACGACGGAGCTCGTCATGAATATTATGAGGATTAGAGCCAGGTAGCTGCTGGAGTACTCGTACTCCTGGTGACTGGTCTTAGACATTGTCAAATGAACGAGTGTTGTATGTTTTACACGGTGGTTTTTAACGACAGTCAACATTTAAATAGTTATTAATAAGCGTGTGTCGTTTCAGTCTTCAAAACAAGGACCGGACATGAACGGACTCACTCGAGAGCAGAGCTCACAGACGGACGAATATCTAATAAGTAATGTATCAAATAACGTCGCCGCGGAAAACAAACACGCTGAAGTTGAAAACTCGTCGAAGTCAAATGATGAAGTGGATGAGGTACGTCTTATTATATTTTTTGAAAGATATTTGTTATTAAAAAACTTGTATTTTTCTAAAGTCTGGGTATTGTTCATATATAATGTGTGTTTTTGCAAAAAAAATACTTTATATATATATATACTACTACTACTAGATGGCGTTGTGTGATGTGTCTGAATATTTACTATCAGTAGTGTGTCTGTAGTGTGTCTGTAGTGCAGCGAGTCGTCTCGCTCAGTACTGTTTGTTTCACGACAGCTAGAGACACATCGACGTACGGCGTCCTCTGTGATACTCACATACTCACACACGTACACCCCCCCCCCCACGCACGCCCGCAACCCCCCCCCCCCCCCATACACCCCACACACGCACGCACATCAGCGTACACACCACACTTATATATTTAACTAATACTAATGACATGTTCTTGCTATATGCTAATTTACAACAAAATTTGAAGTAAACAATACTGACAAAAAATTATATAATAAAAAAGTATTTAATATAATAATGTATGACACAGGACTCGAAGGTCGAAGAGAAGATGGAAGAAGAGAATGTAGACGAAGAAGAGAACCACGGCAGTAGTTGGTGGAGATATTTATATCCTTTTTATTATTTTGTATGATCCGAAAATACAAATGTATATACATCTGTCCGGCCAAAGTGTTTATGATAAATAGAATTCAATCTGGTTATTGTAATTCTCTCCCGTGTCCTGTGTCCTGTGTCCCGTGTCCTGTGTCCTGTGTCCGGTCAGTGGAGGCTGTATTTATTAGTTCAAATATCCGATGTACATATTATTACTCGAAACAGACACTTTAAACATAATATATCATGTATTGACGCCATTTTGTGAAATAGTTTCATTTATGTAATAATATAAATACTAATAAATGTTCAAATGTACGTGTGTCCGGAAATGTGTGATATTATATATAGTGAATGGAAATGTGGTATCCATACTAGCCGCTGCCCGCGACTCTGTCTGCGGATATAGAATATCTGCGCGACGTCGAACACACGTCCTTTGAGATTTTCTTATACTTATACAATGTTTGTAACTGGCCTCGTGCTTCATATAATTATACAATTTAAACAATATTCGATTCGATGAAATATTGGAAGTACACACATTTCCGGTAACACACAATACGCTTATTTTTAATATCTGTTTATATACAGGATGGATGAAATAATACACATCAACCGGAGTTACCGATATTCATACCAAATTATTCATTAATTCCATAAATACTAACACTACAATAATAATTAAATTAACAAATGAAATTTCATATAATAAATTACAATAACACATGTTCATATCGACCTCGTGTGACTGCTCTTAGTAGTACGTGCCGCTTGAGATACAGCGTGTGTTTAAATTAGTAAAATTAATATATTATCTTGTTGCCTGTATTCAAATTAGAAATTAATTAAGGATTTTTTATTTTATTTATTATGACATTATTTCTTCCACCCTGTATATGTATATAGTGAAGCTTTGTTGTCTGTCCGTAACTATTAGGAATTTTGATAAACAGACGAATGCCCTTGTAAAAATTTTATCATTATATAAAATGGTGAATTGATTGGAAATAATATACGTTTCCGAAAGCTATCCATGGATTTAAAAAATCTATCCGCGGTGATACTTCATAGATAGATTTGATATTATATATCTGTCTGCTATCGTCGGTAAGTTAATGATAACGGCTATGATATATTTAGATTGTATGAAACAGCTTTATTAATAACAAGGTACCTTCCGGTAATAAATAATTAGTGCTTATCTTACATATTATAAGAAATAATTAGAAATATACCTAACTCCCTGTCAATAGGTTTCATTTTACTTTGGCAACTAGTGTAGGATCCTTTGACAACATACAATAGGAATATTTATTAATATATGTTGTGTGTACTTTAAATGGAGGAGGAGGTCCTACTTTGATACCATATTTAGGAAAATAAGCCCTGCCAGGACACCTCTCAGCTTAAAATGACTCTTGTCCCAAACGCGCCCTGCTCTGAGAAGAAGCACACGACTAACTCAGCCGGGTGTTTGTTTATAGTGATTCAGTTTCACACGATGTCTCTTCTGACAATAATAATTTAACTTGTCATCTTCAAAATAATACTTTGATTATTCATTTATGAAAGATCTTAACCTAACAGTATGGGTTAGTTGTTACTCGTACCTGTCAGTAGGATGTACAGTAACTCAAATACGGGTATCTCGGATTGTCTCGAGTGTATTCTCTTAGAAATGAGTGAGAGCTCGAATCTTCCCGTCTCTTTCCGACCTGTTTCCTCACTCCCCTTTACCCCCTCTTTTAGTAAGGCTATCTACAAAATGCTGTTTTGTAATTGTAAACTTCTTTTGACGAGTGTGATCTTCCAGTACAAGTTGTGTTGTACTCTTGATGGCTGTTATAAGTCTGTTTGTGTGTCTGTAAGATCCTCGTTCCCAAACGGATGGATCGATTTTGATTGAAAAAATATTTTCAGCATTTTAAAGATCATCAATTGTTTTCTAGTTCTAAAGATTTTTTATAATCTTTTTAAATATTTTTAAACCGTTTCCCTCATTTCAGTACCCGCAGGTATCTTGTATTTAGATTTAAAATTAAAAGCAATGCAATTAGTCATATTAGTACTATCTAAGATATGTATGAGAGCACCTTTACGACTGAAATTAATAATCGATCTGCTATCCGCGGTTGTAATCAACAAAAAACTACTACCTTAAACTTATAAGCCGGATATTGGCAAAATTACCTCTAGAAACATGTAATTTCAATATCCTTGAATGGGTCCTTGATTATTAATTTGAGCTGAAAGTAAACTATTTTAATGAATTTAATTCATTACTATTTAATGAATTATAACTTTAAATTCTTCCGGAAACGTGAGAAAAGCCTGTCAATTACGTACAAAACGAAAAATAAATAATATAACTGAATGAAATTTATTAAAATAGTTTGGTTGGAATTCTTTATAGTCTATGGTGTGATTTAAAAGATGTGGTATATAAGTACGAGAGTAATCAATCCAATGCACAGATTGGTTATTGGCACTGATGACTCAAGAAATGGATTGTAAATTCAATCTCGGATACAAGACAGTTGAAAAGCAATAGAACAAAATAGTTTAACATTAATATTGTAATAAAGAAAGCATCCATTATATATAATTTACATATTTTTTAACGAAATGAAGTATATTGTACTAAATATTAGAAATAGTGTTTATATTTAAAAGTGCAATAAACTAGTGTTAAATATTAATTTTAGTATTCTAAGTCATGGAACGCTAACTAGAGAGTAGAGTCGCGCGCTCACAGCGAGCGGACGTCGAGATGTTTGTTGACTCTATGTGTTATAGATTATATATTTGTTAATAACTTTTAATTAGGAATTAATTAAACTTAAAACGAGAAAAAATATTTTTTTGTAGCGTCATTTGTTGATATCTCTTTTAAGTTTATTTATTTCTAATTGATAATGATATAAATAAGAGTATTCATTGAAATCGTATGTTGTTAATAAATAATTAATTTTGTCGTTATATTTTAATGTATTAATACCAATTTATTGTGTTTATAAAAAGATGTTGAAATGAGAAGTGAATTTACTGATATTATCTTACAAAGTTAAAAATTGATTTTTTTTATACATTTAATTATTAACGGTCTGACATTTTGAATATAATATAACGAACTAAATGTATTTATAATATTCAATTAACGAAGAATTCGTTGGACCGCTGGTTCTGGTTGTGACGCCATTTGCAGGCCCAGTTCCAACACGACATACCGGCCCACGGCTCGTCCGTGTAGAATACTTGGCCGTTCTGGTACATCTGGGAAAAGGTTTGCATTTCTGGTTATCATACTAGCCGTTGTACGCGGCACTGTCCAGGTGAACTACAGAAGGCAATGTTCGTAAGAAATTCGCTCTGCCGTTTCCGTTATTTTTTTTTTACCAAAATCCTTCTTTTGAAACGAGATAATATACCTTCATCCTATGTCTAAGAAGGAACATTCCAAATATGGGTGAAATATGTGGTCATAATCTAAATGTTGAGTCTTGATTTTCTAATGGAGAAAGTCTTATTTTCTCGTCATTTACATAATACTCTTTGCTGGTATTGTTTTCTATATTAAATTTAGAAATCTCTACTATGTTACTTCAATCAAATTTTGTCTTTTTTCCAAGACATTTAAAAAAATAGATACTCAACACCAGAGAAAATAAACGTTCATACGACTTTCTACATTTTTTGTAAGGGCTGTCTGTATGCACAGCTATTTGGGATGTCCGATATACCCCTTGAATAATAAATAAATAAATTAATAAATAAATAAAGTAATCGAAAATATTTCTCACAAAAGACAAATCGGAGCTCTTATACGTGACGCCGTCGTATCCAAATCTGAGTATAAAATTCATTGAGAATATGGAGAAGACACATCTGATGTCTGTTGTTGCTGGAATGAAGTATCTGTACGGTCCACACCAGTATGACACTTTGGGCTCGTATTCAACAGATTCGGGGAACTCTTCTCTGGGGTTTATTCTGTAATTTCGAATTTAAATGACAAAAAGAATTTAAATAACGAATATAAAATGCTGCGTTAGGGTAAATATCACTAAATTTCTTCAACAATCCAGGTTCTTTATCAGTTTTTTTTCCTCCAGTTTTGTGTCGGGCGGGAATCTCATTGAGGAGCTACCAATTCAAAGACGTAAAAATGCGTTTCTCAACGCTCGGTGTTAAATATTGAATCTCACTTATAAATACACTGTGCGTCGCTCCAGTTGTCGTCGGAGTGGCAGTACAGACCCTGGCTTGGATCTTTTGCCTGGAACTGTTCAGCATGGGGGCCCACGTATGTTGTTTCTGAATGTCGATGGTAGAAACCCGTGAATGCAAATGCTCCTAAGAGTTAAAAGTTACTTGTATTAAGATAATTTGTATCAAAGGCGAATACGACAATACGAACTATCCAAGCGTTTTGATATTTTTGGTAAATAAAGAGAATTGTAAGGATAAGTCAAGGTAAAATGAAGCTATCGTTTTTGAAAGTTCATTTAAATAGATTTTAATTCGGACGTTGTTATGTTTTGCTTGGGAAGTCGTTTTGAATTACCTCTGAATGTATAACAGTGAGGTTTCCTCTCGCTCGACAAAATCATTTGGACGTCTTCTTGGTTGTGTGGCGAAGCTATATAATAAGACGTCCCAAGACATTTGAATTCTGGAAAACGATAAATAAATATTTGCAAAACACACTTTTGGTTTTGTTTTTTGTCTGACTATTAATAACGAATTGCATCTTCTAAATTAGCAACTTTATTTTGACTTTAGCACTTTTAAGCAGGCTTAGTGAATGAGTGAATGCTACCCAGCAGAAGGTCGGTAAATGAGAGAGCAGTTTCAATTTGCACTTTCTTTCTCTCGGTAATTTATATTCTTTATCCTCAAGGATAACGACTTGTTTATCTTCAACTCATTTGTAGATGGCTTTGGGAAATGGTAAAAACTTATCATCTAAATGTTCATATAAAAATGAGATCAGATACTCTCAGTGGACACAAAATGAACTAAATCTAAACACATCTGTTTGTCTGTTTGTCTCACCGGGGCTTGTGTACAATCCAAACGGTATCTTTGCTTGCGTGGATTTGATTTTAGCTTCCGACGTGTCCATTTTTTTATTCAACTTCAGAAGTACCATAGACATCAGCGTCATGTCAGTTTCAAACAGCAGTCGCTTCAGATCCTTTATGTGAGTATCTATGAACGCAAATAATTTCTTCTGAGTTCCTTCTAGGATTTCCCTCCGTTCAACCTGATTGTAAAGACAATAATTTATCAATCGCAAAACAGCCAAATTACCCATGAATGTTTATTTTTAAAATTATAATGTGGGTACAAAACTTTGATCCATTATCAATAAATATTTGAAAAATAACCAACATTACAATTGAAACATGGATGGCGTTAGATAGTGTTTAACATTTGATCCTCTATGCATAAGTACATTGAAATAAAATCTGTTGATATTTGGTGCGAAGAGGTGTCTAAATAAGGGGAATATTTTTTTGCAATTGTTCAGTTCCTATAAGTGAGGAAAAGTGTGTCATCCAGGTCCAATGTTGTCTATCTATTTACGATAGGATGTGTTAACATAATTTAATTCTATGATAACAATTTTACTATCTATACTGACTACGAGGCTTCTGCGATTGATGTACCTTTCTCTAGAATTATTAACAGTTTTCTTTAGATTGCAATAAAGAATGCAATTCCTTCTAGGAGTGTCGATTATAACATTCACGGATTCAACCAAATTCAACCAATCATCCTACAAAACGTAAAGCAATTTCTCGTCAGAGTGTGGTACTATTCCAGTCGAGTCCAAATACGTGCTCTTGTCTAATAATAACAGCTAGTTTATTTTACCTTCCCAAACTGCAACCTTCATCAGAAAAGAGTTGCTAGTCGTTCCACTTCCTTTCTCCAAAAAATACAAATACAACAATTTAGCACGAAATTATGTAAATTTGCTTAAACAGTAAATAATGCTTATGTAATTTATTAAGTGCGTTTATTGTACGAAGAATTGTATGTACTTGCAAAACTGCAATTTAGACAACGTTGTTTAGAACTAAGTGTAACTAAATAACATGAAATGAATGACTGACTTACAGGATTGTGTGGCTCTTTGATTCTCCCGTTCATAAAACTAGTGTACTCAATGAGTTTTTCGAATTTTTCGTCTGCGTAACTATGTCTAGGGTCAATTTCTTTACTGCTGGGCATATTAAAAGGTTTCTGAAATGGTAATAAACATATTTATAGAAAAACATTATCATTGAGTGTACCACTTTGAGTGGGGAAGTAGGGGGGAGTCGTATTGGTGTACTATATATTTGTGAAATATTTGTTACATGAGAAAGCAAGTTCGGTAGATAAAAATATATTTACTGTTATGATACTTACAGTTTCTACTGTAGGAAAAGAAAGTCGTGCAAGCTGAAAAAAAAGTTACAATTTATATATTTTATTTAAGAAAATAATGAAAAACAACGCCCAAAAGCTGTTTAAATTAAGCATTTACATAACTTTGATAACCAAACTTACTAATTGAAACGAAGAGAGACCCTCATTGTTTCCTGAAGCCGTACCGAATATTATTAAAAACTGAAACAATTATTGATATCAAATTAAAACCGATTTAGAAATACTGCTAGCAGTATTTCAGTATTTATGCACTTCGGTTTCTTACCAAATATGTTCTAAAAGGCGTGTCTATAGCCATAACGCCGATCTGGTTGGAAATGCAAAAACTATTACTGAAATATAAAATATAATTGGACGAAATATATGGGTCTACAGAAAACTAATAGGCAATTAGAATATAAAACTCTACAGATCAATTACTAGATTTTTATGTATTTTATACGTTTAAAAAAAGTAACGACATGTTTTTTCCTAAAATTATTGTAATGTGGAACTTTCATACACACATTAATAATAGATAAATAAAGCATAGCTTAAATACTTCGGCTCTTCTCTTCTAGTCGTCGCCAGCTACCTTGCGTATGTCGTCGCTCCATCTAGCTGCAAGGCGTCCCATACTACGTTATGGCAGTTTGCGGTCTCCACTCCAGAACTCGTCTGCCCCAACGGTTATCGGTTCTATGAAGTGCCTCTGGAGTTCTTCCAGTAAAGAGGACAGAGTTAAAGAGTTCCTGTAGCTTACTAATTACTGGACCTCCTCCAGCTTTCAAAAGCTCTGTAGTAACTCCATCCTCACCTGAGGCTTTTCCATTTTTGAGCTGTTTAAGGGCCATAATGATCTCATCCCGGCTGACTTCAGGCAGCTCTTCTGAAAAGTGGCGCGTTAAAGTGGCTCTAGAGTCCTCAAAATTGTGATCGACAGGTCGACAAGTTTGTGATGCGTAGAGCTGGCCATAAGAGTCTTCAATTTCCGAAAGATTTTCCGGCTTCGAGGAGACGACTCTTTCCGTTGATGTGGTCAGCTTCGTCCCAGTTTCTAACACATTATTATGTCATTTTTATCCTTGCATCGCGGGTATTACTTCTTAAGATCCTACCGACTGCGCCAATTATGGAGTTCACAGCCGAAGGACTTAAAAAAAACCGAAATATTAACAAAGTAATTAAAAAAATGTAAGAATTACAAAACAAAACTACGTCTAAAGTGGAACGAGGTTGGTACCGAAATACGGTCTCGAATCAAGCGCCAGAGATCCACGAGGCAAAAATGCTACATTCTACATACAGTCATAAGTTTTCATATAAGTTGGTGTTTCATCAGCAATCCGCCGCAGTCACGTACGCTAGTAGAATAATTGTAAAAATACATGTCTGCATATTTCGTGTAAGCGGCGTGCTTAACAAGTCTAATCTGTCTCCCCTCTGCTTTGGTACTTCCAATGATTTGCTTTTTGACCGAAGCCAAGTGATGGTTTGTTTTAGGGTTCCGAGCAGTCCCAGCGTTTGATCTTGATCTCTGAATATTAATTATTGGTTTCCTGTTAGCTCTAGTTAAGAGTGCAAGTTTATAGTAGTAGTAATAAATAATAGCCCAATGAGTTTATCTGAACATTTTCTTTTTGAGCAAGACGAAAATCTGCTGATGGTAAACGGCGAGATACCGGTAGGTTTTTGTATTGATAAACCTTTTTGTAAAGTAACCATGCATTAGCCATTGTGAGTTCTAGATAATGGTAGAAAAGACGCAGGTGCTATCGTTTACTACGCAGCCGTATCTTGAAAATTCCCATAATACTGTCTATAAGGTCAACACCACCCATATGGCGATTGTACTCTCCAACTACATTGGGTCGCTTTATGTCGACATACTTTGAATTCTGTTTATCCCATCTCCGAACATTAGTTTCCGGTTCTTGTCCGGCGAAAGTTGAAGCCAAGGTCACTTTGTTGTCCTTCCATGCAACAACAGACACATCCACTCCGTTGATATCGGCTACATATTCTTCAGAGTGCCCACGCTCTTTTTTTAAAATATCCTTTTCTGATTGTAATTTACAATCTGGTATTATATTTCTTCTTACCGAGAGCATGAATGCCTTCTTTAGCTAGATATTCCAACAAAAGTAGAGAGGTGAAATAATTGTCAAAATACAGCTTGAAACTCTGGTGCCTTGGAATCATGCGTCCTAGTCTCACGACGACGTTAGACGATGCATCTAGATCTGACTCATTTTGTAGGACAACATTTTCCTTACCAGTTTCAATTTCAGTTATCTATGCGTAGCCTGAAGTTCCACTCAGCACGAACACTTTATATCCCCATTTGTGCGGTTTATTGGGATTATATCTTTTCAGTGTGTTCCGTGCTTTAGTGGAGCACATTTGATCGTCAATACAAAGATGCTCTTCCATTGGGACTTTGCTATAAGCTGTATTCAGGGAGTCCACTTCAGGTCTTATTTTGAAAATTCTATCATGTTCAGGATTGTCTCTGGGAAGATTTTTGTATTGTCATTGAAATGCAAAGTTTGACGTATTTTCTCAAACTTATTCAATGCCATAGTTTCCTGTATTAGTGGCGTGCCAAGTGCTGGGCTCCAATGATTTGTAACTCTTGGTAACTGCACAAGAGACATTCGGTATGCCACACCGATGAATTGTCTGACATCCATTTCTGATACACGGAAGGTGCTATTGGGATCATTTTGTACTTGGTAAAGGTTGGTCTCCTCCGAAATAATCTTGATGAGTTCTTGTGAAAATAAATAAAAAAGAACTGTATGGGAGTATCGAGCTCTAAAAGATCAGGACCCAACGTCATGTTTCCCTTGAACCTGAGTTGTTCAGTATTCAGCTGGAGATTCTTCTTCTTCCGGCGAAGATTCAACTTGTTGGGCTTATTTTTACCACCTTGCGATTGTTTACTTCTTTTTTGTTGGTTGTTTGCTGCTTAAGAAGGTTGAGGAATACTTACGTGGGATGATGGCACTATTTCTGCGCTAGTAGATGGGTTTTCGTGATCCTCCTCCATGTGTTTCTATCATAGAATCCACATCAATATCTAACATCGCAGTTTCATTCCCTAATGTTACCAATTCGGGTATAAAATCAGGGTCTGCAAGGCTGTCATCATCAAAATCCAAATCATCCTCACCGTCGGCACCGTTTTCTAACACAAGAGTAATGTCCACGTCCTTGAGAGGCCGCTTGGAAGCCCTCCTAGAACATTAGAAAATCCCAATGAACACTGTACATTACATACAAAACAACTACCCCTTTCGGCAAATGTAGCCTACGAGCTACAAACATACATTTACAAAAAAAGTAACAAAATAATGCTAATTATGTCACTGATAATGTTTCATATAATAGTTGATGCACTTACCTGTCCATGTTCCCAATATTACATCCAACAACACCAAAAAAATATTTTTTAATTATTTTTCAAATCAGAGCACGCGCACACTTTTTCAAATCACTGGCCGTTGAAGTAAAAACGCGGCAACATACCCTGTTTTGTTTGCTGTCTTCTGATGCCAACAATCTCGACTGAGATGACCGTACTTATTACAAGTAAAACATCTAGGGCCTTTCTTGCTTTTGTTTTAACCACTTTTGGGCTGATTATTATTCTTTATATTGTTTCTATAAATCAGCACTAATCCTCAAACTGGAACTTTCTAGGCCCATTATCATGGGTCTGTACATTTCTGGCAACCCAGCCAGAAATGTGCCTGCCAGCATCAAAGTGCCTAACCACTCATCATCTACATGGAATTTTATATTCCTCAACTTGTGTGTTTTGGGAGGAAAACTCAGTAACCCAAAAGTTCTGTCTTCTGTCTGTCTGCTTCGGGGTTTCTGTAAACATGAACAATATAATAAATCATGAAAATAAAGTAATGTACACTAGTACATAATAAATGTAATTTACTGCTCATGATCTAACATCAAATTCTGCTTCCTCTATCATACTGATCCCCTCACCCTTTGCTCAGGAACCGTGATGGTAGACTTGCTGTTTGGACCACCACCGATACCACATACTCAAACAAAGCCTTTTTTCAATTTTAGCTTTCCAGTCTGCCCTCACCTAAACATATTTTTTTGTTATATTACAATATTTAATATTAAAAAATATACTTTATCAATGTATATATTACATCACATTATTATTAGCACAGGTTGTTATATATAATTGAAAAATATGATAGTATTTAGTAGTTATTATTTCTTAGTAAGACTGTATATCACATGTATTGGTATATTATTCCATCTTGTAGTTTCCTTTTTAATCAAATATTGCTCTTGGCAATCTATTGTTTTGCCTATTTTTAAACGTAGTTCAGTTTCAATCCATGAAAGGTAAAACTTCTTATGTGAAGTGCTATTCTCGTGAGTTTTTAACATTTCCGACAAGTGTTTCCAGTCGTTATATCCTTCAGATACTAAACTCGCCGTTGAGCTACTATCAAACAGCCGGCAACAAAAACAATAAACTCGATCCTTGGAAATGGAGTATACTAACCAACGACGCTGAATTGTCTCACTGTTTGCTAGTTTTTTTATGAAATGAGAATTAGAAAAATGACGCCCTGTATCATTTTTCGGATAATCATCACAGTGAGTTTGCAGTGGGCCGGTATTTATAATATAATCAATTATTTTGCTATTTCGAATAGGTGGCCAAGTAGCTGGATCCGCTATATTCGGGACAACAGTATCAACATCATCTAATACATGTATTTGTTGTACGTCAATAACAGATTCTTGAGCAGCATCTGTAATCGTAGCACAACTTGCTCCCTCACTTCGGGATTTTTCATCCACAATCTCTTGAGTAGCTATTCCATCGGACTTGCCAGACAGAGGCTCCACTGCCGATGCATTCGTTTGTATTGCAGATGTAGATGCCACATTCAACTCTTGATTTTTTGTTCTGATATATTTATCTATATTCATAAACTTCTTTGTTTTTTGAAATTCCTTTTCTTTTTCCGCTTTCCGTTTCCTATATTCTGACCCAGATGGTTTTCTTTTGATAAAATCACCCTGTTCAGACATTTTGTACCTTCTAGTTGTAATAAATAAAATCTGCAACAAATTAAATCTGTATCAATCGAAACATTTATAAAAATAAATTGATTGCAATAAAACTTCGTTACAACGCTATTGACGTTCCAGAGATTATGCTGCCCAAACGTATAAACATATAAACAAATTTTATAAATATTAATAGATAGCAGAGACCGAAAAACATAGTATTTATTTATTTACATTGCACGTCTCAAAGTTACAACAATTACACAAAGTTATATAAAACAATTATGTGACACCCTGTTAGGGTGTTACAAAGATAGAGAGCCTGGAGCCAATTTCAATAATTAACCTGTTATTTTAACATCTTATATACTTTAAACTACTTCTACTTCAAAAATTAAAAACAGATAGATCCCGGGGAATCCCCGACCATAGAAAAACACATTGTTTCTGTATGTTTGGGAAGTCGGGGATTCCCGAGAAATTAAACCGATTGAACACAACGTTCTAGTGCTGCCAACTTACAATTTTTACCTAAATTTTGGGAAAATTACAAGTAAGTAGGCTGGGTCGGCGAAAAAAGACAAGAAACTATATAATATTTTTTTGTCGTTAAGTTAAATGACTGTTACCATGTATTAAAAAAAAATAACTCTAATAGTAAACCTCTGCTTTAATATGGGAAATTATCGATAGGTGTAGTTAAATACGGAAAAACTCGAATTATTGTTATGCTATAAAATAATATGCTGTTCTGTTTTACCATAATATTTTTCATGTTGAGTTTCCTTTCAATTCATGCTGACAGTGAGGCAACTTGAAAACAAAAAAAATCCCTCACGGTTCTTGTCTTTTTTTGACCTAGTGGGCCTTGCTCAATGAGCGAGGGAACAATAAGGGGGTGCCTGTGGAAAATTATAAAGAATCAGATAGAGGCGCCGGACGAAAATGGGCGCCGCGGCCTGCGGCCTGCGGCGCCCCTTTTGATCCGGCGCCCCTGGGCAGTCGCCCAACCGCGCCCTACCCTAACGCCGGTACTGGGTATACAGTCTCTGTCGAAAATCTTGTGAGATTCACACTCCTCAGAAATTGAAATGTATTTTTTTTTTAATATTTTATTGAACAAATCTATAACAAGAATTACAAAAGTGAATGAGTAATATCAATTTTTTATAATCAATATAGAATCTCACTTTTTTCCACTTACGTACAGACTTAGCTACACCTCCGTTAATAACTTTAAAAAGTCTACCTGTTCCTGCCACAGTCGGTCGGCCCGTAATCGGCCCTGTGGCCCATGCTGGGGCCTCGTTAAAGTCACCATGGCTGAAATATAAGTAAAATCTACTGAATAAATAAAATGGCTCTTTCAAAAGCGAAGTTCAACATAGCCGAATTTTGTAGGAAATCATTGATTACATTACACGATCCTAAAAATAAAGGCAGATTTTTCTGATTTTACTAAATATATTAATTTGCGTACCTTTCCATAAACTCTAGTAAAGCCGCTAATTGTTCGGGGCTAGCCGGCAATGTGGGTTCCAAACCTACAAACCTACAAAACTTGCCAACTTACCTACCACTGTTATAAACTCGGTTTGCAACTCAGATTACATTTTGTCACAATATTTATTATATACTAGGTGACCCGGCAGACTTCGTACTGCCTCAATCGATAAATAAAAGACCAAAATGTTTGTATAATTTAAATAAAAAAAAACAAAGAATAAATAATAAATGCATTTTTTTAATGAAGCGTGAAGTTTTATGATTATTTTCGACACATCATGTTGCTTACTTAAAAAACAGAGTTTTCTTGAAATATTGGCTATTTATAAGGTTTAAATTTTTATTAACAGAAACACACTATTATGATACAGTTTGTTAATCAATTAAAAACTTTCTCATAAACTATATTTTTTGTTTTGTTTTGTGGTGCGTAAATAACCAAAGAAGACGGTTTTCCGACGCGCGAACACGCGACATACAATTGTCTCCTTTGTATTTTCCTTTTATGATTGTTGCCTCAATGACGTTATTCATCAGCTTTTTTACAGCCAGTCTTGTTCCATTGCATAGTCGAACTTGATTTATGTTACGCAGCATGATGACAAGTGATCCTACTTTTAACTACAAATTGTAATCCAGGCAATTCCAGTGAATTCAAAAACTCCTTGGGATAGTTGACTACGTCATCCTGTTATATTTATATTTACCCGGCTGTATTCACGCAGAAATTAAATCGGAATGTGTCCGACTACTTTCGAACCCATTCGGGGTCCTTAATCATGAGCTCTGAGCGTGGCGGACTCGCGGCACGGACTGCGTGCCGCAGCTCTCTGGGCCCGAAGCGAAGGTGGCGGTGGCGGCGGGGGGGAAGATGTAGTGATGTCATCAGAGGACTCTTGCAGGTCTTCGTTACTCGTCGTTGTAACCTGTTGTGTACACACTGAACTCATTGTATCGCTTTTAAAATCTTCTGAATAGACCTTGCTCTTCATTGTATTGATAACCGGTTTCCACGCCGATGGTAAGGTCCAACCACTATCCCTATTGAAGTTCGGTATACGACTAATTTCGATAGCCTCCCGTACTTTACGCGGTACTAAAAACTTTTCCCTTGCTAATACGGACGCTTTGTCATAACGTATGAAATGCGCCGTTCCCGAATCTAAGACGTGTTCCGTTATCGCTGAGCCATTGCTGTCTAAAATTTTAACACTACGTATACGTTTCGACGAGTTTCCTCTACGTAACACTTCCCGTATTCACAAGGAATCTTGTATACTCCCGGGACGTCTAGGTTGCTATCGTCTTTAGGTGACCGTAACAATGACCGTAACTTGCAGTGCGCACGAAAGATAGTTTTAATATTATAACTACGACGTAATAAGTACCGTATCCTATTAGTGACTCCTTTAATATATGGTAAGTAAGTAGGTGAACGCGATGCCTCTAATTTAGTATTGTAGGATTTCTTATTTACAACTCTTAGGTTTTGACGTCAATTATATCCGTTACTTTCCAATACCTTTCTGACGTGTTTAAGTTCGTCCTTCACGTATATAGGGTCACATAGTTGTAACGCTCTGTTTATTAGCGTACGAGGTAGTGATGCTAAGTGGGCCGGATGGTGGTGCGACTGGGCATGTATATAATGGTCGGTGTGCGTCGGCTTCCTATATAAAATCAAAATCAAAATCAAAATATCTTTATTCAAGTAGGCATTTACATGCACTTTTGAATCGTCAATTACATTACATTACATTAAAAAAAAAAAAAAAAATGGCAGTATGTCAGTCCGTGAGTAAGCTACCACCAGCTCGGAATGCGGCTCTGCTAAGAAGAGCTGGCCAGAAACTCAACAGTTGCTCTTTTTTTTTTTTAAAAAAACAATTTAACAATGTTTGATGTATACGTTAGAGTATCCCGCAAATGAGTCAACAAGCAAAGCTCCACAACCTAACCTTTTAGTTGACCGAAATACGATCAACCAAAAACTCCTGTATGCTATAATAAGCTTTTTTTAAGAGAATACTATTAATTTTACATTTAAAAGCAAGAAAAGGAAGGTCTAAGATATCTTGTGGAACCTTATTATATATGCGTACACTCAAACCCATAAAGGATTTTTTAACTTTTTATACCTTATTTACTAAGCGGCCCTCAGTTGTTCGTTTCACCATCACGTCTAAGAATGGTAACCTACAATCTAATTCTCTTTTCACTGTGAACTGGAACTTTTGAAGCTGGTCTTTGGATACAATTGCGAAAATGTCATCTACATATTGAGGTCTGAGAGGATGGTTAAATATAAAGGTTTTCTCAAACCACTCCATGAAAATATTTGCTATCATGAGAGCAATAGGCGACCCCATAGCTACCCCATCAATTTGCATGAAATAATCCCCACGCCATACAAAATAAGCACTTTCTAAACAAAACGTTATCAGTGGTATTAGAGACGGTTCTAAGTTATTTTGAGCTAAGATGTTTATTATATCAATAACTTCATATATAGGGATGTTAGTAAATAACGACACTATGTCAAAACTCACCATTATTTCGGTGTCTTTGATTTTAATCTCACTGATTAGTTTTATAAAATGTCGCGAATCTTTTACATAAGTCTCAGTTTTGCCTGTCAAATGTTTCAAATTAGTGGCTAAGTAACGGGCTACCTTGTATGTGGGAGAGTCTATCTGGCTCACTATAGGTCTTAAAGGCCAATCCTGTTTGTGAATTTTTGGAAGTCCATACAACTTAGGGGGAGTGGGATTTATCGGACGTAATGCTTTTAAAAGTTCTTTATTATTAAGCGCCTGCAACAATGTTGTTATTTTGTTGACAGTTCTATTAGTGGGGTTGTAGTTAACTTTCTTGTAGGTGTTATTATCTGATAATAAAGTTATGATTTTATTTTCATACAATTCAGTATCTACAATCACTGTGGCATTTCCTTTATCCGCCGGTAATATTAAAATATTCTTATTGTTACGTAACTTTGACAAAGCAACCCTATCCTCTTTCTTAATATTGGATTTTGGTGGTTTGGACTTACGTAATTATTTCTGCGTGAATACAGCCGGGTAAATATAAATATAATAGTCATGGTTCACGAAAGTTTAAATATAAAAATTACGTCATCCTAGTTCATAACGGTGTCGACTGATTTGAAGGAAACCAACTGTCCTGGAAGAAAATTCTGAATGGTCGCATTGATATCCTCGACATCTTTTTTTTTCGCTGCCAATATTGCTCGTTCACCCAGCCAATTATGGTTATTGAACTTATGCGCTATATCTGGGAAAACACGCTGTATAAGCTCTTTTTTGAATCTGTGATGTGACAGAAATCTGTGGGTAATGTGATGAATCCGGTAGGATCCTGTAGGATCTTGGCCATTGCGCTATTTTTGGCGATGTTGCAAATGAGTGTTTCGGTGATTTGCATATTTAATGGTAATTTCAAGGCAAAATGCGCAGTTCGTCCGCCTTCTAGCAGAGTCGCAGCTATTCCAGATGAAACCAACGCTAGAGCAACATCATTTTGCGATCTGAAATTAAGAATGTTTTTCCGGTTCCTCCAGGAGCATCAAGGAAATAAATTCCACCAGATCCACTGTTCATAACTTCTATCAAAGTGTCGTACGCATTTCTTTGTTGTTGATTTAATTGTGGAACATTTGTACGAACTGTTTCGGCCAATGCTTCAATGTCGTACTGTTGTTTTCTTTGCAACTCGTGGTTTAATGCATCGTGCATGTGACGATTGGGTGCTGTCATTCCCAAACACGACAATACTTTATTTGCTATCAATAAACACATATCTTCTATCATGATCAATGTCTCATTGTAAATTCTTCATTCATTTGTAGTGTAGGATTCAAAGTTTCACGGTGCACACGATGCAAAACATACTCAGACATGTCATCTCTATACTTAACCCACAAATCTTTTGGATTCGAGGGGAAACATGTCGATATGATAATCGCAAACAATGTACGAATTTGATGCGGCGATCCCAGTGCGAATCGTTCTCAAGTAAATGCAATAGTTGGCATGCGTCACGGTAAGTCACATCTGTCACAGCTGTCTATTAACTGTTCTCAGTTGTTTGAACGATGTCGGACCACGAACATTCACCAACAATAATCGCAAATAATAACATTCATCGTTATTTGGATGTACTGTGTAAATGCGACCCAGAGCATCTGAAGCAAATACATTTGAATGTCCTTCAACTGGTGTTCTTTGTTTTCGACGCTGAAACGATTTTGATGATGCATTCCATATGTAATAGCGTGGCATATCAGCATACAGCAAAGTGCGAGCAAAATCATCAGTTTGACAGACTGTGAAGAAACTTGTTAATGTTGTCGATGGTGACGTGCCGCTCTGTCTGCCGCGTACGATTCATTAAAATAAACTCGTTGAACATTTTCTAAATGGACCGCCAAATGGACTACTGTAGGGTATCTTTCATGGATCGCAAATGAAAATATACGCCAAATTGCTTCGTTGCTACTTACATAGCGCCCCATCTGGTACAGTGATATTTCATCATTTGCATTGTTTACAACGAAGACAGCCATATCGCTGCCTTTGTTAACATATTTACACATGTACTTTATCGACTTTACAGAGTTACAATATTCCACATTGATGTGACTCTCAAAAGCTTTGGACAATATTGGTGAGTATGGCACAATCCAACGATTGTCTACATCAAAATTTTGTCCTCTTACCTTCACAATTACCGATTGCCCATTGTCCGCAACTGATCGCCGACGATACAATGGGTATCCATCATTTCCCGTTATGGTGTCAGCAAGCAGGTCTCTTGGGTACTTCTTTGGAACACTTGCCGTCGACCATACAGGGTGAATTGTAGTTGAAAAGTCCGCAAGGTTCATGTATCATGTGTTTGGTAACTACTGCATGCAATTTTGGGTCAACTGTTTCATCTGGAATTTCAGCTGAAATTATGGAATCAATCTCATCTGGTCTTATTTTGTCCAGTAACCAGAGTAAAATGTGCGCATGTGGCAATCCACGCTTTTGCCATTCTACGGAGTACATCCAACAACGCACTCGGCCATACACACAATGCTTTGTTAAGAAATTCATCGGAGATTTTAATTTTTGTTTAAAAACTCTGGCAATTATGTCATGTCTAACAACTGGTGTTTGGCTATGCAGCAATTCCCTCTTGATTTCGGACCAATTTGGGTTACATGTGAATGTAACAAATAAGTCTGGGCGGCCATAATGCCTAACATATGACATCGCATCCTGAGCATATTCGTGCATGTGGCGTGGGCTTCCTATATAAGTGGCTGGCAAAATTGTCATTTTTCCTACATTATTCACATTGGCGTCGCCATTTATAGCATCGCGGAGATGAATGTATTCCTCTGATCGTAGCTGTCGTTGGTTCAAACGGATGTATGTTAATCGTTCAGTCTCAATTTTGACATACATGTCAACTGCAAACTGATGAAAAAGTCGTTGACACATAAAAATATGATTTATTTCACCTTGACGGATCATATGAGTCTGTATGAATAGAAATTCATAGCACTAACTTTTTTGTTGGTTTCAGCACCTGCAATCAAAAATGATAAACGTTAATTAGATGAATTGAATTTTAAAATATTATTTAATCCTGAACTATTTATTTACCTGTTACTTGATTTACCATTTTTATATTAAAATGGTATCCATCTTCCCCCTGCCAGAAGATCAAAGGATATTGTAATCCATCATAGCTCCTGTGTGTTTCAGATACACGTTTTAAATCACTATTCCTACCAAGAAGCACAATATCTCTAGATTGTGAATTTTCTCCCACAATGACAACTGCCACTTCATCAATGGTGGGTGAATTAAACCTCCTCGTGTTTTCACCGGCAGGTGTTTTGTCAGCTCGAGTGATAATATTATTGCTATCAGATGGCATCCGATCCAATGCTATTTTGAACATGTTTACTAAATTATTATTCTGATGAAGAAACATTTGTAATTCTTGGACAATGGTTCTCTTCACTGTTGGATTGTGAGCACAACGATTATTAACTTCCGCATCTGAATTGCCCATAAAATAAATTTGTAAAAATTGATGATCTGCATCAGGTAGTGGTAACAGTGCCCCCAGTAAGTGATAAATTTGTCCTTGTATCTAATATTTTAAATTTTGTCCATTAATTATTTCATATATACAGCATGTTACGGAAGGGGGGTATCAACCCTGAAGGAGGTGAATGTGCTCATGAAACTCAATTTATTGATTTTATTTGCTGATTGATTTACTGTGGGAGGGCCAAATTTTTTTCATATTTCGACCTACGTTCTTTGGGGAAAGTTGTTGAGTTTCATGAGCACATTCACCTCCATTAGGGTTGATACCCCCTTTGCGTTACACGCTGTATATATATTTTAGTACAAACTTGAATATTATAAAAACAAATATTCTGGTAGGTATAATACCTTGAAAGTAGACATGAAATTGTCCTGTATAATATGTTTAGCGCCAAATGATGTCATCTGGAAACAATTGTTATATTTCTGAATGTTGGCCAAGAAGTGCTTAGAATCATTTCCAATCCCAGAAACTAGAGAGCGTAAAGGTTCTGGTGGTGGGACCAACTCTGGCAATTTTACTTTGCCTCCAGCACAACATAATATTTACAATATTTACAAATTATTTTCATTTCCCCAATTGTTACCGATTTGTCTGCACAATAATCAATTGCCAGATTATAGTGTAATGCGGATCGTTCAAGAATCACAGGAGCACTGCGTATGCGGATTCGCTCAATTTCATTATGTCGTGCTCGCTGTTGTTGTGATTGATGTGCACGAACTCGTTGCATTCTAAGCCTATCCACTTCATTGTCACTCACTAAATTACGTAATTGTGGCATAGCAATACGGCTATTTTCTTGATCTGTCTCTCTCTGGTCATCAGTGCGGTTAGCACGTGAGGTAGCTCTTCGCACATTTGATTGACTGCGACGACATAAGTCAGGTCGTCTTCTCCTCGGCATCGTAACGTAATTAATCAAAGTGAGAAAATTTCTCGCTCACTTAACAATAACTTTACAGTAGAGTGTCATTATCACAAAATATGAACAAAAAAAGAGCACACTACATGGAATGTCACTATCACAAAGGATCACAAAATTAAAGAAAGTTTTTGCGCACGTAGCGGTAATCGTCACTCACTAATTTAAGCCATAAATAATAATTTAAGCCACTCACTAATAATTTATAAATATTTTTTTTTTCCGTTGGAAAAATCCTTTACGGATACCCCCGGCCAAGAAGGTGATGACCGGGTGGTGATGTGGGACTACCCAGCAACATAGGACGCTGCCATTTTTAAGGCTACCTACTAAAAAACCAACGGTTACCCTCATCGCCATAATGGGACGCCACGGGATCGCTTGTCGCACTCACCGTGACGCCCCGGCGGAACCCACCCCGAATAAGGGTGCCCCGAGTAACGAGAGCACCCTCACGACATAGGCCTATGTATGGTGAAAGGGGTCACCCTCCCCTCTCACCCAGGCACTATAGCTGGGGAAGGAAGCGTCGAGCGTACTTCCGCCTCCTTCTCCCCAGCCTACCCCTTCAGAGCGGATCAGTGGTGGAGGCTAACTCCCTTATCCGCTCCGCGGCCTCCTTCGCGGCAATAACTTGCTCGCAGATGGAGGCCACTGTACCCAGCACCTCTCGCTGCCGATCATCGCGCATACCACGCGCGGCAGCGAAAGGTCCCTGCCAACCACGGCCGTCAGATCAGTACGCTGACGGTCCCAGGCTGCGCACTCAGCCAAAGTGTGACGAGCCGTGTCCACGGCCTCGTCACAGTGGTGGCAGGAGGGGGTCGCCTCTCTGCGTGCGATTTTGTGCAGGTACTTGCCGAAGCACCCATGCCCCGTCAATACCTGCACAAGACGGAAAGTCAAGGTCCCGTGCCGCCGGTTGATCCAACGATCTATGTGGGAGCGGACCGCCCCCACTGTCGCCAGACCGGCGGTCGGTGACCCTAACTCCCATTCCCACCGTCGAATCAGGGCTCGGTGAGCTAGAGCCTTGACCCGCGCCGTCTCGAGCCTTACCCTCCCGGTTCTAGCTTCTACCCGGTGCCAATACACCTGGGCGAGCACTTCTGCCTGCAGCTCCCAAGGCGGATCGCTCGCCAGGAGTGTAGCCACAGTAAAGGATACTGTACGGTACCCCCTAATCACCCTCACCGCTAGGACCCTTTGCGTTCTGCGGAGAAGGGCCCTGAAATCCGCAGTGAGGGCTCCTGACCATATGGGAGCACTATACAGGGCCATGCTCCTCACGATGCCGGCATACAGGCGCCGGCACGGAGCCTGCGGCCCACCAACATTCGGCAGAAGCCTTCCCAAGGCAGCTGCGGTGGAAATTAACCTCGGGGCCACCAGAGAGAAGTGAGCCCCGAAGTTCCACCTTCCGTCCAGGGTGAGGCCCAGATACTTCATCTGGGTCTTCACCGCTATCTGCGTATCCTGGACCTTTAGTTCCAACAGACCCACGCGGTCCGCTACCAGCGTAGCACCGACGGAAGCAAGACGGGCTGCCTCCGCAAAGTTCCTTCCCCTAGAGGTGATGAGGGTGTCATCTGCATAAAACAGAACCCTCATCCGGGGAAGAAGCGGGCACCGGAGCAGCCAGTCATAGCCCAGGTTCCACAAAACCGGTCCCAAGACGGACCCTTGTGGAACCCCTCGGCCCACGCTCCGTCGGTATAGCTGCCGATCGCCGCACTCCCACAGGACCTCTCTATCCTGCAAGTTAGCCTCCAACAGCCGCCCGAGATAGGGAGGCACTCCATGGGACCGGAGCGACTCGACCAAAGTCTCGAACGGCAAACTGTTGAAGGCATTGGCGACGTCCAGCGAGACCGCTACAACGACGTCCCCCTCGGACACAGCCTCCTGGGTCAGGTCTCTCAGGGATTTCAGGGCGTCAATGGTTGAACGACCCGCCCTGAAGCCGAACTGAGCCTCGGAGAGACCAGGACCCACCTCCTCGAGGTGCTGGGCAGTGTTACCAGAATATTTTTTTCACGAATCGCCTTGCCGGAGCGCGCGTGTAGCCCCGAGATAGCCCCATCATGGTGCACAGATTGTTCAGGCGAGAAATTTGAAATAACTTAATGAGTTTATTATTGCTCTTATATTTATTAAATTCGTACTATTAATTAACAATAGTTTATTTTAAACAGAGATAAAATTCAATTATTGAAGTACAAATGTCAATTTTTTTATATTTTTATTGATTGCACTTTGTCTTAATAAGTATTATAAAAAAACAGTATTTAAGTTTTTTTAAATATTAAATATTTTTTATATATTAATCACTCATAAATCTGAGTTGAAAATTTTTTAACATACGAAAACAAGATAAATTACTTAATTTAATTTTATCACAAATCTATTCAGCATCTATTTCACCCGCCTCTATCAAGTTGAGTGACTCGATAAGAGCACCATCACTAGTTTCAGATGTTTCGACTGAGTCCTCCGAGCTTTCATAAATTTTACTCGTAAAAAGCTGAAGCATGTATTCTGTAGGTGTATAATTTTTGCAGCAATACCCGTATACACTCATGTGAATTCTTATACGAATCAACGCAACGAGCATAGGAAGCAGCATTCGATTGCGGAGTTTTGTTTTTACAATAGACATCACACTAAATACCCTCTCAACATCAGCATTGCTAATTGGTAAAGAAAGAGCTCTAATTACAAATGAAGCTAATTCTTTGAAGCTTTGGTTTCCCGATGCATCTCGAAGGTTCCATACCGCAATCCAAAATTTAGTTATTTCAACGTTGCTTTCGAACTCAATTGATATATCATGTAACCTCAAGGTTCTTAATTGGCGCCACTGAATCCTTATTAAATCTCTATCTGCTTCTTCAGCTGATAATTCCCAAGGTAAATCGTCCGCAGAAATGTTTAAAGATTGTGATAAGCACATTGCTGGTGTAAAAAAGCGTAGATTACTTAAAACTGCTAGATTATCTGGTAATCGTAAAACCAACTGCTCACATAACACAATCAAAAAATCAAGACATCTTTGCTTTACATTGTCTAAAGCATGGCTGGGTACGAGATTTTTAGCTGCGTGAGATTTGAATCGTTCACCAAAATCAATTGAGTCTACTGGCAACAATGAATTTCCAAAATTTCCAACTGTTTTTTCTAGTGCTTTTTTCACAGCATTTATGTCAGCTAAATGCAGCATAGCACTATCAGTATTATTTGTTTCAAAATGTCTACGTCTGGCTAAGGACATTAAAAGAATTTTCAAATCCGTATATAGTTTAGTCACATCAGCATTAGTACGCTGAAATGCTAAATTCACTCGAGTGACTTCTCGAAGAACGTCATCCAAAAAAAACAAGTAAAAGATATTTGTATGATCGTTATACATTTCAGCGAGTGTACGAGCCGTATAACTCTTTTCTTTTGGGGATGCTGCAGCCACCTCGATGAATTCTTTTAATTCATTCCATTGATTTAGGTTTGATTTGACAGCTTCGTACCATGCAAGCCATCGTGTATTCGATAATTGTATAAGCTTGGGAGGATTACCAATATTAATTTTCGAATATATTTCACAGTACTTAATTTGACGAAGAGGGCTATGAACAAACCAATTTCTGGTTTCTCGGAGGAGAAATTCTAATGTTGAAGGTAATTTCTCACAAGCCTTAGCTGCACAAGAATTCAAGGAATGACAGCTGCATTTCACCAATTGCAACTTCGGACAATCTTTTTTGAGTAACATATATAAGCTATGGTTTTTACCACACAGATTACTAGCACCATTAGTTCCAATGCTGATTAACTTCTCTAACTTTAGTCCAACACTTGAAATAAAATCGTGAAAATTCTTGCGCAGTTCAACGGCCGTCGCTTCACCAACTTCATTAAAACCAAGAAAAGTTGTAACTATTTTGCTTAGTTTTTTGCTAAAATAGCGTACACAGTAAGCCATGTATTTTACTGTAGAAACATCAGTCGATTCATCCAAAATGATCGAATAATCTTCTTCGCCTATATCTTCTATAAGTTCTTTCAGCATACCAGGACTAATCACATTTAATATGATTTTAGAAGCTTTTGTCCGGTGTAATCGAAGTTTTTCTAAATCACTTCCTTTGCCTAGGCTTTTTAACAGTTCACTCAGATGATCAATACTTTTGGTCGAACTGTGAGCCGCAATATGCAATACTAGTTTTATATCAGAGATTTTTGTTTTTGATTCAAGTCTAGTAGTGATACCTAAAAATACAAATAATTAACAAAAAATTTTTTAAATCTTATTCAAGGTACATTTAAAATAATTTACCTGTATCAGTTAACTTTTTTTGTTTTTTACTTGTTAAACTTGTTGCCTTGTGTTGGTGAATTTTCCTGCTGTAATGAACTTTTAAATCATGCTTTTAAGCACGTAAAGTCACCCGACACCATTTACAATAAGCCTCTCTTTGACCTGATAATATCAAATCCTCTGGTGCTTTACAAAGCCATCCTATTAAGAAATATAATACAACTATTATTCGAAAATATTTATATTTAATAATTAAATGTACTGTAAGCAATAATAGACAATGAATTTTAAAGATAATATTACTTATGACTATAGAATTTTTTACATAACCTTTATATAGAAAAGTTGATAATGTAATGTGAATACATACGTTTGAACATCTCTTCTTTTTCCCATTCAACTCGGTAGTGTTTATCAATGCCCATTTTTTTATTTTGTAAAGATACAATGAGCAAATTACAAGCACAATTAAAAATAACAATCAGCACAAACCAAGGAAAGCCGGTCTTTTTCCAATACACAGTAACATACCATCGAACCAACACAACACATTTGTAGTGACGCCACTAGTACTCAGATTTGACAGAAAATGATGTACCTTTATATGTATTGCGAGACAGTTAACGTTTTAAAATCCATGCTATAACATATACATAAAAACTATTTAAACTGATTATTGCTATCAAAGTCCTTTTTTTTTGCATAAAAATGATTTGTTAATCAAATATTTGTGAAAAAAAAAATATAGCCGAATCGGCTACCTGTAGCCAGCGGATAAAATATTAGCGCCACTCGGTAAGGGAGATAGCCCCATTGGCGCTAAATAGCCCCATCTGGCAACTCCGGTGCTGGGTGAGACGGGCAGAGAGGATTCTCTCGAAGAGTTCACCTATCTCATCCAGCAATATGATTGGCCTATATGCGGAGGCCGAGTCGACAGAACGACCCTCCTTCCTGAACTGCCCACCGAGGAAAGCGACCCCCCCCTGCGGTGACCCCGCCAGATCCGGGCGAGAGTCAGAGATCTCAAAACGGATATATAGATGGTCCGATAGAGTCTCCACCTCCTTCTCGACTCTCCAGTCGACGACTCGGCGTGCGACAGCTTGGGTGGCGAACGAAACGTCTACCACGGAACTCCCTTGCTGCCGCACGCAGGTCGGTTCGATCCCTCTATTGAGGAGGGACAGACCGTATAGGAGCGACCAGATCTGGACGACCTTACCCCTAGCGTTCGTGGCATGGTTCCCCCAAGCCGCGGATTTGGCGTTCAGGTCGCCGAGAACGATAATCTTCCCCGGCGCCTGTCTGCTAATCGCAGCACCAACAGAGTCAAGAAAAACCTCGAACTCCGCCAAGCTGCGATTGGGAGAGAAGTATGTTCCTACGACAACGTACTCTCCCCACCTCGCCACTACCAAACCCGGGCCGGTCTCCAAGGTGGCGAGAGGGAGACCGGGACTACTTCCTAAAACCACTGCCACGGAGCCGTTTATGTCCCCCGACCAGTTGGAATTCGGGGGCACATAGTAGGGTTCACAGGCCACCGCGATATTTATGTTCCACTCCACCATGGCCTGGATAAAGACATCTTGGGCCCTGGCGCAATGGTTCAGATTAGCCTGTAAGAAACCAAGTCGCTGTCTGGTCATTGCGACATGGCTTCAACCGGCGCTTGACCGCGCACAATAGTTCGGGCAACCAGAGTGGGACCAGCTGCCTTGCCCTTTTTATGGGGAGCCTTACAGGTACGGCTTCCTAATTGATGCCCCGCCTGTAGCCCTAGATCTGCGCACTCGGCGCACCTGAGCACCCCAGTGCAGGTGTCACGTGAGTGACCCGTCATGCCGCACCGGAATCAGACGGAGCTGCGGTCTACGTCAGAGGGGCAGACTGCACGCGTGTGCCCGGGTTCCTGATATCCGAAACACCGCATGGGCCGTTCTTCTAAGAGATCGACCCTAGCCGAACTCCACCCAACAAGCAGCCGTCCTGTGCTAAGGAGGGTTTTTGCCACATCAACAGGACATCGGACAAAGGCAAAGCCCATGCCCGCGTAACCCCAGCGAATTTCTCCAACAAGAAGCGCTTCGCTAGAGCAGTTTGTGATGTGGCGAATTGCGGCCATAACCTTTTCTTTTGTGGCAGTCATCCAGCCCATTGACTTTAAGAGAGACCCGCTTCACGGGCCGGACGACATCTGCCACTCCATCCAGAGCAGTTCGCAGTGAAGCCACCAACAGGTCCGCCTTTTCTGAAGCCGCTTTAGGCAACTCCAAGAGCCTGGCTCCCGTAGCCGATCTTCGGATTTTCACCCCGCCCTCCAGTCCGATCGCGCCGAGATCGACCTTCTCAGCGGCGCGCTCAAGGACATGGGCGTAGGTAACACCTTTATCAGCCGCCCCGGTCTGCAGTTTTATAATGACCGCTGGTGATCGAGCAGATGGCAGTTTGGGCTTCGATTTTCCTAACAGGGCTTTGCGGTTCTTTTTAGCCTTGGCTTTTTTCCCTCCCCTGGATCGTCGCTTTTTAGTGCTCGTCGACTGGGCCTCTGGTTAGGCTGCGGGAGCATAAATCTGAGAGGCCTGAGTGGCCTTCTTTTTCCCCCTGCGGACCACTGTTGTCCACTCCTATGTATAGTTGTTGCTGCATGCTGCATCTACAGCAACTACCGGGGACGGTTTTGAAGCCTTCTGCTTCGACACATTTTTGTGCAGCGGCTCGCTTGGCGGGACAGGCGCACTAGGGCGTGCGGGAGTACGCACATTGCGGCTCGCTTCTGCAGCCGCCTCTCTTTTTCTGTCCGCTGCGAGGGGCGGACGAATTCTCTTCTCAGGGAGGAGGCGCTCCTCAATGCCCTCAAAGCGGGCATTAATCATAACGCCCACTGAGGATACAATAGAGCGCCTCAACTCTTCTAAGAATTCGCTATCGCGAGAGGGCGTCTCTGCAGTTACAACAGCGGTTTTTGCCGCTGACGCCCTCATGTCAGCAAACTCGCGTCTATGAGCCTTGATTTCAGCCCGGAGGTTGTCAACCTCACGGGATAGGCGAGAGTTATCCGCTTTCAAACGACGCGTCTTCTCAGCTTCCGTTCGTCCGACTAAGGCTTCAACAATCTCAAGGAGATCTCGAGATGCCTCCTTGAGAATATTCACCATTCCGCCTTGGAGGTGGCCCGACTTTTGGCTCACTTCGACAATGAAGGCTGCACATTGGCCAGCCTCCGGATTTGGCCGTGACGGCTTGATTGCCTCCTCGGAACAATCCCCCGTTTTAGTAACTTTGCGAAAGGCCCGCGCAGACAGACCCTTCTCAAAAGCGGCCTCCTCGGCCTCTAAGGTAAGTTCCCGCAAATCCGCTTTTGCACGAGCTAGCCCACTACCACGAGAATTTGGGGCGACACGTCCGCGACGAGCGGTGCTGCATTTACCAAAAGCAGCGCCAAGCTCAGAGTCGCTTTCTGACGCGTCACTCTGTAAATGGGCGACTTCGGGGAGAGGTCGCTTCCTTCGAACGCATGCCTCTCGTGCGGTCATCTTAACCGCACTACGGGTCTGCATTTTGGTGCTCTCAGCTGACACCGCCTTTCCAAGAGCAAATCTAAAGCCTTTGGGCTTGCTAGGGTCATTAGCAGAAGAGCTGACCATCGGGGTCAACTCTTCCGCATCCGATTCGACAATTTCCTGGTCGCTGAGTAAATCAAGATCCGTTTGGATAGCCATGTCGTCGTAGGGTGTACTTTTCCTGGAGGCCATATTCTAAAAAGAACTTTGACGTCCAACGAAAAAATAGTACTTAACTACAGGAACGCAGTGAATGCACACAAAGCACAGTGTCTCTTAGCCGCTACCCTGCCACTCCGTTACGGTGGTCAGGAACAGCGTTGCCCGCGGCGTAGTACGTGGAACTGGACACTGGGGGCACGCCCCTTTTTCACCGTTGAAACCTAGCGAATTTTCAAATAAGCCATAATTTTTTTAGCGCTTTCGTTTAGATCTGGAAGAAAGTTACGATAGCGATCAATAAATTATATATCGTTTCGCAGGCGTTTGTCAAGTAAGTGTAACATGGTTAGCCTATAAAGCTTACTTTGACTTCGGATGATTTTCCCTAAAGGCATCTTGCCTTGTAGAGTCCCGCTTACGTTGACTAGGTGGTCTGATCCTGCTTATCTGCTGTTGCTGATGTGCCTTATCGTCTTCTTCATGAATAGACTCGCGCCACGTATTCCTGTTTTGCTGTTGACGTTGGTTGGGAGGTGGACGGCGACTATCGCGGTCAAAGCTCTTTTGGTAACTGATGATGATGGGTTTTCCTGGCATCCAGACAATAGTCAAAGGAAACATGGTTCGAACTTAAAAAAACACTTGAACACACACTTACACAAAACTGTTAGCAGTTTTCTACTAGTTTCATTTGATCACGTGACATAACGATAGCGATATCTATTTTTCATAAATTTTCATGGTTTTATAAAAACGATAGCTAGTTTAGGAAGGTAACTAGGCTAAGCCCTCTGAGCTTGAGGCGTTCCGAATAGTACTTACATCGCATATTGGACGTACTTATGGCAAACATTGCCCTTACGTTGTTACTATGTAAACTACTGACCAGATGATTTAAACCTTTTTTTGGTTTATACACTCAAACGCCCTAAATGGATTTTCTATAAACAACTTAAATTGTTCAAAGAAAGGCAAATCGTTGGATTCGTTTGTGCGGACACCTATCTCCCAATGTTTGCGCGTTGCGAGATATAATTTGAACGTTACTATGTGTATGATAATGACATCCCATGTATTAACATCATTCATAAATAAATTAATTATTAAAATCATTCATACTTACATTTTTTTAAACATTTAAACAATCATTTATTGAATGCAGTAGTTATTTTAATGATGAAGGTGACTCGAATTACAGCGCTAGCTCCACCGCTTTTTTTAAAGGTTATGTCTTTTTCCGCGAACAAACTAGACCTCATTTCGTCACTAATTAATCCCGAAAACAAATTGATCTCGTAAATTTTCCTCCAAACTTGAACCAAAAGGCATGTTTACGCCAAATGTTTCAGGTTTTGTAGTTTATTTTTGTTTATTTATTATTTACCAATCTTTTATCTGACTGACTGACTGAGCGTGGTGACTCCAAGTGATCTGGTACTATTTACACTGAACTGTTAATGATTTATCTTCAATATTCACAGGAGCACACAAATCACACATAAGATTGTATGTAGTCTCTCCTACATCAGTAATCAGAGTCGCCACTTTAAGTTCACTTTTAATGTCATTGAGTTATATAAACTGCTTCACACTCACATACGAAACCCATTGTTTCGAGTACATATCAAAAGGTAAAATTTTTCCATAATTTGCTTAACTTGACGCACGCGTAATTATTATTATCTACATTAATCCCGACTCATCGCTGAATGGACGTCAGTGAAAGATTGCGATCAGCTGCTAACTGATTTATTATCTATAAAAGTTTACACATACAATAACTATAAAGCACCCCACTGAAACTGATCCTACTCGGGCTATGTCCACAAGTCAACCTAAATCCAAATCTGATTCAAACAACAAAGTAAATGAAAAACCGTATTGATGTACATGCGGATCTCAGGAGAGTAAGAGATCCTTCTTACTAGTGTTTTTTTTTTTACTTAGTGTGGGTGAATTTGCATCTTTCCATACTGGGAGTAAGCCTATATTTCGTAGTAGCGTGAAAAGCTCTTTGAAAACTGGCGCCGTTTGTGACTCCAAACGGAATGCGTGTAAACTGGTACAGATTTCCTTAATATTGGTACTTGATGATATGCGCTCTTTAGATCTGTGGCGCTAAAGAAAGTGTTTTTGGCCATCTTAGGGACTAACTCCTCGATATTCGGTGGGGGGTAAGCATTTAACATAGTGTAACGATTATTAAAGACTGAGAACAGTCAATCACCAAACGTTTTCTATAGGTTACTCTTCGTAACAAGTACTTGTGCTCTCCAAGGCGATCTAGTTTCTCTATTTTATCTTTTATAAATAGTTTGTCCTCTTCACGATGCTTACGTGACTTTACAGCAACAGATTTGCAGTTCAACGAAGATCCGGTCGTCGGCGCCCAACCCCAGGTTACTTGAAGGACTACGAGGTTCAACATTAAAGTGTGTGTGAATAATGTATATGCGGATCTCTTTAGTAAGAAATCCTTCTTACTAGTGTTGTTTTTTTACTATAGTGTCCATGTTTGTGTATGTCAGTAACGATAATATCTAGTTGTAATTATGTATTGTGAATTTAAAGCAAATATTAATAATAATAATAATAATTTTATTTTTAATAATAATAAAATTAAAGCCTAATTTATATCTTAAAATTAAAGCCTAATTTATATCTAATAGGCTTTGACGTATTATTTCACGTATCCACCTCAGGAATTATCTCCAGAAATTATTCGACGTTATCCAAAATCAGGTCCAAGGAAGGTGGGCTCATCTATGCAAAGAAAGAGAAAATCGTCTGTTTTAAGTGACACTCAAAAACCCATTGTATAAGGAACGAAATTATAACACTATTAAGTCAAGAGCTCTTAGCAGCCCTCTTCTGCAGTCGTATCTAATAATAGTGTGATTTAATACACGATACCTTGTACCTACACTGTACAGGAATGTTTTAGATTATCCTATTTATTATACATAGCTTGTACCTACAAGACTGACACGGTCTGAAGAACGTACCAAGAATACAATATATGTAGTGTAAAATGTCGTACAGACAGAATAAACACGAATAATTGGTTTTACTTATTTATTTCTTAGCTATCAATATTCATTACATGTATATTCTCTATTTTTATATTATTGTATGTAAAACCGGAAGGCTGACAAGCAGAAGACGCCACTAAAGTTTTTTTAAAACAGATCGGCAGAAATAAACAAAGGAGTTTGAATTATTAATTATATAATAATAAAATATTAAGCTATTAACAACAAGAACTATTGGCATCATCGTATTTATAAGTTTAGCTTGTATATGTTGGACCGGAAGTTGATAACATTCGGCCATCCTGCATTTGCCGTGTCCCACGGCGGTCGGCGTTATTTCCAGAACCTGGTCTGTCGCCGATGTACTGTGGCTGGAACAAAAACATATGGGCAGTACATTTCATTCAATTAAATTTTTAAGGTATATGGTAAGTATTTCTCTCTATGTGTAAAATTTGATCTTTTGTAGTGTATTTGTATAGGTAGCTTTTTTTATTATTATGTATTTATTATTTACTTCTGCATCACACAGCTTATTATTTACTTCTACATCACACAGCTTATTATTTACTTCTACATCACACAGCTTATTATTGACTTCTACATCACACAGCTTATTATTGACTTCTACATCACACAGCTTATTATTTACTTCTACATCACACAGCTTATTATTGACTTCTACATCACACAGCTTATTATTGACTTCTACATCACACAGCTTATTATTGACTTCTACATCACACAGCTTATTATTGACTTCTACATCACACAGCTTATTATTTACTTCTACATCACACAGCTTATTATTTACTCCTACACCACAGAGCTTTTTAAATAATCATTAATCTTAGAGTGCATATTTTATGTTTAATTTTGATTTGTACATAATTTATTTTCTATTGTACTAAATGTAAAAAAAAAAAAAAAATAATATTCTGAAAGTGTTTTATTTAAATTAAAAGGTTCTTATCAATACATGACAAAATAAAGGATTTTTTGGGAATTAATTATTACAATTCAATATATTATTACATTTGTAGTTACTTAATTTATTAGCTCTCTAATAAATCTATTAGGTCATCTCTATCTACTTCATGATCACTACCACTACTTTCGTCAGAAATACATGAATTATAAGGTCGAAGGACTTCACCACGCACAACAGCTGTAAATTTTCTGTAACCTTTCATGCCCTTGATACTACTTATAGTGTAACGGTCTAATGAGTGATCAATTGTACATACTTTATATGGACCTGAATATAATCCGTTTAATTTCCTAGTAATATTCGCACTTTCCCTAGTGATCCCTCCCTTCCATAAAACAAGTTGACCTACACTGTACTTAATACATTTTTTATGCGATCGATCAAACCTTTCTTTCATGAGTGTCATATTTTTATCAATGCGCAATTTAGCCGTACCTCGGCGTGCCTCTAGTGCCTCTCTTTGACTTTCAAAATCATTAGGATCCTCAGTTGGATAAGCTGGTAACCGCGAATTGTTGTGACCGAATAATAGCTTAAAGGGGGGAAAACCAGTTACTGCATGAGGAGTATTATTAATACCCCACACTATATTACCTAAATGTTCGTCCCAAGTGCACTCACTACCCGACATAGTATTTAACCCGTTAATTAGGGTCCTATTTACACGTTCTACTTGGCCATTTGACCTAGGGCTTGCAATGGCATTTGTAATATGTTTAAACTGCATTTCTAGTGCAAATTCTTTAAAATATCTACTAGTAAACGCTTTTCCTCTATCCGTTATTATTCTATTGGGATTGCCAAATTGATTAAAAATATCTTTCAGATATTTTATGGTTTCAATAGAACTACATCTTTTTAAAGCCTTCGAAAACACAAACTTTGTAAATGAGTCTATAACAACAAGTATATAGCAATTTCCTTTACGAGTTTTAACAAAAGGTCCTAAATGATCAACGTGTAACGTGTGCATGGGGACGGCAGCTTTCGGAATAGGGTGTAACTCTCCATGTAATTTACCGTGTGCACCTTTTCCATAAGCACATTGAAGACATGATTTAACGTATTTTCGAATAAATCTTGTCATGCCCTCAAACCAAAATTGAGCTTTAATAGTTTTTTCGCACTTATCGAAGCCTACGTGCCCTATCTCGTCATGAAACTTTTGTAATAAGCTCCATTTTGCCAATTTTGGAATTACAAAACGATGACCATTAAGCGTAATCCTATAGAGGAGACCGTCCTTTATTATATAATTGGAAGTAATGTTCGTATTATCTGTTCCATTTTGTAATTGGGTCAAAATTGATTGAATTTTGTCGTCCTGTAATTGCAATGTTATTAACCAATCGGAGTTATCAATTAATAGAACAGTATTTTCCACTGGATTCCTACTCAAAGCATCTACATGTTTCATACGATCACCCGATCGATATTCTATTTGGATATCAAAATCTTGAATCGAAAGCCACCAGCGAGCTATACGGGGAACTAAGTCTTTTTTTACTAAAGTAGTACGTAAGGCTGCACAGTCTGTTACTATTTTCACGGGGATACCTACAAGATAAATTCGGAATCTTTTAAGGGATTCAACAACAGCTAATGTTTCCAGCTCGTAGCTGTGATAATATTGTTCTTCCTTGGTTGTAACCCTACTAAAATACGCAATTGGTTTTAAACTACTGTTAGTCTGGTATTGTAAAAGCATACCTCCTAACCCTAACTTACTAGCGTCAGTATGAAGCTCTGTACGCGCATTTCTATCATAGATACCTAGGACCGGTCTGTCAACAAGTCGTTCTTTTAGCGTTTGAAAAGCAGTTTCTTCTGCCGCGCCCCAAGTCCAATCTACATCTTTTTTTGTTAACTGGGTTAGGGGTCTAGCTATTTCGGCAAATCCACGAATAAATTTTCTAAAATATGAAGTTAGTCCAATAAACTGACGGATTTGATGAACATTACGGGGTTTTTTATATTCAGCTACACAACGAATTTTTGCTTGGCCTGGGCGAATAGTACCTGCAGTGATCTCATGCCCCAGGTAGTTAACACTATTCTTTAAAAATGTACATTTATTCAGATTTAGTTTTAAATTGGCATCTGATAAAAGTTGTAATACATCGCCTAATAATCTAATTCCATCGTGAACAGAGGTCGAAGGAAGCATTATGTCATCGAGATAAGTAGCTACGTTCTCACCTAATTTTCCTAAGACTAATTTAATTATACGAGAAAAAACTGCTGGTGCATTAGCCAAACCGAATGGCATCTTCAAAAATTCGTACTGTCCGGACGGTGTTACGAATGCAGTCTTATGAATGGATTCTTTAGATATTTTGACTTGATAATAGCCTTGCGCAAGATCTAGGGTAGTAAATAAAGATTTTCCAGATAAGCGAGATATTTGGTCATCAATATGGGGTAATGGATATCGATCTTTTATAGTACGTGCATTAAGTGCTCTGTAATCTATACATAATCTATGTTCACCGTTTTTTTTCTTTACAAGCACTACCGGGCTTGCATAGTCAGACATAGAATCCCTCACAATACCTGCATCAATAAGATCATGAACTTTACTATTAACAATTTCATTTTCGTTATAAGATAATCGATAAGGTTTACAGTAAACAGGCTGCTCAGTTGTTGTCTGAATATGCATTTCTAGTACGTCGGTACACCCTAAATCTTTTGTATTTTCAGCAAACAAATATTTATATTTATTTAATAACTCTAGCAAACGATTATTATCATTAGTATCTAAATCACCTACATCTAAATCGGCTAATTGCAATTTCTTGTAAGAAGATTGGTTAATTATCATCACGTTATTTAATCTACTATTTTTATCACAAGATACTATTTCGGAACGGGCTATAAGTCTATTCGGTTTCCACTCTATAATATCATCTCCAAAATTAATTATTTTTAAAAAGCAATCCTTTGACCTTATAAGACCCTTGACAATAAGATACGACATATTTCCTAACTCAAAGTACACAGGATTAACAAGAAATGAATGGTCATTGTCACAGTCAACATATTCTTGTATATACGTGCAGCTATGCTGTGGTATTTTGCAATCATATTTTAAATAGACTGGGAACTTTGAAATGTAATCTAATTTCTCCAAACTCATTTTACATAGGTCATTATTATATTCAAAGTTTACAGAATTCTCAGAAATAATTAAGCTTATATTTTTTTGATTTATCATTGTCTGACCAATTATTAAGTCTATATCTGCCATATTATTGTTTGTAAGCTCAACATAACCACTTAAAGTTATATTATCTACTTTTACGTCTATGTAAGCTCTACCCAAGGAGTTTGAATGCGCACCACCAAAACCTTCCATGGTAACGGATGAAGGCACAATTTTTAATTTCAGAAATTCAGCTTGAGATATTGTAAGGATATTTAATTTACTGCCTGTATCTATATATGCATTGAGCTTGTGTTGGTTCACTTCTACAATTTTTTTGTATAGATCCTTGTTAATATTATATGTTGTATATAAAATACCACATACCTTTGTAGGTTGTTGACGAGAGGAACTGGCTGCATACCAGCAACTAGCTGCAGTGTGACCGGGACGATGACACACCTCACAACGCGGAACTCTGCAGTCCTTTGCCTCGTGTCCTACTTTTCTGCAGGCGTAGCATTTTTTGGGCAGAAGCTCATTTTCCTTTAAATAACTGCTCCCTTTTTTCCATGTTGCAGTCGCACGCTTAGAGCTGCTGGCTTGTTCTTGCTTATAGTCCTCAAACGATGACAGGTAACCGTAATACAGTTGTTGTGGAGTATCGCATTTGTACGCTTTTGCATTCGCTCTTAGTTCCATCGGTAGACCTTTGATTATGCATGAAATTGCAGACTCACCCGCAATTTTACATTTTTTGAGCAGGGATATTTTCTCATGAAAATATTTAGTCATTGTTTCCGAGTCAGATTTTTTTCTTGCCAGCATAGCTTCTAGGAGGTCCACAAAATCCGTAGAACGTGGAAATGCAATCTCCAGAGCATCCTTCCATTCGCTCCATGTTAGATTGTAGTCGTCCAAATTGTCATACCAATCTCTAGCAGATCCTCGGAGACGAATCTGCATAATGAACTGTCGATCTTTGCTATCCCAACCATATACATCTCCCAACTGATCGATCTTATGAAGCCATCCCTTCGCGTTGCACGATTTTTCATCCGGCTGGAATTTAAGGATAACCTCGGCGTCTGTTGGAGATACGTGGTGATATTTACGTCGATGTTTTCTTCGATTATTTTCTTCATGGTCAGACGAAGAAAAAAAAACCGAATTTTCTTCATCACTCGACGAAACTGATTCATTGTGCTTTCTTTTCTGTACACCAATACCGTTAATATATGGGCCGGACATAATCCCACTTCTGACTGTAAAATGTCGTACAGACAGAATAAACACGAATAATTGGTTTTACTTATTTATTTCTTAGCTATCAATATTCATTACATGTATATTCTCTATTTTTATATTATTGTATGTAAAACCGGAAGGCTGACAAGCAGAAGACGCCACTAAAGTTTTTTTAAAACAGATCGGCAGAAATAAACAAAGGAGTTTGAATTATTAATTATATAATAATAAAATATTAAGCTATTAACAACAAGAACTATTGGCATCATCGTATTTATAAGTTTAGCTTGTATATGTTGGACCGGAAGTTGATAACAGTAGATTTCAATTCAATTATTATAAAACTATTTAATTATTGCAAATACCAACTATTTAGTACACTTGTAATATCATTTTATTATTAATATTTAATGTTATCATACAACTAAGCCGTGACCGTGAACTGGTTGTTGATATTGAACATTGAAACTGTGACAATCATATTTTCTAATAGAAAATGTTTCGAAGGTTTTGGTACATCCTAATTTGTATTAATTTAGTCAAACTAACTCTACAGACTCAAATTTAATGCAATATATTCAATAGTTGCGACGCATACAATAATTAAGGCTAGCACCACGTATTATGAAATAAAACAAAGTTTGTATACTTTAGTTCCTTATGAATAACACATGGCAAGTCTTCTCTTCTTAAGCAGTGACATCATAACAGACTTGAACAGCTAACTAAATGTATGATTTAAGGAACACCTTGCTTCCTTTTCATAGCATATCAATTAACTTTTTAATTTACTCATGTAATCAAGTACCATGTAACCAAGTGATACATTATATTAAAAATGGTTAATTTCATAAGAAATAAGAAGTTGTCTGATTAGATATTTTCCGATAAATGAGGAACTAAAGATACTTGATGGAACTAAATGATTATTGTAATACTTTTGTGAAAAAATCACTGCCGCGACCGCTATTTTTTAAAATATTTTCTATAAGTTATCTAGTTCTAACAAGATCGATGTTTTTTTGTAAGTAATATATAAACCTTAGTTATGTTATCTGTAAGATCCGAAATAGTATCTTACTTTCTTGTTTGTCAAATATCATTTAGCTATCGATTTAATTTATTAACATCTTTTTAATTTTTAAATTTCAATGCGAAATCACGTTTGATGCAACACGATTAAAGCAAAGTCGTTGCCACTTAACTCTAATGATTAAAAAATATACTGATTGCTTTTGAATTTAGTGCTGATGCTGATTTATTTTTATAAAACTTATGATCTTTACTAATACTTAAAAGTTGATAAATTTTGCTTTTTTAAAAACGCTAATTACCTGACGGATTATTTCTTTCTTTTGCACGTCATAGCTCAATTCTAATGAATGGTTATATTGTCACATAACACGACGATTGTTCTAAACAGTGCCTTCTAAGAAAATATAGCAAATATGAAGGTAGTATAATGCTTTTAGTGAGTTTTAAACGTGTCCTAACGGTCTTCTGTAGTCCACGCAGCGTAGATCATAGATTGTTAACACTTTACGATATTCATCTAATTATACAATCCATTGGTCATTACTGGATTACACTTTTCTTATTTTTTATAGATTATATTATGTTAATCAAAAATAATAAAACAACATTAGGCATTAAAATAATATTATTATGAAACAATGTCGGCCAACTATATTAGTATATATTAAACATATTCAAATGACTCCTTGTTGAGTTGCTTCGACGTCAGTTGACGTCCGACCCACTCGTATGCGTTGGGAACGTTAACATATACGCCGGGTATGCGGTCCACGCCGCAACCTATCCCGTACGCCGTCATCCCCACCAACGCGAACCGTTGAGATTCACCCTGTAGTAAATAGGATCATGAATATGATACGATTGCTAGTTTCAATACATATAATATATTTAGTAGTAATTTACTTCATTTTAAAAGGCCTAAGACACATTCGAACAAGTAATTCCGTAAATCTCATGGTGCGTTCAGTGATGTAACAGAATGATAGAAGTATATTTAACTATATATCTTAGTAAGTTGTTTAGTTTCTGCTTATTTATTAAAGTTAAAAATGTGTTGGTATAGGACCAAATCATTTTATGAAAAAGTTGTTAATGCTAACTAAATCTTTTTTAAACAAAAGTAGTCCTTTTGGTATATTACAGGACCATAGCCCCCTACTCACAGGCACGGGACACACTAGAGGACTTCCTCCATCTCCCACGCACGTATCAACTCCTTTTTCCCCACCTGCACATGTCAATGACTTATCCAGTCTATAGGTAGACCCAAGTATTGTGCCCTGATACCGTTGCTCGCACACTGTTGCCTCGACAAGCGGCAATTCTAGCTGTTGACAATTTATATGACAAGAATTAAAATAATAATAACCAAAATATGGTTCTCTTTTCTTAAAAATATTAATTACATGCAGAAAATTTAACAAAAAGTATTCGTAATTTACATAAACAATACATGGCTTACCTTTTTTAATATTATAGCATAAGCGTCGTTATTGAGAAAGTCTGTTCCCCAGCCCATGCCGAAGCAACGTGTTCCTGGCGGCGGTAGTTGTGGCGCGAGACATACAACTCCGATGTGAGGTGCATCGATCAGGTTTACTGGTGACTTAAGCATTAGAAGGGCCACGTCGTTGAGGGTGTGTGCTGTGAGGGATTTTAGTCACATTTGTATATCCTCTTATATTCAGAATATCGAAAGGGTCACTTGTGGGACCGCTACTTTAAAATGTATTCATAAATGACAGCAATAATATTGAAAGAAGAGCTAGGCATAATATGCGATTTAGAGACGAATCGCGGTTTTTTTATGTTTGTAGTTATGCTTTTTGTGATACTATTTTTAACAAATGTGCAATCAGAATGACTCACATATCACAGTGTACTACATTGTGCTCTCAATAATATTATATGAATATAGCTTATAACAAAAATAATGTGAAACTTAGTACAGAGTTGTAATAATTACAACAAACTAAATGTTTCTAACATTGATGAAATGTAACCATACATACGTATTTCATAATTTTCATGTATGATGATCTCGGTGACGTCTATTTCCTGGTAAGGATATACTTCCTTCTTGTTGCGCGTATCCCATTCGCCGATTCGTACTTTTATCTATGGAAAACGTAATATTTTTAATGAATCACAAAAACTACATAGTATTTTAGTATATGTATTATCTTTATTTATTCAAGAATTCGTCGTTTTATAACCAATAACATTTTACTAAAAGTGTTTTTAATACAATTCTAAAAAGGGTTTATTTAATGTTTACCTGAGATGGTTTCAAAACTCTAACTTTATGCGCTGCTGTGATGACCACAGAGGGGTGTATGAGGGCGCCTCCACCTGCGTAGCTTTGGTTCCAATCGTTGTTTCCATTTTTTCTGAAAAAATATAATTACTCTTACAAATATTATTTTGCTATTTTTTTCAAGTTATCTCTATTGCCGCAAACCGTCCTCTTTTATTACAGACCATTTAAGGTTGTAGTTGAGAGAAGAACCGTTCTCTCAACCGTTTTTTCCCCAATTTACTTTACAAAATTTTGCGTGTTCATGAAACACTTACTTTTTTCTCTTATAATATAAATATAAACACTCTACCGATTTAATCCTGACTTACTGCTCTTTCAATAGATAGGCGTAAACTGCTTTTGTTGTAGATTCTCTTGATTACTGTTTATGTCTAATCTAACCTAACTAATAAGCCTACTTTATTTGGCCTATAAAATGAATGATTGTTTTTAATCTACTAACTTCAATCCGATTCTAAATATTACGACTTACTTAATCAAAGCGACCATCCAGGGGAATTCACCGTATTCAGCGAGCGCATTAGCGGAAGTTTTGTCTCTAAATATATTAGCCCCAGGATTGCTCCATCCGCATCCGATGTCTACGTTCGGGTTTATTGGCTTGACGTTCGTAGTCTTGACGTTACTCTCCAAGCAGCAGGTCTCTAAGACATGGCACGAAGTTCTTTCTCTTAAAATAGAATTGACGATAACGATATAATTTGTAACATATATCATTAATGTAAACAATTTAGAAAAGGATCCAGCTTTTAAATAACTGTATATTTTTTACCTTAGTACATATAAAGTTGTCGGATCAACATTTTTCACTGCATTTGAACACAACGACTTTTTGACGCAAATGCCGGGTTCTCCTTTGTCCGTTGTACAATCTTTTCTAACTTTAAAGAGTAAAAGGAATGTAAATAAAAAAGTAGTAAAAATCTGTTTTAAAACAAGTACTGTACTTTACAGCACCAATAAGAATAAAGGCACGAACGCGTAAAATTCCTTAATTTATATAAGAGGGGGATAGTAGGTACAAAAATAAGTAATCCTCCATTTTTTTGTGGCTGCCATTTTGGCTTAACAAAGAAACTGATCATGAATTGAATAAATTCGACTATCTTGGGAGGTAAAGGTATGTTGAAAATTTCATCTCAAAAATATGATGAAAATTTATTTTAAAGATTTGATGAAAACCAATAAACATTGAACTTAAATAAAAGCTTGTAAAAACTAAATACCAAATTTGACTACTAATGGTATGTGTATTTTTGGATTATTTTATCCAACCTTTACTCGAAAAGGAAAATAAACTTAATTAACACGCACAGATGGACGTTACTGAAAAAGCAGTTAGGTTGCATGGTGATAGCGGTTTTTACCTTTTGGGCTGGCCATATTGGTAGGACTTTGAGTTGGAAGTGGCTTATTCGATTCACCGCCGATTTGAAAACAGCAAGTCTCAGAGGTAGAACATGACTTATCGCCATCTCTGAAAATCATAATTAAATCATATTAATAATTCATTTCATCGTATTGGTAATTCTGAAACAAAATATCTACATTTTCATTGCACAAATCAAATTATGAAATGTAATAGCTGTGTAGATGCCAACATGTGTATGGAAAGGGGGTTTCTTGGATGTTAGCAAACACTATATATAATATGAATACAACGTACAAGGAGAATTTACTTTTGACTCTTGACCAAAACTTTGCCTTATGTTTTGTTATATGCTAGACATATTTCATTTAGAGTATGACGTTTAATAAGTGCAATGCGTGCCTATTTGAATTAAGAATTTGAGTTTGGCCGCAAATTGTTGTAATAAATGCGTATCATATTAAAATAACCGAATAACATTATTTTTTAAAAATTTGTAGTTGTTTCTGCTGCATTTCATATGATGAGTGAATAAAAAGGAAATGAAATATATTTATTAGAATAAAGAGATTCGTTAATAATAATAGCTGACATCACAATGAGGTTTAAAAAAAAATCTGTAGGGATCCTTCTGAACAGTTTGCAAACTTACATATATTATACGGGTTTTGTCTTTTATAAATCCAAACAAAATTACCTTAATATATACTGAGTAGTGGGGTCCACGGGAGGGACAGTGTCCAAACACAATTACCTTAATATATACAGAGTAGTGGGGTCCACGGGAGGGACAGTGTCCAAACACAATTACCTTAATATATACAGAGTAGTGGGGTCCACGGGAGGGACAGTGTCCAAACACAATTACCTTAATATATACTGAGTAGTGGGGTCCACGGGAGGGACAGTGTCCAAACACAATTACCTTAATATATACAGAGTAGTGGGGTCCACGGGAGGGACAGTGTCCAAACACAATTACCTTAATATATACTGAGTAGTGGGGTCCACGGGAGGGACAGTGTCCAAACACAATTACCTTAATATATACAGAGTAGTGGGGTCCACGGGAGGGACAGTGTCCAAACACAATTACCTTAATATATACTGAGTAGTGGGGTCCACGGGAGGGACAGTGTCCAAACACAATTACCTTAATATATACTGAGTAGTGGGGTCCACGGGAGGGACAGTGTCCAAACACAATTACCTTAATATATACTGAGTAGTGGGGTCCACGGGAGGGACAGTGTCCAAACACAATTACCTTAATATATACTGAGTAGTGGGGTCCACGGGAGGGACAGTGTCCAAACACAATTACCTTAATATATACAGAGTAGTGGGGTCCACGGGAGGGACAGTGTCCAAACACAATTACCTTAATATATACTGAGTAGTGGGGTCCACGGGAGGGACAGTGTCCAAACACAATTACCTTAATATATACTGAGTAGTGGGGTCCACGGGAGGGACAGTGTCCAAACACAATTACCTTAATATATACTGAGTAGTGGGGTCCACGGGAGGGACAGTGTCCAAACACAATTACCTTAATATATACTGAGTAGTGGGGTCCACGGGAGGGACAGTGTCCAAACACAATTACCTTAATATATACTGAGTAGTGGGTTCCACGGGAGGGACAGTGTCCAAACACAATTACCTTAATATATACAGAGTAGTGGGGTCCACGGGAGGGACAGTGTCCAAACACAATTACCTTAATATATACTGAGTAGTGGGGTCCACGGGAGGGACAGTGTCCAAACACAATTACCTTAATATATACTGAGTAGTGGGTTCCACGGGAGGGACAGTGTCCAAACACAATTACCTTAATATATACTGAGTAGTGGGGTCCACGGGAGGGACAGTGTCCAAACACAATTCCTTGTTGACGCAAAATCCATTTTGATTATTTGATGAAGTACACACTTTTTTACCTGAAAATCGAACAAAGAATATATTGACGTTCTGACGATTGTGTACTAACATTTGTTTCTAAATTTTTGTCATAAAACGTTTGTTATAAATAAGAAGAAACAAACTATTCCCAGTAATATTCTGAATTGATTTAAAAAGAAACATACTATGTATTTAGTTTCTCTTGTTTAAATTAAAGTCAAATAATCATTTATTCAATCAAGCGCGTTTGCTCATTTGACATTTATAGTATCAGCTGTCCTACGCGCCCTGCACTGAGAAGATTCAAAAAATGCTTGGCTGAGTTCAAGCAAGCATCTGAAATATCAATATTGTCACCTTGTGATGGTGTTTCAGTGGCGAACCTCTCATTAATATCAGTTTCTTTATCAACAGGTGCTCCATCATAGACCTTGTTCAGCCAGTCATTGGCCTTATTCAGGTCTTCATCATCATAAGTGTGCACAGATTCGTAAAGGAGTATTAATCCTATAATTAATGATAGAAGCCTGTAAAAAGAAAAAAGCAGCTGGTGAAGATCATTTATGGAACTAAAAATCAATCTACAATCCGTGATTGAAATCGTAAATAGCGTCCTTTAAATTCAATATACGTCAATTTTTGCACAGAGAACTCAGAAAAATAATTAGATTTTATTTTTTTGCCAAAATTGGATGGAAGAATTTGAGAGGAAATTGGAGATTTTTGCATGCTTATAGTAATTTTATAAAGGAGCTTTTATACCACTTTACGTTCGATTAATTAAGATATAAGCATCATTGAAATAACCTCCTTCTTTGAATTTACATTTATAATAAATCTTAGACTGTATTCGAAAATAAATGCACTGCTGAATATTAAAATGTAGCTCCGACACTCAGCTTAAATATTTGTATTAAGATATTATACCATGCCTTATAAATTAAATATAGATATAAATTCTAGCCAATATAACAAATTAAGCAGGTAATATTAAAACAAAATATTGATTTTTATACAAAGGTCTCACCTCATCACGAGAAACGAGTTACTCCCACCGAAAACAAAAAACTACTGACCAGCTCTGGCAAAACAAGTTGTTTGGTAGCGGATAAAAAACATCCACGGTTGAGGAAAATATAGCGTATATATATTTAGAATAAATTAAATCATTCTTGTCTGTTGTCTCTATCACAAAAGTAATAATTAATACATTAAAAAATAAAATTCGTATATTCCAACATTTAAGTCAACGAATTCTTTTGATGCAGTGACGCTTTGATGAGATCATACGATTCCTGACTTTGATAATATATTTATATGTTTGAAGGAAGTCGCATTCAGAAAACATAGAGTGTAGGTCGATATTTACTTCACATCACTAAATATAGCGCTATTTCACAGGTCAAGAGATAGTATAGGTGAATGGCATAGATTGTACAATTATACGTATAAATAGAGGAATGGAAAAAATGTCTTATATAAAAAAATTAATTAAAACACTCCATTTAATATTTTTTTATAGAGTAGTGGAATAATGGTTATTTGTATTTACGAGTTCTGATTTTCATGTTGTGTCCAAATTCAAACGTTATTCGTAAATTTAGATAGTAATAAATAAACTATTGTCTTCATTAGTAAATTACACCTGTTTGGATCCGATATGGACCTTGAAATAAAACTTAAACTTTGACTTTACTTGATATTAGCACAAAATGAATATTTTATTTTATTAAAATTATGTCTATACGTTACTCCATTACTCCATAGATCACGGTGTATAATTATTTGAAAGGAAAATAAAAATACAATTAGAGTTAAATTAAGACATTAATATGCATGTAACAAATTAGAAAAAATCGTAATAATAAGAATATTTTTAATAACTTGGTAGCGGGGATATTGAGCTTAAAGGTTATCAAAAGTAATACCCACTAATAATTTTATCAGTGGTTCGGTCAATAAAATCTATATTATGAACCAAACCAATATTAAAACCAATATTCTGACCAAGTCTTACAGTTATAGGAGCTATAGATATAAATAAATAAATTTATAAAATGTTTAATACCCCCTTGTGGGCGGAATTTAGTAAAATGCGTTCTTGGTAATTTTTAACATACCAAAAGGAATATTTTGGCAAAGTTTTAATACCTATAAGAGATAAAGTAAGAAACCACCTCTTGAGGGTAGAATGGGCCCTCCTGACACCTCTATTTGACGTCACTTGTGTGGTCACTGGTAATGATTCAAAGTGAAAAAGATTTAAATAAATTAATTAATGAAAGAATATCGTAAAATTCAAGTCTCTAGGCCTTGTAGGTCCAGTGATATCGCGATGAGTTCGCACATGGGAAACTCCTATTGATAGGTTGATAAGCGGTTGAAAACCCGTTAATAGTTCAATTTATTTGATACATACATTTATTGTTATAAATATATTGTTCTACAAAATATAAGTCGATTTAGAAGACAAATATTGGTGCTCAAGTTAACTTGAATACTAAAACTGTACCCTTTGTGTTTCAGTAACATTTAGTAACTATCCTCAAAGGAACATAATTAAATAAATCTATCAGTAGAGAGAAAATGTTACAATTTTGTTAATTGTCTTCCATCATAAAAATAAGGTAAAATTGCACAAAACGTTAACAGCATTAAGAGTATTCTTTTGTCGTATATCCTATAAGGTCACTATTACTATGTGAATTTACGTCATACTTGGCCAGTCAACTTGTATGTTTGGAAACCCCACTCGAGATATAACTCAGAGTACATAAATACCACCATAATAAGTAAGAATTAATAATTTAAGAAGTATGTATAAAATGAATCACTAAGTTTCTATTCCTAAAATAATATTTTAAATGAACCAAGCGTCTTAAAAACCATCATTTCTTATGTAATAAAAACAGGCAATAATTTACAAAAACTAGATAAATAATAATAGATTTACTTTTATTAAGTAAAAAACATACTCGTTGCTATATATTACAAGTTATAAACACTTATATTTATATTTACCCGGCTGTATTCACGCAGAAATTAAATCAGAATGTGCCCGACTAGTTTCGAGCCCATTCGGGGTCCTTAATCATGAGCTTTAAGCGTGGCGGACTCGCGGCGCGTGAATACAGCCGGGTAAATATAATAGTCATGGTTCACGAAAGTTTAAATATAAAAATTTATAAACACATTTATATAAAATATTTTTTAACTTAATGTACAGCTTCACGTGTACGTAGCTAAGTGTCATTTATAATAAAAACTGTTTAAGTTTTAATATACATTTGAATTTTAGTTTTTGTGGTTTCTATATAATTAATATTACATAATAATAGGTAATAATTAATATTACAAAATTAAACTAAATTATAGGGAGATAATATTTGGGAACTTTTAAAAACAAATAATAATGAAAACAATATTTAATAAAACTGTTATGAATAAATGAAAAAAAATAATAATGTCATCCCCCTCTCCCCCCCCTCCTTTCTCTTTCTCTTAGATATCTGAGTGGAAAAGCCGTTTTTATCTGCTAGAGGATAAACTAAATACAATTTAGAACTTTATGTGCTCTAAGTTTGTGAATTCAAAACATAATTTCACTTATTTACTTTTATTTCCATGTTGCCAAATTTATAATAAAACCTTTTTAATTTTTAATTTGAAAATATAACTTTCTTGTGAGTGCAAATGTTTTTTTTTGCATTTAGTGATTTCCTTGCTGAGGAGAGATGGAAAATTGCATGTTGTGCTCGAGTGCAAAGATATTGTACCTCGTGCTCTTTTGATTTGACTCAGGTTTCAAATTTTTGAATCACTTTATGCATTATTGAGCACGCAGTTAAAAAAGCAACTTTGAACGTATATAACAAATAACTATACGGGTCAATATTTTAGATGTCTAAAACATTTCACGATTAGCCAGCCTCTTACAATATCGAGTATTTTTTGGTTTTACTAATGATTACAGAAATATTAAGTCTTATTACTTATGATTTACTATTTTCACATAGTCTGTTTCGGACTCGTATTACCCATAATTTTGTTTTATTTTAGTACTCATAGTACTTATTAAAATGAATGGTCAGTTTGTATCAACAATTTTATTAAAACTAAATTATACTGAATAAGTAAATAAGTCAGACGTATAGCCCTCATTTTCAATGGTCATGTCGAGCCAGAACTTTAAGTGTGGTACATTGGCATACACGCCGGGGTAGTGCTTGTTGCATTCGATGCCGTAAACGACCATCCCAAAAACCACAAACCGAGTGCTCTTTCCCAGCGTCTGCAAGAAGGGTGAATGATGAATTGGAAGTGTCGTCATTATATGCACTGCGTGTATATCGTACCTGCACAGGGCACACGAGCGAGGAGCCTCCATCTCTTTGACACGTGTCCACGCCAACTTCGCCGCCCGCGCATGTCAGTGAATCGTGTAGCTCGAAGAACGGCCCTAGGCGTGACTTGCGTAGGCGTGATTGGCAGCTGGAAGCGCTCACCAGTGGAAGTCGCACCTGATTTAGTGAGTGCATTAGTAAATTAAAAGTGTATTACAGAATATAAACTTTGTTTTTTTTAATCCTATGCTTACTTTTTTCAAAATCACAGCATATTTATCCTTCTGGTTGAACTGCTTACCCCAGCCCATGCTGAAGCACTTGGTGCCAGGAGGCGGCAAGGCAGTACCGACACAAGCCAGTCCAATGTTTGGCGACTGTGTTAGATCAAATGGACTTTTTAGAAACAGCAACCCAATGTCATTGTATAATGACTCTGAACAAGAAAAAATATTTCATAATGTTTTTTGTATAATTAACCGTTTTTCGATAGTCTTCGGATTGCTTAAAATGGCGTTAGGCTCAATCAGATCACATCAAACCTGATCATGGAATAAATAATACATCTTCTGAAAGTGCACATAGTTTTTTTCTGTGAATATTGATGACGGAAATTAGTTTGAGTAATGGCATATTTCATTGTACGTTTTACATTCCTACACTTTTTCGTCACTAAATTTTTTATTATGTCTGTAAAATATCAAACTTAAAACTTACGTCTAAAATATTCAGGGTGACTGATTATTTTTTCGACATCTCTCTCTTGGTGTACAAATAATTCGTAAGTGGTCTGCGTGTCCCATTCACCGGCGCGACATTTAATCTTAACAAAAATCTTTATTTTAATAAATTTATGAGTATTTCTCAATGTTGGCATGAACTTGAACATGGCGCTTAACAAACATCTAGACAAGCTGACAAGAATTTTTAAAATTATGGCGGTTGTTATTTCAGTTAAAATATATATATAAAGATAAATATTTACATCTTCAGCAGCAATGTTCTCAACTTTATGGGCTACCGTGAGCACGACACCTGGCTGAATGAGAGAGCCACCTCCTAGATAGTCTTTGTTGGACCACTCTGCTGATTCGGATTGCTTTCTTTGAAATAAAATGTAAACTAATTTTAGGATTTCCAATAATATTGATAGAAAAATTTGAAGCAATGTTTTTTCGGATAAGAATCTCTGTTGTCTTATAAACATACAAGTACATATAAAAAATACCAGAAATTCAGGAAAAAAATACCAATATGAGTTTTTCTTACTATACAATGTTTTTATCTTATTTCCATATATTGATGTAATATATATACATATATACAATTCGGTATAATAATATTATTCGGCTTGATCTTGTTCTGTTTTTAGTATTTAAATACCTACTATTTACCTCATTAAAGCTATCATCCACGGAAAGTCGCCATAGTTCGCGTAGGGGCTGTTGTCAGCGATTTCATTATTTGTTTCTTTTGGTTTGAAAATATTCAACGCAGGATTATTCCAACCACATTTATTAGTTTCCTCTGCGTAGTTATATACGAAAAAATAAACAGTTTAACAAAAAATAAACATAAAACAATAATTTTACTTTTTTTTTATGTATATGTAATTTTATTCATAAAAATCTTTTTTGATATAATTTCGAGGAACATTTTCTCATTATCCATATTTTATTAAGTTTTGCAGACATCAAAGCTAAATGGTCATTTTTTAAACACAAGTTACATACCACCAAATGACTCATTTCTTCGAACTTTCAAAGAATCTAGTTGAGTCTTCTCGTCGGCAGTTTTGTTTGAAGTATCATTTGCATTGATGATTATTTTACCCAAGATACAGCATACTTGAAGATAGTGCGGACAAGGGTCTAGTTCAGACCTGTTTTAAATATATTTCAGCTATAGGTTTTTAAGAAAAGTTAAGAAGTTATACAGATATGGATGTTATTGGATAAGTTTATTCCAGTCAGCACTTTGTTGTGTGACCCTTGGAATAACTTTTACACTTTAAATGACCTTAGTCTAAAATCTCAAAGAATCATAAGATACTTTTATCGTTTGATATAACTTAATGATGCCTTGCCTGAAGTCAATAATGGTACTCCCGTCCACTATAACAGTACTGTAGTCCGGATCACATTGGTAGTACTGAACACACCTTCCCGCTTTGTTGTCATTCGTCATACATTCTTCTTTATCTTCTAAATAATTTCGTTCTGAAATCATAAATAGATAATAAGGAAAAAAACTCATTTATCGTTAAAACGTGTAAACAACGTGTAAGGTGTCGTCTAGGGTCGAATAATAGATAGCAGTGGTCGTCTCACGGCCGATATTGGAACGCAGTAGTAAGTTGGAATGTTTACGTCAATTTGGACGAAAAATACGTTTCTATAATTAACACAAGAATAATTCAGATTCTATTCTATATAATCAATTAACAACCTAACCTTTGCGATTATTTGACAGCAGACTGTTATATATGTATATATATTTACTATACACGGTGTGAACGTAAATAAGGAGGCTTTTAATATTTTTGTATTACATATAATAATTACAAAATACAAAAAGAAAATTAACGATCTAAATCCCACATTAATTCGTGCTCGTGATTTGCCAAAAGATACATATTTTCCTCTTCACTTATCATTTATAGATAAGTAATAATATAAACAAATATCAGACCTTTTGAATTATTGTATCATGCAAGCTTTACGATAAGAATAAAACATACATTTAAAAGACGCTGTGTGGAAGCAAGTGTCATAAATAAAATATATGTATATATATTGATTAAAAAGATGCTGGGTGATATGTTTTTTTAATTTTATAATAAAAGTAAAGAATCATCAATCAAGAATCTTTAATATACGATATACAAATAATGAAGCTGATTAAAAACGAAATGAGTACATGTTGTAGATTTCTGTTAGGGCCTTAAATTTTTATGAAGGCCGCTAAAGTACCTTATATTTGGTAATGGTCAAAATAATATTAACGACGATTATTAATTACCCTGTATCAGTAAATACCATTAAGAAGTACAAGACAAATAATTATAACAAAAAAAAAACAGCTAAAAAATAACAACCAACAAACCAATTACAATCTTAAGCAAATTAGTAAACAGATTTTTTTTTTATATAATAAGAGCGCAAACGAGCGTGCGGGTCACAGGTGTAAAGTGATCACCGCCGCCCACGAACTCTTGCAACGTCCGAGGACTCACAAGAGCGTTGCCGGCATTGGAGGTGGGTATAAACGCCTTTTTTGAAGGTACCCATGTCGTATCGATCTGGAAACACCGCCAAAGGAAGTCCATTCCACATCTTTGTGTGACGTGGAAAAAATGTTCTTGAAAACCGCACAGTAGAGGATCGCCATGCATCCAGGTGGTAAGGATGATATTGCAAGCGATGTCGTGCTGTGCGGTGGTGAAATTCGGCGGCGGGCATCAGATCAAAAAGCTCTTCGGAGCACTCGCCGTTGTAAATGCGATAGAAAACGCACAAAAAAACCACGTCTCTACGCAAAGCCAAAGAGTCCAGCCGTTCACAGAGCAGTGGGTCCTCGACAATCCGAACGGCTCTCCGCTGTACGCGGTCAAAAGGTAGAAACTGATATTGGGGTGAACCGGACCAGAGATGAGAGCAGTATTCCATATGTGGTCGGACCTGCGCCTTATAGAGCGGAAGTCTTTGGCCAGGATTGAAATACTGCCTCGCTCCATTGATTACACCCAATTTCATCGAGACAAGTTTGGCCTTGCTCTCCAGATGACCACGAAACTGACAGTCGCTCGAAATGTCGAGGCCCACTATACTGATATTCGGCGAGGCGTTGAGGGGTGTGCTTTCGAAGAGCGGCGATACGACAATTGGGGTTTTCTTAGTGGTAAACGCGCAAACCTGTGTCTTTAGGGGATTAAACTAAACGAGGTTCAGTTCACCCCACTTTGAGACCGTCCCCAAGGATGTCTCTACCTTCTGTAGAGTTTCACAAGTTTCACAAGTTTCTTTCGGCACTCGTCGACGTTTTCCCGAGAGAGACCTGCACGGCAAGAATATACCGCATCCCCAGTGCTGTCATCCGCATAACAATGTAATTTGGAAATATCCGACATAACATTGATATGCAAGAGGAACAGGGTTGGGGATAGCACGCAGCCTTGGGGTACACCTGCGTTCACGGGCTTGGGGTCCGAGCAAAAACCGTCGAGAACGACCTGTATGCTCCGCCCAGTGAGAAAGCTGGTAATCCACTTGCACAAACTCTCGGGAAGCCCATAGGAAGGAAGGTTCGAAAGAAGCCCCTTGTGCCATACACGATCGAAGGCTTTCGCTATATCCAGACTAACTGCCAGACCCTCTCCCTTGCTCTCAACAACCGCAGCCCAACGATGCGTAAGATATAAAAGAAGATCACCAGCCGATCGGCTATGGCGGAAGCCATATTGCCGGTCATTGATGAACTGGTGATCCTCGAGGTACGCCAGGAGCTGTCGGCTGATGATGTTCTCCATGACTTTGGAGAGTAGAGAGGTGATGGCGATGGGTCTGTAGTTAGCTGGGTCCGAGCTATCCCCTTTTTTAGGGATCGGATGGACAAAGGCGCTTTTCCATGAGTCTTTCTTTTGTATAAAGAATCTGTTTACTAATTTGCTTGCTTGACTCGAATATATCCAGTATTGCAATAAAAAAATTGTAATGGATTATTAGGAACAATGAAGTGAATAAGGGATTATTAACTTAAACTGAGAAATAATTTTGTTATAGTAAAAATGAGTTGGGAGAGGAATAAGCTAAATATTTGCTTGCATCTTTCATTTCACTTCAACTATCTAAATATTTTGTTTTTATCATACCTGGCAGTGATGGTTGATGGGTATTGAAGTCGTTGTTTTTATTGTTTAACGCTTCTGATAAAATCATATTTAGCCAGTCAACTGCATCTAAGTTCTGCGAATCAATATCCTCTGTAACAAATTATTCAATATTAGGTATATTTTAAGCCACCTGTTTTATGACCTTCTTCTGTATTTTGGTTTATTGACCAATTTAAAACAACAGCCTTTATGCATTTTTTAAATGTAAATAATGTTCCTCAATACACAATTCTGTGAAAATGTTACGTCGTGTAATAATAATTTTAAAACACTTTTATATGTATATAAAATACTTCTTTAACTGCAGAAGCTGCAGTTTAGTGGTAAGACCCTAATAAAAGGGCCTAGTGTAATTCAAAAGCTTTCTTGTAGTTATTGGTGGAAGCTTGACTATGTATAAAGTTCTGAAATCTGCGTGTAAAATGGGGCAGATTTGGTCTTATTTATATATTTCTCATCAAACAAAATAGTTTTTAAACTTACCTGCCAAAATATCACTTGGGTCTAAATTAAAATCATCTTTAGTTTCTTGGTTTTTGTTAGTTACTTCTTGGTTTGTTATTCTGATAGATAATTCCGTTGAAATATTATCATTATTTTGGCAGAAGACTTGAATGCTACATACGAACACTAAAATAACACACCTGAGAAAAAAATATATAAATTCGTAATTACTTTTTTTGATTGTTATCAAATTAAATGCTGGACTGATTTAAGGTAATTCAAAGTAATATGATTAATTGATTTTCTAAAGTTTTACTTCACACATAAGAGAAATTTTATATTTATAATCATGTAAGATAATAAATGGAATGTGATGTGTTTTTTAGTGGAAAATATAATCGTTGATTTATCTCGGTCTGTTAAATCAGTTTTAACTTGAATCGATGTCGCCTCAAGTGCTTTACGATTCATTTGATCTTATCTGAATTGATTATTGTTATAGAAATATCGAATTCCTCTAAAGCTATCGGCCTCGACCAAGATATAAATGGTATTTGTGTAGAACGACATCAAGAACTATTAAATAAATTCAAGAATCTTTACCGACTTCATAGTCTGCTATTTATAATATTGTATCCCACGTATAAAGCTCACTACACCACAAACAAACAGGATTATTATTATTGCGACACTTACTTATAGTGCATATTATACTAAAATTTAATAAATATACTAATATTTCAAAATAACGAAAGGAAAACCGCGCTCGCTTCGAAGTTGGCAAGCTCACTAACCTGAGACGCATGTTGTGAAATGATGTGATTGGGTAGTTAGCTTGTGCTGATATTGACTTGATCACCAACATACAATGTCATAGACAAAACTTGTTTATATATTTTTAATTCTGCCTGAGCAAGTCAAATTGAATACTTAAAATATATTTTGTGCTATTAAACAATAAAATACATACTCGTATTTTTGTAATGGTTTTCTTCAAGTTTAATGTAATTTATCTTAAGTACATGTAATTAAATCTTTACAATATAACGCAATGCTCAGACCTTGCTATCGTACATGGTGTTTCAAACCCGATGTGTCCCTAGAGCATTTAGATACAAAATTATATGGAAATTGATTTTCAAATAAAATATTAGAAACGTTTTTGAAGAAACTTTCCACACTCAGTGTGTGAGTCAAGAGAAAGTCGTCGTCGTCGTATCAGTACGTTTGCAGAAAAATATTTGAATACCGTTTTGATATTGTCAAGTGTCATTGTACTTAATATAAATGAGGATTCAATTTAAGAGGAAAACTATTGTTATTCAACATGTAGCAGTTATGTTTATTGCTAAAGCTACCAATTAATTTTCCTATAAATAACTTCGAGGTCAATCCTATAACATTGCTTCAACTACTTTTTATTCATAAATTTAAAATTACACTCACAATGACAACGTGACAAATAATCTTAATAATAATTAACCAGTCGTCCATACCAGCTTATTCGTTAAGTATTTTGACCTACACTGTACGGTTTACAAATATGTTATTTTAGTACGCTCCAAGACTCCGAAGCGAGCACAGTGCTCCAAGAGTTATTTTGATATTTAACATGTTATATAGGTAAGCGTGCGGAAAAACCCATTGTCCTGTTTTTTTCCTCCATTAAGTTGTAGTGATTGTTTGATTGAAACGTGCGATGTAAAGATTCGGATTCTAATAACCGCTATTTTATTTGGTAATTATATTATTAGATCTACTGTTTTATCGTCGTTTGTCAACCTTTATGTTTTTTTTATTAAGTTATGTATTTCATATGTCTAAGTTTGATTGTTTGATGACTCAAAAATGTATTCGGTATTGAATAAAATCTAAAAAACTTGTTCCTAGAGGTCTTTATAGAAGTTCATAAAAGATACAAGCCAAAAAAAATATTTAATAAATTCTTGCCAGTTTGTTGTCCGGCTGTCAGGAAAAATGTACTCGGCGAATTTTGATGAAATATTTTCTTATTATGTAATATTAGTCCTCAGAAACATACAGGTTATATTTTTTTTCAAGGTCGAATATCAGGTCAATATTTTTTTAACGGTTTTCATGTTTTTAACGGTTTCAAAAGTAGTGGACAGGCCTTCTTCCCATAGAATAACTTGAATATCGCGTAGAGAGTTTTAAGCCAACGCCGTTTATGAACTATCAATTAAAGTACAATATAAAATATCTATAAAACATTAGGGAATATATATATAAATTTAATGACATGTTACATGATTTTTTATTTGAGTCTCTGGGTAACGAAGTCGCTGGCAACAGCTAGTGTAAAATATTTGTTTAAATCAAGATTTGTTTACAAGTTACTGGGCAGGTAGTATATAAATAAAAAAGAAAATACTTCAACTGACAAACAATTCAATTGACAAACGCGGAAAACCGAATGTTAGCACTAATTGGAGATACAATTTTAATATAAAAGTATTTATAATATCACCTTTAACTAAAATATTATAATCACAATAATATTTAGACACTGACCACTGTTTAACAATCACTCCTCAAAACCGACCTTATCTGAATAACCCAAAAACAGATCTTATGAGTTACATTTCGTACACTCATATTTACATATTTATTTGCGTGGTTCAAAAAATTTTGTTTATAAGATCATTTATACTGAAAAATTAAGTTTGTTTTTGTCAAAATGTCCCATAAAATGTCTATCAAATATTCCTGATAATATTCTAATGTCTAAGTGCTATTGAAATGACATTTCAGGTGTATAATAATAGTGATACTAACGACCAATCAAGTTCTTACCAAAAGCGATGACGATATTACAGCAGAATGGCTGATGAGAACGTCAAACAATGTCACAAAACAAGATACAGAAGATGACTTTAACTTAGATCCAGGTACGAATTCCCAGGCTTCTGTAAGATTTAATGAACTTGTGAAGCTATAATATAATTGTGCAATAACTCAATCCAAGTCGTATACATATCTAATAATAATTCAAATATACCTAAGTCGAGTTATCTTAATTTGAAAATACGTTTTAGATAATATAAAAGAAGAACGAAACCAAAAACCAGATGTTACAGATACAACAAAAGAAGATAAATTAAATTTGGATCCAGATTTAGAGGTTTCAAGTAAGTAATTTTTGTGTAATTTTAGTAAGAAATACATTATCATTTAATTTTAGTTTGTGTGTAATTTTCCTATATATGAGACGTAGCTTCTTAGCATTCCATGGATTCACCGTGCGGGTGCCGGGCCCATCGCGTTACAGGGAGAGGAGTGCAAACAGCTCCTGGGACTTGCGACCCAAGTGTAGGTTTAAGGGGCTCCTTTAAAATGCGCATTCACGCTCACCATCAACTGGCTGCGCTCCTCTCCCTACCTAACCAAATTTGGAATGAACCTACCAAAGCCGCCTTTGAAGTACGTTCTAGAAATGTACTGATGATAGTTCTAGAGAGGCCAAGATCTTTAAGTAGGTTATAGATAGATTTCGCTGTTATACCTCTCGCTCCCACTTCTACCGCGTACAAATTAACTATATACCTATTCCTCATCAGTTTGTTTATTAAATTATGAAATATTACATTTTGAACGAAATTCATATCACCATTAAGATATTATTGATCAAAATAGTCAACAAGGCAAAACTAGTCGGCAGTTTGTGACTCAGTATCTTAAATCTTGAATACTTTTTGTTCCTTTAGAGTCCCTTAAAAATCAATTTGGGGTTTACAAACAATGAAAATAACAACATTGTCAACATTTGGAACCATTTAATAGTTTGAAACAATTAACACTAAACTTTGAAACACCTCGACCTTAGTTTTTAATCATTAAACTATGTATAACCAAACTTGTATAGTTCTATCATTAAAAAATATGCGACTTTTTTTATATACTAATTTTCATCACTCGATTTACCATCTTGAAATCAATTGAAAAACTCTTCTTTAGCGCTCTTTACATTATATACATATATTCATATTAAAAAGCATTATTCAGTAAACCGATTAAATTGAGCCGTACTTACTACTACGTACGTACTTGTCAGTAAGTGTTGTCTATAGTATAGTATAGAGTACGGAGGAATGTAAAAGAATATGTCGCCACGCTAATTGGTGACGAATGCTCTTCGCTTTATCTTCTAAAAATTGTATGTTTTCAGGTCCATTAGCCATATTCTTGTTCTTGTACTTATTGCGTGAATGACGCAGAGATCCACACACCCCATAACACGAGTAGGGAGTTGGTGAAACTTTCATTATATTTGTTCCAGATTTCAATTCGCCTGCATCATCATCTGCAAAACCGATAACAGCGGTCAATACTACAGAAGGGGTCCCAGATACTGAATCTAATTTGAATCCCTCAGGTTAGTGTGTGAATGAATATTAAAAAATTATTAATGATAAAAAAATAAAAAATTAAGAACGAAAGATATTGTCATAATGATATAATAAACAAATCATGATTGATTAAAAAAAATTAAGAACTAATGAACAGGGATTTTGTGTAATTTGTGCTTGTAAGTATTTTAAAGAACTTAACTAATTTATAAGAATTCTTTAGAGGGTCTGCAAGAATGTATCACTAAGGACAACAAACCCGGAGCATGCGTGGTGTACTTCCAATGTGACCCCGACTACCGCACCGTCATAGATGACGGTAGCACTCTTATTGACTTGAGGTAACATATTCGATTAGTATATTTGATCATCTGCAACTGTTTAGACAAATTATATATGTACACCTTGTTTTTTTAAAACCCCACATCCATTAAAAAATATATTTTGGTCGTCAAAAGGCTTCACAAATATTTTTGATTAATACATTTTTGTACTTTGAATCAAGTCATCTTATAAACAAAAAAAAAACAATTGTTCTTTCCGTTTTGGAGCTACAATGATAAAAATAGACGTAGATAACCAGATATAACTAAAATTATCAAATTTTTAAAAATATTTTTCTTTTATCCAATTTTTAAAATATTTTTCTTTAAGCATTAACTATTGGTGATATATGAATTAAATATTTATTCAAAAAGGTCCCGGGAACGCTCCTGTCCACATTATTTGGAAGTGTGTTGTCTTACGAGCAAAGTGATCACGGATTCACAAAATAAAGTTGTGGCTAAGAATGAAGATATAGACAATCTACACCTGTTAAATGGTAATGGTTCTGACGCTGGCAGGTGTGGTTGGAATAACCCAGCGTTAAATATTTTCCAAACGAAAAGCAAGGAAATTGATGATAATAGGATCTACGCAAATTATGGCGACTTTCCGTGGATGATAGCTTTAATAAAGTAAGTAGACGCCAAAACACAAGATTTCTGAAATTTACGTCCATCATTCATCGTTTTCAAACTATACAAGAAGATTTTTACAAATGTATTTACAGTATGTCGTGCAATGTAAGAGTAATAATATTTTTCGGCTACACTCTTTGAATGATGGCAGATAATTCATTGTAAGATATATTTGGTCCGGTCATAAGTTGTGTTACGAATGAAGTGACTTGTTTTTGTATGCAGTAAACGTCAGCAAATAAATGATAATTATATTTCTGGGCATTTTCGTGCGGTAAGTGTCCGCACTGTTCCAAGTTAAACTGATGATCATTCATAATTTGTAGTTGAAGAGTTCAGGTCTGGGTGAGATGAGGTCCAGTCTTCAGCTCGTACTAACAACGGTATGTTAGTTTCGAGACAGGCAGGCAGTGACATTGTGTATGCCTTGTTATTAGTTCCAAATTGCCGAATAGGTCACAGTATTTTATAACATTATTTCATAATACGATCCAAAACGTTCTCGTGATTCACTTTGGCCGAAGTCTTCACTCTTTTTATAAAAAAAGTTTGAATCTGCCTCTTTGGTAGGACATCTTCGTCAAACCATGATTCACCCAGATAATGTCCACGTGTTTTTCCAAACACTTGTGCAGATTGCTTGTCACAGCAGTTTCGTCGTCTGGTTTCATTTAATTCTGGCTTTAACAGCATTTTATTCTTATAGTTCTAACAGCACTTTTCTCTTCTCTTCTTATCTTTATAGTTCTAAAAGCAAGCGACTCGTCCAATTTTTTACAAATACTTAAATCCTTACAAATACCTTCAACGTCGTATCAGCTCTTACAGCTTAATAGCAATTTTCAAATCTTTACATGTTTATTCGTGGATAAAAAAAAATAATATAAAATATGTAAAGTGGACATCCGTGAAACTTTTAATATACTAAAGACTCTAAATTTAAGAAGATTCCTAAATTTATATCAGAAAAAAAACAGATGTTTTTAAATTGTAATCATTTTCAGAGCCCAACTATGCGTTTAAAATTAAAACGTTAAGAATAAACACATATTTGATTTAACGTATTTTTTTTGTAACTAGAAGTTTAATTTAAATGTTAAATTATTTTACAAAGGAATCGGAATTCAACAGACGAGTGGTCGAGGAATGATTATTTGGGCGGAGGGTCACTCATCCACCCCGACGTCGTTATCACAGCGGCTCACAAAGTGGACCAACTAGCAGCTAGCGAGGTACAGAGTACATTTGATCAATAGGTAATTGTTGATTGAATTGACGTCATCTTTTTCATTATATGTTGACTGAGGCCAGAGCACATAGAACTTTAATGTATAATTATTGCGTGATGTGCGAACAAACAAACAAACAAACGAATTCTTTTTAATTGTGTGCTATATAATTAATATATAACAAATAACTTTTTCAAAAAAATATTTCATTTGTTTGATTTAGTTACTATTTTATTATGTCTATAGATTTCATCGTCCCAATGTACTCAAATAAATTAAAATATATCAATTTTCCATTAAATGTGACCTGCTATTATTTTATCTCAACTGTTATTAAAGGGAAATCCATTCGGTGACTCGACCAGAACAATAGTTCAACAACAATATTTCATATTTTACATTGATGGTACTTTGGACATTCCAGTCTAATCTAAAGTAAAAATTATTGTTAAAAGAGTAGATATTTTAAAATTCAAAGATTATCAAACAAGTATATATTTTGTATAAATTAACATAAATAATTCACGAAACAACGGAATTGTTTTTTTTGAAGACTTATTTTTTGTCTAATGTTTGTTTGTTAGATACGTTATGTTTTCGAACACTGAAATATATATGAAATACTAACTCGCTGTCTGGTCTCATGTCAATAATACTCGTATCTGATATGTTGGTGTCGAGATGAAAACAAACAACTATTGACTATGCTGTCCAATCATTTTCCTGATTTTTAAAAAATGCTTAAAGCTTTAAAAAAAGCTTTGCTTAAAGCTTTTTTTTTTAAAGTTTTAAGCTTTTTTTTAAAGATTTATCTTTTCATATAAAAATAAAATATTATTAATGGATTTAAATTAAATATATTTTTATTTCCACAAAACGTGTCGTTTTGAATTATTTGCAGCAATCGTATTTACCGGATTTTTTCTGTTATGTTTAGATCAAATGTCGCGCCGGCGAATGGGATACACAGACGACTTTTGAATTATTTGAGCATCAAGAGAGGATGGTCAGGGAAATAATTATTCATCCAGAATTCTTTAAGAGTAAGTTACATTTCGTTTTTAGATAAGTCACAATGCACATTAATAAACAAATTAATAATATAATATTACTTGGACATCTTACAGCATCGGTGTACAACGATATAGCAGTACTGTTTCTGAAAAGCGCATTCCAACTGACGAGCTCACCCAATATTGGGCTGGCGTGTGTTGGTGCTGCCCTGCCGCCTCCTGGCACCGAGTGCTTCAGCATGGGCTGGGGTAAGGAGTTCAAGGAGAAGAATAAATATGCTGTGATTTTGAAGAAGGTAAGTGGAATAATAATACAAGATTATAAACAATTGTAAACAATTATTTTGGCTGTGGAAATTTATTAATATATTTCAGCAAAATTAAGAACGTTAGTTAGGATTTAAGAAAGAAACCTAATAGATGTCGTTTTTCGATAATATTTATTAACAAAAAATAAACCAAGCAAGCATCGTAGCGATAAAGTTTCTCAATTGGTAGATGATAGGGACGGTTGCCCAGAGGTCGCGGGTTTGAATCCCTGCCCGTATCGGTAAAATGTTTGCTTCTATCTAAATAAAAAACAACCAAGCATATAATAATATACTCATATGTTCATATACAGTTTACATTCACTCTCGTACTCAGGTGCGCCTGCCGCTGGTGGGGGCTGAGAATTGTCAGAGACTTTTGCGAAAAACTCGCTTGGGACCCTTCTTTGAGTTGCACGAGTCTCTGACGTGCGCGGGAGGAGAGGAGGGCGTCGACACGTGTCGGGGCGATGGAGGCTCCTCGCTCGTGTGCCCAATACAGGTATACCTACTTGTATATTATTGTACATTAAAAAACCTTGCGAAAACGTCAATATCATAGTATTAATCCCAACAAAAAAATAAAGTGATTTTAGCGTCCTCACATTTAATTAGAAAAGTTAGTACCATTAACTCTTGTAAAATTACCGAAAACTGTTTTTGCGTTGAAAATATTTCCAAGTACGGGACCATTCGATCCGTATCAATTAAGCAGTAAGTTATGACATAATATTCACTTGCATGTAAAATATTCTGTTAATAAAATTTATGACATGTTACCCTGATCGTGACCGTGATTTCACTGATCCTTCCAGACGCTGGGAGCCAGCACCAGGTACGCGGTGTTCGGGATGGTCGCTTATGGTATCGGCTGCGGCGAGATGAACACACCGAGTGTTTACGTCAACGTTCCTCATCTGAAGCAGTGGCTCGAAAGCACTTTAGCTAAACAAGGATAAATGCACAGCGCATTAAGAAGTTCGAAATAATTCATTCGTTGAGATTATTATTGTGGAGTTGTTTGCTAACAGTTTAAGTGACTGCAAATATCCTTAATTCAAAATATATTGAATAACCCACAAACTTTTATACATTATTAAACTTAATTTACTTGATTCATATGTTTTTGACTTGATCATCCAACGATATATATATTTATTCTTCTGTCAGGTGTACGTAAAGAATACGACGTAGTTAAATAATATGTAACAGTAGGATATATATATTCTACGGGAATACTGTCTAGAGCAGTGGTTCTTAATCTTTTTGAATACGCTATCTCTTTACAAATTGTGAATTTCTGGGACAAAGAAACACAATATTTATAACTGCAAAGTAAAGTCAAGGGCTGTACTAAAGTTTTACAGTTATATAGGACACAGATCCACAATCATTAAAAAATAACGGAACCCATACCAGAATAATTTTACAATAACAACTAAATTATTTCCGTGTTTAACCAACGTTTAATGTCCACGTTTGAAATCACACACACACGTAAAAAAAATGCTTGTACAAAAATTTTAAGTTCCTGTGGATAATTTAAATTATGAAAAATAGAGATATGAATATAGAAACAAGTTTAACAAAATCGATAAAAACTTTACTTTATGTAAAAATCTTTAATTTACGGTGATAAAAAATCACAGTATATCAGGGCAAAAATATTTATATTTCTACGTGAAAGCATAATTTGAATAGCTTATATTCCTGGAACCAAATTTATTATTTCTATATTACATGTATATTATGTGTCGTCAAAGAGTCGAAAGTGAAAAGTGGAAAAACTTCAAAGTTCAAAAAAACTGTGGCAAAAATTCAAAGTTCAATATATTCTGTTAAATTGGAAGTATTTAACGATAAATGTTGATTATATTAATAGACTATATTACAGGACCTATATTATAGTCTATTAATATAAGGCCTTCTATTGCGTTGACGATACTTTAATCCGTAAACTTCACTATTACGGAGTTCGTGGCCGATCTTGTGACCTCGTATTTATCAAATAGACAACAAAAGGTTAGTGTAAATGCTGTTGTTACTTCGGGTAAATTAGTAAAAGTGGGCGTCACTCAAGGGTCAATTCTTGGTCCTTTATTGTTTTTAGCTTATATTAACGATTTACCCTACTTGATTACCAATAAAAGTAATATAATCTTGTTCGCCGATAATTCTCTGCTAATTTTCATAAAAGTGCTGACAACAATTAAACCATATTACTAATACCTCTATGTTAATCCTGATAATTTTACTGGCGAGCAATTTTAAAAATAAAGGTGACCAAAAATAGCTCGATTGAAGGATTTTCTTATGAGCTCTGAGTTCTAAAGTCCTCACAAAGTCGCGGGCTACAGCTAGAGACGAAGCTTCTTGGCATTCTAGGGATTCACCATGCGGGTGCCGGGCCCATCGCGTTGCAGGGAGAGGAGTGCAAACAGCTCCTGGGACTTGCGACCCAGGTGTAGGCCCTTTAAAATGCGCATTCACGCTCACCTCAACTGGTTGCGCTCCTCTCCCTACCTAACCAAATTTGGAATGAACCTACCAATGCCGCCTTTGAAGTACGTTCTAGAAATGTACTGATGATAGTTCTAGAGAGGCCAAGATCTTTAAGTAGGTTATAGAGAGATTTCGCTGTTATACCTCTCGCTCCCACTTCTACTGCGTACATATTAACTATATACCTATTCCTAGTCAGTTCGTAATACTTGTTTAATTTAATTGTGTGATCTTTGGGGATGTTAGTTTCCCACGGAACAGTAAGCTCCACAAGTATCACGCGCTTTAACTGTCTAGAGTACAGGAATATGTCCGGTCTGTATGACGAGACAACAATATCCTCAGGAATTCTATACTGTTTCTCATACGTATCCATCATTATAGTCCAATCGCGAGCCGCCTCTAAGATAGAGTGAGGCTTTTGTTTTGTTTTTTTAGACGAGCCTTCTTTAATGAACTCTATGAATCTTTTGGTGGTTGTTATACCCTTTTGCGCTCTAGCTACTGAAAGACTAACCGCTTCACGTATGATTTCCAATACTTTATCATGGCGCCGCGAGTATTGACCTTTTTCCAATAGCACCCTACACCCTACCAACAAGTGTTTAGCCGTTCCTACTACCTCCCCACAGATATTGCAAGACTTTTCGGTAGCTTTACCCCATTTTACTAAATTACTTTGACCTGGGAGAGTCATTTGGAATGCATTTAAATAGAATTTTAATAAGGCTGGAGACCAATTATGAAGTAAGGTGCGCCACCTCAATGCTAATGGAATACAAAAGTCGCCTATGGTCACACACTCGTTTTGAATTTCTAGATTCATCGCGTGCACTCGATACTTATCGTTTCCATCTTGCCGAATAAAGAATTTTGTTAAGTCTATATCCCGAATTTTCTCGCTAGATTCTAACCCTACTTTATTTATTTGAGCACCTATCATTATATAATTCAAGAGAATCTGTTTACAACTTAAGTTTTATAAATGTGTTAAAAGATGCCATTTACCGTGTTAAGTAAATGTGAATAATTGTATAGTGCCTACTAAATTAAAATATCTATTGTTGAAATAATAAATTAAAGTAAATTTTATCCATTTTTAACACGCTTTTATTAGCTTGGGTTGTATGTATGTATGTATGTATGTATGTATGTATGTATGTAACGGAATCTTAAAGCTCAATTTTCTCCTGGTTCCAGCGAGTCGATTGAATTCAAACTTTGCACACGTATCAAGGACCGATGACAATGCAATAATTTGATAAAAGTTTCCCATTATCCTTATTAGGACCACCAGGATTATTTTAGCTGTATTTACTCTTATAAATTCCCGTTTTTCGCGAATAACTCGGCGAGGGATGAAGCTAACGAGACGTTCGAGGTGTCAAAATGTGCGTCTCGTTAATATCTATCTGACGACATAGAATTAAATTTGAAAAATTTGAAAATGGAAATTTTCCGGAACGAAAATTGAAATTTTGCTGTTTAAACTATAATATCACCCTAAGGGATGAACCGATAGGGGATAATATAGGTGTCAAAAAGTTTGTATTGATATAATCTAAAAGATAGTAATAAAAGAAATTTTGAAAAATGAAAACTGAAAAAGTTTTCCTAAGAAAAACTCAAGAATTTAGAGAAAAACCCTTAGATTTTCCTCAAGGGATGATCCGATAGGGACGCAAGGGGTGTCAAAAGATGCGCCTTGAATAGTTCTGGATAATATCCGAAGAAAGAAAATCTGTAAGTTATACTACAAAAAAGTTACGAAATAAAAACACGAAATTCTTTAAATAAAATAAAACAAAATGGCGTCAGATAAATTAATACGCTTCCAGAGCGAGTCTCCTATAGTCAGGGAAGATGTAGTGCCACTAATGGGATAATAATACAAGAAAAATAATAGTTTAAAAAATTAAAATAACACGCTTTTATTGCTAATCGAACTAAAAACTAGAAAATAATTTTTAATGACAAAGAATCTAATATTACAGTAGTAGAAGATCGAACAATTAATCATAGTGAATCGCCTCAATATAAAATTATAATAAATTTAAGTTATTAACAGAATAATTCAATTCAAAATAAAAAGCGTGGGGTGCATTTTACTGTGATTCATAACTATCCTCTCATAGATAGTTGCCAATAAAATGATTGTAATATTTGAAATATTAAGCACCCCACGCTTTTTACTCTGAATTGAGTTATTCTGTTAATAACTTAAATTTATTATAATTTTATATTGAGGCGATTCACTATGATTAATTGTTCGATCTTCTACTACTGTAATATTAGATTCTTTGTCATTAAAAATTATTTTCTAGTTTTTAGTTCGATTAGCAATAAAAGCGTGTTATTATATTTATTACATTTAATATAACACAAAATTAGAATAAACATTAAAAGACAGTAAGTACATGATCAATAAATTAAATAATAATATAAAATGAATGTTTTACATATGGTTTAACGTGTTAATATTTAATGAAAGGAGGTAAAATAACCGACTTATATACTAACAATTCTGCAATATTGCTTCACTCTAATCAATAACAAAATGTTGTCTTTTAAAATTCTTCAGTTCAATAACAACGTATAATACAATAATAATTATTTAGAATCCTTGAGCCTTTCTAAATGCGAGAGCACATAGAACTATTCATGTCGTGGTTAGATATTGAAGTCATCTCTTGGTACCACGATTGGAAGCAAATTTTTTCTATACTTAAATGTTAATTCGACTCACATATTAATCATGAATGTGGCTACATTACTATATAAAATGTACATTAATAAATAAGTTGAACTATACAGTTTTTTTCTCTCTAGACCTACCTACCATTGGAAGCCATGCAATAAGAGTTTGACGTTTCATAAGGGCAATGAATTACTATTTTAAACTCAAAACTTTGGACTTTGACTTTAAATGACATTCTTGATGACATTGTTATAGATAGATCAATTATCATAGATGGTAAAAATTTGATCGTTCATAATAAATAAACGAATTCTTTAACCAGTTATTGATTTAACTTAATTACATCAATCATTATTCCATCAGCAGCAGCTGTGAATGTGGCTCGAGGGTCCAATTTATTCTCTTCGGCTGGTTTCTGGTAAATTTTATATCCGGATAAGATCATCGCAAGCACGACCTTGACGTGCAACTGGCCCACCTTAACACCTGCAAAGACAAATTTAAAAGGTAACAATATATGTTCATTTTTTTCGTTCGGATATATTTATAATTGCAAATGCATTTCCACCCTTTCTGAAATAACAGCGATGAAGAATACTAATGCGTCTAAGAACTAGTGCTAGTTATAAGGAATCGTTGTTAACTTAAATACTAAGCTTATTGAAACTGTACTTACCGACACATGCTCTGGGTCCAACGCCAAAGGGCATGTACGCGTCTTTTACGAGTCCATCGCCATCAAAACGGTCTGGATTGTAACGCTCAGGTTCATCAAAATATTGTGGATCTCCGTGTATTCCATAGAGTGAAATATAAACGGGTGTTCCTTTTTCAATAACGATGTCTGTATTTGGTATCTGAAATGACAAATTTATTAACTCGCTATTATTATATAATTACCTATTTAGAATTCTTTTAAATTACTGAGACAAAAGTTACATTGTAATCATGTTGAGTGTAACGATCAATTGTAGATACAGGAGGATGCAATCGGACGCCTTCTGCGACGCACTGGTCCAAGTACTTCATTTCGTTAAAAGCCTCCAATGTCCATCCATGTTTATCAATAGCTTGTTTGATGTCCTCTCTGGCACGCTCCTGACACTCTGGATGTTTTGCCAATTCCATGAGGGTGAATGTTGACACTGTCGAACTTGATTCAAAACCAGAAAAGAATGTGCCTGACTGATACATAAGATTGTCGCCTTCAAGTTCTGTATGAAAAGAAAATGAAATATTAATCTATGTTAAAACATTTAAGACGACTTAACAACACGAATAGTTTTTTAAGAAGAACAGAGCGAGTTATTTTATTTATGTAATAATATTTTTGTTAAGCAATGTAAACTAGTGCATTCGCACAAAGAAAGCAGTCCAAAGACAATGGTCTTGCAAACTTATTTATATGCATTCAGTAGATTATCTCATTCATTATAACTTACTGAAACGGGGATCTTGCTTTCCATTCTTTAACTGGATAATTGAGTCTATGAAATCTCCTCTTTTTTCACCACTCTTTACTCGGGCGTTAACGGCATTCCAAAATATTTTCTTTATGAATGACGAATCAAAAAGCATCGGAGATCCAATGACATCTACGAGCTCCGGCATGAAGAACACCGTCACCAATGCAACCATTCGTTTGAATGAATGGTAAAAATTCATAACTAAAGAAAATAAATTCATGTAAATAACCCACACACATGCAATAACATAAAAAGTAAAATAAAAAAAAATATGCTATAATACTAACGATTTTTGGCGTATTCAGAATCGGGATACGCGAACGTATTTGTCTTGGTACCGAGTGCAATGTTAGCTATAAGATCCGCTGTATATTTGTAATTTACGTCCTGTGCGTCGATCTTTAGTGTTTTATTATTATCATCAATGTTATTTTTCAAATACTCCATCATGGGTTCACCAGTTTCCATCATAAGCGGTAGCATTTGCTTTAACTTAGTGCGAGTAAGCGTTGCACTAATTTTCCCCCTTAAATATTTCCACGCGGGATTTTTTACACCAAATAAATTGATCATTCCTATACTGTCTTTCTGCTTTTTTCCAGCGAAATGGCGATTTGGAAAAGTATCAAAGTCTCGTACCATTATTTGTTTGATTATTTCTGGATCTCTCAAGAGTAGACACGGTTTGTGAAATATATAAAATCCAACAAATGGTGCATTTGAGGGTGCATTTTTATATATTTCTCCCAAATGATACCCCGGTGCGGTTCGGAACAGAATTCCATTTTTAAAGTCTCCAAATATTTTACTTGAATTACTAAATTGGGTAACCCCTCTTCTTTTCCAATAGTTCAATTTATAGTGGCAGTATATATAAATCAATACTGATGGTATTAAAAAGTAGATAAGGTTTGTAAAACCATCTTGAAATACTTCCATTTCTGTAAAGAAAAAAACTCTTTCACAAAAGTAAACAACTGTCAGTTGAAAACCAGAAAATATGATGTCAATGCTTTGATAACTCATACGCCTTTTATTCATGTTATATTATATATATGCTAAGGGGAACTTTAAAATTAACGTATTAAGGGTTTAAGTAATTGTAAAGCGAACGCAACACTGTTTAACCATTTAATGTACAAAACCAACATTTAGAGAGGCTCCTAATACCCAATTACCACTGTCATGAATTTTAAAATTTATATGATTTAAATGCGTGTGTTTATCATGCGTAATTCTTATTAATGTTTAAACAAAAAAAAATAAAAATATGTTCCAGAATGTTACTATGAAGTTACTACATTCTGGAACATATTTTTATTTTTAAAGGAGCTTATGGATATTAAATTCGCCTCTTTTCGGGATTTTGTACTTTTTTATAGTATACAGACATGAATGTCTCAACGTTAATAAGCTTTTGGACTAGTTGAAGATTTTGAAGACATCAAGAGACAAACAGAAATATGTTTTAGATGGCTTTTGGTTTCAACAATGCAACGTTAGTAAATAACGCAAAATAATAATAAGTTGGATCGACAGGAAGTAGCGTTACTTTAAATTAAATATATTCTGTTATGAGATTGAAACAAATCAGGCAGTTCTTAGGGCTACCTTATGGATATAAGTACACGCTCACACTAAAACAAATATACTCACTGGAAATTTCGAAGACTGGAAAAAAATTACTTATCTTAGTTCGGATGTCCGAACAATACTATGGAGTCTTTTTGCCCGTATCTGCTTTTATATGGGAGTCAAGATATGGTAGACGTGATAATAGGGGCCATATTATATGCTTTTCCCCGCGTCTCCGTTCTCGTCGTTTAGAATATTTTTCGATTTTAAATTTAAAGGAATATAACCCTGCTAATTTCATGATTTTTTTGTAATCGATATATTTTATTTTAAGAACAAGAGTTTTTTTTACGAGAATTTACCAATTATATTAAAGCTTCACACATACAAGGTATATTTATTAAGCTTATTTTTTGCCCCAAAAGCAAACAGAGGCATATTATAAATTTAAAGCTTATATCTGGGGGTTTGTCTGTAGCATCTTAACTTACAGACAGATGAACCGCAGTCAATAAACTTAGTTTTTTGAAAGGTGACCGGGATCGAGTGGATGAGGGTTATGTTTTGAAAATACGTTTTGTAAGTTTAGTATTTGTTATATATATATATATATATATATATTAATTGATTAAATATAAATAAATAATTTAATATAAATAATAGCTATTGTCTGTTTATCTTCATAATATTGATTCCTTAAGTGTTTTATTCGGTAATACCCATCGATCTTATCATAATTTTATCTTATTAATCATTTTAATATGTAAAATGTGTAATAATACCATTTTAAGTTTTCAACTTCACGGGTCAAATATTTTCTAAAATTATGCTAATCAAGAAAATAATAATTTAGATATATTAATCTAAATCATTGATTAGAATTGTTTATCATTGTTTTTAAAGAATGTTTATAATTGTTTTTAAAGAATGTTTGTATATAGTTATTAATTTTATATATTACTACATTGTGTACGAAAAGTAATATATGTCTTTACGCTGCCTTTACTAAACTTATAGAGACGGCCGCTTTGTGAATTTATTCAATATTTATTTATTCAAAATGGTTAGTCACTTTAATAAAGTAATACTGTCGATATATTCATTGTAGTTGGAATTAAAACCTTTAATTGTCGCCTTTTCTATTTTTAGGTTAGTATAGGATATACAGTGGAAACTCGATCAACCGGACTAATTATTGTCGTTAGGCATTCGGATAATCGAAAATCCGGATAATCGAATGTACTAAGAAAAGCGGGTTTTGTGCTTACATAATTATGTTATACATACGATGTTAGTTATTAAAAACAACAAATATATATCAACTAAAATCAATGTTTATTAAGAAATTATTAGGAGATACATTTTCTTAGATTACATACATACATGTACGTACATACTAAAATATGCAGTCTTAATCATAAAATAAAATATTTAGGTTAATTCAAATTATGTAATTTGAATTAAAATATTTGGTAATTTTCATTTGACGTGAGCCACTTTTTCTCTTTATTGCTGCTAAATCACGAATTCGTTTCAGCTGTAGTAAACTTACAGTATCACTCTCTGTTTGTTTTTCAAACCACTTGAGAGCTGTTTCCAGGGCATGGAGTGCTTCATCATGAGATGGCCCTGCATCATTTTCCACGTCTAGATTTTCTTCTGTTTCATCTTCTTGCATTTCCTGCTGTTCATTTTTCTGCAATATGTTTTCTACGAATAACGAAACACGTAGCGCAGCGATCGCGCGGGGCGCGGGCGGGATAATACCAGTTTCGACACGTTCATGCTTGCATAAATTCGACTTGTACCTAGGTAATTTTAATATAATTAGTCGGTAGTCCGGATAATCGCGAATCCGTAAAACTGAGAGCCGGATAATCGAGTTTCTAATGTAAATACATTTGATTTTAATTATATTAATTTTATAATAATATTAAACTCACTATTTTTAGATTTTTTATGTTTCTGAGTTTGTTGTGTGGTTCTTCTCAGACCAGGGCGCGTTTGGAATCTTCGTAATTTTAAGTTCAGAGGTGTCCTTCCACAAGGGTTTATTTCGATAAGTGTGGATGGTATCGAAATGCCCCTCCTGACATCTCTATTTGACGTACACAAGTGATCACTGAGAAAGTAAAAAGTGAAAAAGATTTAAATAAATAAATAAATCAAATTGTGTGTCATTTACTCCCGTATCATATGATATATTATATATATGTATATATTTCATACCAATACAATAATATATTTGAAAGTAAAAGTCACTTATAAGGTTCGATGTCAATTGAGGAAATGTGAAAATCTAGTATTATAATATTTAATTAATAAATTTCTTTTCACAATGAGATGTTTATTTAATATATGTTTCTAAATTTTGAACTGGATGTATTCAAACCAACTCATTGAAGACTGTTTGGAAAGTAAAATAATCTGTTATGGATGCTAAAATGCAGTGTTTTCAACAATTGACTTTTTTATAAAATTAGGAAATATTATAGTAAATTTAAGTGAGGGATAGATCTCAACTTACAAGCTTAAATAAAGTTGAAACGGTAAATGATAACATATTTTGCGCACTGCGTCGGTGAAGAAATTATAAAGCTGACAATAATAACTTTGTGTGAATTGTACATGAAATCGTCCACCAAATTATAGACAACTAGTATTGTTATTATATTGATCATGAAAAGGAGAATGCTGTCTTAAGTGCTCCTTCGCTATAAGACAAACATACTGAATTAAGATTTCCTGAAAGCGGCGTAACCTCTACAGATATTACGGTTCAATTTTAAGGTTCAATGTAGATTGCAATTTATCCTAAAACATCAAACTTCTATCTAAGTTAAGTAAGTAAAAAACAGGCATCCAAACATGCACACCACACTACGCCTCGATAACTAAAAGTACGTATTTATTATCGGGTTTCTGAAATCTTAAAATCGATATCTTTGATCAATTTTAAGACGATGTGTATCAATATAAATTATCATATTTTTATGATAATTATCTAATGATATTTATCAATCTAAAAACGATCGTTAACTATATAAATATATGTACTTATTTATTGTGATCGGGTTCCTTCTGTTCGGGTTTACAAAATGTAAGACATTTAGTGTATAATTTCAGAAAGTACAAATTAAGGATGTTGTCATTAAAAATATATATATATATATATATAAATGTAATAGATTCTGTACTGAACGGTGTTACCTTTACTATTCTATGATCTGGAGACAGTTATTTTACGCATTTTAATACAAATAAAGCACATTCTTAGTCGAACATTTATTTCAAATAGGCATTGCACTTTTGTAGCACGGGTCCGAAGGAATGGTCGAATGAGGTATTATTTTTCTGGTAATGACTTAAGTCACACTCACAATGAATATATGAGAAAAACAAATAATTAAATTAAAGAGTGACAACACTACAATATAACTATTGTAGTGTCATGCCAGTACTAACTCTACGATACTCTCAAATTTACAAGGCTTTGAAGGACTCTTACTTTAAACATCCGAAACTACGTTTTACAATGCGAGGCACTCGGTGCGAACGCGGTAAGATAACTTCACTTACGGGTTCTTCCCCGTATATGTTCGTTTATGGGTGTTATTTTTTAATTAATCTATTAAATTAATCTATCAATATATATATAAAATTATCAATAATTTATCAAATAATTAAAAACATATCTTTATTTACGTTAATGTTTATTAAACATAATATTTTGTTTATTTTTTAATGACACTCGTAAGCAAAGAAAAGGATATTGCAATATATCTTGAGAATCAGCCCTTGGAAACTTCTAATGACGAAAGACAAGCTGCTGAAGTCCAAACTGATATATACCATCGCAAACTGATTTAAATTATATCATTAATAAGGTAGAGGAAAACCGAATGATGGAATTATATATTATTTTTACACACCCATTCGTGAATAATTCAAAACCTTTCGGAAACATTCTTAGCAGTGGTCTTTATGCGTCTTTTTTGAAAGAAATAAGAAAAAAATAATCGACCCAGTATTCTAAGAGGTTAAATGTCTATAAGTTTTTCTGATACCTTTGTCTGATGTTTGCCAAAATAAGAAGAATATCGTATTCAAAACCACATTTAGAAAACGTTTTGTAAAGCAACTCTTATACAATCCACCATCGGCATGTATGTATGGTAAGAATACAGGTATTTGTACTAAAGACAAGATAAATAATCCACTTATATTAAATGTGGCAAAGAAAGAAAATGTAATACAATGTTAGCGCTCGTAGAAAGTCATTATACGTGCAAAAACCCGATAAAATACTATTTTGATTGTTAATTGACTTTTAAAAAAAAAGTACAACCTGTATACTGTATGTTCTATAGATCAGAATTCAACTAAAATATAGCTGCTTCTGTAAGACCATGCGGTTTGTTGGGTCGCTGGTCGACTCAGAATGAACCACCATACACTTTTGTAAAAGTGGATCGAAACTTATTTTTTAATTTTAAGGTTTAGCGACGTCCCAAAAACTGGACAAAATATATTAATTCAAATTTTAAGACTTCAACTCAGGCAATTTTAAGAATTTAACCTACGTGTTTGAAAACAATGCCGTAATTCTAGTTCTTTATAAAATATTTTACTTTTTTTCCGCATATAAAAAGATATCTTAGATTTGACATTCGTTTATTTTAATACTAGCGTAGAATCTGTCATGTTTTTCAAGAAAATTGGTACAAAACTAATTTGTATTAATACCATTATAAAGTGCACCAAGCTAATAAAATATAAAAGAAACAAAATAATTATACAAAGAATTATTTTCATAGTAATTTGAATTTTAAAAATGGTTCTTTGTACAGACGGTTTACGGACGTGATATAATGTTATCACATCCGTAAACATTGATAAAGAAAATGCATATTTTATAAATTTAATTGAATTATTATCACAAAATTAGAATTATTTTTTTTATAATACAAACAAGGAGTTAATTGAAATTTATTACTCGTTAAATCATATTTTTTTAACAGATTAATAACAAGTAACAATGTTTTATATTTAAACTTTCGTGAACCATGACTATTATATTTATATTTACCCGGATATATTCACGCAGAAATTAATTCTGGCACATTCCGGCACAATCCGATTTAATTTCAGCGTGAATATAACCGGGTAAATATAATTAGTAACAATGAACTATTAATAATTTATTAACACCTTTTATATATGTGTGCATGATATTTAAGATCCACCAATCTGCGTTATTCTGTTAAGGATAGGAAGGTAATTTATTGTCAAAATAAACAATGGAAACCACATTAACTTTTAATTTTACTTTATTAACTGTTGACACAGTTGAAACAGTTCACGTGTTCATCGGACGCCGCGGTTGATGGAATGGAAGAGAGATGCGGTACGAGCCCAACGCTAATGCGGCGTTCCCTCGAGGCGCCGCATTAGACTGATCGTGCCTCTCTATTGTTTTGTTCCGCGCTCTCGCTTACACGATCGGCTCAGGTGGAACGTGATAGTGGGTCATATTTTTCTTGCGTGCAGCCAGCGTTCATCGATTTACAACATGTCTTCTTTATTGACCGTCGATTTATTATTATTTTATGGCACAGAATAATATATAATAACAAAATTTAACAGGTTAAATAACTGGAAAATTACTTAAAGCAAACTATAGAAACATATAAAGCAAACTAAAGAAATATATAGAAGTCAAGAATCAGCTCTATCTGTAGTTGGGATGACATTAGTTCATTTCTTATTAAAACTAAAAGTTTTAAACACTCTCATTTCTATAATTTGTATTGTTTTAATGAGAGTCTTATGATATCAAACATTATTTGTATTATATCTTCCTACAAATCAGAAAATAATTAATATATAAGTAACTACAGGCCAATATTCCTATGATCGAATCTTACCTTGAAAAATATAATCTCATGACAGATAATCAATTTGGCTTTAGAGACAAAAAACCCACGTATAGTGCTGTAATGAGGTATACTCGATAATCGACAATTTGAAAATTACAATAATCTAATGCCTAGCAATTTTCCTCGATTTAGGAAAAGCGTATGTTGCTGTAACCATCATTTTACTATTATCAAAATAAGAAAATATGGCATTTCTGGATTACTTTTTTTCTATTATTTCGGTTAAAATAAATTAATTTCACATTACTTTCCACCATACATTACAATTGTGGTGATAGATAAGTTTAATACGCGTAAGGTTCTATTCCACTAAATACTTTACTTATAACGTTTTGAAAAATAATAATCAAAGGAAGTAAAACTATAAATAAACACATAAAGAGAAGCTGATCACATAAAATATATTAACATCTGTTTCTTCTTATAAGGACTTATTACCACATATTATAAAAATGTTAGTTATACAGAATTTGTAACACGATACAGATGAAGTCAAAGAAGATTCAAGAGGAGTAAACGTTTTGCAGGCTATAAAAGAATTAATAGATATATTATAAGATTTCGACGATTATGCCAAACCGAAAACTGACAGAATTAAACACCAAAGTCATATCTGAAAAATAATTTCTGTTACCCAAGGGAAAGTATTAATTCCATTAGTGCCAATATATATATCTAAGAAAGAGCAAGAATATTGAATTTCACTCCATACCAGAATTGAGAAACGAAAATCGTTCAAAAATAGTAATAAATCTGCCCAGAGTACAAAATGCACAATTATTGCAAAAAGAAAAACATATATATAATATAAATTTTACGGGTTAACCTTTTTAAATTATATCGTTCGGCGAATTTTCTTTTACACGAAAAATTCTAATGATTTATCGAGTTGTTTTTTTGATGTTATTGAGATATTCGTACAGGATTCAATTGGGTTAATTCTTAGAAACCATAAGGAAAAACTGCTAAAACGGAAATACAAACTAATTATTTACAATTAACATTAACAATTAAAACCACTACTATACTCAATTTTAAACACATTGACAAAATTGACAACTCAAACGAACAGAGATTTCTTTCTTTTTTAAAAATGCACTCCGCAACAAGATGATATTTTAATGAGTGCGCCAGCTTTAGAAGACTGCTTGCGACCCACCACACAACTGTTGTCTGCTAACTCGGCCTCCCCAGACTGGAGGGCGTCCTCGTTCTTCTGGGTATCAACCTGCGTGTCCAGAGTGGCTACATCGTGCTGGTTGACGACCAGATGAGGAGGCCCGGTGGCGATCCCTGGGGGGATTTGGGCGTCACCGCAGTCTCCAGACTAGCCTCCCAGTGGCATGACAACACCAATTTCGACGTTGGGTTCGATAAGTAACGCCTCGTTCAACTGTCATTTCCCATCCTATTCACTCTATTTTAATTAGATGAAAAGTATGAAAAAGAAAAGTATGTCAACTCAGCGGTTGTACTCCTCCTCACTCCTAGTGCACCTCGCTAATATTCGAGGATTGCACTCAAATATCGAAGCTGTCCATCACCACCTAGAGACAGAGCAGCCGCACTTACTCTTTCTGACGGAGACGCAGATACAATGTGCCTTGAACGCTGCATACCTTGCTTACCCTGGGTACACATTAGTGTACAATTTCCGCTAACATTCCGGGGTTTTTGTGTACGCGCGAAACGACTTCGGTATCCAGCGTCTCAATCACCTTGAAGACCCCACTTTTTCTTCCTTATGGGTTTTAGTAGACGACACAACGCTTTCTATTCCTCTTTGTTAGTGATGCAGATTTCAGATATTAAATCCCGCAGTGAGGAAGATGTGCTACGGTAGCGTTGCCAGTGTCTAGATGAGAATTATTAGCTAAAAGAGAAGTAAACAAATTCGCTTTCTCTTTTGCTCCTTGAGCCAGAGAACCATCTGGCTTCAGCAGAGGTGGCAGTGAGGTTCGGCAAAAAATCGACTCGACCACTTTGGCAAGTGACCGACTTATCTAGTCGACAATACAGAATATTGTATAAACTGTAAAGTATCAAGTTAGGTTTTATAAAATATTTTGTATTCGTACAGCGATCTTTATCAACAGAAATTTTGCTTCAAAGAGATACAGAACCACTCACGACAACGGTCTTAGACCGAATGAGGTGGTGTAGGAATTTTAGAAATATTTGTTATAAAGAATCAACAAAAATGCAAGTAAAATATCAGTTATTACAGCAATTTAAGATTCATATATCAATACAAAGACGTGAAGAAAATAAAAAATATATATTTTTTTAAGATATTTTGTAAAGTATTGATTTTTTTTTGATAGGATTGTAGTTGGGTATGTTTTCTTATCCAAGGTAGTTTTTTATTTTGAAATATATGGTAATTAATACAAGAAACTGAGCCTGATATCGTGGAATGTGTGTGAAGAAGTGATGGAAAATCGTTTTATTAATATTAAAAGCTATAATATTTGATATATTTTCTTAAAGGAATTAAAAATAAAGAAACATTATATTTGCTGTTAGTATAGCTTTTAGTACGTTAAGTTTGATTTTGTAGCAGTATGTACCGAAAAGTTGATGATTTTCGGCAAAACTGTAAACGCGTCCTTAACGTACGTATTTATGTTTTCATCTATAGCTTGTAGTTCCTTGTTTGATTGTGTATGTTGAGTGATTGTAAAAGTATATAATTGCTCACAAATACATAATACTGTACTAGCGTATTTATTACTAATTCGTAAATCTATGAAAAAAAAACAAATTAAATATTTTTTTAATTATAACATTTATTTTAACACTTATATTACAATTATTTTAAAAACTATACATAATCAATAAATTAATGACCAGTAAAAAAATATGTGTCAACGATGCGAGAAACGCATTAGACTTGAATGACACACGATGATACCGTGAACAACAATGACTGCAACTAAATTATAAATAAGGAATCAGTGAGATTTGGCACATTATTTTTGTATTTGGTAGTTTGAAGGTTGTATTTTATCACACTACAACCCTACTGAGCAAAAATGATATAAAATATCGTTTTAAGAATTTTAACATTATACTAATACTTCCCTTTCTATAAAGTATACGAAGTGCCAATATTGGTCTTTCTATTTTATATAGATGGGTAGGTATGTATACAATATTTTTATAATTAACAAAAAAATGATCCATGTATCCAGATAACTAGATATAATGGTGAAGATTTGTGCTGACGACTTTGACCAAAAGTTTCAGATTTTAACCAATTACTGAACTAACTTAATTACATCAACCATTATTCCATCAGCAGCAGCTGTGAATGTGGCTCGAGGGTCCAATTTATTCTCTTCGGCTGGTTTCTGGTAAATTTTATATCCGGATAAGATCATCGCAAGCACGACTTTGACGTGCAACTGGCCCACCTTAACACCTGCAAAGACAAATTTAAAAGGTTACAATATATGTTCATTTTTTTCGTTTGGATATATTTATAATTGCAAATGCATTTCCACCCTTTCTGAAATGACAGCGATGAAGAATACTAATGCGTCTAAGAACTGGTGCTAGTTATAAGGAATCGTTGTTAACTTAAATACTAAGCTTATTGAAACTGTACTTACCGACACATGCTCTGGGTCCAACGCCAAAGGGCATGTACGCGTCTTTTACGAGTCCATCGCCATCAAAACGGTCTGGATTGTAACGCTCAGGTTCATCAAAATATTGTGGATCTCCGTGTATTCCATAGAGTGAAATATAAACGGGTGTTCCTTTTTCAATAACGATGTCTGTATTTGGTATCTGAAATGACAAATTTAGTAACTCGCTATTAATATATAGTTACCTATTTAGAATTCTTTTAAATTACTGAGACAAAAGTTACATTGTAATCATGTTGAGTGTAACGATCAATTGTAGATACAGGAGGATGCAATCGGACGCCTTCTGCGACGCACTGGTCCAAGTACTTCATTTCGTTAAAAGCCTCCAATGTCCATCCATGTTTATCAATAGCTTGCTTGATGTCCTCTCTGGCACGCTCCTGACACTCTGGATGTTTTGCCAATTCCATGAGGGTGAATGTTGACACTGTCGAACTTGATTCAAAACCAGAAAAGAATGTGCCTGACTGATACATAAGATTGTCCCCTTCAAGTTCTGTATGAAAAGAAAATGAAATATTAATCTATGTTAAAACATTTAAGACGACTTAACAACACGAATAGTTTTTTAAGAAGAACAGAGCGAGTTATTTTATTTATGTAATAATATTTTTGTTAAGCAATGTAAACTAGTGCATTCGCACAAAGAAAGCAGTCCAAAGACAATGGTCTTGCAAACTTATTTATATGCATTCAGTAGATTATCTCATTCATTATAACTTACTGAAACGGGGATCTTGCTTTCCATTCTTTAACTGGATAATTGAGTCTATGAAATCTCCTCTTTTTTCACCACTCTTTACTCGGGCGTTAACGGCATTCCAAAATATTTTCTTTATGAATGATGAATCAAAAAGCATCGGAGATCCAATGACATCTACGAGCTCTGGCATGAAGAACACCGTCACCAATGCAACCATTCGTTTGAATGAATGGTAAAAATTCATAACTAAAGAAAATAAATTCATGTAAATAACCCACACACATGCAATAACATAAAAAGTAAAATAAAAAAAATATGCTGTAATACTAACGATTTTTGGCGTATTCAGAATCGGGATACGCGAACGTATTTGTCTTGGTACCGAGAGCAATGTTAGCTATAAGATCCGCTGTATATTTGTAATTGACGTCCTGTGCGTCGATCTTTAGTGTTTTATTATTATCATCAATGTTATTTTTCAAATACTCCATCATGGGTTCACCAGTTTCCATCATAAGCGGTAGCATTTGTTTTAACTTAGTGCGAGTAAGGGTTGCACTAATTTTTCCCCTTAAATATTTCCACGCGGGATTTTTTACACCAAATAAATTGATCATTCCTATACTGTCCTTCTGCTTTTTTCCAGCGAAATGGCGATTTGGAAAAGTATCAAAGTCACGTACCATTATTTGTTTGATTATTTCTGGATCTCTTAAGAGTAGACACGGTTTGTGAAATATATAAAATCCAACAAATGGTGCATTTGAGGGTGCATTTTTATATATTTCTCCCAAATGATACCCTGGTGCGGTTCGGAACAGAATTCCATTTTTAAAGTCTCCAAATATTTTACTTGAATTACTAAATTGGGTAACCCCTCTTCTTTTCCAATAGTTCAATTTATAGTGGCAGTATATATAAATCAATACTGATGGTATTAAAAAGTAGATAAGGTTTGTAAAACCATCTTGAAACACTTCCATTTCTGTAAAGAAAAAAAAATGGTTCAAAAGAAGAAATATCTGTAAGTAATCAGGAGAAGAACACAATTTCAATGTCCTTTCGTTTGATAGCTCATATCCTTAAACCATATGTTTTATATTCTGTATATACATAAGTCCCAACTGCATCTTGTATCCTATTGATGCTTTGATTATTGTCCGCTCGTAAGTTACCAGAATGCCTCCCAAAACCTGATGAGATCTTTTTTTTAACGCACGAAGATTTATGAGAAGTAATTGAATTATTAGAAGTAATTGAAAGGTCATAGCAACACTATTTATTTAATGAACCATCAGAGGCTATGTACAAAACCAACGGTTTCCTTACAGTTATACATCTAAAGAGATTCCTTGTCAATGATTAATGATAGACTTACATATAATAACAAAACTTACAGTGTATTATTAACTATTTATCTGAAAGCAGGAATAATAAATGTTAGATGACAAAGATCTAATTTCATTGATGTTCACAACTCTTTCCCTTCCCGCAAAAATGAGTTATTGTGGAAGCAAAATATTTACTTTTAACTTTCAATACATAGACGTTAATTTTAAAAAACGTTGAACAGTTACGGTTCCGAAGTTGGGACTCTTCACTTTTTTTTGTTAATACTTTTTTTTTTAAATATTTAATTTGCTATTTTTGCAATTTTTTAAGCAGATAACAAATAAAATCCCTAAAGACACCTAATATAAAAAAAAACAAAATAAAATCTATAAAAAATTAATGATTGTTGAACATATTTTCTCTCACATGAGAAGAAAATCAGACACGCTCGCTCTTAAACAAATATACTCACCGGAAATAACAAAGAAGGAAAATTCAACTGCTCTAACGTCCGATGACCGAACAATACTATGGAGTGTTATTTTTCGTATCTGCTTTTAAAGGGGAGTCAAGATACGCGTGGACATGATGAAATGCCATATCATATGTGTTTGCCCGCGTCTTTTTAAATATATTATTTGACTTGATACCAGAATCAAAGTAACATAACTGTGAAATTTAATAATATAAATATAAAGGCACATAAATTAAGCTTGTTTATATTTTTTTTATTTTTTTTTTAAAGGACTGTTTTAGCATGCAATGTTAAAGTTTGATTAATATATATCGATAAAATTAAAAGAAATATATTAAAATTATATAAATACTATAAAATAACCAAAATTCATGAAATTACGTGTAGCTATTTTATCGTAAGATCATTTCCTTTAAAGCTTTTTTCGTTGATGACACCGCCAGTACTTATCATTATTTTATCGCAATAATCTTTTTAATAAGGAAAAAGTGTAATAATATTTATATAATCATATAAGTTGTCGACTTTACGGGTCATTTACTTTTTATATCTTTATTCAATCAGCGTGATATCAAGGAAAACAATGATATTGATACAATCATCTAATTCGATGTTTTTGAAAGATTGTTGTAACTTGATTTAATACATTTAATATGTTTCAGATAGTCACGGTATTTAATTCGATATATGTTTTTAACATGAGCCTCAAGTATGTTTGAAAATAAAACCAACTCACCAAAGTCAGGTTCAACGTTTTGATTGCTACTGTGCGGTAACCGATTTTAAGGTTCAGTGCGCATTGCAGTTTGTGCTGAAAGATTAAATTTATAGTGAAGTTCTTATAGAAGATATGGTATTTATAAAAATATATATATTTAAGAATAATATATCTTCCGATGTATATAACCGTCTACCGATGTTTTTATTTTTTTAAATCTCAATATTGATAAATATCGTCAATTTTAAATATAAATTATCAATTTTCGGTCATTGATATCTGATGGCTCTTATCAATGATCAATATCTCTATAAATTAATTTATTTATATATTATTTCATGAGAGTCCTTCAGTTTTACGTTTTACAAAAAGAAAACACCCAGAGTTACATCTACTTGTAAATAGACTAATTTCAGGACGTTCGTGGTGGGACAAGTTTAAGTTGTTCAATCACTGGTATGGACTAATTGACTTACTTACTTAGAGACACCTACATCTCGTTAATTCAATGTGTTATACTTGTAAATTAGATCAAACTGAAAAAATTCTGGAGTAATTAAAATATATAAGCGGTCTATAATACTGAAGTTGGATATAAGGATACGTTTTAATTATATGAAAGGACAAAAAGATTGAAATATCGTAGTTTAAAATTCTTTCTTCCAAATGCACCTAACGAATATACCTTTTGAAATTGAGCAGACAGCTTATTTCAATTGTTTTACGTACTTTACTAAAAACTTTTTCCTAGCTAATATGGGCGCTTTGTCTAATGTAATAAGCGGTTACCGAATTCAATACTTGTTACGTTATCTCAGACCTATCGTTGTCCAGGTTTTGAATACTTTGTATTTTAATATTCGTTTAGTGATCCTGGTATGGAGTTTTTAGGGAAAATTTGATTTTGTCTTTAGATATATATAAAATTGCACAAAACTTGCAAGTAACATGAAATGGCTAATTACATACCTTTTGACGAAGATTCCGTATAAGCTAGCGAAAATTTTGGATTAGTAAAGTATGTGAAACTGATGAAATAAACCGTCTGCAAAATTTTATAGGGACAGTGCTGGATGATACGAACGGTCTGGAAACTGATCTAAAATTCTATACAACCAAATATTCATTAAGAGAAGCAGCTACAGAAATTTCAATTGACTTCCAACTTTTCAATAGAGTATGTTAGGTCAAATGTATGTAGTATGTCAAAAATAACACTCTACGCATAAGTGAACCTTATCAGTTTATCGATTTAAAAAACTTCGCTGGGGTATTAACCATTTGTTAGTATATTCGATTAAAAACGCAACGAGAACTTCTTTCACTGAGTATCTTAGAATTTTAAGGATAATTTTAATTTCTCAAAATTTGTTGTTTTATTTGTATTAATAACGTTTAGTGTGATAACCCATAACATTAAATCAACAATCAACATCAGGAAGTCACTTATATGTTAATGCCTAAACCCTGCCCTGTCACTACCTAACCAATTTTAAATGAACCTACTGATGAAAAGAAGATTTGAAACTTTGTATAAGAAATATCATAATAACTTTGATAGAGTTGAGATTAGGATTCTAAGATATTTTTACAAATAGAATTCTGATAAATAAGCAATTTTTTGACTTGTAAGTCTATTTTAATGATTTCAGACGATTGCATTTTTACAGACTGTAATAATATTTGCAACCAGTTTTCAAATCTTAAAAACCATAATTAAACTCAGGAAGGTAATGATTATAAATGTTCTTTTCTCTAGACAAACAAATACCTATTTTATTAATATATAATATAAACTTATATATCTCAATATAAATGAGCGTGCAGGTATGGAGAGTTTTCAAAGATTTTTCAAACAATGTGGTTAGACATGTGAAACTACTTTCATTGATTTATCAAAATTATTTGCAATTGATGGCAAATTTCCATCCATTAAAAATTTCAAATTGTTGACAGTTAAGTATTTTGTATTTTTTTATAAAATATATGAATAGTTAATATCAGATTCTAAAATCGTCTATTCTTAGAATTTGTGACTTCATAATAATAATGTAATTAACAGAAGGGAATTAAAGTTAATTGGTTAACAATAACTAACTAATTATTCATTATTTATTGTTGTCTATCTAAATCCGTAGAACGTAATTTACAAGTGGATTGAATATTTATCGATTTGGCTATAACTTTTGACATCATGGAGCATACAATATAAATTGACAAATTTCTTAATAACAGAGTTGGTGGCGGATTATTTAAGTAAATAGACAGTTATTTCTACAACTACAGCATACGACTTAGAATCATACCTTTTAAATTCAAATACTTTTTTCTATATCTGGTGTACCACAAGGTTCAAGCTAGGTCCAGCTACATATTATATGTTTGTTATTAGCAAGTTTTATAATGCAGATTGATTTTAGATCATAAAAAGCTAATAATAAAAACAGAATTCAAATGATTACATTGAAATATATTTGGAAACTAAATCATTTTAAACGCTATTGTGTATTTTGAGTGGAAAAACATCGGAAATTCAATTTCCATTAGCAGCATACCTTCAATCGTAATTTTCTTCAAAACATGATTCTATACTCGTATATATATTTTTTACTTAATTATGTGATAAGAAGTAAACTAAAATATTGTTTAATTGCTTTTATCAAGTATATAAATAAAGATTAGAAAAAATACAATAAAAATAAGTTTTTATCAGTTAAAGATAAATGATTTGATCAACTAAACAATAACGATTTATTACTAAGATTACGAAATATTTTGTAACATCAAAATTAAATGCGGAAGGTTTAAATCCACTAATGTTTAAATGTAATTTCATTAAAATTAATTTATGTTCAAGTTTCATACAAATTAGAAAAGCTTTACCGCCTAGTTTCGAGGCAATTGTCTTCGTTCGCTTCGCTCGCTCGTTTAATTACACATACAGACAAGCCCCTCTCACACACAACACATATACACATGGCTTTTAAGTTTCTATTTGTATATAAACAACATTTTTAAGTTAATATAGTATAATGAGGTAAAATATACTCACTTCATTACTCATTCGTTGTAAAAGAGGAATGTTATCGGCTTGTATCGCGTCAGGGAAAATTGACCCGATTCACTAATATGAATAAATATTATTTTAGTTTGATTTCTTCCAGGTTATGGCAATGCAAGCAACAGACTTCCCGGTAATATTAATTTGCAATAATTCCTACTAGAATTATTACGTGTTTCTGTTTATGTTATTTAATGTATCTAATATTATTTATTTTGTTTTGTTTATCAACAATTTAATAATCAATTTGTATATTTTTTACACCAGCTTCTGAAGTGATGTACAGTTTCCATTTGTGTTATATGTAGGTTATATTACATTTATGTATTTAATCTGTAAAATAAAAGGAGGGGTGGTATGACTTATAGACTTCTCACCTACGTACGTGTATGTGTACCTGTATGTGTATGTACCTGTGTGTGTATGTACCTGTGTGTGTGTGTACCTATATGTGTTTGTACCTGTGTGCGTGTGTACCTGTATGTGTATGTACCTGTGTGTGTATGTACCTGTGTGTGTGTGTGTGTGTGTACCTGTATGTGTTTGTACCTGTGTGCGTGTGTACCTGTATGTATATGTACCTGTGTGTGTATGTACCTGTGTGTGTGTGTCCCTTCGTGTGTGTGTGTACCTGTGTGTTCACCTGCGTGGTATATCTTCTTAACTGATTGTATATATGTAATTAATTGTAATAGTGTGCAATTACGACATGTACGTTATTATGTACTACATTAGCATCTATCAACTTAAATAAATGTAATTAAGAAACCAAATAAATATATATTTTTTAATATAAATAATTCACAATAACATAAACATTAAAATAAATATTTTAAAAACTAAACACAATCAATAAATTAATGAACAATGTGTTTTTTCAACGATGAGAGAAACGTATTAGTATTGAATAACACATATGGTATTGTACAAAACAGGTGTAGATTAGACACAAAGTAATTCATTAGATAATTATAAACCAAGTATATATATATACAAGTATATTGATGAGTGAATTATTTGTTTATCTTTATCCATAATAAAACTGTAATAAAACAAATCTGTACATGTAACATTTTTTGATAATTCTTTCAATGTTTTATTATTTATCTGTATTTTAAACTAGTCAATTTAAAACTCTTACAATAGATGTCTGCAAGATGCTTCAGTAGTATTCAAGATAAATTTTGAAAATATATAGCAGCAAGAATAGTTGTTTTTTGATTAAGATGATTTTAGTGAAATAAGAAAAATAATAAAATACATTAATTTAAAAACATATTTTTTTGTTATTAAAAACTTTATTATCTATCTTACAACTGGTAGTGAGATTTGGCACATTCATTTTATATTTGGTAGTCTTAATTGAGCTTAAAGGTTATATTCTATCACTTACGTCTCTAATAAGCGAAAATAATATAATATGTATATAATTTATAAATACCACTTCTATCCCTATCTTAAAAATCTAAAATGCCGATATTGATGTTTATATTTTATATAGGAAGGTAAATCTACCTACCTCTTCATATATTGTACAATATCTATAAAATCAACAAGATAATAATCTACGTAGATAATTAAATAATTATATATCAGGGTGAATGTTTCTGCTGACGACTGCCCGATACATCCAGTTAATTTCCATTTAAGTTTTAAGCCAACGTTAAGCTTTTCTCTAATCTACGAGGGCGCAGCCGCGGAGAGCAGCACTAAAAAAATAACTGATATCTTTCAGTAGTTATTGATTCAACTTAAATAATTCTACCATTATTCCATCAGCAGCAGCTGTGAATGTGGCACGAGGGTCCAATTTATTCACTTCGGCTGGTTTTTGGTAAATTTTATATCCGGATAAGATCATCGCAAGCACGACTTTAACGTGCAACTGGCCCACCTTAACACCTGCAAAGACAAATTTATATTATTTTCTATCTTCTAGGAATTCGGGACGACGCCTGAAGAGTATAGAGCCGAAAAAGACGCGACAAAGGGTCTTCCTTGCGCAGGGGTGGATGAAATGACCTACAAACGTTGCCTTCGACAGCTTTGGCGGGAAGCCAGAACGCACGAGTTCCAGAAGAGAGGCTCGTCAGTCTCTCACCAATTCTGGCGATGCGATGCGACTATGACCTGGCAATGTCTCTATTGAAGCACCGAAAAAATATAGTTCTACTCCTTTTTTAATAAGCTGGTCTGTACATCCCGTGCTGTAGCTGTATTAGTCCACGCATTGTAGCAATCCTGTTTTCGGCTAGGACGCCCAGAGAGGGATTCTCCAACGCTAGCGCAGTTGGTACCCTCCTGGAGTAGTTTCTTTGCAACTTGGGCTTTTATGGAGAAGGCGGAGAGAATTGGACCACCGGAAACTTCACTCACTCAGTGATAAAGCAAATCGTGCTTTTAAAGTGAGGCAGTGGTATCAAACCTGTCGAGCCGGCCCATTCGTGAAAATGCGAATGGCACGGAATGACAAACGAGCAAAATATGATGTGTCTAGTGGTAATGAGCAGTGAGATGGATCAAAAAAGTTTGGATACATATTTATAATTGGAAGTACATCGCCACTTTGATGAAATAGCAGCGATGAAAGATACTAATTGACTTTAAGAACTAGTGCTAGTTATAAGGAGTCGTTGTTAACTTAAATACTAAGCTTATTGAAACTGTACTTACCGACACATGCTCTGGGTCCAACGCCAAAGGGCATGTACGCGTCTTTTACGAGTCCATCGCCATCAAAACGGTCTGGATTGTAACGCTCAGGTTCATCAAAATATTGTGGATCTCCGTGTATTCCATAGAGTGAAATATAAACGGGTGTTCCTTTTTCAATAACGATGTCTGTATTTGGTATCTAAAATAACAAATTTATTAACGTTCTATTAATATATAATTACCTATTGAAAATTCTTTTAATTTACTGAGACAAAAGTTACATTGTAATCATGTTGAGTGTAACGATCAATTGTAGATACAGGAGGATGTAATCGGACGCCTTCTGCGACGCACTGGTCCAAGTACTTCATTTCGTTAAAAGCCTCCAATGTCCATCCATGTTTATCAATAGCTTGTTTGATGTCCTCTCTGGCACGCTCCTGACACTCTGGATGTTTTGCCAATTCCATGAGGGTGAATGTTGACACTGTCGAACTTGATTCAAAACCAGAAAAGAATGTGCCTGACTGATACATTAGATTGTCACCTTCAAGTTCTGTATAAAATGAAAATAAAACATTAATCTATATATCAAGATTAGAACCTTCGCAAAACCAATATTTATTTCAGAAGAACATTTTTTTTTTCAGTAATAATACTTTTGTTATCAATAAAAACTAGTTTACTTAACTTAAAATTGTGAAAAACTTGCTTTGTGACAAAAACAATTAGAGAAAATGACTGCATCCGCACAGAGAAAGCATTCCCATTGTCTTTATGCATTCAGTAAATTATCTCATTAATTATAACTTACTGAAACGGGGATCTTGCTTTCCATTCTTTAACTGGATAATTGAGTCTATGAAATCTCCTCTTCTTTCACCACTCTTTACTCGGGCGTTAACGGCATTCCAAAATATTTTCTTTATGAATGATGAATCAAAAAGCATCGGAGATCCAATGACATCTACGAGCTCCGGCATGAAGAACACCGTGACCAATGCAACCATTCGTTTGAATGAATGGTAAAAATTCATAACTAAAGAAAATAAATTAATGTAAATAACCCACACACATGCAATAACATAAAAATTAAAAAAAATGCTATAATACTTACGATTTTTGGCGTATTCAGAATCGGGATACGCGAACGTATTTGTCTTGGTACCGAGTGCAATGTTAGCTATAAGATCCGCTGTATATTTGTAATTGACGTCCTGTGCGTCGATCTTTAGTGTTTTATTATTATCATCAATGTTATTTTTCAAATACTCCATCATGGGTTCACCAGTTTCCATCATAAGCGGTAGCATTTGCTTTAATTTAGTGCGAGTAAGCGTTGCACTAATTTTCCCCCTTAAATATTTCCACGCGGGATTTTTTACTCCAAATAAATTGATCATTCCTATACTGTCTTTCTGCTTTTTTCCAGCGAAATGACGATTTGGAAAAGTATCAAAGTCACGTACCATTATTTGTTTGATTATTTCTGGATCTCTCAAGAGTAGACACGGTTTGTGAAATATATAAAATCCAACAAATGGTGCATTTGAGGGTGCATTTTTATATATTTCTCCCAAATGATACCCCGGTGCGGTTCGGAACAGAATTCCATTTTTAAAGTCTCCAAATATTTTACTTGAATTACTAAATTGGGTAACCCCTCTTCTTTTCCAATAGTTCAATTTATAGTGGCAGTATATATAAATCAATACTGATGGTATTAAAAAGTAGATAAGGTTTGTAAAACCATCTTGAAACACTTCCATTTCTGAAAAGAAAAAACATGTAAGTTAGTGAGTAGAAAAAAATACAATTTCCATTTCATATATTTTGACTCACATCTCAAAAACATATTCTCTATTAACTACGTAGAAAAGTCCTATTCACCATTTGGGTCCAATTAATGTTGAGATTATTTTATTACCAGGCTGTGAGACATGAAGATGAAGGAATGAGGGCTTGAGAACTAAATCAAGAGTTTTATTAAATTCTATATTTAGAGCAGTTTCTAAATACCAATTATCATTATTTCGTTTTTAATGTTTTTATTCTTTAAACTTTTCATTCATATTTAGTAAGTAAGAAAGCATTACAAAACAAAAGTTAACGTATCGTTTAATAAGTAACATTGTAGATAAAACTTACTTAAAATTAGCGTATAAATATAAAGTTCAATATCAGTAATTAAATAAAAATAAAAATAGAAGTGAGTTGTGACGGCCACAAGCGAAGAATTTCAAAGAGTGAAAATTCTTCAATTAGCATGTATGAAGAAATAATAATTGATACTAATTTACATGGCTACGTTAAACTTGTTATTTTTTGCTGATTATATTGTCGGAAACTTATGCGATGTACTTGATACATTGCATTGTCGTCTCTCAGTGACTCCGGCATGTACTCGTATGTCAGTATAACAAGCGTCTATTCAGCGATTAAACTACGTATGGGAATACAACATGTGTAATAAAGTTTCCATATTTGGATTCGTAATAATATTTGTGTTTTTCCTCTTACATGAATTATACGATGACGTAACTTGAGATGCGGCATGTAACATACTTGCCGGTGCTCTCCCATTTTTTTTAATATAAATTCGCGATTAAATGCTTACGGTTATTTCGTTTAAAAAAGTTTTAAATGATTACATAGTTCCATGAGCTGAAGGGAATATGACTGTGTAATATGGTTTTCTGTTACGATCAGCAATTTCGCTATTTAAGGTTGACAAAATTATAATCTATACCCAAAAATATAAAAATCAGTAAGTTCGGAGACAAAATTTGTCCACAAGAGGGACAAAGATATATACACGCCTATAAGTTTGAATATTCTAATGAAAAAGTAACTTTTAACAATTAAAAGCATAGTTGGAGCCTTTTGAACACTTTTGAATATAAAGTTGTTATACATATAGCTATAGTTGTTATAGATAAATGAGAGATCTAAATATAGCATTGTACGAAATTATCCTGAACTATTAATCTGAAAACAAAAATCTTCAGAGATGACATTGAGAACTCGCTGACATTATTAGAGACAACCGCACACACGTGTTAGACTCAACCGCAAACTTTATTTGTTATGAAATAAAAGTACTTGTTTTGACTTTTAATAAGTATAAAATTACGTTTAGAAAAATATTCTTCATTAACCTTTAAACATTCACTGTATATTGAGAGCTAAGATGAATGATATCTTCGACACTGCTAACACTTTGCCATTCAAGAGACAATATATTACCCGACAAATAAGTGCTTTTGGACTAGTTCTGATTATAAAGATGTCAAATGTTGTAGATACGTATATGGAAATAAATGGGGTCAGGTTAATAAAGACAATCCTGAAACAAAAAAATATTCTGACTACTTTAATATTAAACCTATGTAAAGTTTAGATTATAATATAACCTTTAGTATATAGGAATTCTATCCGCAATAATTAGTGTTAAATTATAGAACATATTCTAACCAATCTGTAGAAACAAATTAGATGGTTCTTAGCGCGCTCGTGTGCACGCACGCACACACGCGTCACACTTATGCAAATATACTCACCGGAAATATCGGACTGGAAATATGTAACTTATTCTATGTATAATGATCTCAGATGATGTCCGAAGAATACTAAAGAGTATGATTTTTCCGTGGCTGCTTTTAAAGGGGAGTCATGATACGAGCAGTCTAGAGACAAAGACACATCATATCTTCAGCTTTTATCCGCGTCTTCGTGCTCGCCGTACAGGATACTTTGTTTGACTTAACACCATTCAGAGTAAAATAATACGTCGATTTATTGTTACTTACTTAGATAGATAGATAGATAAGCACGTTATTGCACACAGAAATAAACATTTAAAAAAAACATATACAAGCGGAGTTTAAACAAATAAAATATGCAAAGGCGGTCTTATTGCTAAGAGCAATCTCTGACAGACAACCTTCAGGTGAAAGGACTAAAGTAAAAAAGTACGGGATCGTGCGATTGAGACAAAATACTATAAATATAACAGGTACAAATATATTTATAAACTAGTTACACATAGGGCATATTAATATTACTTAAAATACTTAAAAATAATAAATAAATAATATATACAATATACAAATTTATATAAATTTACATATATATAAATACTTATTATACATAAATCAAACGGTATATATGTATATATAATATACATAAACAATTACATACAAAACAACACTAATATCAATATTACTTAGGTCTGTATCTTATAGCAATTATACAAACGCTTTGTACGTGTGCTCTGCCCGAGATGCAATAATCTACCAAAGAATGATTGGTGAGCTTTTTGTTGTAAAATTGTGTTGTTTGTCAAGAGCAGTTTTGCTTTCATTATAGATTATCATTTATTTTATCGGGGGCTTAAAAATTTAAGTTAAGTTTTACATACATAGATTAATTTATATTTATGAAATAAGATAATTTACAATAATACCTATACCCGGTTTGAGATAGTATTATTTCCTTGAGTGGTTCATTCGGTAATACCGATGTTTGTCATTATTTTTCTCAATCATTATTCATTATTATAAATACATTTAATAGGGAAAAATGTTTAATAATATAAAATTTGTATTATATATATTATTTTGTTTTCGCCTGTACGAGTTTGGTATTGTATGGAAAGAAGAGTAACTAGTGCAGGTGAGCGTTACTGCGCGTTTTAAAGGGGGGCCTCTAAACCTGGGTCGAAAGTCCCAGGAGCTGTTTGCCCTCCTCTCCCTGCAACGCAACGGGCCCGATACCCGCACGGTGTATCCATGGAATAACTAAGAAGCTTAGTCTCTTTTTATAGATGTTTCTTAGTAGTTTTATTAGATTTATATTATTTAAGTTACGTTAATATTAACATACTATATAAAATATTTGATGAATAGATCCTCGCAAGGGACAGTCTTATACCACTAGAATTACATTTTATCAGCAACTATCTTTAACCTAACACCCGAATGATGTTCAACGCTATGTGGCCGCCTGTAAGACCTTAAAGTACCGTTAGTACGTTTTGTGTGCATTCCTATATTAAACAAACAAGTACGATAAGGACGAATATGTATAGAGTGCTAAATTCACCGACAGCGAAGCGGTAACTCAATTGGTAGAGTGACGGGACGGTTTTCTAGAGGTCGCAGGTTTCAATTCCTGCTCGTATCGATTTCTTTTTCGTTCCATAATTATTTTTTTAAAATAGTTTAATTGATCTATCTCTGTGGTATTCAGGAGAAAAAGTTGAATTTAATATAAAATTATTTTCAAAGTTATTCCGGGACTCTGATATTTTAAATTGCGAAACATATATTCTATTTGTATACTAATCTCTAAGATCTAATTACAAAAACTGCAGCCTTGTCCTTCCCCTACCAATTCAATAAACATAAAATATTGTAAGAGTTTATCAGGGCTCAAATCAATGTTTATAATTATAAGTAAAGGATTTTTATTTTCACACGACTATCATTAGAGTGAAATATGATAGCTTAGAACATCTAATTTAGCAATGCCCTGTGTAATGAATATTTTAAGATACATATTGTGAAGTTGTTCGTCTTCGGAAGCTCTTACAAACGAGACTATCGGGAGTGCCTCAGGGTGGTATTTTTATCTTTTACTTATTATTATTTCTTGCTACTATATGATTAAAAACGATGTTTATATACGGGGTTATTTTGATTTTTCCCCCATATTTAATAAAGAACCAATACTGAACCTAGAACTAGTCAAAAAAAATGTAATTCCGTCAATGATATTTAAATTACAAGGAAACAAATTTTTAATAAAAATAGATAGTTTTGCTTCACGTACGTACGTACTTACGACTGGTATTGATTCAAAGTAGACAAGTTAAAAATAAATAAATAAATAACCGTTTTGCTATTACTATTTCACACCTAAGAAACATTCAGTTCTGCCAGACCATTCGAGATAGTGACATGTTATAAAATAAACATAAACGCTTATTAAGATTTTTTTTAAAAGCGTATTTGTCAAAGGTTTTTTGTAAAGCTGTTGTTTTTCACGCAACCAATGGATATCCTACATTTCATGTGGAAGTAGTACCGAAAAGAGAATACCTTTTTTGATCCCGTAGCGATTTGCAATTAATGTTTTTAAACTATCACGTTTGAATGTGAACAAGTACATTTTAAACTAATATCGAGTCTACTTCGCGAAAAAAATTAATAAAGGTGATATACCTTTTTAATTCCCGATGTTTCGGCCGAATTTCACCAGCCGTGGTCACGGGATGACTAACGTCAGCTCAGCGTCGTCTTCGTGAGGCGCGAGTCTCCGTAACTACCCTTGCTTGTTCCTCATTATTTGTGTTGTTGATATTGTTACTATAGGAAGTGTGGGTATTTAAACAAACGACACTAACGGCGTCTACACACTGGCTTTTTGAGTCGCGGCGAGTAAGGCACTTGTTCAAAACTGGATTCCATGCTGATGATGGCCGATATCCATCTTCTCGATTGAAATTTTTGTTTCTTTATTTCAATCGCTTCACGTACTATTCGAGGATAGTAGTGACGGTCTTTGGAGAGGACTTATGGCTGGTGCAACTCAACCCAGTGGTTGTGACCTGATTCTATCAAGTGATCAGCTATTGCAGACTTTTTAACTTGTAGGTTTTTTACAGCTGCAATATGTTCCTTGACCCTTTCTGCAATGGTTCTTTTGGTCTGTCCGATGTAGGAACTACTGCAGCTGCAGTCCACCTTGTATACACCAGGTGTTTGAAGGGGAACTACATCCTTCGGGGTGCGTAAGTGTTGCGCTATTTTAGAGGACGGAGTATATACTGTCTTAATGGAGTATTAGTTTAAAAAGTGTAAAAGTCGCGATAGTTTAAAAACATTAATACCCGAAAGCGACCGAAAATGGCTTCGAACTCGCATTCATCACCCTCACAAAATACACCTCACCATGACGTCTTTGATTTCTTAAACCGTACCGTGTTAGATCTTCGCAGAATCAAAAAACCCACTCGTTTTCCATTCCAGTCTTTTTTTAAGCATATGAGGTAAGAATACCGTTGCGTCAATCAACATATCTGTATCACTGGGAATAACGTGGGTATCCTCTTCAGAAACCGGTAAATTAATAAATTCCAATCGCAAAAACAATAATAATTTATAAAGGTAAAAATAAAAAAAAATAAGTTTCACGCGGCTATACATCTACGTCCATAAATATTTTCAAAGTAATTAAAAAATATCAAAGTGTTTTTTTTTTATTTCCAGTTGGAATGCATAATTTACACACATGTAACTTCAAAATCTAGTTGAACGGTTTTAAAAGGCAAATCCACGGCAAGAAGATCCATAGATAGTCATTTAAATTATTTTTAAAGTCATAATGGAAATGTGGGATCAAATTAGAATTCAAGTAAAACGTGTTAAGTAAAAGATGACTAAAGTAACTAAGTACGTCAATACTAGTTCCATGATGCCCTCACATCTACAAGGACTCCAAGTTCTAGTATTCCAAGTTAGTCTACAACTAGTGTATCAATGTTGTAAAATATGTTATTATTAAAGCGAGAGTACATTTTAAGACGTACGGAACCATCAACAACTTTCGAGGATCCCCCAATAATATTCTTATCTAAAGAAAGAGTGCGATTTCGTTTTAAACTGCGCACGCATCAATAATAAAAATAATCTATGACGCATTATCTAGCGAATACCTAACTGGTTTATTTACATTGTGCGCATTATAATTAAAGATATTTGCTACAGGCTGTAGTTAGGCGCGGTGCGCGGCGTTCAGAAGCGGTCAGGCGTTGAGCGTACGTCAGCGCACGGCGTACGACGCACAGGCGGCGCGAGCTTCGTTCAGACATACGCATGTTCGCGGTCAGCTGCCGGCAACAACGATAACATACCATGCGTCGTATTGAGGGGAGATTTATCAAACGACTGTTGAATGTGACAAATTACGATGTTGGTTGTTTGGTTGTTACTCATTTTACATAAAGGATTTGAATTATAATTTTACCCAAACAATCAATACAAGAATTACTATTAATACAAGCGGATCATTCATAATTAAATTTTCAATTATGTTTTGTTTCCTATTAGAGTGGACTGTATTGTGGATCGTTGAAACCAATAAAGACTAATTATTCTTCATCAAATTCGGGGGTCCTAGGCGGTAACATTATTGTCAAACGTTATTAAAATATGATCTGGAATCTACTTAAGGATATATTTACATATAAATATATTATAAGTTAGGTTTACATTCTGGGTTAATCGATGTTTTTCGACTACTATTTTTTGCGCATTTTCAAAGGTCACCATTGAGCTAGCGTCAGGGCTCATTTGGAAAATACGTTATAAGAATACGTATTCAATATTAAAACCCATAATATGACGTCACTAAAACTTTCAAAATGTTAATATTAATTATATAAGTATGATAAGTATATGATATGGAATCCCTAAAAAAATATATTTAAATTATGAAAATTATTAAGATTGAAATATACTTAAGTACCGAATACACTTAAGTAATTTATTGATATTACGTACAGAAACAAACAAAAAAACCATAAATATTTCAAATGAAGGCGGACCGGCTCATTCATGAAAAATAAAACTAGAATTTGAATAGGGCTAGAATTTGAAAACGGCTAGGAATACCTAAAAACGTTCGCATCCTTAAACTTGAAATTTAATCAAAACATTCAAATATTATATAATTATAATACACGTTGGAAGGTATTTTTAAAATAGTAATTTATAAGTAATTAAGAAAAAGTGTTGCGTACATTATTTAGTATTTATATGTATTAATGATATTCTTTAAATTATTATTATTACTTTATACATATATTATTTTTATATACTTTTGATACTAATTTAGTTAATGGGTTTCTCTAAATAATTTAACAAATGAAACACATAATTTACGAACACTGATCAAATTACAAAGCATATAATATATACGCAATTTAAATTATACCTAATGCTTTATAAAATTGTAAATATACATGCCGCATACAAATAATATTATAAAACAAACTACTATATTACCTTTGTAAGGATAATTATAAGGGCTGACGTATACAAATAAATAGAACTAGCCGGAAAAAAGTTACCAAAAATGGGTGCTTGTAGATTATTTACGAGCATAAAGGATCCAGGCGAAACTCACTGTCATCCAATTCTGGAGAGCTCTTGATTACCAAGGTCCTGGTGTCTCCTCAGGTTACTAGTGGTGTTCTGCGTCGCGGCGCGGAACGTGAAAAGTACATGCGGTACGGCGGTTACAACTCAATTTATGAACGTGTCCTCTTCCCTCTCCAGTCTAACTTGCTCTTGAGGGTAAGAGTGGGTGTAAGGATAGTTAAGAAGAATCTTAGATACATTGAAGAATATTATATAAGTGAAAGAGGAATCTACCTCAACAGACTCGCCAATAACACCACGCCATTTAGACGTCGATGAGATGAGTCAGAGCGCATATTATGTGAAAGCATAAAAACTTACTCCTAGTTCCAAAATCACAAAATTTGAATTTCTAATTTTCAAAAGTAAATATCGTACTTCCAATGAATATATAATTGTTAGTATATTATTATATTAATAGGGTAATTAATTGTATTCATGGTTGTTCGTTCTACTAATGTTCAAAATGTATAATTGCTCGTGACTGCTTCCATTGGGGAAAGGGGAAGTTCCCCAATGGAAGCAGTCACGAGCAAAAATTTGTTAAAAATAATTCAATGAGCAGATTGAATGAACCTTCCAGTGTAAATATTAATTAATGTTGAAACTAGACACCATAAATCTTTCCATATGTATTTTTTAACACTTTTTCTAAATTAAATAAAAAAAACTAATAAAAAGAGACAGAAAATACAATACAGATATCACAATATGACGTTAATATCAACAACAATTATTGAATTCGGCAAAGTTTAATTTGCAATCCTTCATTAATAAACTATCCTGCAAAAAAATATATAGTTTTTAGTATTATATTAATCTATTCAGTATAGGAGTATTCTATAACAGACGCTATAGCAAAGCTGGCAAAAACTATCCTAAAGTAGTCCGGATAGAGAAAGAGCAAGAGCTTCGGCGTCTTCCATGAAGTGAATGAACTTAACAATTTATTAAAACTGTTTTGACTTAAAAACCCAACTGTCAATGCCATTAAAAATATATTATGAGCATTGAATTCAGCTCTGAGCTACGGGAAAAGTCACATTTCTCGTAGTTATTATATTCATTAATATATGTTATCTGTGTATATAAAAACAATATTCTTTAACTAAGTAAAAAAAAACAATTAGAGACTGAGAATAACCATTGATTTCATAAAAATGAACATCGAGTTAAAACTTAAGATAATAGTTTTTTTTTTATTTATCACATGTGGCGATACTGTTTATTATTGTCTTAGTCTTTGGATGAGTCTTCCGGGATCTAACTTGTTCTTACATAAAATATAAGTGACTGTATACTATATTTATATATTTTTAATTTATTATTATTTATGACCATTCACAATATACCGTTCTCGAAGAACCTACGTGAAATTACATTCGTGGTGCTAATATGTTGTATTTCTTTCAATTACATTACATTTACAATATATATTATCCTGTAACAATGTATAAATTCTAACGAAAATAACAAAAACGATGAATGCTACTGACGTGGTGACGTTAGTGGGATTTTTGGCACTAAAATATGTGTGTCATTTGTTTCAACTACTGGGGTTTATTTAAATAGCACTTTCTAATACTTACTGGTTGTAAATGTCGTAGTGTAGTTTTATATAGCCTACTTCCTACTTATTATATCTTCCTCAACACACGATCTCAGAAAATCGGCAAATCTGATTAATATTTATATATCAAGTAAAATATAGAAATGACAACGCGCGAGACACTCGGCGTCGTCACGACGGCGCATGCAACAGCTAGATCCACAACATCGGAACTTAGATATAAAGTAAAGCATACATTGTAAGGTTAATTAAACGACACATGGATCACACATATTTATTGTTTATTTCGTCAGTCGGCTCGCAGACAGCGCGACGAGCACCGCGACAGACAGTCCGCGTCGTTACGACAATGCATGCGACAGCTGGCTTGGCAGCGCGTTACTGTGCGTACGTTGCTACGAGTGAGACGCTCGTCGAACATTATACTGCAAATATATGTAGTAAAAGTTATGTATATTTAAATAGTGTCCTAAGTACTAAGAAAAATATACCTGTCAATAAATGGCACAGAGGTACACGTGGCCGCGTCACAGTGCAGCACAGGGGGCGCCACCGACGCCATCAGCGAGCCATCCTCTCCCACTACATAGGGGATGTGGTCTATATAGACATTGTCGAACAAGCACATTCGTTTCATGTACTCTTCGCTGTGTGTGAACATTGTAGGGGGGATGCCTGAAAACACAAGTGAAGACGATAAATCCTATATATCATAGCAATAAATGTATAAACTAAGAAAGCTTAATTATTTTTTTATCATACGTTTGTTGGTAAAATTTTGTGAGAAAGTCTATTTCACAGCAATTAAGTAAAAACTTTTTAGTTTTTATGGTGCTTTTAAAATTAAAATAATGTTTTTAAACTTCTCTAAATCTACATGTATTTAGCTTTTACATGTTTAATCGTAAAAACATATATATTATAAATAAGTCAAGTAAATATTTCCAATTAAAAATAAATTATAAACTAATGATAATATAACAGACAAACATACCGACTGCATAATATCTGGTGTTACAGGTATGTTCCTGTATCAGCTCCGAGCGGTTGGTGAACCAGCCGACGAGCCACTTGAGGTCCTCGAACTTAGTTATTTCGTCGTTAATGACTTTGCGAGTCAAACGTAAATATTCTACGTCTGCTTCGATCACAGACTCGTCTTTGTCTTCTCCGTAACTGACGTTTAAAAATATATTCATCTATTTATGTGTGGTCGTTATTATGAGTAAGTAATTTTCTCGAGGAATAGAAAAATAACATCCTTTACTGCTCGAGCGATGTCGCTGGGAAAAGCTAGTCTTTTGTAAAATCATATAAGTGCAAATTTTAAATAACTAAAACTACTATAATTCAAAAGAGTTACTCGATTTTATATATCCACTGTACCAGATTTTTCCAGCGACTCCAACCATTACAACAATACTATCGGCACATACTGAATATTGATTACGTGAGAGCTGCTGTGGGAATTCGGGAAACAAAGAGTGGTTAGCGCTCATTTCTCTTATTTTCTTAAAAGGGGCAGGTTGTAAGTGTCTAAGTGTTATTTTAGCCTATAACATTCGTCAATAAATTGACTATCAAATGGGAAATCGAACTTCTCACACTCGATTGGTAGCTATAGAAATTAGACAATAATTTGTACAAACAACTTTACTAATAAGGTACATGATTTTTGTAAAAAATTAACTTCTAACAATAATTCATAAATATATATTATATCGTATTTTTTCATATATAACCCTCACATGCGTATGCATATGCATTTTAATGTATATATTTGGTGTTTTATTATTTTTAAATATAATAACTTACTTCCGATATTGCATCTTGAGTATTGCTTCTGACATATGAATACGGAATATGACGCCGGGTCTGAGGTGGGCTTGGTAAAGATCTTTGGGCATCTCAACAAATGACGACTCAAAGTCCTACGCATGGTATTAAAAGAAAAACAAATTGTATAGTATTTAATTTTGTATTTTTTTAATATTATTTTAAACACAAAATATAATAGAATAAAAAACTTTACATCTTGACCCACTGGAGGTTGTAATGTTTATTATTATTCCCCAATTCAGTCCAGTCTCCAAAAGCCAGCTAATTATTTTGCCAATTTAGTCACCACGAAAGCCTTTCGTTTAAAAGGATAATATAAAACTTTATTCTATCCTGAAAGTTCTTACTAAATAATGCTGAATATACTTTTAAATTGAGATGGACAGCCTCGAAGGATGCCTCCTACATACAAACTTAAATAGCTGGTGATAGAAATTTCGATGAACTGAATTGTGTATTTACTGAGTTAGGGACCATTGGCGATAAGTATGCATGTATGTTTGTAAATATTAATGACACTCTCCTATATTTAAACTAGATATGAAAAATAATATTTTGAATAGCTCCATATTATTAGAAAGTACCTACATACAATAAACAAACATTAGTAAAGATTATAAAATAAAATGTATATTTATAAACTTTAAAATAAGACAATGACGGTTCTTATGTAGGAACGGCTGTATTAGGAGAGTGGCAGATGCTTTATCGCCCTTGAAAAACATGGAGGGAGGAAAAATGAGTAAAAGATACAGAGTCTGGCATAAGAATGAGAGAGTTAGGTAGAGTCGCTTGGATTTAAGGAACAGTATCGCATGAATTATAATTAAAAATAAGAAGAGGACTTGAAAAAAAAACTTGGTTTCATTGAGGGCAGAAAGAACCTGTATGGGTGGAAGATGGAACATTAATTAAAATGAATGTACTCTTTAGGAGATACCTTTATCGATGGATCGTACGACTCATAGGACGTTTTATCTTTCCTATTCTTGTGATGCCTTTTCTTCGTCTTTGGTTGTTGTGTGTCCGAGCCGTCGCCGCGTCTTGCGATAGGTACGCTTGTGGTTGATGAATTCAGCTGTTGTTATTTAAATTACAATCAATAAAGTCATATACGCTGAACAAATACCTTGGATTAGGTTATCTCTAAAAAGCTATCTCTACCAGCTACCCGTGAGATTGACTAAGATGATTTTTAACGGCAGAAATAAATAAATTAACTAAATTATCATTGCTTACACTGCTGTGATGAAACTTTTGCCAGTAACATATTGAAAGACTATACAGAAGGTCATATTCGCAGAAGGTAATATTAATTTATCCCTGTCTGTTCTCATAACGTTATGTGTCTTATATATTTACTAGTTTATTTACCTCAGGCGTCGCTGAAGACGTATGTATCCCGTAACGGCGTCGGCTCTTGCGATGCTGTAATAGAAAATCTCGTTTATCCCGATTTTCATTTCAATCTCAAGTTAGATACTAAGAAATAAACATTTATTGACTCCATGAGGTTACCGGAAAGGGTTGTCTCGTGTTTAAGATTTACTCCTACAATGTTTCTTAAAAAAACATACAAATTTTTCTAACAACAATTTTAAATGAAAATAAAGGTAGTATTTAAGAATATATGATAGTCTTTACAATAATTAAATTAACATAATATAATATATAATAATAGTTAGAAGATTCCTGTTTTTAAATACAATATAGTTGTTTTGTTTATTAAAAACTAATGACATTGATATTAAAATGATTCATTCAAATAAAAATATTCAAATATTCGATGCCTTTTATTTTTAGGAACTTATAATAAAATAATATTCAAATCTTCGTTTATCTAAATAAAATATAAATATAGAATTGCCTGATTATTATTTGATGTAAAATAATTACAAACAATATTTAATTATGTTTGTTTGTCTCGTTATCGTATAAAAAAATCTATTTTCAATTTATTTATTTCTAACACAATTATTATCTTTCAAAGTAAATTACTTTGGTTTGATAATTTTAAGTACAGATAGCTAATAATATATAATACGAGATATGTCAACAATAAAAACACTAGACGAGATGAATATAATATATTTTATTGTCACATCATTCTTCAATATCCTTAGGCTCCGTGATGGAATCAACGAACACCACAGAGTTACATTCAGCGGCATCGCACTGCAGCATCGGTGGGGCTTCCACCGGTGTGACAGAGTACTCGTCACCGATCACGTAGGGGTTACCGTCGATCCACAGCGCGTCAAAGAGACAGTAAATATGAACCTTGATGGTCATGTAGCTGATGAACTTGTAGATCCTCCCCCCACACTCTCCCAAGTGCTCCTTGATGCTCTTGTCCGTTTTGTACATCAAAAGTAAGTTATGAAATTTCGTTATTTCGTCCATTACTACTTTTTTTATTAGATTCGTGTATATAATATCAGCTTCGATGTGGCGTTCTGGGTCTTCGTACATGCGCTGTTTGATCCGAAGAATGGCGTCTGACATCCGGACTCGGAATATGACTCCTGGGTTCATAGTCTCTGGGAGGATACCGGGTTTCTTTGTTGTGGTCGTGAACTCTATAATTCTATCCTTGACTGGTTCAGGGTATAGGTAGTGATGCGGTCGCTCTCTAATTGCAGGTCCACTCAAGGTATTGAAACGGCGAGTGTTCTGCGGTACAAAGAATTCGTTTGATTCGTGTGACATCTTGTAGATCCTAATAGAACTCTAAAGATAATGCGCCAAACGACAATTCACAGCCTAAACTGATGTATCTATATGAAAATTGGAGCGTATATTCCTTGTCCTAGAAATGCACCAAAAAGTGCTCATCCATTCCCAAAAAAAATACGAAGGCAGATAGTTTGTATAAAAAATCATATCTCATTTGTTGACAGAAGAACGCAAACTTTAACGCGGTTAATATTTAGAAGGTACGTAACTACCACAAATAAATACTCTGTTCCATTTCATAATCATAGATGAGATATTAAAAGCAAATGACAAGATGACACGAAAACTTTCGAACCCTTAAGACACGACACCGTATATGCTTATGATACCATTAAGTTTGTTTTTATATGAATGTTGGCAAACACCAACCCATTAATTTTTATTGTAAAACTCATACTATTAATCTAATTTTAAATATAGAGACGACGTACCTTAGCTCGTCGTTTTACTCGATTGTTTTCAGGGTCTTGCGATTCGGCAAGAAATTCGTCAAACTTGGAAAAATCGTACGGCGACCACGGGTCTTGGGTCGTTCGTTCTTCGATGTCCTAAAAAAAGATTATTTTAACTTTTGAATCAATTTATATTTGTCTTTTGTTATGAAGGAGGTATATTTTTCTTCTTTTATGTAAAAGTGTTTAATATTTATTGTTCAATATTTTTTGTAGTCTTGCAGTGGATTTTACCTTGGCGTGTGGATTCTTTTTAGACGCCATGAGGTTCACTGGTTGATCATACATCTCATCCTTAACCTGAAAAAAAAACAATTTTGTAAAACGAATTATAACATAAGTACTAAAAGTCAATTTAGAATACAATAAGTAAATTTATCCTGTTTTTGCTAATTTATTTACATGTACAATCTTCATTTTAATAATTCGAATAATATTTATTAATACATATTTACGAACCGTTGTAGTCACTTTTAAGATAAATATTGATGTTTTAAAGTTAAATGTAAATTGAAATATAGTGGTCATTTCTTTCAGAAAAATTACTTGATGTTTATTGCTACAGAATAAATTTAGAAGAATTATTAGAGACGCTTTTAAAATTGATTGATTACTGCTACAAAAAGACAACAAAAAATCTAGTTTGTTATGAAAATATATTATTTATTTATATAGTATAGATATTCTTAAGAATTAATTAAATATGAATGTCTTGGCATTACGGTTGTAAAATAACACTTAGTAGTCACAAATATTCTGTTATGTTTATTTACGACACACGTTAAGTGTGATTATATTTCTCAGACATCTTATTTTTAACTTGACCCATCGTTGATTATTTTTGGATAGGTGTTTCATATGGCGTAAATCAGCCACATTCCAAAGCTATTTGTTACTTTATCAACAAACGTTTAGTTTTACTTACACTGTGATAGTTGAAATCGAAGCTAGCTGCCGGCTCACAATGTATGATCGATAGTGACATAAGCTACAGTAAAAAAAAAATATAATGCTTGTTTTTATAAAACATTTAAGCCCACATATAAAACGATATAGTAAGTGAACTAACAACTACACGGATATCGTTCTTCGACAATTAAAAAATTAAATTAAAAAATAGGGCATTATATTATTGTCATTTTAAAATATTTTACGACTTACCAAAATCAATATAATTCTCAACATGTTGGATCAATCTTCGAACAGCGACTAAATTCAGAATATAACTTATAACAAACCAATTAAACAGTGCAGAGGAAATAAAAAATAATTGGTCCACCATATAATTGTTATTAATTGAAATATGAAACAAAATATTGTGTTAAACTACATTATTATAAGGAGTAAAAAGTGAGACAGTTTAAATAAAAAGACTGGCCACTTGAAAAGTGCACCTAGCAAAATTATAAATACAAGCATATACAAATAATAAATATAATGTACAAAATGTCTGAAACATAAAAAATATATAAATGTATTTTCAAAATCCATTCAGATCTAAGGACGTCTTGTCACACCTCACATGATAAATTCTGCTATCTTTCTTGTCCCCACGAGGATTTTCCACATAATTGACTTTTATCAGTTTAATGTAAAAGATATTTTCTGTTATCTGCAATGGATAAAATTCTGGAATAGAGCTACCAAGGTTTGCTTTAAAATGTCCAGGATATTAAATAGATTACGGTGAGTTGCCGTTGATGTCTTAGAAGAAATCTTATAAAATGTCATTCAATACAGATACACAAGAGGCCAATAATTTAACCACTTTTCTGAAATAAAATTCTGTAAAGCATAAGAAAGAAACCTCACCCGCTAACGGAAAAGCTAAATAAAACACGTAGGAACCAAGCGTCCATAATATACAACAAACATTTTGATATTTTCTAATAGTTGATAAAAAAAAATCTAACGCTATTATAATATTTAAATTAAAAATATAAGACAATGAAAAGCTCAACCCTGTGACTCTATTATATAAAGAGTTTTCATACAAGAACTAAATCCGCTTAATAACATAATTGAAATACAGCCATTTCAACTTACGTTAATTCAAAATACTAATCTGACAGATATATATTCAAAAATATTAGTAATTTGAATTATAATATTAAATCAAGTAAAACCTCACATATTATGATTTAATATACCCCCTTGAGCGATTTCTGGACAATGGAGAATCCATTCACCAAACGAAAAGTAGCTGTTAAAGCCACTTCAAACCGATCTTGGGTGTTATCTTTAAGTATATTAGCATGAATCATATGAAAATTAATAGCAATAGTGACGTCAATAGTTAATCGGTAGTTTGGTAAAACAATAGTGGGTTATCGGTGCGATGAAAACGCAGCTCGTTATTATATAATATACTTTAAAATACGTCATCGTTCGGGGATGACTCGACCGCGTGTAAACGTAAAACGTCACCAGTGCCGATTAAGTTTTGCCGATGTTACTTATATTTGAGCAAACACCTGTTCTAACTTGAAAACAAACTTTCATCACAATTGAATTTCAAAAAAGCCGTATTTGGGTAAAGACAGACGAAAGATGGCAGTTTTTTTTTTAAGTAAATGTGGAATAAAATTATAAAGTGTATTAATTGTGCTTTAATTTTATCGCTTATCCTAATTATATCAATATTAATGTGATATTCTACGATAATAACAGGTAAATTGTTTGATGATTGTGATCAACCTTGCGTTTTGGGTTTTTAAATGTTCAGTCGTATCTTCATCAATAGACTAATAGTTTTACAGCATGTCATGTCTTCATCAAAAGACTAACAGTTTTATAGCGTCTCATGTCTTCATCAATAGTCTAACAATTTTACAGCGTCTCATTTCTTCATCAATGGACTAAAAGTTTTACAGCGTCTCAAGTCTTCATCAATAGACTAACAGTTTTACAGCGTCTCATTTCTTCATCAATGGACTAACAGTTTTACAGCGTCTCATGTCTTCATCAATAGACTAACAGTTTTACAGCGTCTCATTTCTTCATCAATGGACTAAAAGTTTTACAGCGTCTCAAGTCTTCATCAATAGACTAACAGTTTTACAGCGTCTCATTTCTTCATCAATGGACTAACAGTTTTACAGCGTCTCATGTCTTCATCAATAGACTAAAAGTTTAACAGCGTCTCATGTCTTCATCAATAGACTAATAGCTTTACAACGTCTCATGTCTTCATCAATAGACTAACAGTTTTACAGCGTCTTATGTCTTATCCCTTCTTGACAAATAATTTACTTAGGTCTATTATAATTTAAATGTTTTAAATATTCTACATTATTGTATCAAAATGTGAGTGTCACTTTGATTAAAGTATTGATTTTAAACTAATAAATATATAAGTTATTCCGTGGTGATTTATCTGAGGAATAATAAAGTAGCGGAGTGCTTTGTTCAAAGTAGAATATCTATTGCATAAACATAAACAAGTTGAACAAACATATCAACAACAAAACATCTGCTCTAGGTATATAATATACATTAGAATGGAGATCGAGGCCTTAACTTCTAAAACCCTTACTTTAGCTCTCAGTTTTCTAACCTCCATTTACTAAGGGTTTACAAATACAGGGAAATAGGTTAAGAATGACACAAAAAAGCTACACCTGGGTCGCAAGTCCCAGCAGCTGTTTGCACTCCTCTCCCTGCAACGCGATGGGCCCGGCACCCGCACGGTGAATCCATGGAATGCTAAGAAGCTTCGTCTCGAAAACAAAATGTGTAAATTTATATTTTTTTGTTTTATTGTAATTATATTCCACATAAACTATTGTGACCTAAGAGAACAAGAGATTATTCCACACTAACAATCATTTTACATATTCAGAAAATAAAGTACTAAATTCACACTAAAAGGGTTGATTTCACTCTCGGATTGTACAACGATTATGCATCTCGCTTACGTCTTTTGAAATATCTTTCTTTAGTTTTCGAAACATTTTACTTAGTGGCACGTGGTTTCGACTATTCCTAATTCCTAATCCTCTGGATCTCATTTTCAAACTCTGTCAAATCAATCAAATCAAATATTTGTAATTTTATTAAAAAAGAGATGAGAAGGCAACTAATGGAAGTCGTTGTACTTATTAAGTAGTTATAAGGGTACATATTAACTTACAGACATACATATTGTATGTGATGTAGTAAAAACTTTCAACAGAGTAAAATACCAAATACTGTCTAATACTGGCCAATTGATTTACTCAAAAACCTGAACTGAGTAATTATTATGATGAATGATGAATGAATGAATGATGAATTATTATTATTTAATAATTGATATTCAGTGAGTCAAGTCAGTGTCAGTGACTTGTGACTTATAAAAGGATATTTTCAGTTTCCTCTTCAGTTGTTTTCTATATGTTGGTTTAAGAAGTGATTCATATGTTACATATGTATTTAAGAACATTTCAATATTGAAGTGTGATTGGTGAGATAAATTAAATGTAATATGATATATTGAATTCAGTTTCGAGTATATTTTTTCATATAACGTCATACTGTATGTATGTTTTTTTGTTATTCAACTGTTCAATAGATTTGTGTTTTAAAAACTGACGTTTGTCAACGACGTATATTAAAAGAAAATAATTAAATAACGGTACATCATAGCGTAACAAACTTACATCGGCGTAAATCATTAATATTATTGTACTTTGTGTTGACGAAAGTCAACAATTCAAACAACATTTCTCTACTTTCATATAATTTTATTCCATATCCTCTTATCAGTAAGACAATGATTGTACAATAGCAGTATTTCCTTAATAAATCATTAAAAATCACAATTCCTTTATTTCTCCATTTGTCACCGCGGTTAGCGTCCATTGCCAATTGCGCGGGAAAATGAGTCCTTTTTGTACCGTCTTAAATGTCACCAAAAAGGACGTATACCGCATTATTTTTATATTGCCTTTGCTTGTGTTGAGTTATTTTCAGCCAGTGTCAAATGGTATACTTACCTATAGATTTACATCTTATGTCTTATAATTAGATTACATTATTACAATGGTAATAAGATGACCCTAACAGCTCGGCCATCCTGTAAATTGCGAGTCCCTTCGCAACACAAATATAAATAAAAAAGAGAAGTAATTACTGTGTATTTTGCTTTTTAAAAATTAGGTTAGGTTAGGTTAGGTTAGGTTATAAATAATATCTTGGCAGAATAATTACTTGGTCAGCAAGATTATACGTTCGGTTAGCAGAGAAAACATTTCTACTATCAATTTTATGTCCAACTACCAATTTTCAATTTTAGCTTACCAATTACATATTTCTGCTCACTAATATACCAATACTTTGCTAACCGTTTAAATAACACCCAAAAAAAATGTGAGAATAATCAATCGCCCACATAAAGACAAAAATATATTTTTACAAATCAATATCCGTGTTCAAATTACAATAAGGTATGCAAAAAAAAATAATAATTTCCACTTTATATTGAGTTAACAAGCAAGTGTACTGTTAGTAGTGTACTGTAGATAGTGTTATTAAAAGTAAGTCACATCATATTTAATTAACTTTAAACAATTACAAAAAATAGAAAAAGCCCAAGAAATTATATTATTTAGCTACATTATCACTATCGTTATTCGTGAGGTTAATACCTCATTGTTCTGGTCATCTTTATCATTTATGAAATCATTATTTCAAGTAGTCACAAATTCTCGATCAAAGCTCATCCACGATTAAGCCCAGTTTATGAGTACTGTTCCTTCTTAACTACGAAAGTCACAACAGCAATTACTATATAGGAGAATTCAAACAATCCATCATATAGTCCTCAACAATTTATCATATAAGAGCATTTAAAAAAAATCATCATATAGTCCTCAACAATTTATCATATAAGAGTATTTAACAAAGTCCATCACATAGTCCTCAACAATTTATCATATAAGAGTATTTAACAAAGTCCATCACATAGTCCTCAACATTTTATCATATAAAAGTATTTAAAGAATCTGTCTTGTTGTCCTCAACAATTTATCATATAAGAGTATTAAAAAAAATCATCATATAGTTCTCAAAAATGTATCATATAAAAGTATTAAATAAGGCATATTAATATTTAATAAGGTATATTAAACTACCAATTTTTGCGATTTGCACTTGCTTTTGGATTTGCACTAACTCTTTTTTTTGTCTATTGGGTTTTTTTAAAGTTTATTGTAGCGTTAAAAATATTTTTGATATTATGTTTCGATACGTTTGAAAGCATCTTCCTTAATTGTTTTTAAACAATCTGCCGATATTCAATATTAATTATTCTACTTAATTTTACCTGAGTTTTATAATTTTTTAAAAAATTTTTTTATCAAGTTGTGATAGAGATCTTTAAGTTGTTTTCTTATTGTAGTGTTGAAAGTTAATTGTATATTCCTCTAAGGCTCATTCCAAGCTTATTATGCTATATCGTAATTTGATGTAGTTACGCCTCGGTTAAGGTTTTATTAAACCGTTCTCCTTACCTTTTGCTCTTTTTGTTGCTAAGACGTTTAATATTTGTTTTGTTTTATACTGTGATAAAATCTTTAAATGTTCAACGGTTTTAATTTTTTTTTATTTTAGTAATATAAGCGATTTTACATTTTTAACAGGTGTATGTATGTATTATGAAATTTGGAAAGCCGTCAATAAGGACAAAGAGGTAACAACTTCCAGATTTATTTTGACAAAAGGGCCTAGGTGGTCAAATAATGTGTATAGTAATTTGTTTTTTTTTATTGGATCGAGTCCACCTTCACTATTCACCACCTGGTGGTGAACACATTCCAAACATCTCAAACATCGGTTTTTTTTTATTGTCTCATATGTTGAAACGAATAGGTTTCTTATTTGTTCTAACTTTTATTTTATAACAGTCTTTTATCGTCATGAATTTGCCATTGTGCCTTGCTTAACACAGCCCACTTTACATCTTTCCCTCCTCCTTTATATAAAATGCCATTTTTTTTGGCTTACAGTTATTGTATGTATCGACCACACCTTCAATACACCGCCACTGACATCATCCAACACACCAACACCTATTCCACAAATTTTATCGATCGCTAATTTCATTGTGGTTAACAATTTGTTTTCAGATTCCATTAACAGAATATCAAGAATTTGATATTCCAAAAAGATTGCAGATAACAGAATGTGTGACATTACTTCTCCCGTTGTCTATTAAAATTTATGATATAAACCCGTTATTTGACTCATCGCTGGTCAATCCGTGTTAACATCGTGCTACGCATTACCCTTCCTCTCCCCACTGCCAATTGTATCTGTTTTTAATTCTTCTAACCAATCACAATCACAATCAAAATCAAAAATATCCCTACTCAAGTAGACATTTACATGCACCTTTGAATCGTCAATTACATTATATTACATTAAAAAAAATGTCAGTATAGTATGCGAGTACGTCAGTCCGTGAGTAAGCTACCACCAGCTTGGAATGCGGCTCTGCTGAGAAGAGCTGGCCAGAAACTCAACAGTTGCTCCCCTTTTAAAAACAATTTAACAATGTTTGATGTATACATTAGAACATCCCTCAAACGAGTCAACAAGCAAAGCTCCACAACCCAACCTTTTAGTCGACCGAAATACGATCAACCAAAAACTCCTGTATGCCATAGCAAGCCTTCTTTCAACAGTATACTTTCAATTTTACATTTAAAAGCAAGAAAAGGAAGGTCCAAGATATCCTGTGGAACCTTACTATATATGCGCACACTCAAACCCATAAAAGATTCTTTAACTTTTTGAAGACGATATTTCCGCGTTGAGAGTCCACTTTTATCTCTTGTATTTATAGCGTGTCTGTCACTATCCCTTTTACATATGTATCCAAATTGTGACGTACAAACAAGATGCCACCAAATATGTACTGAGAAACGACCGTAAGAATGCCTATCAATCAATCAGAAAGTAAGAGTGTGCCTTAAAGACTAGTAGTCCCCAATAAACCTCCTAAAAAAATATCCTGAGAGGCCTTTAAAAAAAGAAGAAAAAAAATAATTATCGGAGGTCATATTGATTGGACGGCCCCACCTTCGCTCTTTCATACTTTATTTTCCTTTAGAACCACGTTATTTTCCATTTGAACCCAGTTCCAAGCCCAGAAACTTTATCACATCAATGAAGAACTTTCTTACACTCATGTTTATTGTAAGCACCTTTTTTCTTTATTATATCAAGTACCTCATTTAGTCTTTCCAACTCCATATCAAAACCCTTACATGGGACCAAAACATAATCCATACAAGTAAGAGTGTATTGCATTGGTTCTTTGAAAGACTGATTGCACACTAATGAGTCCAAATAGCATTCTATGACATCAGACTGGTGTCATGAACTTTGTCCGTTAAATCAGACTTTTCTTTCATGATTAACCTACACACAAATAAGTCACTGCCTATAAACAACTCTAATTGATTCTCGATACACGGAAGTGGATACTGATTCTTTTAGCTTTGTTTTGGGCTTCAACGCTCGATATTCAACGCATATCCTTCTATCATCAGTTTATTTTTCTTCACCAATTCGACGATTTATTAACGCCGCAATCAAACACTATACCGTATATTCATCCTACCTCGTGAACCACATGTCTTACTTGGCTCCTCTCTGAGTAAGACATTCGGTAATGTCCATAAACAACGGATTTGGAAACTCTACGCTCAATTGTCATTTCCGTAGCACGAGGATAAACTAACTATCTAGGACTAGTAGAGACGCATTCCCTATACTTGATTAACATATTTTTAAGTTACATGTAATCGTGTTATCTACTTTGTCTGTCTTGCATTTCCATTCCTTGAACTACAAAGAAATCTGAGTTGTGATATAACAACGTTTGCTTTTAATACTCATAAAATAATAATAATTGTAACGAATAGTTTATGATCTGGAAAAAAAAAATGCAAAATTCATAGCTATCATTACCGAGAACGATACAATCGATAGAGAAGCACTATCGGACCAAGCGTAGGGCTTGAGACGCGTTTATACCTCTTCCATTTCATCAGCCGCTGCGGCCGACGAACACCTGAACTGTGTGTGTGTGTCTACTGTATATAAAGTAAAGTGAAAAGTTAATATTGGTTCCATTGTTTAATATAACGCATCATCGTTCTATCCTTGACAGAATAACGCAGATTGTCTTAAATATCACTCGTGTATAAAAATTATTGATAAATTATTAACAGAACACTATTACTCGCTATTAATCTTTGTAACTTAAGATAAATTTATATTTATATTAATTGAAAAAATAAATAACGTGAATAAATATTAATTTATCGAAATATTTTAATTTTCAATGAACTCCTAGTTTGTACAATACAAAATAATTCGGTGATAATCATTCAATTCATAGAATCTTGCAATTTTGCATTAATGTTTTCTTTTTGCGTTATCGCGTAAAATTGTTGTCCGTAAAGCGACTTTACAGAAAAGCGTTTGTTATACAATAGTTTTTACTTTATTGGACTTGAAATATTTCAATGTGGTCAGGCTAAGAATCAGGCGGCGTGTGTCCCTTTACTGACGGCGCGGTTATCTTTCATGTGATAAGCCGTGTACAGTTTATCTATTACTTATTTTTTTATTTTTTTTTTGCAAATAAATCTAATGAACTAGTGATGTACTGTAAAAAAAAAAGCACTTACTTAACAATGCCGTTAACAACTCAGCGAAGTTTACAGCGTGGCAAAAGTCTACGAGGTTTTAATTCTGCCTAATCATACAATACTGTGGGTAATCCTTGATACCAAGATTTTGCTATACCGCATTTTTTATAAATATAAGTGACTTATTCTTTCTCATTCTAATCCTACATTTCTGTGCATTTTTAACATTATTTATCATGTTACAATTGTCTGTTCTTTAGAACTAGGACCGCGATTGAAAATGACGTTAATATTATAAGTTAGCCAGGAGCCATTTTTTGTTATAAAAGAAAGTTATCGAGAATAGCGTTAGTACTATTTACATTTATCTTTACTCGTTTGGACTTTGAATGAGCTTTAATCGACTTACGTGGAACTGAAGAATTGCTTAGATCTCTACGCCTCTGTCTTAAACGTTGTCCTGGTTGATGAGCTTTGCCTTGCATATTTTCTTGTCATCCAAAATTAGCTCTTCACCTGTAGTAGTACTTCCGCGACTTAAGGCGTCGCTGATCCAGAACCTTTGCCTTTGTCAACTGTCATATACCCTTAAAATCGAGTATTTCCTGTCATAGACCCTTAACGTCGGGTATCTCCTGTCATATATCCTTAACGTCGGATATCTCCTGTCATATACCCTTAACCTCGGGTATCTCCTGTTATATACCCTTAACCTCGGGTATCTCCAGTCATATACCCTTAACTTCGGGTATCTCCAGTCATCTACCCTTAAACTCGGGTATCTCCTGTCATATACCCTTAACCTCGGGTATCTCCAGTCATATACCCTTAACCTCAGGTATCTCCAGTCATCTACCCTTAACTTCGGGTATCTCCAGTCATCTACCCTTAAACTCGGGTATCTCCTGTCATATACCCTTAACCTCGGGTATCTCCAGTCATATACCCTTAACCTCAGGTATCTCCAGTCATCTACCCTTAACTTCGGGTATCTCCAGTCATCTACCCTTAACCTCAGGTATCTCCAGTCATATACCCTCACAATCGGGTATCTCTTGTCACATACCCTTAAATTCAGGTATCTACTGTCATGTACCATTAACCTTGGGCATCTCCCGTCATATACCCTTAAAATCGGGTGTCTCTTGTCATATACCCTTAACGGGTATCATGTTTCATAAACCTCTTGATTTACATATAATTAACTTTTCACTTCGGCAGTCACCTGTCATTGACTCTTCGCCTTGGGTTTGACTTATCACTAACCCTTGTTCTTGGGTCTTGTAAGTCAGCAACTCCTTGAACGACTTTTTCTATCCTCAATTCTAGAACTCAGAAATAAGAATTCCAGTTAGATTAATTTCAATCACAATAGTTACTGACATGTATAGAGGTTAAAAAATATATTTATTCACTAAGTGACATGTTATTTTTTTTTCATTAAGACTTTTAGACTATATATAAGTTTTAATTTAACTTGGTGCAAATACCAGGAATATAGGAATAAAATAGCTTTTGTAGTCTAAATTCAATTATAGATATATAGAATGATAAAATATAATATGTAGTTTAATTTATATCGCTGTCACACTACGAATTGTATAAATATAACTTTGTGTAAATATAATTAATTGGACTTATAAGAGACACGAGATTAACTGTATATTGCTAGTATTATTTTGAAATTCATTAATAATTGAAAAAAAAAGGTACTGCTTTTTGTTTAATAAGTGACAAATTCCTCAGTACTGTGCAGCCAAGTCAATATGGTGTGAAAACCTTTCATAAACGAAATGTAAAAAAATATAGGTATTAATTATTAAATTCATTACGACTATACCTTCGTTAATATACCCACACACGTGAATAATGTGAATATAACATACGCATTCATCCTGTCATCCAGCAGAAATAAGAAAAACATCAATCCAAAATTATAAAGAAAAAAAAAATATTATTTCGTTTATAACGTTAAAGATATCACTGCGATTTATTAATAAGTCATAATGATAATAAATTGCACAATTACTTACACTTTATAGGCGTGGAAGGAAGTTTTGTATATCCTTTCGTGATCCCGCTTCTGAACTGTTGACGAAAGTCAACAATTCAAACAACATTTCTCTACTTTCATATAATTTTATTCCATATCCTCTTATCAGTAAGACAATGATTGTACAATAGCAGTATTTCCTTAATAAATCATTAAAAATCACAATTCCTTTATTTCTCCATTTGTCACCGCGGTTAGCGTCCATTGCCAATTGCGCGGGAAAATGAGTCCTTTTTGTACCGTCTTAAATGTCACCAAAAAGGACGTATACCGCATTATTTTTATATTGCCTTTGCTTGTGTTGAGTTATTTTCAGCCAGTGTCAAATGGTATACTTACCTATAGATTTACATCTTATGTCTTATAATTAGATTACATTATTACAATGGTAATAAGATGACCCTAACATTTGTATATAACGAATATATATGTTTTTTTTTCTCTTTTTATTAACTGACTCACTAATTGATTGTAAATCAATCAATTACGTCTTTTCATTCAATTCATTAATTTGTATATAGAAAGAAATTGTTGTTATTATAAAACATCTGACTGTCTGTCTTTAAATACTTAAGACGAAATATGAGAGACGATTAGACATAAACCACACGGGTGTAAAGTTCTCGTCAATATAAATGAATTAAGTCCAAACACAAGGTAGCTACTGCAAACCGTTAAGGAGTTCCCTGAACTGTTCTTCGTCTTCGTCATCAGACCCCTAATGACAGTCACATCCCATCCAGGTGTAAAGTTCTTATCAATATAAATTAATTAAGCTCAAACACAAGGTAGCTGCTGTGAATGGTTGAGGAGTTCATCATCAGACTCTAATTTCTTTATCACGGGACCACTTATGAAATACCTTCTTTCCAAAAATAAAAGAATCATCAAAATCTGTTCATAAGCGACGCAGTTATCCGAGAACAAACATAAAAAAGCATATATACGGTCGAAATGAGAAACTTCCTCCTTTTTTAAGTCGGCTAAAAAGGAATTGTTTTTTTTTATTGTACTATTGTATTTGCATACATAAAGTCCTTCCTTTGGAAATTAGAAAATATTTCATAATATATAAATTTTGTACTGACAACTTTACATGTCTTCAAACAATTTTTAATCCACATGTCGGCTGTTGATTGTCGACGCCAAAATTGAATTAGGATTGATAATTAATTTTTGTCAGTAAGTTTCAAAGGGTAGAGTTAAGTGTTTTGTAGATAGCCTCAGAATGGCGTCGTTCAGTATGACAAGAGTCTCAGTTACCAATTAATTTATCTTATTACCAGTGATCACTTGTGCTCGTCAAGGTAAGGACACTCCTCAAATTAAAACTACGAGAGTTCCAAACGCTCCTTGGTCTATAAACCATACAACAAACTCAGCCTGGTATTTCTTTATTGTGACTACAAATTCCCAAACTCCGATATTTAGTGTAAATTTAATAGAGAGTCTTATGATTTTAGTTTTATCAAAATTTGACGTAAAACAAATTGCGCAGGTTACTATTTTATCGCTAAAATACAATTTATTCCCAGGGCATACCGTCGTTAATGTCCTTTACACTATAATAAAAAAAATATCAAATTAAACATCTATTAAATGACAAATATAAGGCCTAATTGGGGAATTTATTGTAAAAACGTTTACATTAAGTCAAGAGGCAATTGTGGTGAGCCTTTCAAGATTATTTTGGTTTCTGGTGTCAATTTTGTGTAAATCTATTTTTTTTTCGAAGTAATTATATTCTTATGAACGTAATTTATATATTGATTACCCGAAATATAACGATAATTGTTGAATAAATCCTACCTAGTAGAAGTGTACACCTCGTAGGTCAGCAGAGATACATTAAAGTAACATAATACAACATTGTAGATCTACAATAATGCTATTAAAAATCGTAAAAAAACATATCTCTATCTACTAGGGTTGACTCACAACAACACTTCTATTCAATTCAAAATTGAAGTTAAAATATTACTTTATTTTCGAAGCTCTTTCCTTCTGTTCAAAAAATATTCTTATTCAGTACTAACCCAGAATAATTTATTAACGATATATAATCAAAATATTAGCTCGGAATCCAGCGCCCTTTCCCCGACATGACCGTCTACCTGCCCTCGTCTGTTCTTGCTGTTAAAGCGGGCGGTGGAGCGCGTGGTTTGTCAGTAAGGCTGACAGCGTTAGTCATTTATTTCAATAAACATTCGTAGCAATTGACAGTATAATTTACATGTTGTTTGACTGTCTGAACTAAATACCTATTATCGCTATTAGAATTATTGTTGTATGCATTCTTTTTCGCTATGAGTAGGTGTCGTGAGTATAAACAAGAAAGTAACGGTAACCGAAATCAACGCAAACGAAGCTGTGGGCGGAGGCTAGTATAATATAGCGGGAAGTTTGATAATAATTGTCTAAGTGTAAGAAAAACGTTTAAAGTTGTATGTTATTGTTTGTTTTTGTATTGTAAAATTGTAATTGCAACAGGAAAATTATATAACAATAAAATTATAAATAAGTACGTTTATAAATTATATCTTTTCAAGTAACACGTTACTTAAACAATGTGTCAATAGAAGTTTTTATGTATTTACTTATAAATGTAATGAATAAGCAACCGCATCAGTTTTCTAGGAATATTATTTTGTTTGTTTGTAAGAAAATAAACAACAATTTTGACGTTTATTTGTTCTCTCAATACAACATTTGTTTTGAGCTAAACAAACATATGAAAAGTTATTTAATTAAATTTAAAAATATAATTCGCTTTTGAAGTCTTATTGATCTTTTCATATAAAAGAGAAGTTCAGCTTTAATTAATTTAAATTAAAGATTTTTTTTTTCTTCTTACAAATTTAATTGTCTTCATTCATATTTGTATACTTTAAAGTCAAGTCTTCTATCTGTTATTATATAACCAGTAACTTGGAAGCTGTGTATATTTATTATAAAGAAGAAAGTTTATTAGTGATTATCTATATATATATATATATATATATTCGGTTTTTAGATACAATGATATTATCTCATTACAATCAATGGATTATTGACTAATAAATAACTTCTTTGTTTAATATTATCTAGTGAAATAATTACTTATTTAATTATTTCAGAAAGACCGGGTGGCTACTAGGATAGAGGATAGAAAGGGTTTATTTATTCTTTCTGTCATACAGAATACATTAATAACGACCTGACCTGGTCAGGACCTGACCTGAATAATGAAACCTGATGTTTAACTGAGAATGATCTCGCGTCATAATACATTAATTTAAGCCCTTTGTCGTTAAACTTACTAAAATTGCCATTAAATTCAAAGCCAAAATTCTTTATCGAAAATTATATTGTATTATCTAAGCTTGGTAGCTTCTAGCGGTCAAGGAAAAGGAACAGTACTGAGCCGAAAATAAAAAACTCAGGATATATTCGGATGAATGGTTAAGGGATTAGGATGAAGAAGCACAATATTTTTTATATATATTTATATATATGTAATAATATAAAATAGGTATTATAATAATAATATACTTATACATATATATAATCATGGAGTCTGTTTGTTTCAGGGCGGACGTATCATATAACATGGGCATCGAGGTTCATTTGTCCATGACTGTTGGTCTGATTGCTCTGTCGTCGTTGTTGTATTGTTACGACGTAGGTAACGTACCCGACCGTATCTTTTGTATATTTTTAAACAGTTATTTGATTATGAAAGCCGAGTCTTGTTTGCATAACTAATTGTTTATTTGTCTCTATTTGTCTAGATGGTAATAAATAAATAAATATTTTATGTAAAGATGTTTATTATAATGTTGATTTACACCTTCTACGTTAATCTCATAGATTCAAGCTCGATGTATCAGTATTTGGTTTAAGCTTTCCTTTATTAGCTAGCGACTGGTTGTCCAAAATAAAATAAATAAATGATAATTTAAGTAAACCGCGTATATCTCTTGGCACTGGGAGATATACAAACAGACGGTCCGCGTTATGGTAACAGGCTGTCAACATCTGTTAAGATCTTCAAGGTGATTCAACCCTTGAGGCATGACGAGTGAAAGATACAAGAAGAGGAAGAGAAGGAGTGTGAGCCACCGGGTTATCTCACTCAGCGTATGACACGTAGCTATAATATCTAATTTATGGCGACCATCTGTGAGGGTGGTACTATCCCCCTCCAACCAACCCGTTACCGTTACGTAGTCATATGACTATAGCTAAATTCTAATTTACCTTTAAGTAACTAAGTAATAAAGTAATGTAAAAGTACTGTGTAAAATTATGTTTTATATTAATAATAGGTGATCCATGTCCTGACGGTAATCCAGGAGTCTGCACGCGCGTCCCGGACTGTGCTTCAGCTGTGAAGAATATCCAGTTGAGAAAAAACCCACCGGTAATTTAGGCTTTACGAATGTGCAATCCGTTAGCAAAATATATATACGAAAGAAAAAATACAAGATCTATGTCGAGAGAGAGATTTTAGACGTTGTTCTAGAAAATCAGTTCAGACGTATCACCATCTCTTATAGTGGATGTTGTTTAAAGGTTTTATTTTAAGTGGCAAAAACCTGAGCCAGCTAAATTTCTTTTACTAGTGTGAGTGCCATTCTTAAACAGGATAGTGTAAAATTTCTTATAATATTCTAGATATGCTCCTTTAAAGATAAACAGCCGATAATATGTTGCAGTGAAATGCAACTAAAGCCTAATAAAAAAATAAAGACGATACCTTCAGAGGGGTGAGTTATGTTTATTCTTATTTTTTCTGAAAAAATGCATTTTGATAAATTGCCTGAAACTCCTGCGCACTCCGACGCAGGTGTAGTTTTAAAGAGCCCAATTAAAATACGTATTTTTGTTACCCTTAACTGTATAAACTCCTCTATCTACGTTACCAAATTTTAATTTAATTTCATCCATTTTAATAATTTTGGTATTATATTTATTAACTTTGCTGTATTATTGCATTGTCTCACAGCTTTCAATACTTTAATTCTGCATTTGCTGCTATTACTGAGTTTTTTTGATAGTATTACTACGTAGTTATTCTACTTCTATATCTGTAATATTGACTTCTTCTGAAGAGGAATATATATTTTTTGCAACATATGTAATAGAGATTTAACTTCTCATCTGTTGGTATATTGTCAATGAATATAGATGAAGCTAGTTGTTCTTATGTAATTTTTAAAGTTCTACTACCAGACCACATACTTTTATGATGGAATCATTAAATTCAATAGTGATTTTTAGGCCGATTCTTTTCATACCTTTTTAATGTTTTGAAATTCTCAAAGTGTTATTTATCCCGTTACCAATATTATGAATACTAAATAAAAATATAGATTTATATTCTTAACACTAATTGTATCCTAAATTTGAAGTTTCTATGTCTGCTAGAAGTGCCTTGAACATTTGATGATCGGTCAGTGATTAAGAGACAAAATTAAGAAACTTTGACCAGTCATCAGTCAACTACTGGTTCAAATTAAATTAAATTTGAAATACACCGTGTTTTTACAATGCTTGCTTGGCTACTGCTAAATTCAAGCTTTTATTTTTATCCACAATGAAGTTATACGGCGTTGAAAATGGCCTGAATTGCTTCAAGAAAGGAATGGTACTTCAGTGCCGCTTTTTTTATCTTTTCTGACCAGAAATGGATGAATACCAAATTGAAAAAACTATATTATATATAGATAATTAATTATATGGTATTCGCAATTCGGCAGTTGTCTTATTTAAAATGCAACCTGGTCTGACAGTTTTGATTTTAGAACATTAAACTTTATAGATGATTGTAAATAGTTTCTAGCACTGTTATGGACGTTTTTTTTTTTTAAATCGATTACTGAATTATTGATTTTTTTTATTAGAAGAACTGGTTATACAGGATTCACGACTATTGAGGAACTTTTGCTATTCCAAAACGGCGGAAAGTCTGATGGATGTCCGCCGATAACAAAGAATCCTGCAGCTCCTAGGACGGCATCGAAATCTAATCAGAGTAAGTAGCAGTTATGGTATTTTTTTTCTGCTCTTGCAATGTTTGGAGAAGATGTCAACTGCAGTCTTGTAATTTTTAATGTAATGGCCGAGGAACTACACCAGAAAACCAATATCCACGTCTGTCTTCTCTTTTAATACATATATTCATTGCACCGTACTTCTGTTAAACTATGTATTTCAACTAGGTTTACTCACTTTTGTATGTAAACTGGTGGTACAGACTTACCACCAAATACTCGCAAAAGTTTCACAGCCATCATAAGAATACACGAATAAGATATCAAACATGATTTATGGCAGAAGAATGGCGTTAATTAAGGTGATTTTAAATTATTTATCCACCAGGTAATAAAACAAATTGAACGTCTTTAGTAAACTAGCAGCGTTGCAGTTACTAAAAAAATCCATATGAACCAAGTTTGATGATTATCAAGTTATGTATTGATTGATTAATCAATACATAATTTTACACCTATCGATAAATAGTTATTTATATATGTAAATACGTAACAAGACTGTATATTCTTCAGAATGCTTAGACTACCAGCAGAAGTACTTGTATCCTTGTGTGGAGAGTCCTCTGCAAAGGCAAAAAAAGATGAGAGCAAATTTTTGTACTTGGAGTCCAGAGAGTCTGATAAGTAACGGAGAGGACGCTGCACTCGGAGAGTTCCCGCATATGGTAAAAGATTTCGATATATTTATTGGATTATTTTATTGTTTTTAAAAATAATAAAGTTATTATAAATATTTTCGTTAGGTGTCGAACTTGCTTTTTTTCGACTTAGTAATTGAAGAGTTGTTGAATATATATATTTATATTATTTAACTCATATTATTTGGCAATCAAAACAAATTAAAATGATGTTGATGAATTATACAGTATAACTAGCTTTTGCTCGCGACTCCGTCCGCGAGAGATTTATAATACAGGGCTCGTAAGAAGCTCCTTCACCCGAGCTTTTTTTGGTCAATTTTATTTTCAAAGTTGCTCTTCACGAAAAGCTCTAATATTATTTCAAGGGAATAATATAATATAAACTAGATTCACCGTCAAATACTTGTTAAGGAATTATTAGATTCGTATAAATTACTTTGAAGATTACCTCCAACAAATTAACTTATAAAGTATAAACTCACAAACAAATAGACTTTACCTCACTATACCTACTATTAGAAAAGACTAAGATCAAAATATAAGATTTGTCATAGTTTAAGATTATATTGAAAAGGAGTGCTGAAAGTTGAAATTTTATTATAAATTCGTAATGAGTAAGTTCATTGTTTACTTTCACACTGTCATTATCAACTATACATTTTCTGATCTTAATGAATAGAATAAAAAGTTTAATATATTTGTGTTGAATTTCATAGTATTGATTTTATTATAATATAAATTTAACATATACTTTAGTCTCAGCAACACGTGGTCAGTTATCTTTTAAATTTTAACGTATATAAATCGTTTGTACATTAGCAAAGCGCCATCTATTGTATACTTCCTCAATCCAGTCAACAAATACCGCCATCTCTTAGAATTGTATGGAATTAACAGATAATTATGACTGTCAGATAATAAATAATTAAATGAATTGAGATATAAATTATCCTATCTTTTAAGTTGGACCAAACAATAGATACCTACAAAATTTCATTAAAATCGGTTAAGTAGTTTAGGAGTCCATCGGGGACAAACATTGTGACACGAGATTTATATATATTAAGATAAAGTAAATATATATATTTTACTTACTTTATTGAGCACTATCAAATATTCTTTATGCACTACTGTACTTTAATTTCTAGGTACTTCTAGGTTTTGGAACTACCACTATAGACTGGAAATGTGGTGGAACTATATTAAGTGAGAGATTCGTGCTTACAGCGGCTCATTGCACTAAGATTCCTCAGAGGTAGAGAGAATTATAACAAAAATAAATTGTCTATAACAAATGCTGAAACATACAGCATCTTGTATCCAGAGTCTTTTCTTATAAAATACTGTTCATTCTTTGGACCATACATTAATTAATTTGATGCCCACGAAAAAGGAGAAATAAATTATTGTTCATGAAAATATTTTTTTTTCTAATCAACGCAAATAAAATGTAGAACCAATTAAGTTTAAACGAATACTCAACTAGAGATGCCTAATGAAAGCTATTATTCATCAAAATAAAACAAACACAAAATAAATAACAACGAATAAAATTAAATACAAAAATACATGTATTCTGTATTAATTCTAGAAAGTCTTTTTAAAGTAATTTAATATAATAACTTAAAAAGTTATATTTTATTATTTGCAAAAAGCATCACTTTTAAATTATTCGTCTCTTGGTTTTCTTTCAGGGGTCCAGTTACGAAAATCAAAATCGGTATCTTAACCAGATCAGAACCGGATTCTAGGACGAATTTATATAGCGTGCTGAAAATTCACGTACATAAAAAATATCATTCCCCTCTGAAATACAACGATATAGCTTTATTGGAGACTGACAGAGAGTGAGTAACACATTCAGAATATGTAGTTCTCATAAATATAAACAAAAGACATCTGTTTCTTTATAGCCATAGAATATGTAATACTTAACTACCTATAGGAATCACAAGAAAAAACTAATGTAAATGAAGTAATTAAATGTTTTCTAGAATGCTTCTGTACCCGTTTGCGTTGCCAGCGTGTCTCCACGACGGTACTCCAGTCAATGATACCGAGGTCATTGGAACTGGTTGGGGTATCACCAAGGCCAACACATTAGCTCCAGCTAAGATCTTACAGAAGGTTCCTGAAGATCTGTTCTTTTTCAGTATCTTTATTAGATTAGAATTCACTCATTTCATGTTTATATTTTCTTTACATAAATAATATATTTATTTGAAATTTCAGGCAACTCTACACAGGTTCCAAGACTCCGAATGCAATACATTCCACAAACAATTAAAGAATAGAAATATTCTGGGAGGTTTCGACAATCAGACTCAAATATGTTTCGGAGATAAAATGTCTAAAACAGACACCTGTCCCGTAAGATCAACTACAACTTAACTTAAATGATAGCCTTATTCGTTCATACCGATTCAGCGAATCACGAGTCGGTATGAACGTTGTGATTCGACAAACATCGTAATACTCTCGCACAGCAGAACGGCGTCAAACAGTTCCTTCCTGTTGTTGAATATAGGGAATGACTCCCTAGTTCACACGGCAAAAGAGAAAATCGATCCTCTTGCCACTCGTTTTGCTTCAAACTCGACCTCAATATACACCGTCTACCATTCTGCGGTATCAAATTCAATGCCAACGCCCAAGTATTGTGTTCTGGCTGAAACTTTACAACGAACTCTACTTTCCTTGAAAGTTTAGCAGTCGAGCGGGCTGAATATATTTTCCTAATCGTGCAACGAACTGCTAATGAACTCAAATATGTGTTAACGCGTCTATTGACACTTTTTTTAAAAGGTCTCAAACTCGCGGCCCCCCCTTGCCCACCTCACTTCTCTCTTATAGAATAAATTACATAATAATAGATAGTATTTACGCTACGGTGGAAACTCTAGAGGTATAAACGTTTTACTCATTTTAGGGAGACAGTGGAGGCCCAGTACAGATCAGACACCCCAGAATATACTGCATGTACCTAGTGTTGGGGGTGACATCGTACGGAAGGTCATGTGGACTGATCGGTGAGCCAGGAATCTACACAAGGGTGTCTCACTACTTGCCCTGGATCGAGAGCATCGTGTGGCCTTGACTTTCTACCAGATAAAAGAAAGAATACTAAATTTTGAATTGAGAAGACTGATTGACATTTTTGTAAAGTTTACCTATCTTACTTTATCCATCTTTAATATTTTTGTATTTAAAAGTATTGATTTATCTCTCTATTATTGAGTTTGAGCCGAACTCTCTACTCTTATACTCTTTTTCTCTTTTGTCTATTTTGTTTTGTCTGTCTTGTCTCTCTAGTCTGTCCGCTACTTAATATATTATAAATACCTGTATATATGCCAACCATAACTTGATAATTGAATAAATGTATTAATAATAAATATATTAAAAATTAAATTTAAAATACATATAAAATAATATAATTATCAGCGAGAAGGGTCAGAGTTTCATATGAAATTATATATATTTTAGTAATTAATTATATACATTTGATTTCTGTAAAACTGAAAATTTACTTTAGACGTTCAATTCAAGTTTAACATCATATCAAAACCAATAGCTCTAGTCAAATAAGTTTAAAGGTTTTTGAAAAAGCATATATTTTTTTCTACCTGCATAATACATACCTGTATTAGACTTTATGTCAGAAAATTATCAAATGTCTATGTTTGCTTTGACAATTCTATGAAAAACTGACAATGTTCTATTTATCTGATTAAACGTGTTACTTTATTTTAGGAATTCAAAAACAACGTAAGAATATGTAAGCATATTTATTTACTCACGGTCGCTAGTTAGTACATTTTTGAATATCTTAATTTCTTTCTTTCCAAATAAAACATAATAACATTAATACTACGTTTAATAAGATACACAAAATATATATGAGAAACAAACACAATATCGCGGTACCTGTTATTCGACATAAAACCCTTCTATGTGGTAATGCATACATTTACTAGTAAACGTTCAAATACACGCCTTCTAGCACAATTAAAAAGTGTTTTTTTTTATACAAATTAAGCTTATTATAGCAAACAAGAGTTTTTAGTTGATGGCATTTCGATTAACTTAAAACTTAGATTGTGGAGCTTTGGTGGTTGATTCATTTGTAGGATTACGATTATTAACGGATGTAAACCACTAAGTCACATGCAAGTAGTGAGGTTTCCCAAGTTCCCTGTGCTATCCATGTGGTGATATCAGTGAAGTCCCAAATTCCTCCGATCAATTAAAGTTGTGATATCGGGATGGGTCAAGTTTATCCGGCCCAATGAAAGTCGTGATATCGGAGTGGCCCAAGCTCAAAGTTTTTTTTCAACAGAACTTAGTGCTGGCAGCGGTGGGGTGCATTCACCTTGTGAAAATACATAGAGTGTATACCAAGGTACGATTTGTTAAGTTCTCAAATGCTGCCAATCAATCTCATTTAATAAATTAAATGCATAGGCCGTTAGTGGAACCATATATTTATCTTTAAGGTCTTTGGTCTGAAGGTCTATCGATGATAGTCTAGTAATTATTGCAAATAAAACAGTAATAAATTAAATAAAAGTTGCTTTTTTTTGGAGAACGTCATATGTATCCATATTTTTATTTATCTATATTTATTCGTCAGAATAAAAGTCAGAATCAAAAGAACTATTCTATGGTATATTCTGTGATTATTTTGAAAATCACATATCACATAATCACACAAAAAGACAACTTGTAAGTGTCTGCCAGTGAGTCGGGTAGTTGGAAAAGGTGTTTGTTTTATAATTAAATAAAAGTATTCAAAGTAAGTTTCGAAGTTCTTTATATAGAAATTCATTTTAACCAGCCGAATACATAATAATAAATGGAAGAATATAAATGTTTTATTGAAATGTTTCAAATATAAGGCTTCCGCTTAAATTAATCCAATTATGATCTATGATTGATTAATGTATTTTTATTATCTTATAAATTGTTTTCTTGTATCGTTTTCCTGGTGCTAGCGTAGTTAAAAACCGTTCTCACAGCCTACTCTGACACACACACTTATATATATCAGTCTGAACTTATATTTAATTTCACCAAAACGAATTTTCAACAGTTCGTTTAAAATTAAAAACTTGTTTTAAGCATAAAAAAAATATTAAAAATATTTATAAAAGGAACTATACCAATTACATAAAATTCAATACTATTACTAGAATTTAAAATTTAATTTTGACATCACGATGACATAAATCAAAGACAAAAAAAGTCAGTCAAAGTCATTTTTTTTATTTCAAATAGGCATACATTGCACTTATGAAACGGCAGACTTTAGATGCACGTTTCCAAGCTGTCCGTCCATGGAGAAGAACCGGCAAGAAACGGTGTACATACTCTTTTAGCTTATTAATTAAAATACAATTAAACATGGTATTGACTATTTCAGTCACAGTCCTAATTGATATGTGAAAATAAATTAGAACTTACAAGCGCGTTATCGAAAAGAAGACAAGAATAACGAACCACGCCGCCATTAGCTCTATGATGCTCTCACATTTACAGGGTCTCAAAAAGATTCTAGCTTTAAACATTCAAAACATAGTCATTATTAACTTAACCTTAACTTCGAACCGAGACCGCCAAAAGACAACGCCCTGGAAGTAATAACAATAAAATAACATTTGTAGAATCATCAGCAAGTTCGTAATCTCCCTCATCAGCATATTCCTTAGTATTATAATAAGCTTTAGATATAAGTAAGCGTTTAATTAAGTCTTTAAATTTATTTTCCGCTCAGTTGGTAAATTTATAGAAAAAACGAATTCCATTACCCAAAAATTACTTTTTTTGTTTCAGCAAGTCTACATTTAAGAACTACTATTTTATGATTATATCTAGTATTTGTTGGTGTTTTTAAAATCTTTGTTTTTTTCGTATAATAAAGAGTATTATTATTATAAAAGTTTGTATATATTTGTAGTAGTATTTGTAGTATATTTGGGCGTATTTAATATTTTCCAAGCACTATGGTATTGTCCCTTAATAGTGGCAAACCTAAATAAACGTCATTTCCTGTTGATATTTTGAAACACCATTTCTCAAATGTTCTCGTTCTGGACACCAACACAAAACATCTCATTCGTATCTACTATCTCATTAATATCTTCCAAACCACATCGTGTATTTCATCCTTATTCAATCTCTTCAGTCTCTGAGGACAAAACGGTGCTTTCATAAAGTCGAATGCTGTTGGTAAAGACGAAATAACTCGATTTATGATTGTTTCTTTAATTGACACTCTACATTCTACTTTAATTCATATTATAAATACTTCGCTCTCAACCGGTATATTTTGCTCACCCTGGTGTAAAGCGCATATTATCCCAATTCCTAAAGTTCACTGTCCCTAATGAATTACGCTCTATCTCTATTTTACCATCTCCTTGAAGCGACAGTACATAATCAACTTTCTTCATTTGCTTACAATAACAATCTCATCTCTAATTCTCAAATGCGTTCAACTCAGATAATACTATGTCTGGTTGGCGTGATTTTGGCAGCTCGTGTACCACAAAGCGGTGTTCTTTCTCCCCTTCTGTTTTCCTTATTTATTAACTCTCTCACCTATAATTGTTTATCATCTTATCATCTGTATGCTGATGACCTAAAAATTTGCACACTGCACACACTAATACAACAGAAGACAGTATGAATGTTCTCATCAGTTTTGCTAAATAAGGATTTACAAACACATTCTGGAATGGTGCTGTAGTTTGAATCCAGTAAATAAATAAAGCATCAGGCCATAGTTCTTGGTAAATAACATCAATTGTGCAAATTGGATGATATGAATCTTCAGTCAGATAAATATTTTAACTTACAGATTTCGTTTTGCATAATTAGTTCAAAATCTTGGCCTCTATATTGACCCAACCCTTAGTTGGAATGTCTACGTTGCTGAAATTTACCACAAAGTCACTTTTTTATTACGTATACTTTATCATCATAAACATTTTCTACCCATTCAGACTAAAACGCTGCTAGTGCAATCTCTTGTCCTTACTCTCACTGACTATGCTGATGTATGCAGCTCTAATATCTCTGAACTTCAATTGTAAACTTCAAGGTAATTATAAATTTTTAGTCTTTTACCAACTTTATGTTTTTTTTCTGTTTAATAAAGTTAAGAAATCCTTTATGGGTTTGAGTGTACGCATATATAATAAGGTTCCACAAAATATCTTAGATCTTCCTTTCCTTGCTTGTAAATGTAAAATTAAAAGTATACTGTTAAGTAGAGCTTATTATAGCGTACAGGAGTTTTTAGTTGATCGTATTTCGATGAACTAAAAGGTTAGGTTGTGGAGCTTTGCTTGTTGACTCATTTGCGGGATATTCTTATGTATACACAAAATATTGTTAAATTGTTTTTAAAAGAGCAACTATTGAGTTTCTGGCCAGCTCTTCTTAGCAGAGCCGCATTCCGAGCTGGTGGTAGCTTACTCACGGACTGACATACTGACATACTATACTGACATTTTTTAATGTAATGTAATTGACGATTCAAAAGTGCATGTAAATGCCTACTTGAATAAAGATATTTTTGAATTTGAATTTTTAATAAAGATTAAATCAATAAACAAATATAGAGTGATGGTAACGTCAGCATTGCAGCGTCTCTGAAGACAGTTTTAATAGACTACCGAGGACCCATATGTTGAAAATAGCTCGAATCGCTCTATTTTGTAAAATAATATAGATTCTACATTCTCCCCTGATTCGCAGTGCAGAATACTGTAAGATATAATACTTTGGAAGTCCGCGAAGTAAACCAACCTAGCTGTGATGACATCTGTTAAATGTCTAATTTTCCTAACCGCATATGGTAGAGTGTTAATATGAGCGACCCATTGAAGTTTTGAATTTAAAGATATAAATATACAGTTTCATTAATAGTCTCCATTAAGTCGTGGTTGATAAGTAAATTTAGGTCTAATTGGGGAACAACAGGAACAGAAACCTGGAGACATTTCGTTTTGCTATTATAAAACAAAAGATTATTCGCCGCAAGCCATTTGTAAAGAACCTCTAAGCTATCGTTTACATGTAATACATCCGTGTCTTTTCTACCCACTTCTAAATTAGCGAATTATCATCGACGAACAAGATTATATTACATTTACTAATATAAGCTTATACAAAATATTTAAAGCTAAAGATCAACACACTTCATTGAATCTGCCACCGTCTTACAACTTCACACATAATTTATTAGTAAATAATTTATTATACAGCGTCATAGGGAACGATCTTTTACACTCGGCTCCGACCACTAACAAATAATCACTAACTTCTCGAGCGCTGCATGTCTACTCTAAATTTTGTATTATAAACATTCTATTTATTACGTATAAAACATATCCTGATAAATCAATTAAACAGCGCAATACTCTTCGTCATGACTCATAAATTTTCGAAATTAAATTAAACAAGGTTATGTTGAACAAGAATAATGTAGGTTTGTATTGTTCGAATAACTAGATCAGTTCATTAGTTTCAGAATTCAGTAGTATCGATTAAAAACAAACATACAAATATATGTCTTTTTATAAAATGAATATACGAGAGATATGATAGATGGAGAAATATAGATACAAGATAACAGGAGACCATTGAAAGCTTATAACTATTATGTTAAACAATTTTTAAAATAAATATAGAATAAAAAACATAAAAACAGGAGGAAACCGTCCCTGTAAAAATAAACATAATACTTTTAAAGTTAATTTTAAATATATATTTTAAGTTCTTTTTGTTATTTTAATCTTAATACTAAATACATAATTACTGTTTAGGTACTCGTGAAAATTAGTATAATAGGAATGAATACACAGCCAATGACCATTTCCGATGGCCTCAGATCACTGACACTAATTTAAGGTGACCAGACGACCAGACGACCAGACGATGCTCTCGATCCAGGGCAAATAAGGTGATATTCTTGTGTAGACTCCTGGCTCTCCAACGCGACCACATGGCTTGCCATACGACGTCAGCCCTACTAGTAGGTACATGCAGTGCACTCTGGGGTGTCTGATCTGAGCCGGTCCACCACTGTCTCCCTAAAAATATACAACAATTGAATGAGGCTTTAAGTAAATAAAGAATGAAAAAGTCATCAACACAATAAGACTCGAATGTGTGACCTCTAAGAGACCAAGCCCGCAACTCTACTAACTGTTACGTGTCTTGTTTATAGCAACATTAATAAATTTAGCATTCTCTATGAAACCTCTTTGTCGGGTCGTTTATTCGTCCATAGAAGGCTTATAACACCAAGAAATGGTTTCAAATGTCGAAAATGTGATCAAAATGCCACAAACATGTGCATCTCAGCATGAATAATCTGGGCAAATGAAAGCTCTGGGCATTAAATATTTAAAAACTGAAAGTTCTACTTACAGCACAAGTGTCAGTATTTTTAATTTTATCTCCGAAGCACATTTGTGTATATCTGTCAATTCCGCGCCACAAATTTCTATTCTTGTTATGTCGATAGAGGAAGCTGCATTCGGAATCTGAGAACTTTCTTAGATATGCCTGAAGATAACAAAACGTATTATGATATGGCAAGATGAAAAGCAACAGTTTATTTCTAAAATATAGAATATATAACTACAGTGACCTTCTGCAAGTTGTCAGCCAGATATATTTTTTTAGTGTCGGTGGTACCCCATCCAGTCACGATGACTTCCGCGTCATCCACCGGGGACCCGTCGTGGAGACACGCCGGTAAAGCGAACGGGTTCAATAGCATTCTGAAACATTACAGAGTTCAGAAAGAATTTTGTGACATTTTTATTAAAGTGGAATTTCTTCATATATATATTTTTGTTTTAGTTTATCCATTATAATATCATTATTTGAGTACTTGTGTATATATAACTTACTCTCTCAAAGTCTCCACCAAAGCTATATCATTGTATTTCCAGGGGGAATGATATCCTTCATGAACGTGAACTTTTAAAACGTCATATACATTTTTTTTAGAATTTGGTTCCGATCTGTTCAAGATACCGATTTTGACTTTTTTAACTCGATGGCTGGAAGAGAATATAAAATATTGCGAATCCAGAGTACATGTGTTGTTATATAATAATATTTCCTTACATTTGTAAACAATGTCTAATTACTACGACCGAGTAAATAAACCAAACATCGTGTCTGAGCCACATAGTAATGTATAGTACCGACTTTGATGAGCTCATTAAAGGACAGACTTAAATTTTTTCTTAATTATTTGAATAGAAAATTAAATTCTGAAATACAGAAATTGCGATATAAGATTTTTAATACTACTAAATATATGCAGTGAGCTATGCGTCGTTCAAATACTATTGCTCGCTGAGTCGCCATTATGCGTTTTGCCGTGTCCATGACGAGTCACCAGCAGTAATCACACACACGAGCACCGCATGCTTGTAGGACTGCATCCATCGCAGTTTAGTTCTATAAGTCTAAGAATACTTTGTTCCGTTTATTTACTCAGTGCTGCTACTGCTACCCTTACCCATGAGAATTTTTACTGCAATGAGCCACTGTAAGCACAAACTTCGGAGTGACTATGGCACCACCGCAATCCCAATTAATTTTTTTAGGTCCAAATCCTAGCAATGCCTAAAAATGTAAGTACAATAATGTAGTGTTTTTAAACAAAAAGGTGTTAAAAAGTGCAGGTCTTTATAAAAGTATACATACTTATAAATAACAAGTCAGCTGCAATATTAATTTACTCCACAAATCAAAAAGCCATTACATGTATGTCTCTTACCATATGAGGGAACTCTCCGCGTAAAGCGTCTTTTCCGTTAATGACCAGACTCTCTGGACTCCACGAGCAAAAATCTGCCCTTGTCTTATTTTGACCCGGCAGAGGACTCTCCACACACGGATACAAGTACTTCTCCTGATAATATAGACATTCTGGAAAACATACAGTTTTATACTGTTTTGTAACAATATTCGTTCGGTATTATATATTTACATATTTGATAAAAGGAATATTTATTTTCTAGTAACGAAATCGTTTTCTTCGTTAACGTACAACAGTACATTTAGGTGTCCATTACATTTAACTTATCTAATTATAACTGTACAATGTGATCATATATTATTAGTACTTACTCTCAAAGGCCTTCTGACCAGCCCTTGGAGCGGTACGATAAGACGGCAATGGCGGACAACCTTGCGAATTGTCGTGTTTATTGAAGATCGCAATTGGCTCAGCAGTAGTCGTACTCGTAGCTGATTTAGATGAAACACGTCTACCAAATCTCCTTTTAAAACAAATTGGGATGTAAGTATCGGTGTTTAAATTAAACTAACTACACTACATACATATATACTACTACTGCCATACATTAGTTTTTAGATAATGTGTCATTTCGTGCGAGCAGGATTGAATACTGCGACATATTCGTTATCATTTCAACGTTCATGATTCTTAGCTTTGGTGTTAAAAATTAGTTGTCACAAAGGATTTTTATTATACTGATCTAACCATTAGGTACGCGGTAAAAGTAATTATAATAAGTTAAACGTATAACAAAAAATACTCTAATCTATAGACAAGCTACCTGACAAGGGTCATCCTTCTCGGTACTCGTTTTGGTTTCGATGGTTTCAGGTCACTGCAACATACTATCGGCATTTGACCTTTGAAGGAGCACAGCTATAACAAAACAAAATACAAAGTTCATTTTTAAATGTTCACACTACTGGTTCATTGGAAATCTTGTATTTTAAAGCAAAATTAAATTATACTGGTTTTTATCTTTTTGGATAAAGGGTATTTTTTTATGCTTATCTTTTATTTTATCAATCTTACATCTTTATCATTATCTTTATTAAATGCAAATTTTAAATTAAAAATATATATTATTTGTTTCTGTTCAATGGTCACTGTTATTTTGTCTTGTTGTATCCAAGGCTTGTTATAAAACTACGGACTACGATAGAGAGGTCTAGAGATAGCCAACATGTTGATACTTCTGTGCATATATTTTAACTGTAACCACTCTAAAGGTTGTCTGTTGTTTTGATTTGAAAATAAGAATTTATGTAATTAACATTATTTTAAGTATGAATCCTTTAAGCCCTTACAGACTAAAGCATAGAACTTACATACCCATAACCCTTAAGTTGAATTATAATTTATTATATATTCTATCCAGATATCAATCATGAATGTGACTCGAAAAGCCAATACTATGAAAATTACAGTTCATAAGTAAGTTAAAGAAGTATCCATGGAGTTTCTTGTAGGTTATTTTTTATAGAACTACCCTTTGGAACCTTGCAATCAGAATATTACATGTTATAAGATTTTAATTAACAAATTTGGACTACGACCTTTAGCGTTGTTTTAAAATAATATATTTAGACTTTAAGAATATTTTACAAATTGCAAAAATTTAGAATTTATGAATAATTTGGATGGAAATCGCAATGGTTGGATATTTGATGGACGAATGTCTTTTTTGTCAATAAATATATTGGTAGGAATGATAACTTACTCTTTACACGACTCTGACCCTGTCGTTATTAACGTTAAATGTTTGTCTGAAAAGGGCTAGTTTAGATCAGGCGTAGTTTAGATTAGGCAATTTGAAACTACCTGTGGCATTTTTCTTAATTTTATATTCTTCATCGCAGAAGTACAGTCCTTGACGTGCGCGCAGAGCCCTGGCTTGCCTCCAGGGCATGGATCGCCTAAAATATAATAATTGAATTTTATTCAATAATCAGTTCACAAAAAACAATAACTGAAATATGTTCGATGGTTTATTGTTATTAACAAATGAAAAAAAAATAAAAAATATCAAATTGATTTTGTACCAAAGATTGAATTTGTTAGAAGCCATCTGTAGTTACAGTTAAATTTAATAATTCTTTACCTATATCCTGACCCTTGAGTAACGGTAGAAATATAACACCTAAAATGGTGAGGCTTAGTTTCTTCGCATCCATTACTGAAGCAATGGACCTGTAAAAAATAATATTGATAACTTAATATTAAAGTTTGCAGCTTTTTCGATAAAATATTCTAGATGTCAAACAATCAAAGTAATAAATTTAGAATGTACGACTTCTGGGAGTATGTCACCTTTGCCGATATATCTGTAAACTAATTTATCTAACTCATGACAAAGGAAGACGAAATTATAAAGATGAAAATGAACACAATTATTAAAAGTCAGTCCATCAGGTATTTAGATAAATCATCATGACTTAACACATTTCGCTCACAGACCCGTCCTTGACCTTGAGTTTTTTATTTCGCTTCACAATTCGCAACCACAACCGCACCAAAATATTTCATTCATGAGAAAACGTTTGTAAAGTAGTAAGGAATATAAAAACTGTCAGTTTAACTGAACGAGATAAACTAAAGTGTATCTTTTAATATCTTTGTCGTTATAAAATAATCTTTAATAATTTAATAGTAAAACACAAGTTGTAATTTTTTATACATTCATGCTGATCAAGTTTGAGGCATTTAATAAACATTGTATTGCTGTCCGTACAACTGTCTGTCTGATGGTTTATATTTCTTCATAACAGTATCGATAGTGTAAATAGATTACCAGCGGTAATCTCAGCACATTGAAATACAGGTTTAGGTGATTTTAACATACAACGTATGTTAAAATCCGTCAATAATTTTGGTGGATTTTAACAAAAAACGTTTACCTTTGAATAAATAATTACGTTTCTTGTGATAAATATTTTAGTAATTTGAAAAAACCCAACGTATTAGAATTGGTTAATTTAATTGGTTAATTTTAATTATGTAAAAAATATATATATTTTTTTAATACATATAGTTATGGTATTGTAAAATCTATGTTATTTACATATTACTGCTGCCCGCGAGTCCTTCCTCAAAGAGTATTTGGTATTACATATGTAGAATAATTAAAATTTAAGTATATATCTGATACATTTAAAAAATGTGTACTAAAAGGGATACGAAAGGGTTTGAAAGAAAAAATGTCACTTACGTGCAGATATCTTAGATATTGAATTTTTCATGGCGTACTCTACTGTTATTGACAAATTCGATGCCCATTTTGGACATTTTGTGACAGCGCCCATCTTCAATTTACAATAATACTGAATATAGGCATATCAAGTTATTGGAATCAGAACTAAAGATTTATAATGAACTTCAGGTCAGTCGATCAACAGGAAGAGGATCATATATTTATTTTTTAGATGAACCCTATAGATGGAGCTGCGGTAGAGACCCACTTTCGAGAAACACTTTCAAATTATCGACCACACACGTTGGGTTAGGTTAAGTTATTTTATAAAAAGCGTTTCATTACGACATGAATGTTTGAATAATCAGAATATGTTTTCGAAAACATATAGTTTAAAATTTATCTCAAATAAGAGACTGTCCGTCAATGCCGTATAGAATACTTTTTTAATTAACACCGCAAGATAACATAATTAGAAAAGGTTTATTAATTTTTATATTTAAACTTTCGTGAACCATGACTATTATATTTATATTTAACCGGTTGTATTCACGCAGAAATTATATCGGAATGTGCCCGACTAGTTTCGAACCCATTCGGGGTTCTTATTCATGAGCTCTGAGCGTGGCGGACTCGCGGCGTGAGCGGACTTATTAATTATATTGTGTCTGTAGGATAATATTTGAATATTTAAATATGATTTTAAACAAATATTTAATAGTCTTTTAAATAAGCTTCAAACTAAGAGGGCACCACATATTCTACGAAATCGCTAACATATAATAACAACTCTGAATGGCTTTTTATGTTTTGTGATATAATTTAACAAATAAATGTAATTTTATAAACCGCTGTTATCAATTATTCACTTCCAAAAAAACATTAATCAAACATAATATTAGCTCAAATTATATAGCTCATATACTTCTCATTCATATGTAAAATTCTAAGAAAAATATAGTTTTTAAAAACTCTACCTCATAAGCACGTGGTAAGTCTGATCAGATATAAAAGATGATATTCGATATATCTCTTTCTCTCATATCCTGAGAGACCACTTGATAGAAAGAGATAAAAATCTTTAAACTTTGTGGCCATGACAGAGAGACAATACATTATAAGACAGACTGTGATTTCAAACTCATTTTCGATCATCAGCAAACTCTATATTATTTTTTTACCGTCTTGAACTCTACATATTATATCAGCTTGTCGAAAATCGAGTGTTTTTCGTCAAGTTCGCCAGACAAAATCTATAAATATGTTTATAGAGTTTCTGTGATGATTTCGTAAATGTAAAGCACCAGCCGGCGATTACTAACCTTCAGCCACTTCAGTAATAACACAAACTCTACGTATTTATGTAGTTTATGTAATATTTCACAAATTTTAACACAATTCTAAGTCTCTATCTTAATGTAAGGTAGAGACCCTTCATATCTTGAGCGCTTCTTAATCGAACTACCTTTTCCAAAAAAGTATGACAGGTGTCATAAGTAATGTAGACAAAAAAAACAATGACTATGAATATTAATTGAATTTACTTATTTGTTACCAGATTACAAACAATTAATTAAAATTAATTATTTATTCTTATGAATATAAAAATATCGGAATGCTTTATGTTCATCGAAATATTAAAACAATGAAGAGAATAATAAAAATAAATAAGGTTATCAATGTTGCTAGATAAATAATTATATATCTGCATGTATTAAAGCAATAAGCCTTAATAACACCAGATAATTGCGAGTGACACACTTCACGAAGATAGGTAGGTGACTCAACTGACAAATACATTTAGCATATAAGAAAATAATATTATTAACAAATATTAATTTTATAACTAACATATTAATTAAAGGCCGTAATTCTATTAAAATATATTTACTGATTATTCATCTTAAACACACACACACACATACCATTTGATATTATGTTAAAAAAATAAATGAAATGAATTTAGTATACGTATTACATTATATATACATATTCATCCTCCCCGCGATCACTCTTATATTTAAATGTTCTCAAGATCATTTTAAACATATTATATATTTATATAACGTAGTTTATATCTTTAATAACAAATAAATCACTTATTATTAGAACTGGGCGCGCGATCAAACCAACACATCGAAAACAACTGACGAGGAAAATCTAAATCCATGTCTGATTATTTTAAATTAATGGCTCTTCTTTTTTTTCTCCATGTTTTGAAATATTATGTAATTATTTATTATCGTTCACTTACTACTCATGAATTCTCAACTATATCTCTGTAACTTTTCGTAAGCGTTATATCTACGTTGTAGTATCTATGTTATATGTAGAAGTTAAAAAAAAGAAGAAAATTTGATAAAGCACCAATCAAATTTACTACCCCTTTTTTCTAATTTTATATTTAATTTCAAATGACAATCATTCATCTATTTATACCCTAAAGAAAACTTTCTTTTATATATTCTTCAGCAGCGTACCAAAGCGTCTCCATTCACCACTGGGGCCTTGAGTTAAGGAGGAATGAGGGAAAAAGGTACGAACCCTATTAAAAGTGATGCAATCACAGTCATTATTCCTATAAAGATATTTATATAATTTTAATTGTATTATTCTTCTATTTCAAAAAATATTAGAACTTGATTCAAGTTTTTTATATTAAACTAGAGTTGTTATATATTTTGTTAGAGAAACGTTTCCTTTAATAAAAGTATTAAAGACATATTTCGTATAATTGAAACTACTACTAAAATGTTGTATAATAAGTTATATCAAAGTCATGTTATATTTCTGTGAAGTTGTCGTTATTGTTGATATTTAACAAACATTCATCTAGAGTCATACATTTGTTACAGTATTTGTTTGATAGATGGCGTTTATCTCAATAAGCTGTCCTAAGAAATATTGATGACGAGGTATATTGAATGTCATGACATTAAATTATAATTGCTTGTCTTATATATTATCTTAAATATTTAATTCTATTCAATGATTATTTACTATACGTCGCATTATATATTCCTTTCCCTTTTTTATTTATCTAACTACCTTCCTTTCATTTAGTATTTCGTTGTCTCATGTTGTCTGTGTTGTCCTTACACATAATGTTTTATATATCCCTTCCGTTTTTGTCATCAAAAATCAAAATTTACTACCGAACAATCTCCTTGTGTGCTAAAGTCAAGTCAACTTACATTGGAAAAATATTCACATCTCGCAATATGAGACGTATTTTTAATATGTTAATGCCATAAACTAAATAAAAAATAATAAAAAAACTTCCACAGCTGTTGACAACAAATTAGAAAAGGAATCATTCCTTTTTGTTTTATTTGTTAAAAACCCGACGTCTTGGCTTCGTAGCAACGCTCCTTGCTCATATTCCCGATCTCTTTTACATTGATGTGTCCAAGCTGATATCACACGTGTATATCTGAGTGGACAATATAGCACCTATTTTGTACAACTATTCAGGTATGCAGACATAGCTGCTTTCATTAACCAATTACATTATTGTAGCAGTTTATTATAGAATAGCCTTTTCTTGTTGCCACTCCCTCAGAAAATACGTTTCTGCGTAATTCTGGCACATAGATTATATCTTCTAATTGGCTTTCCATCCATTGATCAACTGAAACCAAACCAAAAACTTTGATATTTTATTTGTTACCAACTTTAACAGTTCTATTCGATAACTCAGAACTACAATACTCATTGAAGCCACTTCCTAGGTGCAGTCTATTGGCATTACTTTGATTATTACTTGTTCTGTATTGATAGAAGAATTAGTCAAAACTAGAAAAATATATTAAGAGAGCATTAATGGAGTTTTTGCCGGAGTGTAAGGCTTCATAGCTGCAATGTATGCTTATTTAAAATTGAAAAAAAGCTTATTTGATATTTATCCACATACAATTATTAAACAATTTGATTTTAATATTCAGTCGATATCAATGTTTTACTTTAATTGGTAAATATATTTTATTAATGAATTATAATATTTCTAATTGTAAATAAGTCTGTTTTAGAATATATTATTGAAATATAAGAAAAGTATTAAGTTAGTTATTTGTTAGTAAGTTTGTGTATACATTGTATAGTCATATTTATCTCACCCCTGAAAAACAGAAATATGTTTATTTTACAAATCTAGTAATTATAATATTTTAAATAAATATCATATGCTTTTAAAAAAGAATATTCTAATAAAAAAACGAAGTGGCATTTTAATAAGCTAAGTTCTGACGGCACCACGTTGCGTCGGAAATCATTGATAACGTTTAATACGTTCCTAAATATGAAGGAATTTAAAACACAAAGGTCGATTTTACCGTTATTAGTAAAAAGAATTATATCAAATTATTGTTCGTGCTTTTTGAAAAATATGGGAAACGCTGTTTTTTCGAATTAGATCAGTAGTTCCTAATAAATGTTCGAAAACAAACAGCGCGGACGGATCCGCGTGAACGGCTAGTAAATGTAATAAAATTGCAGTTTTATAAAATGTTTCTTGTAAAATATTATGCTATCGTTTTCTAAATAGTTCGTTAATGCATTTATTGTGTCCTGGTTTTATAGGAATATTAGTAAGAAAGCCTCAGTACATTAAATAATATGGCTACTATACTTACGACCACTTCGTCGACAACTAGCGACGTCCTTTGACTTCTCTCGACATGCTTCTATCGCAAAAGTTCTAAAAAGTTGTAACAGTTAGTAAAACAGATTTAAATAATATAATTTAATTTCAATGACTAAGCTATAACTCTTTGCGATCTTTACATAAATCTTATAAAGAATTGTTTTGTCTTTTTTGTTATATTATAATCCAAAGATGTAATGACTCGTTGAGTTCATTCATTATTTTATTCATTCATTCATTCACATTTACCCCGCTCTCGGTGGTAAGTGTCACCACACCCATGGCCGTCTAATTTAACGTAAGAGGCTGTTTTCATCTCTGTCTAAATATATTGCATTAATCATATTTAAATATGACTTCGGCGTGCCTTCACTAATTATTATATATATTTAATTGAAAATAATACATATATAAAATATTTTTAGGTCGATACGACAAGAATATCTTTAAATAACCGTCTATAATCCTCGTCCATGGCTGACAACGCTGTTGCGATTCCTTTGGTATAGCAAGAGACTCAGGGCAGCGCTGGTCATTTTCCACCACGTGACCAGCACGTTTCTTTGTGTATATTCCCCACACAATATTCCAATTATTACAGAATATTAAAAAAAATAATAATAAATATTAATCATCATAACATATTAGAAAATATAAGCTACATCGGGTACACAAACATTATTTGAAATATCACAAGTTAATTGCCATTTTATTATATAAAAAAAAGGCGCAGCTGGCGTTGACTGTTAAATAGCATTTATAACTAAACCACATAAAATCATTAAAGAGTTAATGGAATATAATATCTTATAATTCAGAACTAAATAACGATTTCCAATCGTTAAGCGTGTTTAGTCTATTTATCGTATTATAATTCTTTTGTTTAAAAAAACCGTTCCCGGTTCCAAAACATTACCTAATTTTGAAATATCGGACACTTTTTAGTTAATATTTTCTTTAATCTTGACACATATGTTACTGTTACGATAAAGAAATAAAGTTTAAAAAGTTAAGTTAGTATTTATTATTAGTTAACATTTTTGCCGAAAATCAACAACTTTTCGGTACATATTGCTACAAAATCAAACTTTACGTACTAAAAGCTATACTAACAGTAGATAAAATGTTTCTTTATTTTTAATTCCTTTAAAAATATATATCAAATATTATAGCTTTTAATATTAATAAAACAATTTTCCATCACTACTTCACTCATATTACACGATTTCAGACGCAGTTTCGGTATTTTTTCATTGTATTATTTGCCATATATTTCAGAATAAAAAAATACCTTGGGTAAGAAAACATACTCAACTACAATCCTGTGAAGAACAAAATTATCAATACTTTACAAAATATCTGTAAAAAGTAATAATATAATTATTTTTTTTTTCATATCTTTGTAGTTGACATATGAGTCTTAACTTACTGGAATAAGGTTTATTTTACTTGCATTTTTATTGATTCTTTGTAAAAAATATTTCAAAATTCAGAACACTACCTCAGCCGGTCTAAGACCGTTGTCTTGAGTGCTCCTGTATTTCTTTTAGGCAAAATTTCTGTTGATAAAGATCTCTGTACGAATACAAAATATTTTATAAAACCTAACTAGATACTACAGTTTATACAATATTCTGTATTGTCAACTAGATAAATTATAAAACATTTTTATATTTCCATATTTTTTTAGTAAACATATTGTCTTGCTACAAGTACGTAAGGATTATTATCAATTAGTTATTACTGCTGCTCGGCGTGACCTGAAGGTCTACTGGTGGATGGATGCTACTGAATCTCCTAGATAAATAAAGCTAGGTGCTCCGAGCTTAGGCTTGTTTTATTGTGCAGGTATTAACCGGACATGGTTGTTTTGGTCACTACCTGCACCGAGTCGCCCAACGAGAAGATTCGCCGCGGTGTCACCACTGCGACTCTCCAGACGATACGGCCGGTCACACACTCACTATGTACCCGGCCTGGCAACGCGAGCGCCCCGAACTTCAAGTGGCGCTCGGCGAAAGCAACTTCACGCTGGCAACAATGGTCGAGTCCATGATTGCCAGCGAGAGAGTTTGGGAGGCTGCAGCCACTTTTTGCGAGAGTGTTATTTCGCAGAAGGAGGCTGCGGAGAGGGAGCGGGAGGAGGATGCTCTTGCCCCACCTCTCCGGCGTAGACGGGTGGCCCGAGGGCGGCGCGCATATATGCGCTCTTCTGTGCCCCAGTGAGCGGCCAGCGTGTAGGGGTAGCCACCTTGCGCGCTATAATAAATGGTCGGCCCGTTTGGGGATCTCCCCTTGGCGCGACCCCCGGCACTAGCTGGGACGCCTAGGTGGACCGGTAATAGCCGCAAGGCTGACCCCGGGTCACCTCTGCTAGGCATGAAGGGGTAACCGGGGAGTTTTAGTGGGTCCCACTCGGTGTCAATTTAGGGCGCCGAGTGAACCCCACACACGTCCGTCGCCTCGCTAGCGGCGGATATGGTTCGGTCAACGAATCTCTCCCCGAAAAAAAAAAAAAAAAAGGCTTGTTTTATTAGTTCTGGTAAGATCTTACCGTTGACTTGACGATTTGACCTGAAGGTATACTGGTGGATGGATGCTATTAGATTGTTTACATTAGTTTGACTAACTACAGCGAGTTTAGGCTTGTTTTGTTAGTTTTAATAAGATCTTACCGTCAGACTTAACAGAATATCCTTGAGGTATACTGATGGATGGATGCTATTGGATCTCCTAAAAGGATTCGACTAGGTGCACCGGGTTTAGATTTGTTTTTTTTAAACAAAAAACGTTTCCGTTTCCTACAAGAATACGTAAACGAAAAACGTTTCCGTTTCGTACAAGAATACGTAAACGAATAACGTTTCCGTTTCGTACAACAATACGTAAACGAATAACGTTTCCGTTTCCCACAAGAATACGTAAACGAAAAACGTTTCCGTTTCCTACAGAAATACGTAAACGAAAAACGTATCCGTTTTGTACAGTAATACGTAAACCAAAAACGTTTTTTTTCATAAAAGAATACGTAATTATTATTATATAATTTTACCAATATTCATTAACTTACGTGACGAGGGACGGGTTTAGAAATTAGAAATTTTATGTGACGTATTTTATTATCAGCGGTGGTCGTATTCTTATCAATAGTGTCAGGTCACTCCCTCAACTCCGAAGTCCAACGTAACAAAACAAAACAAACCTAAACTCATCGTACAAAGAACTATATTTCTAATCATTGTCAAAATTTTTAAGAAATTAAATCACGCCACAACGCACCTGACCAAATCTCGTAGATTTTAAAAACACTCGTAATGGCTGCTCGTGGTCAAAATACGACGTGATAGTGACCAGAACTAGAAACTGTTAGGAAGTCTTTTTTTCGTGTATGTAACTGCTGTATTTGGAGGAACCACAGCTTCTGGCAGTGGCGGCTAGACACCTCTTACCAGATCTATTATTTTAGATCAGATTTATTCTGGTAGCTATGAGATTGGTCTATGAGGTTGATAAATAAAACATTGGCCAGAATTAATTATTATAATTAGTTGTCTTACGGTGAGTCAGAGAGGGTAGCCCAAAGCTCCTTGTGCCCGGATCTTTTGTCATCCCTACCACTCTTATGAAAATACCCCTATTTGCAGATATCAACGGACAAAGTTTCCATTTATCATCTGACAGATTGTCTCTGCTGGTTGTGCAAAACCATTAAAAAACATCTTACCACTTCTTATAGAATATATAATAATACTATCTTTCGCTGATAAGAAAAACTAAAGCAAACATAAAATCCCAGAAGATATAACATTTAAAGTACTTTTGAAGTAATAAAATCACTTGTTTAAGACAAACAGAACTGTTAACTTATCTTTCATCGTTACCAGTTGAAGTAGTTTGGGATAAAAGGTTAAAAACACCATTAAACATTTTGAACAATAGGTAGAGCTTACTTGTGATGTTTTTATTGTTGGAGGATGAGATTAAAATATAATAAGTTAAGCAAATTAATCACTATTTGAGATCAGTACTAATATTATAAAGCTGAAGAAATTTTTGTTTAAACGTGATAATATCGGAAACTACTATTCGGATTTTATAGTTCAATTGTCGAAAAAAGTTATTGGCTAGGCTAGATCTTAAACATCAGTAAAAAGTCGATTCTATACGTATAGGTGGGAACAGATTCTGACCTAACCCCAGGAAACTCCTGAAATTCATACGTAAAGCTCTTTACATATAATTTTGAGTATATATATCACATTGGAATTTTATAATAAAGTTAAATCTGAATTATTGAAGGTGGTATTTTTTATAATTGTATAGTAATTGGCTTATTTATTATTATTTGTTCTAGTTGTGTTTTTATACCACGTTTTTTTTTTCACATAAAAAATAAGAGTGTTAAAAAGAAACATGATTAATAAATAATGAAATATAACAGTTCTTAATTATATCTAATTATTTAAAGATAGTAAAATCAAAATCAACTGTATTTATTATAATAAACCTTGTTAAACTACATGCTTGTAAAATGTTGTCTTTTTATCTTAAACAAAAGCCAGTATTTCACAAGTTGTTAATTCTGTCATGAATGAATCACTATGATGGATGAATGACTTTCCTCTCAAAAATATGACCTTTATATTTGGTGATATATTTGAATTTACCAGTAATGATGCAGAAAATAAGACTGAAAGGAATCTTATCTAGTGAATATTTAGTTATTTTCTATCTCGATAGGTGTCGCTATCCTAAATACAAATGTAGAGTCAATATTGACTATTTTTGGGCAACGTTATTTAATCCAACTGTAATATAATAATGAACTCATACAAATAACTCATCAACTTTATGAACTTAGCCTCTAAACGGTGTATGTTACAGCTAAGTTTTTATTTATTAAGAATACTTACAAATTTAAATTATTCTATTACAAACAATATATAAATAGAGTTATTTAAATATATCTTTTTGTTCTTGAAAGAGAGATAAATATTTTAATAAATAAATTTGTTAGTATTTTTTTTAATTCACGATAATTAATAACGATTATTTTATTACAAACAAATAGACAAATAAAAGAGTTACAAAATACTTTGTACTTTGTACTTTCTCAAGTTTAATATCTTTATTTGAAATAATAAAACTTCGACTTTGAAATGTTTGTATTGTTTATCAGGCGTGACATTTATGTACTGTGGACAAGATTATTTATTTTAGTGGAAAAGATAAACACGGGTATTAAAATCGAATTAATTAAAACAGAAACACCGACTTCACTCCAGCACACGACATGGAATATTTTTTGGAACTATATAATTATTGTTTATGAGATATCGCAAAGAGGTATAAACACACATACGCATTCAGAGAATACTATGTACCGAACAGCGGGACACTGAAAGAAAAAGGTGTGGAGAGGTCTTGATGATGAAATATTAATATCTGCTATTAATAACAAATATTGAAAAAGAAATGATCGAATATTATATAAATGAAAAAAAAAAACTTTTCGAGTCTCAGTATACATTCAAAAAATCTGATTTTGATAACAAAATCGGGAACTCTCTTTAAATAAAATTATAAATAATAATATCAATATTTTTAATATTAAAATATTCACAATTGAAATAAAATAAGACAAATATCTGTAATTCAGCTCCATACTTGTCTCTGTCCTCATCCCGCCCGCCCTACACTTCTTACTATATAAAGCTAAAACAACCGCCCTCACTGCATTCCGTGTTCGACTCCTGACTGAGGTAAGTCTTACAGTACATACATACATACATATTACATTAATATTATATTTATATATATATATATTACGAACAAAACTGAAGACTATAGACCACCAATTATTCTTACTTCGCTTATTTTTTACCAATTTACGCTGAAATAACAAAATACATATATGTTTTTGTTTGGTTTATAAAAAATAAAAACCAAATTACTGAAAAATCTAATTATTACTTAAATATTAATAGTATTCCATTGCCCACTAGCCACATTGTTTATATAAATATATATGTTTATGTTTCTTTCGAAAACGTTAATTTCTGGAACGACCATTTTGATTTGAAAGCGACTTTTTTTTAACCCATTTTTAAAACAAGGGTTAAAGATAACACTGCGACTCTTACAAATATTATTAAAAGTTCCTTTCTTAACAAATAATAATTTTTTAACTAGTGTTTTGGAAAACATTTCTAAGCCAATAATAATATTGTTGGAAACAAAGTCCAATTCTGTTTCAAACGTTTAACGGCCTTTTATAGTCTACGCGGACAGAGTAGCGGGCAACGGTTATAATATAATGTATATTATATATGAATAAAATGTTATTTAACACACGTATATTTAAAATGTGGAATTTCATTACATTTCTCATTTTCTAATCTAAAGTCGTATGTCGAGGGTAGACTTAATTATTTATTCTATTAAATTTTCAATAGTGGTTCTTATTGGCAAGAATACAAACAGATAATTTAAGTTTCTATAAAAAATTAATATATATTTAAATGATTGTCGAGACCGAAAACATATTCTCATTTATATAATATTTATAATAACTGCGAGTAGGTTTTTATACATTTACATAATAGCATTTGTTCAAAATATTAAATACTTATATTAACGGCTTTCCCTCCCGCTTCGAATAGTTTCTGAACGTAATTGTAACCAGATGTTAGCTAAAACCTTGACAGGAAATATGTACGTGTGTTAAAAGAATCATCTCAGTCCTACTGATGGTTCTCGAGCTGTAAGCTTACAAACACACAAACTGACAGTCAAAGACGTGTTTGATAACCTGAAGAAGAATTATAAAATATAAATGCGGAAGGTTTGAATACAAACTAGAAAATGTTACCAAGTCATGATCATTAAGGTTGCCACAATTAGTATTCGTAGCGCTCTAACAATTAACGGTAGAGCTAATCTCTATATTAATTTAATAGAGATGGCCTCTCCATTATTTAAATAGTTTTTTAAGTTGATCTACATTCTTAGGCTGCAGTAAAATAACATTTTTTCTGCTGCAGCCTAAGAATATTGATACAGACGTTAATTTAGGAGCAAGTATATATATTTTATGTTCTTTTTAAGTATAAGGTTTTTAATTTAAGACAAACATTAGAATTAATTACGTGTAATGAATAGACATTTTTTTACAACATGAATATAGAGGTATAGATATCGACATAGGCATAAAATTCCATCGCAATATGCAGAGTATATTTTGAGGAATATTAAAACAAACAACGTAATAGTAACAGGATATATTTTTAATTTCAACTATTATAAATATATATTTATATTTACCCGGATGTATTCACTTAGAATGATATTTCACGGTAATAGTCAAATATAAAAGTCATGGTTCACGAAAGTTTAAATATATGCAAATTTAATTTTATCTTCTAAATGAATGAAATTCATAGAAATCTTTTTTTTTTATTGAATACCGATATTTTAAAATTAAAATACAGCAAAAGAACGTACTAAAAGTTAAGTTCAAGATGCTTATTAAACCTAGTTTCGTTCACTAAACTTATCTCTGTCACTTATAATAAGTTAATTTTATTTTTGAACGAATAAGTAATAGACCCATAGTGGCCTTTGAACGACTGTCTTGATAGAGTCAGCCCGTAGTGCTATACTACTAAGTCATGATTCAAATGTCTTTGTAAATCACATGTATTTAATTCTCAAAAACTCTTATATTATATATATTTTATTGTCTACATTCAGATAACCCAAATTTAGTAAATTAGTAAATATTTTTCAGTTTAAGTCTGTAGAAAGTACGTTATCAATGATAGAGTTTATATTTTTCATATCTTATATATAAAATACTTTTTCGTAATAGACGAAATATATTAATCTCAAATACTTCTGTACAATTTTCGCGATTTCCAAAGCTTGATTAGAAAAAAAACTTTAAAACAGCTGGCCTCAAGTAAACCCTGCGCGCGCTGTGAGTATTGAAAAGCATTCAGCTGTTAAATAAACATTATTTGACGAGCTGATTTCTTGCGGATAGAGTTCCCTTGTCAACAAAACAAGATATAGAGAAATGTGGAATTAAATTAAACTTAAAATAAATATATTTATAAAATTCTTTTTCCAAACTCGCCCATACTGATTAATAGTTTATTTGAATTTCCAATCGAAATTTCAGAAATGAGAAACTCCTATACAAGCCTTTATCCCCTATTTAAACGCTTTAATCTTAAATAATCTGAAGTGGCGAGTAAATTATAAACCTAAACGAGATCCTAGAACCTATTCCAATCTGAACCGGTCTAATTTTAGAGATTTCATGCTTTATGTTTAAAATGGCCGTGGTGAGATAGTGTCGTGTTATCTTATATAAAACACATTATCACAGAACATGAATATAATAAATAATATAATTCGAATACAACAAAAAATGGAATGAAACATGTTATATGGCTAGCTTATAATAGTCAGGGGAGCAGAGGAAACCGCTGGCAACAGCTAGTTAATTGTAATACTCACGGATAAATTGGACGTAATGAATGAATACAGAAAAAATGAGGAGAGCCTAATTCAATGTAGATTACACATATAACCATAAACCTGTCATAATGCAGGGAGGGTGCGGTTGTTACTGAATTACAAAATACAATAAACATTTAATAGAAATAATCATCTCGAGTGCGTCACAAATTAGGCGGTTATTCGTCTTCTCGGGTGGAATCTAATTTTGGGAGTTTTCCTTTCATATTTAACTTACCCCCATTTATATTTTAAGATACTTTTTTAGGTTAGCTTAGCCCTTGTAAGAGATTTTATTCATAAAAGAGTTTTTCTCTCATTGTACTTATATATTTAGCAAAATATTCGAATTTGAATAGCATACACACGCATATACTAGCTGAGTTAGCATTGTCTGAGTTAGCATTGTTTGTTTCATAGTAGCGGTATTTTAAAATTGTTACTGAACAAAAGACAGTCTGACTTTTTACAGTCAGATGGTCCAGTGGTTAGTAATGCTGATTGTGGAATCGAAGTGTCTGGATTCGATTTCTGCTTGAGACTATTACTTGTGTGAACCACAGATTATAGTTCAATGTATGTACTGTAAGATAATTATTACTATTTGGGGAAGCTCAGATTTATTCGCGAGTGCGGAAGTTGTTTCTTATATGACAAATAGCGTTACCAATATAACTCTCATTGAAGACAAATAATAGTTTTGTGTTCAAGTGCGATGTCGAGGGTACCCTCATTTTTAGTCCAAATACTATACATTTATTTGTAAATACATATTTGCGTAATAAAGGAACATGTATTTCAGAAGCCATTCATATAATACATTAACGGAAATGGGTGAAGATTAACGCATTATGTCGTTCGTTCTCATTACATGTTTATTTTCAAATATACAACGTGTGTGCATTTGTCAGTGTTAATTTAACTCCTGAACGATTTGGTCATGTATACACAGAGCACTATTTATTTATAAGAAATAATTGTTTATAAATATGCTAGGATGCTAAGTTTTAATATCAAGTTTTTAATAATTTGACTTTTTATAGATCTATATAAGAATACAAGCTGGATCAATAACGATGGAGATGTTAAACTGTTTGTTCAAAAAAACTAGTAAAGTACAAAAGAGAATACTAATAAAAGTAAATGTCTGTTGCTGCGAAAGAATAACGAAACCCAATAGAAAGTGTAAACTAAAACAAGACACAAGAAAACTTGATTACAGAGTAGCGAGCTAGTTGTGGACTCGAAATACAGTTAGAAATAATATTTATCTTTCCAACCGGTCAGTCGGGTTCGTTACAGTTTGTTATTTGGTTTCCAATACGAAATTATTATAATTAAAATACATTTTTGGTAATGACGATTTTTTATCAAGTGGTTGTTTGAAATTTTGGAAAGCGAACTCCCACTAAAAATAGAGAAGCAAATTCCGTTTAATATTCAAAAATAAAAAGCTTGACATTTACCTAAGCAAGGTATACATAATTTAAAAGATATTTGTCTGCCAAAGGATCTTTTTTACAAAAGAGAGTGGTTTTAATTATTAAATCCATGAAACATTTAACAACATTCTTTTTCACAATTGTTATATTTTAATGTTCTCGTGAAAATATCAAAAATACACGACTTGCCACTTCAGAAAATCTTCTTAAGGATTTACTTTATTCGAGTGATGTCGTTATAGGTGTCTTCAAAATTCGATATAATATAATACATGGAAGAGTAAATTGAAATAAATATATAAAAATACAGAAATAATAAAGCATGAGATATGTATTTGTTTTATTACATTAGTTTCTTATTCCAAATAAAAAATATAAATCATCATTCACGTGCTTTTATTTAAATTTGTTCTCGTCAGGACAATATGGCCGCGCGTATTGCAATGGATTTAACAATATTTTTTTGGAACCGGCCGTTAACGTTACGTCGACCCTCCTCAGAATTCGTGTTGGTGGTGTTGTCTCCTCCTTCAGATCAATGATATAGGATGATAATTACATTTAGTTCTGTCCCTTAGCCGGCTCATACGACATTCTTGGGAATATTTAAGGATAGGATAAGGAAGGAAACAATTTTTTTTTCAAAAACATCTATATTTTTTGAATGCACTGTAATAATAAGATATTGTACCGGTTGTTCTTATTATTCTAGCAGTATTTGAAAATATCTATAAAATTAATAAAGCTTATTTAAATTTTAATTTATACAGAACTAAGAATAAACAGACTATGGCAGAGAGCTAGAATATCCGCAGTAGTTAGAGATGGCGACCATCTTCGGTTATCAGAAACTATCTGTCTAATTATACGTCCCAATAGTTCAAGAAAGTGAATAAAAACAAAATGTCAATGATAAATTATAAGTCACTCAAATGTTCCAAAACAAAGATATTAGAGACGAGACGAAGCTTCTTAGCATTCCATGGATTCACCGTGCGGGTGCCGGGCCCATCGCGTGGCAGAAAGAGGAGTGCAAACAGCTCTTGGGACTTGCGACCCAAGTGTAGGTTTAAGGGGGGTTTAAGGGTTTAAAATGAGCATTCACGCTCACCATCAACTTTAATTGTGTGATCTTCTAATTGTGTGAAATAGCAAACCTTAGTTAGTAATTTGTTAGTATCCAATTTTCTCCCGGTAGCTGATCTAGTTAAGCTTTTTTACTGCCACTATTGGGATAAAAAGAATAGATTGCATTTTTCTAAATGAAACAGAGATAGAGCCGAGAGTTGATAAGCGGAGTATTAGGAACAGTCGTGAGTGAGAACTGAGTGCATATTCCTTTATAAACAGAAGATGAGGGACGCCATCAAACAAATTAAAAGTCTAACATATAATCTAATAGCAAATTCGTTTTTTTTCTATTAATCAGCCACTGAGAAACTGGGCATAACTGTCATCTGCATTTAGGTCAAATTAAAAAAAATATATAAAATGGATGTTTTAGTAAAATTAAATTTGATTTGCATATAGCAATAAGATTTTTAATTCACTATTTTTCAGATCAAGAAACCTCCAGTTTCCAGACCAATTGTCAAAAATTCCCGCCATGTCTCGCGTTACATTATTTCTCGTTGCTCTGATGTGTTTGGAGTGCTGCTATTCAGCCACGGTAAGAATATATTTTAACTTATTTGAATAGACACACTGTTGCTTAAATATTAAAATAAATAAGTATTCATTATTTATAAACGTGCTACACTTGTTTGAATTTTAATATTCCCTGTCACTCTATCCATTGAGCTATCGTCTGTATATAGTTATTGAATAATTTATCGTTGGATATCATCCTTTTGCGTGATGTAGGCGAGATCAATTAAATGTTTTTCGAAGTTCACAGAACTACTGCGGAAAATTGCGCTTCGATACATTTGTATGTTGAGTAAGAGAGTCTGAAGCCCAAATTCCTCCCTTCCTAGAAAACTAGGAAACGCAAGTAGCTGTGTACAAGTCTCCTCCATCCCTCATCCCCGTAGCTGGCAACACTTTTGGACAACTTATTTTTGCTTATATAAATGGACGACGCCAACAATCAAGAGGACTACTGCTAGCCTACCATCATTCCCATCGTTAAAAAATTAAATCAGGACGTACGTTGTATTAAAATAAACATACATGTGAATTTGGTATTCTCTTTAAAGATTCCGAGGCCATTCGATCCGAGGCTGAGTGATGATGTTATACTGACGCCAAAGAAGAGACCGTTCTGCAATGCATTCACGGGTAACTCTCTAGCCACAAAATGACAATCTATAATTATATTGTATTCTGGTTCTTGTCGATAGTTCATATAATTTTAAAAATATAACGATTGTAAAACTTTCTTATTAAATTATTGAAAAAGTAACACTTTTTTACCCAGCGCAACAAAACAAATCTAAAAGGATTCACTTTCTATTATATACTTTATAATATAAGACTGCTACACCTGATTTAACCTTTTCTTTATTGTCAAAATACAACATTCATATACGATAATATTCTATTGACACTTCCAGGATGCGGTCGCAAAAGGTCACAGGCCACTCCCGGTATGCCAATGAATGAAGTTGTACGACAGCGACAGGTATGCGATTCTTTATTTCAAATAGATACACGTTGCGCTTATGAAACGCCACTGTTCCAAAAATCTATATAAAAAATCCATAAAAAAAACAGGTTATACATACAAAGACTATTTAACAACAAAAATTATATTTATATTCATATTACTTAAAAAAAGCTTTAATAAAGTATACAATATTTCCAAAATACTGTACAAATAGAATTCTTCTTATATTTTCAGTTTGTCGACGAAGACACCATTGGATCTCTTATCGACTCAGACAACGCAATCGATGAGCTATCCCGTCAAATTCTATCAGAAGCCAAATTATGGGAAGCTATACAAGATGCCAGCGCAGAAATCGCAAGAAGAAAATCGCAAAAAGATATCTATAATTAAACGAAGGAAAAACAAAACGAATCGGCTGATTAATTATCTATACGTCGCATTTCCGTTTTATGTCCACATTTGACAGCTATTTAGGCAGAACTATAAATTCCTATAAATAAGATGGGTACCATTGTTAAATAATTGCTGTACTCTTGTTAAATAATTGAAATATTTTTATTAAATCATTTAGTCTAGGAGGTGACATCCTATGTATATAATTTAATTTTTTTTTAGTATTATTATAAAAGCAATTGAAATGTAATAAACCATTAAATAAGATGCGCTTAACTTCTTGCCGCGGATATACGAGTAATTTACACTCCCTTGGTTTTGGAGCTATATTTGTTATTCATTAATTATAAGAATTTGATGTGCGGTTAAATTAGTAAGAAAATAAAATGAAATCTTGACTTGTTTTTTTTATTATTTACTGAAAAGAAACTTCAGTTGCATGGCGATGATGAGCAACTTAGAATTTATATTTCTTTAAATGAAAAAATATCGCAGTTTCACTTAGCTAATGTTTCTAAATTTGCAGTATAGATGAACATTGAAATGATGCCAGAACCAGTATTAAAGTTTGAAAATATCTATAAACATGTAGGCCTTGTAGGTATATATGTTAAGCTTATTTTAAATTCAATAAAATCCTAACATTTGTTAGAAGTTTACTATCACCAGCTCAATTGGTAGAGCAACGTGACGGTATTCCAGCGAGGTCGCGAGTTCAAATCAATGCCTGTATCGGTTTATTTTTAATTCTATATTTATTCAAATTTAAAAGGGTATGTTTCATTTTAATATACTTTTTGCATTAGAGATATTAAGCTTTATAATTCTAATGTAGCATCTTATTATATGTTATAAAATACAACTTTATATATTTGTTAATTCAAAAAATAAAACTAACTTCTTATATATTCTTATATTTTATTATTAACACAATTTATATTTATTAATAATACTGTAGTAAAAATAATGATGTATGTTAATAATCTTCATTTAACATCCAACCAGCCTCGAATGTTAAATAAATTACATTAATAAATACTAAATATATTCCTGTAGATTTAATCAACAATTTTGTTTATTTTTTATTTAAAATACCAACATATTTTCCTTAACTATATACAGTTTATATAATATTGCAGCCTTTTGAGTCATTTACACGTCGTACATAGCCTGTAATCTACTTTCTAGCGTATCTTCATAAGGATAGAATTTAAAGTCAGTTGACATCACATTGCCCAAGCTTTCAGGAGAGTCGTCTAACAAAAATACAGGGAACTTCTGTTTTTGAATGTTTTCACTTTTAATGTCATGGTTCTGGGAGAGGCTCTGATGGCTCTGCAAATAATACAAACAACGAAATAAAAATAACACTTTTATAATTTGAGATGTAATGCGGATTGATAAAGTGACACCAAAACTTATAAACTTGCAATAATTATAATTAGAATCCTCTATGCCTTGTAATGTCGGGTTGTAAGTTGTTAAAAGGGTGTCTGAGAATGTCTCAGCTTCCTTCTTGCAACAAGTGACAGTAATCATCTGCCATTAAAAGAACCCTTAACTCCTAGTATTCTATTCTCCATCATCTCTCCCTGTTTCCTCAAATATGACTTAGGATCTGTAACTTCCTATGGTTGCAGATGTCTATAAGCAGGAAGCAGTACATCTATAACCACTTTTAATAAGATAAAAAAAGACCATATTACCCTGCCAGCATCAGGGCCACGTTTCTTCCTCAGGTAGTTGAAGCAACATGATCGGAAGTGCCGAGTGCCGCAAGCAGAAGCACACTCACTGCCACAGGAGTCGCAGGAGAGGCTAGCAGCCCACAGCGTACTCCCTGAACACAAATATTGATTATATAGATACTACATACTAGACGACTCCAAACATCGTACATCAACAATATCAACACACATATAGAGTTTACGATACTGCTATGAATTAGAACTTGAAATTCTAATGCTAAGGATTTCAGAATCATAGAAGATCAGAAAATGTGTCTGAACCACAATATAATATTATGATTATATACTCTCTCTAGACGATATGTGAAGGCGTCACTTCTGCACTCGTCAGTGGCTTTAGCTGTTCGACGCTTAAGTACAGTAATAAACTCTCTGGTAGTACCTCGTTCTACCACTCCGTAAGAAAGAGGTACGCTCATATAGAATTTCAGTCTTATATTATGTTGTAAGTTATAAAACCCATGATAAAATATGTTTCTTCCTCACCTATTACAAACAACTGTTACGTCTCAATTCCGTCCATCTATTTCTATGGAACATTTATTTACATTCATGCTTACACCATCATGCATATACTTAGTCTGGCCATAAATACTGTTACACTTAAGAATAAAAAAAATATTACATTTGAATTTCGAATCTGTCATTTTTATACGATTGTTCATTGTGTTTTCTCATTTTGGCGCCAAGAAATTATACTATATTTTGCGATATTAAAATGGAGTGGGGTGATAAAGAGAACCGAATCGCTGTGATTGCATTACACAGGGAAGGTATGGAGCCAAATGCAATTTTTAAAACTCTGCATACACTTGGTATTAGTAAAATATTTGTGTACCGGGCTATTAATAGGAATAATAAGACTTCCTCTGTTTGTGACAGAAAAAGATCTGGCCATCCACGTAGAGTTCGTACGAAAAAGGTAGTCAAGGCAGTAAGGGAAAGAATTCGAAGAAATCCTGTCCGAAAGCAAAATTTATTTCGGGAAATGAAGATAGCACCTACAACCATGTCGCATATTTTAAAAGATGATTTAGGACTTGCAGCCTATAAGAGACGCACTGGTCATTTCTTAACTGATAATTTAAAGAAAAATAAGGTGGTAAAATCGAAACAACTACTGAAGCGCTACGCAAAGGGAGGTCACAGAAAAATTTTGTTTACGGATAAGAAAATTTTTACAATTGAGAAACATTTTAACAAACAAAATGACCGTATTTATGCTCAAAGCTCTAAGGAAGCTTCCCAGTTAGTCAACAGAGTGGTGGATATTATTCGATTCCAGTGATGGTTTAATGGGGCGTTAGGTATGAAGGAGTGACTGAGCCATATTTTTGTGAAAAATAGGCTCAGTAGTAGTATCAAAACATCGGCACAAGTATATCAAGATACTTGAGAAGGTAATTGATCCCCTTAACATCACCATTATCAATAACCAAGTACGGTCCTTCCAGCAAGACTCGGCGCCGGGTCATAAAGCTCGTTCCACGCAGTCTTAGTTGGAAGCGAACGTTTCGGACTTCATCAGAGCTAAAGACTGGCCGTCGTGTAGTCCCGATCTTAATCCGCTGGATTATGATTTATGGTCAATTTCAGAGAGTACAGCTTGCTCTAAATGCCATGATAATTTGGAGTCCCTAAAACAATCTATACGATTGGCAGTGAAGAATTATCCCATGGAAAGAGTGCGTGCGTCTATTGATAACTGGCCTCAACGTTTAAAGGACTGTATTGCAGCCAATGGAGACCACTTCGAATAAGCTTTATAATTTTTTAATTGTTTTATATTTATGTACTAAACTAACATAGTGTAAAAGTAATAATTGTTATTTGCAGTTAATTTTTTTTTCTTTATTACAATATTTATGGCTAGACTAGGTCTATTCCAAGTCACCTCTACCGGCTAACCTGAGTCGTAGTTGGCTGATGACGCTGCGTCTCTTTTATGGCGCCTAGAGTCCGCCTGCGACCAAGTCGCTGGCACAAAATAATTTACGATAAGATAGGTATAGATTTATTGAATAATCAAAACATAATTATAATTTTTGATAGGTTAAAATACGAGTAAATTCCCGATGGAATTTATTATCTTTTTGTTTCACATCTTGGAACACAGCTTACAACAATTTGTATTATAATATTACTTTAAATAATCACCCTAAATTATCCTTAGGAAATAATATTATATTTACCAAATTTGTGAGCACTAAGTCCAATGATTTAGGCTGTGATATATCTCAAAGACAATCAAGACAATTTAACAACACGACCAAGAATTATATTTGATTGTCTCGCAAACGAACAACCAAACCAAAAGACAAAAAGCACGGAGTTTGAAGTAAATAATTATATTATAATTAGTTTCAACAAAACTAGTGCTAATGTTAAATTGTAATATAAGTCAATGATAATAAATAAACTCACCAATAAGCATCAAAGATACGATCGCTGTAAATTTCAACATGTCGATGTTCGAGCCAGTGCCGCTGCTGAAGCCGGAATGGTGGTTGAAAAAAACTACCCCTTTTTATATAAACCAAAGTTTGCTCCTCCCGTGGGTAGGACGTGTTGAAAATATTTATTCTGTGGTGTCATTTTACCATCTCTTTAGAAACTTAGTATTATTTTCTATAATAAATTTGTATGAAATTATATTGTATTAATTGTGATATGTTAATATTCACTTACGCTTCGAAATATTTTTAATTTGCTAATAACAAACTGGGCTGGCTCGAGCAGGGTAGTGCCGCCTTCGCACAGAAGAACGACGTGACACTTCATTTCAGTATTCCTTCAGTACTTCTATCAGTAGTCAGAGATTCTTAAATGAATACATGTAACACAAACCAACTTAATTAATATACTGTTTCATATTTTCATTATAACAAGATGGATGGAAACCTATTTGTATTCAAAACATTTATTTGCGATACAGTTAATAGAATCTTTGAAGATTACTTGTGCTTAAAGTTTTTTAATAAAAATGCTAAAATTTATAAATAAACGCCATATGAATACATAAATGGTACAGAGTAGGAGGCTCCAGACACATTTTATAAAACATTTTGTTTTTTATACTGTACACGCATGCCCTACACTACTTACTTACTTTCCCAACCCAATACCTGAGATAAGAAATATTGTAGTTATTATGTACTACTACTACTAGTACTGTCGTGCTGTACACAGACAAACATGTAACCGTTTATTGAAATGTTATAAATTCATTAAAATCCTAATTATATTCACAATTTTCTTCTGTTTAGATTTTAATTTAAAAATACTAATATTATATTTTCACTTATTCAAATGTCGTGCTTTTTTGTATTGACTGTGTTTGAAACGCTCTCGCAATGCAATAAAATAGAAAAGAGCATTTGATGAAAAATAACCTTAACCTTGTAAAAAAGTAAAGATGTACTTTTACTTTCCTTAAATTGCCTAAAATAAAAAAATACGATAAATTCATAAAAGAAAAGGTTGCCATCTTGTCATCGTGAATATAACACCTACAATCCGTCAGTTCCACCGTTGAACGACTGAGTTATAGCAGTGACAGCGAACTTATTTTAATGAAGCCTTGTTTTTATTAAATCTTAATAATAATACTATTGATATTAAAAAAAAGATATACCATCTTCAACTTAGATGGGTGATATTTATCTGACAAACGTTTCACAGACACCACAATTTTGACATTCATCCTTCGCATATGTTTCCATATGCAATAAGCTGCTCACAGCTTCCTTGAACCTTCAAGTTTGTCCAAAAACTTTATACTCCTCAGCTGTTACGACAGAGTCTATGCAGCAGTCTGCCATCAGAAAGACCAGTATGACAGCTTGACCTCTTAAGAGGTGAATAGTTAATTTTAGTATAGGTTATTTATTGATATTTAAATAAACGTTTAATATTATTCATACAGAATATATCTATTTTGAATAAGGAAAAATACAAACACGTCAGATTTTGTACATATATTTTTTAATAAGGAAAATACATGTACTTTTATTTTATTTTATGTTATCTGTAAGAGGTTAGAGGTAGGAAGCCATGTCTGTAACATTATCTTGTTTTTATTTTTACTTTAAATATTTTTATCTGTTCGTTAATAAATAATAATTTTTTAATATAAAAAAAGGTATTTTGGTTATTTTGAACAAAAAATAAATGACGAATATATTGGTACCTACAATCGTCCCAGCATCTTATGAAGACAGAGCAGCCTAAAACACATTCCGTGTTCTCAAACATGTTTGTATGTATTTAGACTGAGAGCAAGCAACTTGAACAAAAACAATCAACATATAAAGTTATGTTAAGTGTGAATGGTTTTTATTGTTATTAATTTTATTGGTATTTTTATTTGAAGTCGTCTTTTGTCAGCCTTTATGAGTGAAGCTGAAAATTTATAAATATGTATTTATGTGTCTAATGATTTATGAAATTCTTGCAACCTTGGGTTTTTTTGTTTCTTATAAAATTGAAGAACAAACGTGAAAACAGTAATGAGTATTTTTCTATCACGCCTCTTCTATTTGCCGTCTTTACATAGAAAATAGAATATACCTACTGCCGGAAAAAGTGCATACATTTAACGTAAAAAGTTCGTCTCATAATAAAAATAACTATCTAATTGTAATTCCGTGAAATAATTTCTGGGCTACGGCATTCAACCGACAGCTCCTGGCGTACCTCGAGGATCACCAGTTGATCAATGACCGGCAATATGGCTTCCGCCATGGCCGATCGGCTGGTGATCTTCTTTTATATCTTACGCATCGTTGGGCTGCGGTTGTTGAAAGCAAGGGAGAGGGTCTGGCAGTTAGTCTGGATATAGCGAAAGCCTTCGATCGTGTATGGCACAAGGGGCTTCTTTCGAAGCTTCCTTCCTATGGGCTTCCCGAGAGTTTGTGCAAGTGGATTACCAGCTTCCTCACTGAGCGGAGCATACAGGTCGTTCTCGGCGGTTTTTGCTCGGACCCCAAGCCCGTGAACGCAGGTGTACCCCAAGGCTGCGTGCTATCCCCAACCCTGTTCCTCTTGCATATCAATGATATGTTGGATATTTCCAACTTACATTTTTATGCGGATGACAGCACTGGGGATGCGGTATATTCCGGCCGTGCAGTTCTCTCTCGGGAAAACGTCGACGAGTGCCAAAAGAAACTTGTGTCTTCTGTAGGGACATCCTTGGGGATGATCTCAGAGTGGGGTGAACTGAACCTCGTTCAGTTTAATCCCCAAAAGACACAGGTTTGCGCGTTTACCACTAAGAAAACCCCATTTGTCATATCGCCACTCTTCAAAAGCACACCCCTCTACGCCTCGCCAAGTATCAGTATACTGGGTCTCGACATTTCGAGCGACTGTTAGTTTCGTAGTCATCTGGAGAGCAAGGCAAAACTTGCCTCGATGAAATTGGGTGTAATCAATAGAGCGAGGCAGTATTTCAATCTTGGCCAAAGACTTGCGCTCTATAAGGCGCAGGTCCGACCACATATGCAATACTGCTCTCATCTCTGGTCCGGTTCACCCCAATATCAGCTTTTACCTTTTGACAGCGTACAGCGGAGAGCCGTTCGAATTGTCGGGGACCCAGTGCTCTGTGAATGGCTGGACTCTGTGGCATTGCGTAGACACGTGGCTTCTTTGTGCGTTTTCTATCGCATTTACAACGGAGAGTGCTCCGAAGAGCTTTTTGATCTGATGCCCGCCGCCGAATTTCACCACCGCACAGCACGACATCGCCTGCAATACCATCCTTACCACCTGGATGCGTGGCGATCCTCTACTCTGCGGTTTTCGAGAACATTTTTTCCACGTTCCACAAAATTGTGGAATGGACTTCCTTCGGTGGTGTTTCCAGATCGATACGACATGGGTACCTTCAAAAAAGGCGTTTTTACCCACCTCAAAGTTCGGCAACGCTCTTGTGAGTCCTCGGACGTTGCAAGAGTTCGTGGGCGGCGGTGATCACTTCACACCTTTGATCCGCACGCTCGTTTGCCCTCTTATAACATAAAAAAAAAACTGTCCACAAATCTATCATGGACCCTAATGTGAACTTAATTTAAAAAAAAGCCTTCATATGGTCTTATTGGACCCTGACAATGTACGAGATAAAAAGACCTTGAAGATATATATTTTAACAATTTTATTGTTATAAAGAAGAAGATATGCATGTTTTCCCAAGGTGATTTCTTTCATCTTCTAGACAGACAAATATTATCATAGCCAGGAATTGAACCTAGGACCTGTCAATGTAAAGACATGCATAAATAGTCTGAAAAGAAAACTGACTGTGGCTTGACGTAATATAATAGTAGGTATATATATTTATTTGTCACAATATATATAAAATCCAAAGACTCTAGAGAAATACTTTTCTCAAAGGAATTACATAAACATTCAAACTTAAAATTGGAATGAATTATACAGTGGTTATAATTACAAAAAAACGAATAGATTAAAAAATACAAAACACGTCCGAAATACAAAACGAGGAAAACGTATATACGAAACGAGTTTCACACAAAGACAAGATATATTTATCATTAGTTGTTACAAGATCGAGACGACAGACGCGTCAATATCATCACTTACATAAAATATAGTACAAATAATAATATAATAGAAGTATGTAATAATGTTGAAACTAATATTCATTTTATTTTTGTGTGACCTGTTTGTGGGATCACTGTGTGATTATGAGATAGGTGAGTGTTTAAAACTTGAATGTGTGGTCTTAACAAAGCGTACAAGAGACCTTGTGTCCAGTTTAGAAGCCAGTATAATATTATTATAATATATATATATATATATATATATATATATACATATATATATATATAACGATTCTTTTGACTAATTCAGAAAAACTAATTCACTTGAAAAGCTTTATCAATTTGTGATAAAGTTTATTTTATTGCTAATTCTAAGGTTTTGTAGCGAAATCATCACCCAAACTAGAAGCTAATGGGTTGAATATGTGTTAAAAAATAATAATAAAGAGAGGTGTATTTATATATATATTTTTAATAAAATCGGTTAGTGTTGTTCTAGTTGAAGGCGTGAACCTTCACCTTGTCATTATCTACACTGCAATTAAAACCTATCTATAACACATTTTTGTATTATAGATAGGTTTTAATTGCAATTATTTTTAAGTGCGAAAATAAGTATTTTCTGTAACATTTTTAAATCTATTCATTCATTTAATTCATTTTAGTTTTTTTTGTATTAAGTTATAAGTTCAGATCGAATTCAAAGTACATTATGCTCTAAGGCCTAAGCTAACTTGGGCCATTGTTGAAATGGCACGTGTCAAGTTAAATGTTTTAATGTGTGGTTCATTTTATATTGTGTTATTCTAAGCCAGCATTTAGCATTAGTTCTACCAGAGGAATTTGAATTCGTTAATACCGTACCGTAACGTTATCGTACCTCCAGCCAACAAGTCTAAATTTTATCTAGTATTCCAATATCTTCAGACTTTTTATGAGATCCAATGGTCCGTGATTTCAAAACATCAAATTCATCTATTATTTAAAGCAAATATAAAACCTATTAAGATACATTTAAATGTAGTCTTTAAAACGTTTTAAGTGAAAGTGTCACAATTTTACAATCACACATTCATCAAAATCCATTCAGTGAGTAAATGTTACGTAATGCTTTAAGGACAAAAGAACCAGAATCGTCCAACAGACAAACATATAAAATTATAAAAACTATTCATAAAAATAAATTTTAATGTACATTTTGGCTATACTATACTATTCTGACACGATTTACCTAAATGCAATTTCCAGTAGCCACAAAAAACAAGAGAATCCAAAGCCGTATTTGCACTTGAGGATGCCCAAAAATCAGAATCCCCTATTTTTATAAAAGTGTTAATTAGCTTAAAGATCTGTGTTTGTATGTGTCTGTTTGTGGCACCGTAGCTCCAAAACGGATTATTCTTTTTTTAATTTTTGTATGATTCGAAAATATATCCAGCACTTTGAAGATCCTCAGCTCTTTTCTACTTTATGAGGTTTTAATTGTATTTCTTAAAATTAATTTCCAACTTTTTCAGACGGCCCATGCTTTGAAAAGAACATAACTGGCGTCTGTAAATCTATATACAAATGTCCGTACGCTAAAAATCTGGTGCAGATAGATCAAGTCCATCCCCCAGTAAGTATCAGTGTTTGTTAATTACAAGCTTATTTTTTCTTCTTAAGCTAAATTGACGCTTGACTACATTCCACCTGATGGGAAGGCGCGTCAACTTACGAGTATTTACAGCCTATAGACTTTAAATGCAGTCGCCAATCCTTAGACTATTGTTACACGATTCCAGATGTTCCACGTATTGTAAGTATTGTTACGCGGTTCCATAGAAAAAATCCGGGGAAACTAGAATCGGTCACTATTTTAAGATAAATAAAAGATGATGTTTCTGGAAATTTAGATAGAAATATTGTATTTTAAAGTCTGAATTACATACTGTTAAACTGCTCCTAACTAAACCGATCTAGCCTCGTCATTATTTTAGCACCAGCAGACTTGCCAGACTTTATAAATAATATATATATATGTATATATAAACACGACCACAACGAATAAAAACTATTAAAAAACCTGAATATACAGCTACTACTACTAGAAGTACTACTATATATAGCTACTAACCAGAAGTTCTCAAGTTATGGGAATACTAATGATCTAAGAAAATGCGTATTACTTTTAGTTTGATTTTGGGAAGCTTTAATGTAAATATTACAATGATTTCAGTTATGTTTTTATCAAGGTTCCTTGGAAATAGTATGCTGCCCTAAGGAAAACATGTTACATACAACCGGGGTCTTCAAAGATTATTTCACGGACCTAGCGTCTGGAATAAAAACATCCAAATTTATGGTATGTAGATGAGATAATATCTTTAAGTATAAAAATAATTTACAAAGATGAAAAAACTTCAGTTTACTTATTCTAATTTAATTATTAATTTGCTAACGCTAATATGTTCGTCAGTATAGTTTTTCAGCAATTGATAAATTATATAAAAATAGCAGTTAGACACATTCCTTAGTTCTTTAACTTAAAAATTGTGTAAGTATTTCATTGAGTAAGTTTAAAGCCACGTTTTGATTTGTAAAAATTATCTCCATTTGCAATATAATAAAAATATTAGTGCCTCATATGTAATGTCTTGAAATTGTTGAATCACATCTTAACATGTTCATCTTAATTTAAATAGAACTGCAGTAAATGAGTTGAACTCAAGATAACCCGAGATGATACCAGCGTGGCAGTGGCAGCGTCTTTATAATAACAAAAAATTGTGACCAAATTTAGCCCATTTGCTGGTCTCTTGTCTGCCTTTCAAAAAAAAAATAATAATCTGTTTACACGATTGTCTACAGAAATGTTCGTATAGTGGGGTTCAGCCAATACTCTGCTGCGAAAGGGAAAAACCTGTAGAGATACCCCCAGAAGTCGGATGTCCTAAATTAGAAAGGCCTAAACTAAATACTGATAAGACGCATATTGCCTGGTCAAGTATGTATGTTTTTAAGTCGCCATTTTGGAATTTTAAATGTGGTCGGAGTATCAACTTTGAAACAAAACTATCTACATTTTTACAAGGACTGTTTTTACAAATGGTTTAATTTTTATCCCATTACGTCAAGCGCCAATCTACTCTTGGCGTATATTAGACAATATATCTATCGTATTATATATATACGAAACATTGACAATGTTCTCTGATCTCAATATAAACTTTAAATATGCCTAATTTCACATTTTCATGTCACTTTTTTTCACATTTTAAAAAAGCTCTAAAAAAGACCGAGAAGCATTGTAATTCTAATAATCCTTTTTTCGTAATCGGTTCTAAATATTTAAGATCTCAAAACTCTTTAATATTTCTATTACAGAATGTCTAGACTACCAACGTTACTTCAACCAGTGTATTTCGGAGGGGTCGTCAATGAACCCGTATAAAAAACGAAAATACTCTTGCCATATCCCCAAATATGTAGACAGGATCGCGGGGGGTAGAGTGGCTGGATCGAAGGAGTTTCCTCATATGGTAATATCAGTTGCTATGATAGGTAATGAAGTTCAAAATCTGGATAGTCTGATTTTCAATGACCGAAACAGGGCGGAACTAAATCACGCTATTCATCTTAAATATCAGAGATATAAAGATGAAAAATAAACTTTAGTAAACTATGATGAATATTATAAATGTAAATGTTTTAATTTTTCGGAATTTCCCGATTAGTTCCGAACCCAAGAGCTCTCACTCATGACCTCGAAGCATGGCGGACTCACGACGTTAACTGAAACCAATTCAGAGGAATTAACGTAAATACAGCCGGAAAAATATATCACAATAAATATCCAATACACATCCATTTCAGCCTCATTTCTTAGACATTTTTTATTCGTAGAAAACTCATTATGATTTTTTTCTGTTTCCAGGCTGTCCTCGGTTGCCGCAACACAAAAGAGAACGATACCGACATCAAATGGATCGGTGCTGGCACTCTGATAAGTGAAAGATTTATTTTAACAGCCGCCCACGTATTAATAGAACCGGAACTGTAAGTGTCATTAATTTTTCTTTCAAAGGCTTGGTGTAAATATACAAGTCGGTCCTTATATAATTTCTAATAAAACCGTGAAACTAGACTTTTATCTAACATATGTGCAGTGTCGGCTTACTCAAAATAATGCTAACTTTAACTTGATATTTTTTTAGAGGGCTGGTGACGTACGCGTTGTTAGGAGCACTGAATAAGACAGATACATTATCCGGATATCTCTTCAACATTATAAATAGAAAAGCATATAGTTTATACCAATATAGTGGCCATGAACACGATCTAGCCCTGGTTGAACTGGACAGACAGTGAGAATCGTTTATTTACTATGCTATATAATCATATATAACCTGGTCATCGTTATTATATACAACCCATCGTTTGAGCAATCGCATCTTCTTATTATAAAGCTAATACTACTTTCAAAAATTGCTCAAACCGTTTTAAAGTTAAAGAAGGACATGCGGACAGACAAAAATAAACTAATAAATACTACTAAAACAAATAAATTGTAACTTGAGAGTATCTATAGATTTATTGTTATTAAATTATTGGTGTGCATTAATGCATTGACCAGACATCGGGTTGCCAGATTTAGACAAACTCTGTTGGAATCAGGCAACTTGATAATCGCTGCACTACGGAGTGTTTCAAATGAATTGTTCTCACTCTATTCTAGGATTCTTCGTTAACCTGCAGAGAACTAGCAAAACATTTGTATTTTTAGTTTTAATTATAGTTTTAGCTTGACTCTTTTTATTTTATTTTATCTTTGTAACGGATCTTTGTTACCTACAGTAATTATTATTTTAAATAAAGGGAATTATTATTATTATTATTATTATTATTAATGAAGTAAACATATTTCTAGGGTATTTTTCAACGAATTCGTTAGACCGGCGTGTCTGCCGGTGCCAGGGCTAGAGGTCTCTAAGACTTATACAATAGCCGGCTGGGGGGCGACTAAAGCAGGTGGTTCTGGTAGTGAGATTCTACTAGCTGTAAGTGGTGATATTTTTTTTTATACTCGGCATTAGCTTTTTGACGTTGAAAACCAGGCCTGCTCGATCCAGATAGAATCACTGTCCCTCCAATCTCTCAGCAACCTTATCTCAGAAAATCGTTGAAGTAGCTATTGTAGCTAAATATAGTGCGGTGAATTCCCAAACCCTTCCCTTTCTCACCCTCGTCCGTGTCTCCTGTTTTCAATTCATCCTCATACAGTCAAGAGGTAGCCCTTATCTCATTGTGACAACGCATTTGCAACCTTCCATATTTACAGATGTCTATGGCCAAAGGCATTACATACAGCTAGGTTCCACTTTTGTACTTGTAAAAACAATTACCCTCTTCTAACTAATCAAACATTATCTCAGACAGAATTAAAGGCTTCCAACAGCTGTGAATACAGAACAAAATATACAAACTTCATTTGGTCCAATGAAACTAATATATGTGCTAAAGGATACAACGGCAGGGATTCTTGTGAGGTAAATGGGAATCCTCTGGTTGAAATTCATAATCTTTACAAGTTTCGAACATATTTCATGATAATTGTAAATACGTTTCTTTCAGGGTGACAGCGGTGGTCCCTTGATGGCAGAGATCAAAAATATAAACTGTTCTTATTCTATAGAAGGTGTGATCAGTTATGGACCAAACTGTGGAAAAGATAACCCCGCGGTGTATACCAGAGTATCGTACTACCTTGATTGGATTGTTGAAAATGTATGGCCGAAAGAGAAATAAATTAAAATCAATGACAAAGATTTTTCTTACCCTTATGAAACGTCAGACTAGGTTCCAAAATATTATTGAAGTCGGTTTTTAGAGAGAAGTCGTTAAAAACATTAAGATAAATCTCCGGAAATACCACTGGGATCTGAAAACATATTTCTGTAACACATTACTCGTATAACATCATACTGTACCACTTATTGATAAATAAAGTAGCGATGGGCGATAACTACTAAAAACAATCGAATTATTCGATTGTTGAAACTAGTTGTTAGTAGTCGATAACTATATAAGTCAGTCGGTTGTTATACTACTAATTAGTAAATGAGAGCGCGCTGCGGTCGCGGGGAGCGAGTGACGACTGGTACTCGTCGGCTGGTCGAGTAACTACTTACTACTAGTTGTTAGCGCGCGTATTACTAAATAGTAAATACTAATTGTTATTACTAACAGATAGCGCGCGTGAGTTCGGTGCGCTGCGATACTAACTAGTAGTTACTAGTAAATAGTTAAATAATATTCGATCTGGCTGCGTCTGCTACTATTATTTACAACTGCAGTTACACTTGGTATTAAAGGAGTTTCTTACTAACTGTAACTTGGTGAATAGTAAAACAACAGTAAAGTATTTGGAAAAATATGTTTTCATTATTCGAATTATCTTTTTCATCAGTGAAAATATTAAAAGAGATCTAACATTACATTAGACTTTTTCAATATTTTCTTCGCGAATTCTTACAAAGAAAGGCATCGTGTAAAGCATTTATAAGCGCCGCGCGTGACCTTGACCTAAACAAATAAAAAACAACTAATTACTAAAGAAAAAAAAATTAAGTTCTAAACAATGGAAGCAACACCGCCGCACGCACACCAGCAACATTACTCACCCACACTCACGTGCCACGTGACCATGTAATCGTATAAGTGCACCGCAGCGATATTCACCGCACGTATGTATAGATCCAAATTAGTAATAAAAATAGTAGTTCGTCGATTGTTATTCAAATAATCATGGCGGTGAACTATTAAATCGACAATCGAATACGCAGTAGAAAAATTATCGATTCATTCGATTGTTTTTTACGCAACAATCGCCCATCGTTAATGTAAAGACACTTTAAAATAGTGCCTACCTATATATGGGAATTTATTTTCAATATTTGATAAAAAAATAACGCGTTTTATTTATTTGAAACCAAGTTCTGTTAAAAAAAACTTGGAACTTCGCCAGCTCCGATATCACGACTTTAATTGACCGGATGGTCCAGGAAACATGAGGATACTATAGAAAACGAAGTGTATCAGTTTGGATATTTTAAAATCAACGAATAAAGTTGTAACTAGTCAAACATACCGCCGGCTCAAACCTAGCAAAAAAGTTTTTAAAAAAAAGGCACACTTCAGTCTTAAACGAAATCTTTGAATAGTTAAGTATCAGTTTAAAAAAAGCTATTTACTAAGGCAACGGGTTTGACAACCATTTAGGTTATATTTTCCTTTCCATAGACTTTACAACGTCTTGATTTACGATACAATTATTTTTTTAACGATAGTAGACAAAGTTGAGTAAGTTTTATTCAAATTCTCGTACTAAAGTATAAATGATACAGACTATTCCAAAATTATTTTATAAAAAGCACCTACTTTATATATTTATATATTTACGTAAGAAATTAGAAATATATATTTGCCAAATTCTGGTGACAACAAAAACAATATAATAATAAAGAATAACTTTCTGTTAAAAAATATAATGTGTACGACAAATAACATCTCTCGCTAATATATTATTTAAAGTACAGGATATATTAATTTAAGTACAGACGGACAACGGTACAGAAAGGTACAATAAAAATAAAAACTATAGCAGCAGAGTTTCATAAAAAAATAATTCATCAACAAAATTCAAACGTGTCCCAGGAGGTCATTTTTTTTCTTTTTATCTTTATCATGTTTTTTTGAATGGAGCACCATTTTGGATCTGGTTAGAAACCTCTTGTTGCATATATCACACTGGTGGGGCTTGTCTCCGATGTGCATCTTGAAATGCATCACCAGATTGTTCTTTTGGGTAAAACTCTTCGGGCACAGCTCACATTGGAAGGGCTTCTCACCGGTGTGTATTTTCTCGTGTCTGTCGAGATCTGCCTTTCTATAAAACGATGACCCACATTCGTTGCAGTTGAAATTCTTAATACCTGTAACAATTTATATACCTTCAATAACAATTTAAGATGGCTACATAATCAATCCAGAAATGAGACAAGTGGCAGTAATTTTAATGGAATAGAATAGTAAATAGGGCTTGACTTAGAATTGCACTCCACCATCGCTTATAAGCATACATTTAAATAAAAACACCAATAAACACTAATTTGAAACAGTGTCTCAAAATAAACTGCGGCGATTTGTAAATAACTAATTTAAAATGATATGTTTATCAGCACTGTGCCGCCCTCTAGGGTCTGGCGTTACGAGCAGTCCCTCCGTTCGCCATATAGGAGCCATCTCTGTACTCACCATACAAAATATAGCTGTTTTACAGACTGACAGACACACAACACAGACTATGTGTGTGGGTGTATGCGTGAACATATGTGTATGGCAGCGTGTCTGTGTTCATTAGTAATTAACAGGAACATACCTTTATGTGATAAGCTGTGTATACTCAAGTGGCCGAGCTGTGTGTATGTCTTGCCACATGTAGTACACATGTACGGTCGTTCCCCTGTGTGTGTGCGTTTGTGTTTCTTCAACTCGTAACCTGTCTGGAATATTTTGCCGCATATATCACAGGGTTGGGGCTCCTTTGAAGTTACTCGTTTTCTACGCTTTCTGTAAATTTTGTTAAATATCTGTTACAATGTTGAACATTCATTTTACAGAAAAATACTGGTGAAATATCATGTAACTATTCTACATAGTGTTTAAATTTTAATATGGGAAACAGTAATAAATCTCTTCCCATATTGGTTTAATTTTCAATCTTTATTTATTTAAAAAAATTATAAGCTTTACCTGGCTTTACATGTTTATAATTATTTTCTAACATGTTTATAGTTTAATGAATGTTATCATACTGGAAGAGATAGATTTAGCACAGCACTGATGGAAAGGAAACTCAATGTGGGTCAATGCGGGTCATTCTCACTCATTATGCAGTTACAACACATATCCCACAAAAAAAAACAATATCCCTCACAACACTATATGGTATGGATTCCGGATATTTGGCAAACATTGTTTTATACATATTTGTCTTCAAAGAGATGTTACAAGAATATAGCTATGAATAATAATTTACTAATTACTGATAACACCAGCTAATGTGTAGGTTAATAGCTTTTACACTGTGGGTGGATATATGAATGCAATGACTATGGTCTATCATATATATATCGGGCGGCTGGTTTAGTTGACAGTGGCTCTGACTACTGATCCAAAGATCATTAATTTGAATACTACACAGGACAGATTCTCGTTTAATCCACAGATCATTATTCGAAGTTTCAGAATACTATGATACACAAGGAGACTAGTCTATGTATAGTAAGCTTTTAAAAAAACAACAATTTGTTAACTAACTTTTTAGTCTCTTGGGATTCCTCTTCATCTGATATTTCAATAACTTCGCATTTAATTATGATTTCTTCTGAAGGCTGATCTACTATGTCTGCCATATTTAATTAAACTGAAATGTAAACAAAATTTATATAAAAATATTTTTTATATCATGAGCTTACTACATACCTTTTTAAAAATAAATAATAATATAATATTATGTTTAAACGCTCACAATATAATATTAATCATTAATGTTTAAACAGAATTAATATAAAATATAATAACTGATTAATGTTTAATCTACAAACATACAATTACAAATAATAAAACTCACAAACTTGTTTGACAAGTTATTTAACGCTATAACAAAATATCCGTGTATTTGTCCACCATATTTTTATGATATTATCCACCTTTTTTGGTAACGTTCGTATAATTTGCAAAATTATTTGATTCATTAGTTTTTATGACGTTAATAATATTTTGAAAATCTTGTTTACTCGGGAAAGAAAAATTCAATAGTTCTTACGTCAATTTGATTGACATTTATAATGTTTCAAAATCGACATCAATGCTTTTGGTTCTAGGTTCATCTATCTGGCTATTTGTATAAACTCATGTACAATTATAACAAATACAGAATTCTAAATAAAATAAATTGTATTTTTCTCTAATTCATATAAAGGGCTATTTTTGTGAACACATGTCTAAAATCATTTATACAATGATAAGTGCACAGTTTATTATATTAATTATTAAAATTGTTAAATGATGCTCCAGATGATTGCAGTGTTAATTAATTAATTACAGATAATAAATATAAGAATAAAATTAAAAGTTGTGATAACGTAATTAAGATACAAAAAGTAGGTAAATCGATAAAAAATAATCAAACAAGAAAATGACTGCCTTTCGCAACATTGAAGTATAAACCGATCAAATTAAAAAGTACATACACCAATCGTATTTCGAAAAGAATGTTTATGTCTCTCCTACAAGTCAGGGTTATTGATAATGAGGTCAGGATGATGTCATACGGTTATAGCAGCTTATTTTAAATGTGACGTAGTGTTTTACCTATTTCCACATTTGAATCCACATGTGAAAGTACGCTGGAGCGATCTTTATTCGCGAGTTAATTTAATCTAACAAAATAAAAGTGTTAACATGTCATATTATCCGTACCGAACAGCCGGTAAGTCACCTACATTTCGATATTATTGTCATATGACTTACGTACTTTGTACGTAAATGTAAGATATTTTTCTTATTATTGGCACTAAGCCGGTCAAATATTTTTTTAAAACTACAAGTACAACAAGATCGATATCATACGACTGTAGTTGGTTAGATGTGCAAAAAGATCGATACGATCTTATTACTTTTAGGTTTTTCTGATTTTTTAAAATAAGTTAATAACTTTATATTTGTTAATTAAATGTATAAATAAGGACTTATCAATATAAATAGAAAACAGCTGTTTTGAATGATGTCATCCAGCGTTTAGTTATTGCACTGATCACCTGCATAATATCTACACGCATGCATCTAAAAACAGGTCTCATTATAGAAATAAGTACTTTCTTTCATTTTACAAAGCGAATATTTAAACGAGTTTGTTTTTATTATTACAAATGGATGAATTACTTTTACAATAATACGATTATATGAATAGACAATTCGTATATCAAAGTACTCAACTATAAACGAGTCACATTATAATTTATCCTATGAGTTTTCGTAAATTGGCGTATGTGTATAAAATCGATATTATGTATGAATGACAGCATCATTGAGCCCTTACTGATGTTATTTTTCTGATAGTCACTTCACGCTATGTAGTTACTAGTTAGGGTCAGCGTTAAGAGGTTTAACAATTGAGTTATTTCGCGATTCAATTAATTCGACATCCCATCGTAAAAGGGACCCTTGTATATTTTTCCCAGATTTTAAAAATAATATTTACGTCTTGGTTGAAGAACGAGTGATCTTGAATTCACACTTCAATTTCATCTGAATGCATCTGGACACATAGATATATTTAGATGTGTTTTCTGTCTAAATCCATCTATATCTACGCTTTAGTAGTTTTTCGCACTTGCAAAGGTTTCTAAATTAGCACAACCATCTTACAAAAGGCGTCGCGGGTTAAAAGACAGTTGATGTGCTGCTGTGTCGTCTGAATTATAGATTCAGAATAAATAAATAAATGGTTACAGCTAGTTACTTAAAAAATCACAATCAACAAATGCAAATAATAATTATCATACATCGTCCTCATTAACATATTATCTAAAAACCTACACTGTCTTAATCACATTGCAGTAATTTCTTATTAATATTATACATGTAATATTTTATAATAAACTTTCCGCTCGTGGATTGTGATTGGCAAATAAAGAAACTAAAATGAAATGTTATTAACTATAATCAATAAATAAACCATTAAAAATCGGTGTCTGTTAAGAAATCCGTCTATACTATTTTTATAAGGAAAAGGTTATTTAAATTCCAATCCGTGTGTGAGGAAATCTTCGAAGCTACTCATTCGATTTATCATTGTGGACACAGGCAGTGTATTGTTTTATTAATTGACGACGTGTCATAAAAAGGTTTTTGATATCACGTTGACATGTTGCCAAAAAAGAAACCAAATTGTTTTGATAAATCCAAGATAGGATGAGAAAATTTTAGAAAATGTAATGTAGTAGGCTATTTTATCCTAACCAGCGCCGATTCCAAGCGGTGGAGCAATTGATGCTATTGCCCCCTCCTCAATTAGTATTGAACACGGCTAAGTTTTAATTTAGTAAATATATATTTAAAATAATTTTAAAAATTGGGCTTGGGCTCAAAATTCTCATCTCATAATTCTCAACTTCTCTCATGTCCTCAATTCTAAATCCATTCAACTCATAAATCAGGGCAACGCGAAATAGTTTTAAATGATTTTGTAATCTTGTCACGTGTCACGTTTATAAAAAAGATTTATGTAATCCAATCCAAAAAGGCAAGAAACTTGGAGTAGCTAAAACGAAATAATCACATTTGTTTTATTATAAATATTTTATTTTATTGTATTGGTAGTTTTATGAGCTTAAGTCAGTGGTTGCGGCTTCCCTTGACACGATTGCATTGTTTCGTGTACGTGAAACGTCATTCTTTTTATACGAACTTTGATCGAATAATCAAAGTACTTACATAAACTATTTTTTGTTTAGATTATTTATTCATTGCGCAAAGAATCTATGTTTTTCTGACGGTTCAAAAAATTGACTATTGATTTTTATATTATGTCTTTGGGTAAAATAAAAAAGTAGAATAACTCCATGTTCTGCCCGGCAACGCTCTAGTACGCTTGCGACACTGCCAAAATATAGGAAAACGAATAAATGGTAAATATCCCGTAAAAACATTAAGTACTGTAATTTAAATGACCATGTTAGTTAATTATCTTAAATAACCTATGAATCCTCTGATAATGCAAGACCCGTGGGCGGTTGTGATCACTTACCATCAGATGACCCACATACCCAGGCGACCTCCATTTTATATTTAAAAAAAATATCATTTATCATACAATACGAACAAATTATTATAAAGGAAGACCTAAATAATTATTTTTGGTACTAACGTCAATTGTCAAAAAGGTTTATTCTCTTTTGTACTAACTTCTTAACCAGCCATGTAATTATCCAATATGTTTACTTTACTAGGTGCTAGGTCACCCGCCACCCGGCATACTAAAATCGCATAGCTAGTGCTCTCATCTGATTGGTAGATTCTTACTCGCAACTTTTTTGGGGTAAATTGGACCCATTGTGTCCTCAGACAATAGTAAATCCAATTCTAATAATCACTTCACATTATATCAAACCTTAATGTAATATTTGTTTAATATAAAAATAGCCGTCACTTTTGTTGCCTTGGTACTCGTTGTGGTTATTTAATATGTTATCATGCAACCATTACTTAAGCGTGACATCATTATCCGAATATAAAACTAAATAAATGTATACCGTATAGTGCTACAGCTACAGCTGTCAGGTGGTTGACATTGTTGAAGTTTAAATTGGCGCCTTTTTTATAATCGTCTATTAAATCTGTTAAATTATTAATAGAATTGATTCTACAGTCTACTGCTATTTAAATAAAATAGTATTATCTTTGAATGTATTATTACCTATGTGTCTAAACTTATTCACATATCTCTTATTACTGATTGAAAAATAATATGTTTTCGTTGCCTTATAATATATCCAAGATTATGAAGCATACACAATAGGCAAACCTGATTCTATTCACAAGTTGTGAAGATGAAGATTAGAAGATTTCGAGTTTACTATCCAGGAAGAGGCGTTAAGTAATTACTTTGATTGTCTACTAAAGTTTAATTAATAATTCTGAAAGATATGGTCACTTTTCGTATGTTTAGCTTTTTATATTAGACTAGGTGTTGTCCGTGACTTCGTCCGCTAGGACTTTAGAACACGGAGCTCATAAGACACTTCTTCACTCGAACATTTTTTATAATAGAAGTATAAAGTACACATATTGATGGATGTGGACCTTATTCACAACTACCTGGCTACAAGTCAAATCAAAATCAAATCTTTATGTGAACAAGGAGAAATACTTATTTACCCAGGACACCCTGCTAAGCTCTCCGTTGAGTTAATGTTTGCTTTCGATTCCAGGAGCATCCTCCCCTCCCCCCCTGACGGACAAGGTTCGATTGTACCATGTGGATATGAACCCTTATGGTCACAGAGTGCTGCTAATTCTCGAGGCTAAAAATGCGAAGTATGAGGTCTACCGGCTAGATCCTTTGAACTTGCCTCCTTGGTTTAAAGAAAAAAATCCCCGACGTAAGTATCCTTGTTTAAAACATAGATGAAGCCGATGGCTAATGTTATAAAAGTCTGTATTTAAATTTGTTTATATTGCTTTTATTATAAATGTCCACGAGATTATTATAAAATGTCGGTTACCTGAAGAGATCATCAACAAAGATAAGGTCCCATTCACACACAAACTTGAATATTGTATATTTTTATTGTATTGTTTATTGTTTATTTACTTTTAAGTCACTATAATTAATTCACTTGTAATTTAGAGAGATATTGTAGATAAAAATTTATAAAAATTATCGGAATATACATAGAATAAAATTATCGGCATTAATGACAACATATCTTAGTTGTCAAAGAGATGGCTCGCCCTCCCAAAAGTTTCCGATTCGATTACTGCCCTTGTTGATTTAAATATTAAATTGTATTTATTTTATCACTTCTTCAGTGAAAATACCAGTACTAGAAATTCCAACACAGCATGGCGATAAATATTTATTCGAAAGTGTGGTTATTTGTGACTATTTGGACGAGAAGTACCCACGGAACCAATTGCATAGCAGGGATCCGTACGGCAAGGCGCAGGACAGACTACTCATTGAGAGATTCAATGAGGTAAATTATATTTAATATTTAATAATTTTTCGTTCAAAGACACGCCTGCACATGTGTTTTTGTTCGTTTAGAAACGTTTGTTAAAAATAAATATTGTATATTAAATTATATTAACTATCGTGTATTATGGCTTTTACTGTAAAACGTGTTTAAAAATAAAATTTATTAAAATTACACTTTTTTAACTTAAAAAAATGCGAAAAGGTTTCACTGATCATTTGAAAAACCGTTTTTTATTATAAATCTGTTTCAGTTAATAAAAGGCAGTCTGGAATGTTTCGACACTAACTTCGCGTTCGGCAGCGAACAGATAATACAGACTTTAGATATATTTGAAAAGGAATTGGCGCGGAGACGTAAGTATGAGAAAGCCATAGAAATAAAGCAACTTATATTTATTGTTTTCATTTAAGAAATCTATTTACTTATTTAACTTCTTTTGAGGGTATTCTAAAAAAATATAAAAATGATTACTTTATAAACAATTCTATTTTTCTCCATCTACCATCAACAACAAAAAACACAGAACTCAAATGACTGACTTTATTTTATGAGAAGTTGCATTTTAACGCCTGAAAAAATACTGTGACCGGAAATAAAAAATACTAAATAAAATATAGTCACGGTGATAAAAAAGATAGACCCAGCTGTGGCAGATTTTTTAATAAGCGGCTAAGCCTGGCAATATTTCTAAGAATCCATATTTTTAAAGTGTCTAATTTTTATATAAACACTTCACAGGTACAATCTTCTTCGGAGGGTACAACCCCGGGATGCTGGACTACATGATCTGGCCCTGGGTGGAGCGGTTGTATCTCTTGAGATGTGTTAACGAGAGGAAATTCGATGACAAACGATCACTATTCCCGAATATGGTAAGTTGTTCTGCTCCCATTCCTATTTTTTTGGTCTGCTCTTGGTCTGGTCGGTGAAAGATGCTAGAATTTTTTTTCAAATATTGTATTATATTACATATATTATTATTCTTCTTTGAATCTGAGAAATCATTTATTATTAAATATAGACAATTTAAAGTATTATATTTTTATATTATTATTGGATTCAAATATGATTGTATATAAAATGAAGTTTTTACCAAAGATAGTAGCGACACGATAGCTCAGTAGTCAGAGCAACGGACTGCCTTAAGTGTTGAGATTTGAATCCTTCTCATATTGATGAATTTGTTATATAAGTTAAAAGCAAAATGTTATAGATTTCATAACATCATCCAAATAAACTTTTGAAAGAGCAGACCCAATCTCGTCACCAATCATGTTTATGAGTATGAATATCTCAATTAACTATAACGACCGGCATCCAGGCGAAGTGGGGAGACCACATGCAGCTCGACGAGGTTATCAAGAAGCATTCCAGCTCACCCTCAGAGTACTTTGATTACTACAGAAATGCTAGGACTCACTCCATGGGGTATTACCTCTGAGTGAGAGATATATTGAGATATATATTTGATGAATGATCCGGATAAAACATTATCTTGTTTATTATCTGCTTTTGAAGGATAATTGACAGAAAAGTTACAACACTGTGAAGAGAAGAATACGAGAGTCTGGATTTGCAAAATATTATTTTTCAATAATTTGCCTTCAAAAAAACGGCTTTTAATCTCATAAACTTAAGTTAAGGCTGTATATATATATATATATATATATATATATATATCCCTCCATCTTGTTTTCATTATAATTTGAAGCTGTCAATGTCACTTATGCTTAAATTGATTCCAGCCTTTAAGTATTCCGTAAATAATATTTATAACTTTTTAAAAATTACATATGTATATATATGTATTCTTACTATTAGATCAAATATAAAAAAAAAGTGTTATAGCTGTCACCATAAAATGGTGATTTCTCAAATAATACTCTTTATAAACAAAGAACTTCCTTTAAAGATCTTATATATTTGATATTTCACGATAGGTTAATCTATCTTTAAGTTATATATTAATTAAAGATTAATTATTTAACATATTCCATAACACTGTATTTAGTTATTTTTATTAAAAGTGCCTTGAGTAATAAGGTATTTTGGTAAAATTAAGAAGTTTATCTAACTATCCAACAGCCTTTACTGAACCAAGATTTATAATTTGATTTTTTTGAGATTTTCTCAAAATCGATAGAAATCTCAAGAAAGAAGAAGAAGTAAAATTATAAGAATAAATAACAACTTAAATTGGTAAAATATAAAGTTTTTAATCACATTAAATAAGGAAATAGCTTAGATATTAATTTGCTTATGTATATGAGATCTATGTCTTATATATATATATATTGTTTGTGTTTTTGCACTATTATTTGAATTACAATATTCTGATCATGAAGATATATTATTATATGACAAACTCGTAGAGGTTTGAATCTTAAAATATATAAATAAGTAAGATTGAATATTGTACATAATAAGTAACAGAGTAAGATATACTAATAATCTCATAACTTTAAAATATAGATTTAAAAACAAATATGTGTGAAACATTGCTATATAGAATTCATAGTCAAAAATACAATTAGAAAATGTATACTAGGTTTTCATCGCGACTCTGTCCGTGTCCGTTAAATTTTCGTTGAACTCTAATTTTCGATGCTATCGAAATTTTGACTCTGTTACCTATTGTATATCCCCAGTGAAGGAATAATATTTATTGTACAGCAGTTCTCAAGTAATAAACGCACAGACAAACTGACACGAGTTTAGTGTCATTATTTATATTATAATAAATATAAGGTGAACTTCTCAGGCTTTGACTCTCGGTGCGCTAACATTTTTATTTTATTTAGATTTGATAATCTTGATTTTGTTAAAAGGGATCTCCATTTTCTCTTTTAATGCCTTTGTTTTTAGTAAACGGAATTTATAAGGAGTTATTATAAGATTGAAAGTATTGTCTCAGCTTACATTGCGTTTTTTAATGATATTTTTGTTGTATTTAAGCTTATATGGAACTCGGTACCATCGCGATACAAGTGTTTAGTTTAATTATTATAGTAAATAATAATTCGTTGTATAAGATATCGGATTCGATTTCCGTTTGTGGAATATATTAATATAAACTCTATTTTAGTTTATATGTATGTCTGTGTGTTCGCTAAAGTGTTTTTGAACATAAAATATATTTTTTTATAATAGTAGTATATTTATATATTTTTTTTGTATATTTATTGTATTCTTGTACTTAATGGGTGTATTGAAATAAATCTTTTCGATATTACACATATATCATATTTTTTATTTTTTAATTGTTAATGTGTTCAGTCTCGAGTCATTCTGTGATTATTATTTTTGTTAAACCACAAATAAACTTTATAACTAAAACAATATTTTATTTTTATGATAACTTCCGTTTCCAGGATACGAAGCTTCAGCGTTAAATAATTTCATCTCACCTTGTAGTGTTTACAAGTTTTAACAAGCTTATAGTAAATAGGCCAGTAACAGTATTTTTTAATAAAGTGTTTTGTTTTTGTATGGTGAGTGAGAGAGCTACTTGCAAAAGGACCCATGTTCTTCTCCGTGCTAGAATCCTTCCCCATTCCTCATGTTTTATTACATTTAGTAAAGTAAAGATACACTTACCTATTTTTAATTATTATTTTGACTTGTGTAAGAGTATGACAGATCACATTTATATAAGTGTATACTCGTAACTCTGCGTACGGATATGATATTCTACTACTATGTAAAAAATCCTAGACACGAGACTTCTTAGACACTTAGATAAATTTAATAAACTGTCTAATCATGAATATGGTTCCAGACAGACGGTAAATCTACTCAAGATGCTGTCATTGCTTTGAGCACCCTAATAGTACAAGAAATTGATAGTAAAATGAAATGCTTTACAATATTTCTAAATCTCAAAAAGAACATTTAGATGGGAATACGTATATTCATTCATATTCCTACTTTTTTTTCTTGAATACCAACAAAGCTCGCTCGCACCGATCTTATCTACACTTATATTAGGAAACTTACGAATTCAATGCAAATGTAACTTTGTAATCCTATATAATAACATAGATTACAATTTTTTTTATAACTAGACCGAAATTAAAAAATATTTAAAATTTTCCTTGATTTGCATACTAAACACTAATTGTATCCTAAATTTGAAGGTTCTATGTCTGTTAAAAGTGCTTTAGACTTTTGATGATCGGTCAGTGCGTCAGTGACAAAATTTAAAACTATGACTAGTCATCATTTCATTCTTACACTACTAGTTCAAATTTAATGAAATTTGAAACTTGTTTATACAATGCTTGCTTGGTTACTGAATTTCAAGCTTCTATTTTTATCCACAACGAAGTTATTGGGGGTTGATATCGACAAATGAATATAGATACTGAAAATTGTCCGCATAACGTAAATTTACAATATACTTATAAACCTATTCCAAAATGAGTCTATCTTACTTTATTTCAAAGTGGTTCGAAATATTCCACGTAATTCTTGCAGGAGAAGAGGAACAGAGTCGGACGTTCGTACTTTTATATATACTCACCTAATATATTTGCCTAGTCGGCCTGTTTTGATTCGTCATATTATTTTTAATAATACTTCGAATTCATCTTCAACGAGAGACGTAAGCCCTTTCAATAAGTCACATACATTTTGTATATTAAAAGTAACTAAAGTTATTTATCCTTAAAAACAATTTGGTGACAGTGATGGCTTGCCATAGGTGAAGGTATCCTTGGGACTCATCCGTTGATTTAAAAAAAAAATAATTTCGATCTTATCACGAGAATCTAAAGGCGAAAAAAGGCTTATTTATATTTTTTTTTACTTTGAATCGACATAAGTGATCACTTATGTACATCAAATAGAAGTGTCAGGAGGGCCTATTTTGATACCATACTTATGGAAATAAGCCCTTCTGGACACCTCTCAACTTAAAATTAAAGTTACGAAAGTTCCAAGCGCGCCCTGGTCTGACAAAAACCACACAACAATCTCAGCGGGGTATTACTTTATTATGAACACCGTTTCACAAACCTCCATAGGAATCATATCAAAATAATGAAATATTCCATTCACATTAAAAAAAAAATAACTAACAAAAAACCGTGGCTAACAATACGACCAGTCACCGAAAGCAGTACGCTTTCACAAGCATAGCGTAAAGGTCACCCAAGATTTCCAATGAAACAGTTTGATGCAGCCAGTTGATCCAACAAGAGTAACTGGCAACGTCAAACAAATGTCAAATTAATAACTAGTTATTCGCAGAAATATAATACATTTCTAGGCTATACCGTCGTTTATGTATTCCTTTAAAACTATGAAATGACAGGTTTAAGACTTCAATGGGGAGTTTATTGTAAAAACGTATACAGTAATCCTTAAAGGATTTTTTTATTTTGTGGAGCCTAGTGGTGGGCATAGCAAGTTTATTTTGGTTTTTGGTACTAATTTTATATACTAAATAAAAAAAACGAAATTTATTAAAATTCTTATACACATATATATTTTTTTAATTTATTGATTATTAACAGTAATCGTTTAATTTCTTTAAATATATTTCTTAATTATTATCTTGGCCTCTTATTATAAATCACTCAGACAAACTTCTTCTGAATATCTGACATGACATGACATTAAAAATAACAAAAGTAAGTGATTTATCCCTTTCAACGTCTGTCAACTGCGTATTCTTTGCACCGCATATACGGCGGAACGAAGTCTGTTCAACAAGTCACATATATGAGGACCAAATTTCAATAAGCATTGATTTTGACCAATTATACTGGCCTATGTGATAAACTTGCAGTCTCCATTCTATATCCAAAGGTTGAAATCGCTTTTAACCGATGAAACTACCTATATAATGCCAGTTTCTTTTTGTTTATATATTTTGATGGTATGCAATAAATAACATAATAATAATACACAGTGAAACTGAGCGACAGCTTCACAGCGGTCTTCTATGTGAATATGTTTCAACGCCGATTGATTCATAACATTCGTGATGCAGTCACTCAGACCGCAGCGTGATTTTACAACATATATAACACTAGGTCTCATCTTACGACACCTACGAGTAACAGGACTGCTCATGTTTTTACCCGGGATCAAGCAGGATAAAGGCATGATTCTTCTGATAAACACGCAAAAGATCTTGCAGTTAAATTATGGACCATATTTAAGTCCCTTTTCCACTATAAGGAACACAGATAAGCTTTGTAAAAACTTTTTTTTTTTAATTACTAAACCTAACACTTGGCTTATATATCTATATAATTTATCTTTAAATGAAAACAATTTAATTGATCATCATGTTTTACAAATGAAAACACTTCCCATTTTTTTTCCAAAAAGATTTTATAAAACTCGGCTCTTATGAGATACAATTGCCTTACGTCTCGTTTTAAATTTATCGCAGCCAAAACGTACTCTGATGGCTGGCATCGATTCCCCGTCAAATTCCTCTACGGACTTTTAAGATCTAGGCACTTAGGAATGAAATTGAGGCAGATCAGCTATTTATCCATAAAAATATAAATATTTAAATTGACATTTTCTTGTTACTTAAAGTGGGGTATTTTTATTTTTAAAAGTAACACCTTTCAAGTGTCAACTGTCATAATAATTTCCAAAAACTGTCTACGTCCTTGGACAAGTGACATACATACATACAATGGTGTAATAAACAACTAAACGAAACCATTTCTTTCTGTATAAATAACATAAAATAGTGTTAAAAATGCCTCTAATGCGTTCAGCCAGTTATAATTTATTGATGGAGATTTTATTACGGATCGTATTGCTCTCTGTTTTTTGGTAAGACTAAACCATATGTGTTCCGAATAAATAACAAATTGGTGGAAATAACATTTATAAAGTATGCTTATGTTTGTAAATACAAATGCATTTTTGAAAATACGTCCATTAACCGTTGAAATATTCATAAAAGTAGTGCTTAATGAAATAGTTATAAGATTCTAATTAAAATAATGTCACAATAAAATATACAGATGGTTTGTTTCATTTTGAGAGAATTAAAAGTTAAAATTAAAATGAGATGCTATAAAGATAAGCTTATATTGCAGTTTGGAAAGATAATATTTAATGAAATGCAAGTAATTTTATTTTCAAAGTAATATCAAATGATATTATTCTACCTAATTTTTCAGTTATATGGAATCAATGAACCCATTTATCCGAGTGATACAGCCAGCGGAACTTGAGAACAATTGTAAATACCCTCGGCATGAGTCCTATGTGCCAAGTGGAATGCTGTGGTCAATAGTGTTGTCAGTACCATGTGTGCTATCATTTATAGCCTGGGCTGTTTGTAATGATTGTAATGATGCCATGGAGGTAAGTTGGGAATGGGATTACAGTTATATTTTGTTTCCAAGTAATATTTGTATTATTTGGATCTGGATATATTCACTTTGGTATTGGAGTACTTAACATAAATAAAGGATGGTGATTTATTTATTTCTCATGACTACTTGATCTCAGAATACAACAAAGTCTCGTCTGTTTTGTTAACTGTTGCATCTCCCTTGCATGGACTTCATAGTGACATTTCACATTAGTAGAACTACTGATCATATCCTGTAAAGAAACAGCAATCTCTGAGTGTGCTTTATTTATACAGATTGCACTTAACCAAATAACTATAACTTTTTCAAGGCACCCTAATACGAGCCGTAAGGTTTGTAATGTAACATGTCCCAATGTACCGCATTGTCCAATAAATTGACAATCAAACGCAAGATGATTTTACTAAATAATTTCTTTAGCTTTCTATTAACAATAAATTCACCATAAACTTTTCTCTTACTTTGTATTCTTACTATAACTACACTGCACTTTGTTCCCAGTTTCTGCTAGCTTGGTCTCTCTCTCTGGGTATAACCGGTGTGATGACAGACTCCGTCAAACTTATAGTGGGTACGGAGTCTATTAAAACTATTAAATAGATTCTAGTAAGTCAATTTTTTATAGAGTATCCATGTAGTTTGCTATCTCTTCTTCTGTTGTGTAACTTCATTGGATGTATTATAATCGCGACACATATTTATCTAATTAGTTCATGAATATATCATCTGTGAAACAATTGTTTGTTTTTAACAGTAATATTAAAATAACACAAGCAACACTTGAATATAACTTACTTTCATATTAATTTAGTACGAAATACATATTATTAATTTATATTTAACAATTGTAACTAAATGTGTTCAATTAATGTTTTGTTGTTTACACTTTGGACTAGTGATTGCTTATTGGGGTATTAGGACACTTACACACCATACTTGGACACCCATTCAATTGTGCGAAATTACAAATCGAGTATCAACACAATGTTTGGGACACTTATCTAATAATAGGGGTACATTTCTTCTCTCCAGGCCGTCCTCGACCCGACTTCTTCTACCGTTGTTTCCCGGACGGTGCGCCCACAGCTGACCTGCAGTGTACTGGAGACCTCAGCGACGTCATGGAGGGGAGGAAGAGTTTCCCCAGTGGACATAGCAGCCGTGAGTTTATTTATATTCAAACAAAACCATCAGTAAATCATGACTTTTGAAATAGTTATAAGATACATGTCCTAAAGCTCGCTTTGGTTACTTTAAAATGATTGAAAGACAGCTTACCCAACCTTGCTTCATTGTGGGTTTCCAAGTTACATACCATAGTTTTTACTAATATATATATATATTTTTTACGGTGATAATTAAGCTTGGAATAATTGAATTCTTTTATTTAATCATATACTATCATTATGTATATTATTATCTTCTTTGTATATTTATTTGTTATATATTTTGGTATTATGCATCACTCTTCTGCTTACCTTACTTCAATCTTATCCAAGTAAGGTCTGGAAGAGATCGCTATTTATACCCATACAATAAGGCGGTCTTATCGATAAATGTTTTTTTTTCTATTTTACTTTATTGTTTTTTTTTAATTATTATTTTTATTTTTTTTGTTTTCTAGTAAATTGTCTTTTACTTGAAATTATTTGTGGCGGGCAATAATTAATATATATATATTAACTCCCCGCAGTATCGTTTTGTTCCCTGGGCATAGCGAGTGTGTGGGCCTGCGGGCGGCTGGGCACGCTCTCTCGGCGCCGGGGCTCCGCGGTCCGGGTGCTCCTCACCTTGGCGCCACTCATGCTGGCGGGGGTCATCGCACTGTCTCGGACTTGTGACTATCATCACCATTGGCAGGGTTGGTACTTGGAAGTGCTTATTCACTAAAGTTCACAGAATTTAGTACTTGTTTTATATTAAACAAAATATTATCAGATATGAACAGTTCTTTGAACCAAAAGCCAAAAGTTACTACCATTTATAAATTTATTATATTTACTTATTAAAATTTAAAATAATTATCCAATCAGAGCAGGACTAAACCTGTGATATCTGCAAGTCCCTTCTCGGACAACTAAGTTATCTTGTTATTCCTGTTGATGAATTTATAAATGTTTTTTTATACTACCAACATAAAATATAAATGTTATTTCCAGATGTGCTAGTGGGGTCGGTGCTAGGTCTCTCCGTGTCTGTATTCTGTTATCGCCAGTACTATAATCCGTTGTCGTCGGATTTGTCCGGTATTCCGTACATCGTATCCAAGACGAATATCTCCAAGTATTTTACAGGAAAACCGGACAGTCCGATAAAAGATGCCAAAGAAGAATCGACGCCATTACTGAACGGAGTCAAAAAGGAGGATAAATGGATCTAAATTTAAAATTATAGCAATGGTTTCCTTTTAGTATTTGTTGTCTTTATGTTGGGATTTTTGTCTAAATTTTTTGTTTCTTTTTTAGTGTTCTTGTATTTTTTATACATTGTATTTGTATTTTTTAAATATCTTAGATATATCTTTCTATCTCTTAAAACGAAATTATATTGCCCAGTGAGTAATGTACTTCAATAAAAAATATTTAATATTGTAATATAAAACTTGGGTTGAAAAATATGAATAATCTATTTTTTTAATCATTATCATTTATTTTTATTGTCAATGATTGAATCGTGTTGTGTTTTCGATTGTCTTATTTTTTGTATTCTTTTATATTACATTCCTAAATTGTGATACTATTGTTACCGTTTTAACGAATTTATTTCATATTTACATTTATTCCTTTTTATTTTTTACAATAAATATTTGGCTGTTTGATATTTTTATATGAACTAGAGTTTTTAGAGTATATAATATTTACATATATATGAATACATAATTTTAAAATATATTTACATAGATTACAATACTTAAATATCATTAGATGATATCATAACCAAAATTAATAAATATCTAAGTTTATGTAAAAAATAAGAATAAATATTTTTGAACATATTGTTTTTTTTATATCCTTAAAATATATCTCCGTTGGTTCCTTTAAAAGTCGAAAAACTAATTTGATTTCAATGTCTCTCCTGTATAGAAATAAGTTGTCGCGACTAGAGAGTAGAGACCGTCTCAACCACAGAGTACTATAAAGACTAAACTGAAATGACACGCCCCACTACTGCATTAACTCACACAAGATTTTCAAAATGTGATTGGTTAGTTACAGACCTGGGAGCACGTATCGTTCGATCGCGAAAGTACTGTCAGCATGTCAACTAAAAAACATCTTCGGAGTCAATATTTGCAATATTTTGACATGGATAATGAATTCGTTATTCATGTTAACTAATCTGTCCTCTGATTCAGATGACAGCGACTATATTGAGATGATTGAATAGGGATTATTTATATAATTTAATGAAACTCAATTTGTGACTGTCACTACAATAAATTTTATTTAAATTTAGTTTTATTTAAAACTACATTTAATTGTTGCATCAAACAATTTTTAATTGCTATTAATAACTATTTTTAATGGTAATGCAAAACTAAATTAAAATAAATATTATGTCAAGAACTAATAAATCATCAATTAATAATCTTTCAATATAATTTATTTGTAGACAGTAGTTGCTAAAAGGTGCTATTTTTATAATTTGTTGTCCATTAATCATAAATTGTCTAACCCTTCAAGAGAGCTGACGCCTTGTTTGACACAATGCGCTAGCGCGGCTCCACACATTGAGCCTTTTCGGATTTATCACGCGATTATTCCATTTATCATTAATATTCGCACTCACACATCTAATTCAAATAAATAAGTGATGCGCATCGCTTCAGCTTAGACAATCTATACTAAAGCAGTATTACAATTTTAAAATATTTAATTCTAATTTATATAATGCTTGTTTGAATAGAGATTCAAATTAAAAAATAATAATTATTAAATCGGAAATTCTACAATAAAACAAAATTGCCTGAAAATTAACAAGCCAGTATAGAAAATAATATTCAATATTATTTATGATGACACAATTATATTGTAAATAAAATAAGATAAAAGACATTCAAATAAAATTTATTTAACAATTAAATCTTCTAATTATAATTATTTACCAAATTATTCTTTGTGCATTACTAAAATCACTCCAAATTATCTCTTTAGTAAAAAATACATAAAATGTTGCCGCATTCAATGCTACATACCACACAAACTCAAGAAAAACCATTTTAAATGATGGCCTCACAAACCTTAATCTAAGTATTATGTAAGGGATAAGAAAATAACGGATCTCTAAAAGCCGTTGCAATCCCAGAACTAAGAACAAGCTTATACAATATGGAATCAAGAAAGAAACACAATTTTGATCTTTTAAATTATCATACAAACTAAACAGCAAGAATATATATACAGGTATTGTAGCATATACTGCATAATCATATTTCCCAAACCAACGATTCCATATATAAAATGTGTAATGACGGTTATCAGCAAGCAGATAGGGATGTACTTGTGTGTTATAATGCACCATGACAACTAATATAACAGCTATCAGCAGACAATTGAGCTTATTATGTAACAATAACTTAATTGTGGATACCAACTTAGTGAGAACATATGGCAATCCAAACACACCATAAAACAGTAAGAAGTATAGCAATTGAGGAAAATGTAACATTATTTGATGAGCATCTTTATCACCTACAACAATTGAACCATTGACATATAAGAATAACATAAATGAAAATATAATCACCGACTGCTGGATTATAACAAACCAATCAGACAATGTAATAAATTGTAAAGCTGTTGTAAAACATGTTGATAAATGATATTTTAAGGCTATAAAAACATCTGATATGCCATAATATCGTTTTGTCTTTGAAGCATCTATATCACGAGCTATAAATGATCGTCTACTTAGAGTTGATTTTGTTAAATAACGATTACCAAACACCCGTGAACTTCTTATCAATATATCAAGCACTTTGTGACCTAAAACCATTGCAATCCATACAACATTGGTCTGCCTCATCACCACACTCAACAAACCAGATATAAGAATCAACCATTTCGACTTATTAATAAAACAAAGACCAGAAAACATTAACAAGAACATCAAAGACAAGGTATCTGTGTAATATACATGAGAAAAGAAGTACAGAGGGGGTAATATGGCTAAGTTGAGCGCTTGCAGTACAATTTTGAATTGACTCATATTCTGGTTACCATATATGAATTTCAATATAGATGAAAATAGTATCAGATTTAGGCATGACGCAATTAAATTGACAAATCGTAGATTATATGTATTACAAGATGAAAACGTCCCTACAAATGCCGCTGATACGAGATAGAGTCCAGGGAGGGTAGTTATCTTTGGATCCCAGTGGCTAAAGTTTCCATTGCAACAAGATAACCCTTGAGGGATATGGAATAGCTCATCTATGACGATCTTTGAAGTTCCATTCACTTTATCAAATATAATTTTAGATGCAATAAAGTAAACGGCAACTGACAATGTTAGAAGTATATAATACTTTCTTGATGGCCTCATTGTAAGCGAAAGATCTGAAAATAAATAATAATTGTTATAGTGTATGTATGTAATATTATTTGTTATTAAATTTTAACATAATATTTGTCACATCTTGGTCTAATTTCACATTAAAAACCAATTATACTTCTTACTAGTCACCAAACTATTAAAGTGGAATTACCTTTATTTAATCTACCTTAACGGTTCAAAGACATGGCACAAAGTAGTGTTGTTTGTAATACGATTGTACACTTATCAGTATAATTGTCTATTTGTTGTAATAATATAAATCTTAAAATCCAAATGTTAGCGAACTATTAGCGGCTTTTCTGACATATGAATAGGTAACCATTATCCAATTACAATATGTCATAAATCTGGCTATACAATATTTTGTGTACAAAAATATATTTAAATAAAATGGGTATTATGTTTAAAAATTATCTCTTTAATATTTTTATTCTAATTAGAAATAACAAAAAAGTAGTTTTGTTAATTAGAATTTATATTAAATCGATGTAATGCAAGTTGTCAAAGACTAATTAATCTTAAAATTCAGTTGTGAAATCAGGTGTTGCTAGTACATATAAAGCAAATTGTCAAGTGACAAATAACATGTGACATTAAAGTTCAAACTTCTTAACGGTTTACAATTATTCAAACTTTGTGGTCTTTTCATTGATTTATTACTTTTTTTTATGAATATATGTGTTATGCTATGGAGGCGAATAATTTTATTTCAAAGTTGAAAGCTAATGGTGTGGATAATGATATTATTGACTTGAAAGAAGCGTTGGAGAGGTATAAAGTAATATTAGCTAGTTTGCCTTCTAAGGATAAGGGCTCATTTGCATTGAACGTGTTGTGTATATTGTGCAGGTAAGTTATAATCCAAAACTTTGTATTTACCATATCAAATGAAGAACTTTTAATTGTTACTAAACCGTTCAAAAGGTAAACCTGGATTTACTTATTCTAAATGTGAATTACGGCGCATAATGTTTACTTCCATGAACATTGAAAGTAACTTTGAACATTCTTTGAAATTTCCTCATTATTCTAAATATTATTTTCTTCCCCTCATATTCTTAACATACTATAGTTGGAATTTATTTAATGCAAAAAACTCAATAATTATAGTTTTAGTACATAGTAATTCATGTTTCTATGATTGTAGAAACCTCGAAAAAGTTCCCTCATGGCGCTCAGCCATCAGCAACTCAGATCTCACTGTATTCTGTATAGAATGTGTGAGACACACCCGCACTCTACCCCAAGCAGACCTTGTGAAAACACTTGCATGTGTGTATCACTCACACAAACATATTATAAGACAGGTAAATTATTATTAATCTAGATTCTAATAATTGTTCTTTGATTATGCCTTTATACTTAAATGTTTGCTTTATATACAATTGGACATGACCAATACATCTATAAAGTAATCTCAAACATGCCCCATTGCTTGGGATGGCCTCTTTTTATTATGTTACTAAAATGTCTTCTAAGACATGAATGGTTACACTCCTCATTGATTTTTCTGCCACCAACCTGAACCAAACAGAGGGTCGTTCAAACAGTATGCAATAAATAAATAGTTATATCTTTCATTTCAGAGTTCCAAAATACCACCTGAGCTTATTTTGAAGTTATCCTTTATGCCGTTTGAGTGTGAGGAAGACAGCTTACTGTTTGACTATTATAAAACTTACTGGAGCATTCTAGCAGACAGACTTACATATATTGAAAAATTAAAAATTATGGGATTGCCAATAATCAAATTATTACCAAAATTTATAGAAGATGTTATAAAAGTGATTAAAATGTATGACACTGTGCAATTTTGTGCAAACTTAATTACATATCTCGTTAAAAAAATACATTCCATATACAATGATGTTACAAATATTAACATATATGTTGAAAAGATTTTTGAATGTATATCGAAAAAGGATTTGGAGCCATTTAAAGCATTGCCTGAGAAGGATATGTTGGATATCTATATAAAATTTAATGATTGTTTGTATGTTATATCAGATAATTGTTTAAAAAATAATGATTCATCTCTTTGTAATATTTCACGGATCTGCATTATGATACTCGGGCATCAACCAGACATGTTTCATTGTTTTCAGATGGTATATTCAAATGCTTTTTGCTGTATCATTAATGATAAAACAAATGTTAACCTTATAGACAATGTTTTGAAATGTCTTGTAAATTCTTGCAAAATGACTGAGAAATTGGGCTACGAACAGGCAATGCTTGCAACATATCCTTATATTAGCCAGCTACTGAGGCTTTATATAGAAAATATTGTAAATAATGTACAAATTACGAAATATCTCAACGAAGCAATACAAAGTAATTGCCTTAAACTAATATTATTTTTAATACCAAAGTTGAAAACAACAAATCAGTTGTTAAAATGCGAAAACTGTAATATTAAAAGTGGTCTACATGATGCGTTGCGTCTTACATTTCTAGTGAAAAATTTTATAACAGTCTCAACAAACAACGGCCACAAACTGCATGTGAATCTACCTTTATACTTACAAGTAATTGAACACCAATACAGTTTATTAAATGAACTAAACAGCCTGGGCTGTGGTAACTACAACAAATGTTTGACAAAACTACAAACGGATACACACAACTCAGCAATACTATTAAATAAATCTAAGTATTATGAATATTCAATAAAATTATTTGAAATTTATCTCAAAAATGAATTCAAAATCAGCAATACTCCAGAAAGGAGAAACATTAGCCGAGCTCTTTACAACAAGAGTATATGTGAATTGGACAACAAGTTGTATTCTGATTCATTAAATAATGCATTCCTAAGTCTCATATTCTCATTACCCGAAGCATTGAACAACGAGAAGCATATGAGTTTAGTGATGGATATTAAGGCAAAAGCAGCAAAAAATATAACAGTTGATAGTGATGTACAGACATTATCTATATTGGAAGCTTGTAAAACATTGATTTGTGATAATTTATATGGAAACTTGGGTATTTTTCTAAAGAACTTGGAGTTCAGGTAAGATTTAATACTTTTTATTTCTGGTTTTTTACATAAAAGGCTTTATTATGTTTTAAAAAGATAATAGTCTTTTGAGATAACACAAAACAGATGTAGAATAAATTTATAAATTATTTTAATAAATCAAATTCACAAAACGAAGTGTTTATTTTCAACACTATATCAATTCATTACAAATCCTAAAACAGCTATCATTTATTATTATTATGTATATTTTGTTGTTAACAAATATAATTTCAATTTTATAATTAAAATTCAACAATAACTATATTTTACACTTTGTACCAATAACCAAATGTAATTTTTATTCTAAAGTATTTATTATTTTCAGCAATCTCCTGAAACACGAGTTCACTATGTACATTAAGCTGTGGCCCTCAATGTCTCCTATAGCCGGGGTTTGGAAATCCTTCCAAGACTTGACGATGAAAAAAGTGGAATGGGTTAAAAGTAAGTTATAACATAAGATCCTGAAAATCTAGTATTTGTATTTCTTTACTTCATTTTCAAAATAACAGTCTACTCTTTATTATTTTTTATAACTAATAGACACATAATATTTGAACCTGTGACTGCCAAAGTAATGTGCGGGCACTGTTTCAACTGAGCCATTGGGTGCTTATGATTTTTGTTAGAAGAATTATATTTGCCATATTACTATCTAGATTTTTACAAACTGGTTTTAAAATTAACTTATGTCTTTACAGAAGAAGATGACAGACTTGTACTATGGAGTCTGTATGAAATTGTATTGGAGACTCCAACAGCTGTTCGAACCATTCATGAAGACACGTTCAGACGTATTGTATACGAGATATTGGAATCATTTGAAACTAATCCAGTAAGACTGCATTTATAGTAAAGAAACATTATGGAATACTTTTTTTTATTATACTTTTAAAATAATAATTTTAAATAATAATATGAATAATTTTCTACTCAGGCGAAATCTGCAAAGGAAAAAGTTGTATATGCAACGTTGCTGTGTCTGAAGTCTGAATATGAATTCAATGAAGCTAGCTTGAAGTATGGTTGGAAGAATTGTGAAGTGAGTCTTAATTTTGATTGTTTTTCAAAGTAATTTATTGCTCAATAAATTACTTACAAAAGATTCTCTCTTGAAGACTCCAATTCCTTGTAAAACAAATATTGTTTGTATTTTTTTACATGAAGTCGTTGCAATATTCTTGGTGAAGGATTTTCTTAATACATATATGTATATATTTAATACATTAATCTGTAAACAATAAACTAATATTCTACCAGTATTAAACTGTCATAATTTCAGTTTTCATTGAACAGTAAATGCGTTTACAGACAGACCCGGATGCCCCAGGAGCGTGCGTCCTCCACGAGCACGCGGCTGCGACTGCGGCGCGGCGAGCCGTGCGCGCGCTGCAGGGGGAGGGAGGGGGGGGTGAGTACTGGACTGCTTTGTAAAAGCTGTGCACTCCAGGCGTGCCTTGTCTCTTCTGTGCCAGTGGAGTAAAATGTATATTTATCAAGGCATAGGATGACTCGGTGGCTCGATTGGTGGATAGACAGGAGGGTATTCCAAAGGTAGCTGGATCGAGTCCTGCCCGTACTGAATCATTTTTATCAAATATTTATTTAGAATTAAATATTATTTTATCCAACTTGATTTTTCATCGACATAACAGAGCGCGTGCTATGATCACCACACCTCATGTCGTATGTTCCACTATAACGATTCTTATAAGTATAGTATTGTAATATTATGTTTCTATTCCAGATGTCCCCTCCCAGTTGTTGGGTCACTGTCTGCAGGTGCTGCAGGTGTGTGTAGTCCAGCTGCTTCAGCTGTCCGAGTGTGTGGGAGCGCTGCAGCTGGCCTGGACTTGCTGCATGCTGGCTGAAGTACTGGAAGACCGGTCAGATATATTTGGATACTGGCAATATAATATAAATATATATGTACATATATTAAAATTATTCAGATTAAATTTGTAAAACTAATGAATTAGTTTCGTAATATCTAATAAACGTCTAATGGAAAATTCAGCGACCTGAAACAGTACATACCGACACGATAGCTCGGTTGACGGAACGTTTTGTAAAGGTAGCAGGTTCAATTCCTGCTTGTGTCATAACATTTGTTTTACTTTAATTAGAAACTGGACTGAACACATTTGTGAATGGACGACAGACGAAATTTGTTTTTCTAATAGCCACCATTTTGCTTTGTACAAACTTTTCCCTAATTTTAACAAGTTTAAAGCGGAGCGAAGCTAACCGATATTTTTGTAAACCTGACTTTACCTAGATTTTTAAGAGATTTCATGTAATATTTGAATTCGTTTTTCTCCAGAGTGGCCTTCATTCGCAACGCTGGTGTATTGATATACAATGCGGACAGACAACACTCAGATATACAGAGTATCATAGATCAGTCTGGAGAGTACTGTAAAGAGATCTTGAAGAGTCCGGAACATTTGGACGTGGCTTTGAATTTCATTTGTGAAGTTGCGGTGAGTCTTGTGATTAATAAAAGTTCATCGATTGTGTAACGACGTGATAGCTCAGTTGTTAGCGCGACGGAAACGTGCTCACAGAGGTTGAAGGTTTGAGTGAGAAAATGTGAGAGTTAGACTGTTTCTCTTGTTGATTAATTTAAGTCTATACTTATAAAAAAAATAATTAGCGCTACTAATTTAAAAACACGTTTTTAAATCTGATTTTGTTTCTTATTATTTTTTATTAGGATTATATATTTCTAAACATTTAATATTTCTTTTGTTTCTGATATAAATATACATATCAATTTATTTATTTTATTACAGATATATTACGCAAAATGTGGAAAATGTACATTAAGCAGTGAGCTAGTACGGTCGGTGCAGGCACTCACACTCTCTGCCTATGACTCGCATCCAGACATCAATTGTGAGTATTCATTCTTATATATGAACAAATATATGTTACCCAAAAATTACTCTGCATGCTTTCGTAATATAATACATTAATAATTTAATTAACAATTGTTATTTAAAACACAGAGCCATCTCTCGAATACATTATAGAACCTCATTTAAGATATGTTTGTTTTGTATGAAACAAAATATGAATATCTTTTAAATAAGTGTTATTCCTCTTGAAACTTTTTATATTAAGAATTACATATATTTATACTAATACCATAAAACTGATGAAATTATTACAATCTGTATTAGAAATTGTCTTTGAAATTAAGTGTTATTTTTGGAACGTCTTTCACAATAATAAAGAAAAGGTGGATATTGTTTGATAATTAATCCTTTTCGGATTCTATCGGTGACTTTGGACTAATATTCCAAACGTGTGAATCCTTCCACGGTGATTAATCTTCGTACGTATCTTACAGTGGACCTCTCGCTGGGTCGTCTGATGGAGGCCCAGACTCAGTTATGCTCGGCCCCGGGCTCGGTCTGTCCGAGCACGCTCAGCGCGCTCAACACCACCCACAGACACTATCTGGCTCTAGCCGGTGGCGGTGAGTACAGATTTTTATTCGTCTAAACTTCCTCGTCTCCATAGCGGCTCGTGTTCGCACCGACTGTGGAATGTCATCAATAATAATACAAAAGAAATCGATAACATATTCAAAACGTCAATACGTACGTGCCGGAGGGTAGTAAGAGATTATATGTTCGTCAACTAAACAAAAATAGAAGATTCATATAACTTATGAGCAAACCGTGTTTATAACACTTGAATTTTACCAAACCGTAATAGACGTTTCATATAAAGCAGAGCCGCGCTGGTGCCGGCGGCGCCTCGCCTCGCTAACCATCAAGCTCCGCGCGTCGTCGGCGGGCGCTCAGTGCGTGCGCGTCCACCGCGCGCTGCGGGCGTGTCGGCGCGCTCGCTGCAGCGCGGCCGGCGTGCGGGCCGGGGCGGCGCGCCGGGCCCGCGTCCACGCCGACGTGCTGGCCGCGGCCGCCGAGGACGCACAGGTGACGACCGGGACGAAGTCAATGCCGTCCACGAAGAAATAATTCCTATTTTGGTCTAATTAGTCGTGGTCCAACCCAAAGGATAATACTTAGTCTGGCCATATATACTGTTACACTTAAAAATATTTTTTTTTAACTGCAAATAACATATATTACTTTTACAGTATGTTAGTTTAGAACATAAATATAATACAATTAAAAATATATAAAGCTTATTCGAAGTGGTCTCCATTGGCTGCAATACAGTCCTTTAAACGTTGAGTTTAAATTTAAAATTTTCTTTTAAATAGATAAAAATCGACAATTGCCTGAAGTATGTCCTCGGACTCGAACATTCCTCCCCGGTTGCATCGAACCACACAAAAATTCAAAAACCGGAACACTTCACACCGAAACAACTTGGCGTGGAGACCGTGAGAGACTGCCCCTTGAAGAAAACTCAAGTCAGTCCCTCTGTTCCCTGTATCGCGGTCCCTGGGTTCCGGCTCCCGGCATTCCTGTTCCACGGCAGCGCGTGCGCGTGTCACGCGTGCGAGCTGCCGGCCTGCACCGTCCTCGCCTGCGTCACCACCTACTTAGAGGCGTCCATGTACTACAGGGCCAAGGAAATGGAAATAGCAAGGAATTACTTTAACGGTGCGTTGAAAGCTTTCGAACTCGGCGAAGATAAATTGCGAGACACTTTTAAACGCTATAAAATAATGTCTTTCAAAGAATTTATTGTGGATATTGAGAGAGAGAAAACTTTGGAAGATTTTAAACACGTACAATTGGAGTTTTTGATTGAGATAGCATATTTTGAATTGAGTCTGAGTGATTTTAAGACAGCGGACGAGTACGTTATTAGGATTCATGACATAATGTCCGAAATGAGAAAAGTAGATTCATATTTGCGCAATGAAGTGTACAATCTCATGGTAGCGTCGGCTGAATTACGAAAATCTCTAAAGAAACCCAAGGAGACGGGGCTGGAAGTGGAATTAGAGAATCTTAAATTAAGTCCCATTGAAAATATCGAATTGCAGAAGACACCGGAATCTAAAGCGGCTATACCTAAAATGGAAACAAATAAAATAGTTAAGGACGAAGATATACCCAAAAAACGTAAAGTTATTAAACTCAACTTGGACGAAGCCATCGAAGATGATAAGGTGGATGAAAAGGTAACTAGAAGCAAAACTAAAAAGCCACAGTTTAAAATACCGGTGCCGGTGACTTCCAAGCCGGTTTTGGAGAATATGACTCCTCGACCGACCAGATCCAGACCGGGAATTGTCATCCAGCAGCCGTCTTTGGACCAGGATTGCCCCATCTTCACCCCCAAAACCTCTGCATCAGAATTTTTCACGCCCTCTCAGTCCACACCCGGAGAACAATTCTTCACACCAATGACTTCACTGAAGACATATTCCAAACGCATCATCAAGAATCTTGAGGAAGAATTTTCGACCCCTAAAGGTAAGGAAAATACTTTACAAGACAAACTGTCCAAGTCCAAAGTAGAGACGGGGTCAGTGAGGGCGTCAAAAGACAAAAAGGTGTTAAAAAGAGCCACCAGTCCGGGGAAATTGGTGCTAGAGAAATCTAACACAAGACCGAGAAGAATTAGACAACCAATCTTAGATAAATAAATTTCTTACTTGTTACGTCTCTCTATTTTACTAAGTTTCTTGTAACAATTAACAACTAACTTTCTTCAATGAATTATATTCTTAAGCTATTTTCGTTATTCTCTTAATGTAGTATATCTTAAATTATCTAAATAAATGAATATGTATTTTTTGTTTATTTTATTTACGAAGATAATCAAACTGTTAGTATTTTGCATCTCATCATTAATGGCAAGTGCTTCTGGTCTAGATCCGCATAACAGATCTGGCTTATCAGGAGATGGGGGTCTTTCATCCCTTTTTCAGACCTACCCATAGGCGCTATTGCATACTTTTATAAATTGAATTGAATTATTATTACTAAATTAGAATTATTTTGTATAATACAAACAAGTAATTATTACAAATTAACATTCTTTCGATAAATTAATTTTATTTGCAATCGTTTGAAAATATTTTTTAACATAATTATACAGATTAATAACAAGGAACAATTAATAGTACTATTAATAATTTATTGACGTCTTTTATATATGCATGCGTGATATTTAAGATCCACCAATCTGCGTTATTCTGTTAAGGATAGGAAGGTAATTTATTGTCAAAATAAACAATGGACACCACATTAACTTTTCATTTTACTTTATTAACTGTTGACACAGTTGAAACAGTTCACGTGTTCATCGGACGCCGCGGTTGATGGAATGGAAGAGAGATGCGGTACGAGTCCAACGCTTAGACCGATCGTGCCTCTCTATCGTTTTGTTCCGCGCTCTCGCTTGCACGATCGGCTCAGGTAGAACGTGATAGTGGGTCATAATTTTTCGTGCGTGGTCGGCGTTCATCGATTTAGAAGGCGTTAATCATTAATGGAACGTCCGCGTCTAAAATTCAAAACCTTGAACTTATTTTGAATACAAATAAGTCTGTTCGTGCAAACAATACAACCTAAGCGCCAATGCGTATCGTATTATAAAGTTATCGGGGCGCGGCTTCCTCAGTGATAATGTCAACCATGTTGTAAAAAATAATAACCAAATCGATTTTTTTTCATATATGTACTATTAAACGCAATCGTCGTTTGAACGTGCCATGAAGAACAAAATTTAAAGCACAAATTAGTTAGTCGAAAATAAGTATTCAGATAGACTTATAGTAGATAGTGATAAGAGACACTGATTTAAAATTCATTAAAAACACAAGGTAAATGAAACAGAAATCACATTTATAAATAATTTAATTTTACACAATGTCTACACGATTACATTTATTATTACAAAACTGCACGCAAATAAACATTGCAGGTATTATTCTTTTTAAGTTTCAATTACAGGGAGTTAAAAGTTCAGCAATTTGCATTTCAGTTTAAAACTCTGAACATTTTAAATATTTTTAATAACTAATAATTAAGCCATTTTTATAAATATGTACTGTAGAATTAATAATGGCGTTACACAATATTCCAATTGAATACTTTCATACTATCAATGTGTTCAGTTTCAGGAACAATTATTATCAAGCATTCGTTACTGCAATGGGTATCTATAGACCTATTAAGGTCGATTTATTACATGAGATAAAAATACTTAAAAAACAGCCTTCGTCTTCAAATAATATCTATTTATATACTCTAGTTACATCTACGTAAATAATTATATTATCTTTTATAAATAACATTTCGAGATTGCGTTAGTTTAAGTGCTTATGATTATTTCAGAACACATAACTATTGTATTTTTCGTAAAGTTACGTGTTTAATTAAAAATGTATTCTTTACAGAACTGGCCGACTGATTCGTTCAGGAGTTATAAAGCTTTGGATTTGTTTGTATGATATCAACTTTCAAAGTGATAGTGAAAATTATTTACATACAAAACTTCAACAATTTAACACACGGCAGTGGTTGTGGCTCAGTGAATAGGAATCAGTCAGTCGGTACCACTCTACTTGTATCTTAACAGATAAGTTAGATTATCTTAAAATTTAAAGTACTATTAGTGTTTATTGCATGGTCAGTTGAATTATGTTTGAATATACTTTAGAATTCACTCAACATTATGGATAATGACTTACAAAGGATAAAGTTAAGTTACAGTAAATTCTATTTTTCAACATATACATAATTTGTTCAAATATAAAATATCAGTTGCAAATTAAGAATAATGCTGAATACGGATACAAGATTTCTTTAATATATTTTTAAACTATATTTACTATGAACTACTTACAAAATATAACATTTATTTAATCAACTTATTCAAGATTTGCTCGAAATCAATTAAAGACTATAAATCTGGGACCTTTTCTTCTCAAATTAATTTTAATATATACAACAGCTCTCTATATTATATTTATATGAATATATATATTTTAAGTTATACATATGTTAGATGAGAGATAGATCTTGATACATATACAAAAAATGTATAATTATTAAGTGATTTAATATAAATACTATATACATATAGCACATACATCAACGTAATCAAAAAGCATTATAATTAACATAAAACTCACTTCAAAAGTCATATTTTACCGACGCTGATGTTATCACCACACTGTCACTTTGGTCACTTTTTTATAAACAGAGTTTCAGAGATATTTATTTCATACAACACAATTGCAAGTTTCTTTTTTTTTATAGTCTCGTTTAAACTAAAATTGAATGCGTTTTTGATTTAATAATTTCTTCAGAGATTTTTCGCAAATTGGATGAGTGACAGGTTATCTGGAAATGATAAGTTTTGTTCTCAATTACTTATAAAATAAGTGATGTGTTAGTTCAAACCATTCTCCTAATCGGATTTTGATGAATATCAGTAGTGAGCAGTCTAAAGAGGACGAGTGTACCGTTGACAAAAGCCTGGCACATAATTCGTCATAGTATCACTCAGTTGAATATTATTAAACAATGCTGATAATTTATATTAAATTATCAGCGCTCGGCGGCGTTGCGTTGTTAGTACAGTGTGGTTCGGTACAGAACGGTACATACCAGCGCCGGTGAGCGGTCGCGCCTAGTGTAGCGCGGCCCCCGCGGCCAGGTCGACGCAGAGCACGGCGGCGGGGGCGGCGCGCCCTCAGCTGCGTCTATGTCGTCCGCCGCGACGACGTCGCTCGCGTCGAGTCTGCATTAATAATTTATTGTCGTCATTCAAACAACCTTCACCTTATATTTAAGATATGAATTAATCTTAAGTATACAGTATAAAATGCTACATACGCTGATGGTGCCCTCGCCCTCAGCCCACCGCTCGTATGCTCTCTCTCGCTTGAGCCATTCCTGGTACTTGTACCACCACTCCTCCCATTTCACGTAGTCGCCTAGAGTTAGACCTGCAAATAAGATGCTTTGAAGTTTTAGGAAATATGTATAGGAATATTTTGTTCAAAACTATGAACTCGAGAAGGAAACAGTATATTTTATTTATAATGGCACTTCCAATAATTCGCATTTAATTTATAAGCAATTTTTAATACTTGTAGTATGAGTTGTTGAGCGATGTTAAATGACCTGTAACGTTTCTCAATATACTGGAGAAAAATATCACTTCGACCCAGGAACTTATTCTTATTCTAACTATGCAGAGGTTAGGACCGTCCAACAAACTCTTCTGATATATTGTTAGTATTAGTTTTTTAAAATAATTATTGAGTTAAAAACAATTACTAACCTCTGAGATATCCCCTCTTCTTATAGTAGTCGTAACGAACTCTCACATCGTCCCACGAGGGCAGGCCTCCAGGGGCAGCCGCCAGCAACTCCTCAGGGTAACTACCAACTGGAGCTGGATCTAGACCACTGGAGGTAAAAGGGAGATAGGTCTAGATATACTATATATTACACATACACACAGTTTAGTTTTTAAAACATATTATTTCATATTAACCTAAGTCTATAATAAAAACAATATTTCATAGTTTAAATACTAGATACCGAAATGATAGTTTTTAAGTGTATGTACAATTCAGATCATATATATACTACATTCTTTAAACATGAAAGGCCTGTGAACCTTTTATAAATTAGAAATAAACATTGATTGAAATATTAAGAAATACAATCAAGACTCGGAATCTAGAGACCTCGGAGAGTTGTCGGAGAAGACCTCCCGCGTTGCTCCGACAACTGCTGTGTAGTATCGTTACTTGTTTTGATTTATATAACATTTTATATATAACGCGAACGCAGCGCGTATTTTTTTATAAAAATCCTGACCCATGTTTCTAAATTTTATGGAATAACATAGAAAAGATATCACAATCGAAGATTATATATTAAATTTATCAAAATATGTTGGCCGTATTAGGATAATACATATATATATCATTTGTATAAGCCTAGGGCTAAGCAATATAAATCAATACTCACGGGTATTCCTCTGGTCCGTCCCGGGGTGGCCTGGACTCCCTCGTCTCTCCCTCTTCCCTCTCTATATGTACATGCAGAGTGCTCTCACGTCTCGTGATCCTCATATTCTCGAGTCTGGCACACCTCGCCGCCGACCACTGCGCCATCTTGCCGAACCGCTCGGATAGAGTTAATCTGGTATAAAGAAAATAGTATTATATAGGTTGTGCTTTGATAAAGATATTAATATTATGGTAGATCTCGGTTTGTTTGTTGGACATGTCGTGTCACCTCTGCGGCGCGGGGTCGGAGCTGGCGTCGCTCTCGCTGTCGCTGTCGCTGTCGGCGAGCGCAGCCGCGATGGCCGCCGGGGACACGCCGCGCTCGGGGCGGCGCGGGCGGCGCTCGCCCTCGCGCTTTATGTGCGCGGCCGGGATGGGCGCGGCGGCCGGCCGCACCGCCAGCTGGGAGCGCTGCCACTCCAACACCTAGATACAGGAATTTAAGTTTTAATGTGACATTATGTACTAATGTTTCTAATTTCCTAGTATTATATAAAAACAATATAACTGACTTAATCGACTTTCGGAAGAAACACCATTAGAATAGATGATTTTTTATATCCTATAATCTCTTATTTCGAATCAATTCAATTATTTTGTTTTATTTAAAATGTTTTGTAGTTTCATTGTGAAGGTAATTATTTGATAAGTAAGTATATTATATATTATACTATTTTTCTCCTTTAGAATGTAACAATATAAAGTTGAGAGAAAAACAATGTAACGTCAATTCCGTAACCTAGGGATAATTAATTATCAAACATATTTAAATTAACTCTCAACACTAAATCTCCTTACCTTTTCTTCGCGACTCCTCTTGCTACTCTCTCGTGCCTGTAGCAGTTCCCTCGTAGGTTGCACGGCGCGGGCCGGGGGTCTCTTCGGGGAGGGAGACTTGCGGGGCCTGGGGGTAGAGTTGAGGTATATAACTGTCCCAATGGGGGCACATTCATAAACCATTAACAGGGTGACAATTTCTTAGTAATTTAAAGGCAGTATAATCCTTTTTTTTGTTTTATTCATCTTAATTGAAATAGCTATCAAAATAATAATCTCATTTGCATACCCTGGCTTTACAGCCTTTGCGGGGGGAGGAGCGGTCTTCTTGTTTTTAGCAGAACAGACGGAGCACGACTCGTCTGAACAGCTGCTGGCTGAAGATCCCGAAGGTGATGACTGAAACAAATTGTTTTGTAAATGACTGAAGAATCACTCATTATTTATATTTTTCTCATAATATATTTTTTTATTTTATAGATTATAAAAGATGTATTCATAGAATTTTTAAAGTTAATTATTATATTAACAAATAAAAAGTAATTGATTGTCAAAACAATCAATTACTTTTTAAACTAACTGTTTGAATATATAATGCCTTTGCAATACAAAGAAAAACCATTTCTAAATAATATTTATAGTTAATTACCTTCCTAGGAGCCGGTGGGCTGGGCGGGCGCGCACCCCGGGGCGGAGGCGGCGGCCTAGTGCGGCGAGGCCGGGGACTCGGACTACGGCGACGACGTATAGGACTGCGCCTAGTATGTACAATATTTGATTAATTTCCTAATTCTTTGCAATCTTTTAAAGTTACTTGAACTTAAATATGATATTGATGAAAATATAAATTGGTCTCCCACCAAGCACGCCACATTAATAGTTACATTTTCAATTTATAATCTTAATGATTAGAACCTAAGACTTCGTTAATCTTTCTAGAAGAATTGCTTCTCTTTTGTAGCTTTATCTATTTTCATGTGTACATGACTTACCTGATAGGGCTCCGCCGTGGACTCCGTCTAGGACTTCTCCGCAAGCTTCTGGAGCGTGATTTCCGTGGGGACCTATGAGGTATAGGAGAGCGCGATCTGCGCCCCACTGGAGACCGGGAGCGGCGCCCTACGGGAGACCTAGAACGTCGCCCCAGAGGACTCCGGGAACGACGGCCTGGTACTGGAGATCTGAAAGAAATACATCAATATACATTATACAGTTTTGGGAATATATTACAAAGATCTTTTATAACCAAAAAGAGGAAATCAATGGAAAATATTAATTATTCAAAAAATATATTAATATTTTTAAAGCTCTCAGTTGATAATAAAATCATTTTCAGTTGTATCACATGTATTATCAACTGGCTGGTTCCGCTGCTCCATACTCCAGCATGGACTACAAAGCAAAGTTTGCACTTACCAAACAACTTAATATATAAAAATATCTGCAGTTCAATGTCCAAAGTATTATAGTTTTAACAAGTAAAATTTTAATATATATATATATATATATATTTTTTTAGATGTTATATTTAAAGACCTTTTCTGGATAGTGCAGATTAGAATGTAATATATGTAAATGTAAGTATTATATGTAATATATATACAATATTTTGTATAATTTGTTCCATATAAAATACAATCTTTTCAATCTGAATTTTGAATGTTGGTCTAGTGGTGTATCGGGACACTAGTCCCTGACTGCTGACAAAAAAAAAGAGTCAAAACCCACTGAGGACATTTCCTTTTGATCCACAGGTTACTGTTGATGAGTTTGTGTGTACTTATTGTTTCAAAATAGAGTATTTTTCTAATAGGGTAGCTTTAAAACTAAATAAGGTCCCTAAAATGAACTAATTATAACCATGAGATCCTATATTTGAAAATTGCCAATATTTTGAATTAATATATCATTCCTAAGACATGTTGGGACATATATACTTGTGCCTTCATATTAATATTAACTCTTATGTTACTATTGGATTTAGGTTGATTGATTTTATAAATAACTTTATTTATTTAAAGTTTATTTGTTCAACACAAAAAAAAAAAGTTACAAAGGGTGGACTTAATGCTAAATAGCATTCTCTGTCAGTCAACCTTGGGAAAGAGCAGAGAGAGAAAGATTACAGAAAGGAATGGAGATTTGAGGGAAGTATCACACACATATTAAAGATATAGATACAAATATATAGTTGTATAAATAATAAGTAGCATGAAAGATACATACACAAAATAAGTATTACATTCTAATATGAAAGCTTTTTAGAAAATTAACTGTGAACTCTTTTATGAATGTGAGCTTTGTTGGTTGGTTTATTTCCTGATATGATAAAGAAGAGAATTCCAAAGTCGAATACACTGGAATGTGAGACCAGATTGGTGAATGGGGAAAGCTTGGTAAAGAATATTAGGGGAATGATGGCTCCCCTCATGTAAGTCAGTGAGGTATAGGAATTTGATTTTTAGGTAGTCAGGGAAAAATTATTGGATATATATATATATGGAGAACAGTGAATTTAGCAAATGAGATTCTACGCTCACGAATTGGGAGCCATTTAAGCTGGCGACAATAAGTGTAAATATGGTCAAAATTACGAAGACAAGATAAATCGCGAGTAATTGATAAGACGATCTATTGAGAAGATTTATTATATATATAGATTTATTGAGATCATAATTTTCTTCCATCTAGTCATTATTTTTAGCACTCATTAATGGTATGACAAATAAACCAAGAGTTTATTTTGCAGTACTTTTGTGATATATTAACTGTTATATCTACAAAACTATGTAATAGACAAACAGACCTAGACCTCATCCCGGGGGAGCGCGAGCGTCGTGGCGAAGCACCCTCAAGGTACATTTGCTTGTACCCACTGTGGCGCCATCTAGAACCACATCCGGTATTATATATTGCTAATTTGACCGATAAGATATTGTGTGTGTATCATTCATACAGTGTAGGTGCATTGTTATATGTTCTATTATCAACTGAGAGTTTTAAACTTACTTATTATTCTAATTAACAAAAATCAATTTACGATTCAACACCAGAAATAATTTTAGATTGCTAGCTACAAACACAATCCAAATAACAAAAATACAGCTGGGTTGTTACCGCATAACTAAAGAAAAGGATTACATATTAAATCTTTTTGGTATTTTAAATTGGATTAGGATAGATTATTAATTTCGCGTGTTAGCTTAATTTCTACCCTACCTATTGGGATCTTTCTCTTCAACCTCCAGGAGCTTTCTATCCCAACTTCCTGGAGAGGACTGACGGGCCCGTTTCATGACATTGTCGATTTCCTTTCTACGACCGGCCGGATTTGATGGATCTGGTAACAAATTTGATATTAAATACAGTATAGAGGCTAGCTGTAGTCAATTGACTTTTTGTATACAGGGTATCATGGCCTGCAGGAAACTTTTCTCTTTCACAAGCAGGGGATCACTTTATATATAAGTAATAATTAAAGGCTGCAGTTTTAACAGTTTGGGATCATGAACAGTGGATTTTGGGAATTTTATTATGTTTAGAATATATTTTGTAGTCTATTATAGCACTACTCATTTATAAACCACCTCTCAATGACATAATAGTGTTTTCATATTTTGTGACTGACCAACATAAAAAAAGTCACGACTCACCATTTATCCTCGAATGTTGAGGATTCCGGTCCATGTGCAATCTATTTTTCGAGGCAGCCTCCGCCGCGCGCGAAACGGACCCGTTGCGACGGGACGACATTCTAAAAAAAATTAAAGACAATTAAAGGCCTGTTGTTTGGGTGTTATTATATCAGTATTTGATATAGTGATATATATATGTTATAAAGAGGAAATATGTCTGTATTCTGTAACCTATGATTTCTAAAACTGTTGAACCACAATGTTAATAATGCATTCACCATAAGATAGCTACATTATCTTTAATTTACATAGTCTAGATAAATTAAAATTACCAACACTTGTATGATTGTCAACATCAATCGTGTGTTGAAAATATAAGCTTGCTAGAAAAAAATGAAAAACAAATTCAGTACCAAAAATTTTAATGAAGTCTAATTATTAACACTAATTATATATTTCGGTGGAGTCATTAATCAAAGGTTAATAATTTAAAGTTTAATTAGCTCATAATTTACATATCTGAAAATGTTTTGTAAATTAAACTCAATTTTTTTTTAATACATATGCTTAGATTGTACTTAGGAATGTCTTAGACAATTCTTATAGACAGAATCTAACAAAAAATCCATTTATACTATGTACTTCTTCTATGATGCGTCGGGTCTCGTTTAGTGTTATAGATTATATTTTAAAATTAGATAACTAAATAGTTTGTAGGGTTGTTGTCTATGTATGTAGTAAATAAGAATAAAAATAGTTTTTTAAAGTTAACATGTAACATGTACTATTCCAATACCTAAATACATACTTACATTTACTATATATGTAGAATGATAAATTCATAAATACACAGACTAAAACCTGAGACATCCGGTTAATACATATGCTAGTATAGATCTGGACTTCTATTGGTATGGAGATAAACTTTCACACTCTCTATATAGTTGTCATTTAACTCCATAATTACTAATTTCTTTTTATTTTGTTTTTAAAAAAACTCCAATAGCATGTATAACCTATAGATCAGAAATAGATGATTTTATGTCAACTGTATTGCCTCTTAAATTTTGCAAAATTCATTTAAGTTAAGCTTAAAACAAAATCTGTTGCTCTTAAGTATTATCTTATCTCTGATAATATGAAGGGGTGTTATTAAGGAGGATGTACCGATTCCATTATGGGAACTAATGAAATATGAAGCAAATATTGAGAAAGTGATATAAATCTCTTTCAGAAAGTAGGAAAGCTTTATATAAAAGCTTCACAGACATCAAAAGATATATATAAAATACTGAAAGAAAAGTAAAATAAAATACAGAATGTAGGACAGAGGCTTTTAATCACTAAATAGCATTTTCTACATTACCTTTGAGAATGGAGATAACTTTTAATTTAGAAGGTTGGATTATATATGATATGTATCACAGAAAACACTTATTATACACTAGTTTTGTGAAATTATGTACTTGGTTTACAATACCCAAAATTGTTAAATTTAAGTCTGCTCATGTTTTGGGATGTGACATGAGATAAAGGTTCGTAGTTTTAGGAATAAGTAGGAAATGGTAACGAACAAAAATATATTTCATCGTTGACGCCAAAAACCACCAGGTGACTGAAAGATGAATGTGACTGACTAACTAAAATTTATCTTTCAGTGATAAATTATGAACAGAAACTGCTTACACCTACTCAAAGCCCAATCTATTTTTACTTTCACAAAATGGCGGACATTTATTGATTTTCCGGCAGCCACTCACCTGAAGCAATTTTTAAAAGCTTACCTCAATTACTTCGATTTCTACTCAGGAGCGAGGGCTCCAAACGCGCGCGGCGTCACGCGAGGGGCGAGGCCCCAGGGCGGCGCGGGCTCCGGTGCCGCGGGACTCGATGTCCACCAACGCCGCTGTAACCCAACCGACATACTTAACATCTCGGTATTCGCGGCGCGACGAATGCGCGGATTTCGCGAAATAGCGGTCGCGCGACCGGTATATGCCCACGCCAGGCGAACATGCAGCCTTCGGGCTAACGCGGCGGCGGCCTCGCGATATAGGCCAACACATACGCATCTGGTCACCTCCATTGCAGCTTCCATCCTTTGTCATTAAATCCTTATGAGATCCAGAATACAAAACATGAAACATACTAAATCCACCTTAATTAATCACAAAACAAAGTTACGAACCAGTAATGAACACGAAAACTTTCACTGAAGTTCAATGCAGAATATTACTCGATAATAATTCCGCGACACACCTTTCTCGAAGCATCGGCCATTTTGATTTGCATTTTGCACTCGAGAAATGAGAATTGTGAAGTCTCAAGTCTGAAGTCACCAGTCAGAAGTTTTGTTTTGACAGATTATGACTTTTTCATTGCGGACCGTTTAGGATTTAGATTAAAATCATTTGCATATCTAATAACATAAAATCATACTTTGTAATCAATATGAAAATTAAAAAATACTTTATCACATGACTGAGGTAAAGCAATACTCAAAAGTATTTCATTTAGGAAACTTTCTCATATGATATTATTGACATAATTATCTTCTTATCGACATGGCAACATTTGATGTAGTCTGTATTAGATATTAAAAAGATAGTAGTGAAATGTCATTGAATGATTGACGTTTATTTCAAATTGTTGATATTTTAATTATTATACCCAAAAAAATAGTTTTAGATAAAATGAAATAAAACAGGGCATTCAATAAACAAATGATAGTACTTTGAACTTGTATCCAACGGAGAGATAGACGATGCTCTGATGAGAATTGTGATTTGTCAAAAAACAGAGAGGTAAGTTGTAATTTTCTATTACATTTTTATGTTGGTAAGTATAATATTATTTACTAACAGCTTGTATGTATAGTGATTTTTAGGTTGCTATGTATAACTATATTTATATAGTGATTTTTAGGTTGCTATTTATAAGTATTTCTTAAATTTAAATACTATATATTTATTCTTATTTGTTAAGATTCTGCTTTATGTATTTTGAAAGGTTTGTATGTTTTCATTCATAGCATCTCTTTTTAATACCTTTATTTAATACTTTTTTGAAAATCTTTCAGCCTACAAATTGAATAAAATTATGTAAGTCACATACTTATAATAATCAATACATATTATAAAACAAAGTCCCCCGCCGCGTCTGTCTGTCTGTCTGTTCGGATTTTCATTCGGTTTTCAACAATAGATAGAACAATTCTCGAAGAAGGTTTTAGTGTACAGTAAGTTTATGTTTTGTACAAACCAACGATATTACAATGATATTAGTTCAATATGTCGGCAAAAAATAAGCCGATCGGGAGCTTTCCAAGAAAACGCTGCCAAAACCTTTAGAGTTTTAACAAAACAATGTATGGTGGGATTTTTCCTCTTCGATAGATCTCAAAATAAGTAAGCGGTGGTATATAGTCCGGTCAAATTAGACCAAAAAATTAGGGTGAAATTACATAAATTCGCAACAAGCTGAATTTTGGTACAATTGTTCAAAACACGATTATAAACAATAGCAGAAAGTTCCCCACCATTCCCGTGTGTGGAAAAAATTTTATTCAAGGTCAAATGTCAAAAAAATGAGTTTTTCGCGATTTTCAGCAAAACGGTAAGTTTTATCAGAAAAATACCTCAGACTAAAATTGTAGATCATTAAATTATCTATAAAAAATATATCAATACTTTTTTTCTCACGAGACACCGTTTCGGAGATATCGCAGTGTAAAAAGTTGTAACAGTTGCAATTGTCATAACATGCACACGTTTCCACGCCACCTATGAGGTAGTGTTCTTAGCGCGTTTTTTTAACGTGGTTTCCCCAGTAGGCCTACTCCACAAGTCAGTAATTATCCAGTTTAATTCAGCTTGTTGCGAATTTATGTAGCACCGAATGTCTAATTTGACCGGACTAATATGTCTATCTTTAAAGAATAACCCACAATAACCGTTTTTTTGCGTTTACTTAAAACAGTAAAATGAAGGGTTACTTTAGAACATATTTTTAACAATACAGTATTAACCCTTAATCAAATAAATCTGTTAGATACGTTATGCGTGTAATTTAGGTCAAAATTGCCTTTTACACTATCAGAAAAAAATTAACAACTAATGAGTTATCAAAAAGTTAAAATCTCCGGACGCAAAATTAAATATCGTCGAAGCGTAGCAAAAACATGCGCCTACTGCATTCCCCCCTTCCCCCGGCCCCTTTGGTAACAATAAAAAACATATAAAAAAGTTTTTTCAGTTTGTTTACTAGCTGCGCCCCGCGGTTTCACCCGCGGAAGTCTCAATCCCGCAGGAACTCCGGGATAAAAAGTTGTCTATATGTTATTCTGGGTCTACAGCTACCTACATACCAAATTTCATCGTAATCGGTTCAGTAGTTTTTGCGTGAAAGAGTAATAAACATCCATACTGACATCCTGACATTCAGACATACTCACAAACTTTCGCATTTATAATATTAGTAGGATTTTTATTCTTGAATAACCGAAGCGAAGCGAGGGCCAGCAGCTAGTATTGTATAATATTATGTAAGTCACATACTTATAATAATATTGTACAAAATTGTTTTTAACGATTAATACTTGCAGTTCACAGTACCTAGCAACCAGAAAATATGTGTGTAGACTTTTTTGACGAGATTTGATTAACTCGAATATAACAATTAAATACTAACACTCATAATGCTAGAGGATTCAAATATTATTTATTATTATGCTAAAACGATAGTTAAACAAACGGCGTGTTGATATTGATGCAAGTTTTGATTAAACTTATCGTATTCTAAATGTCTGAACAGCTTCCGCCTCTATCTTTCTCTCTCTCTCCTATCTTTCTCTCTCTCGGAATAAATATTTATTTTGTCCCATTAAAATCTTAGCAGTATTTCTTTATTTAGAATGACAGCTAATAACTTTTTGTATTTAAACTTTCGTAAACCTTTATATATAATAGTAAATAGCCTTAAGAAGTCCTCATGATTTTCAAAATACATGTCTTCTTGTATTCATAATTAAATTGATTAAAAATACTTACTTGTCACAGAACTGCGATGTAATCAAATTGTCTACCGAACACATTGTCTACCTCACATCGGCCTCTCGTCAAATAGAAAGTTTCATTCATGTATTTATTATATAGATAAATTATTTCAATATTCATATTGATATTTTTTTTGTAATTTAAATGTCTAATAAGTTTTGTGTTATTTCTGTGGATTTCAGGAAAAGTTTTCAAAAGCAGTTATAGTTTTCGTCTTATGTTGTAACAATGCGGTTTTATAAAAGGTAAACGGCCCGTTGCGGAGGGTAAGGTTGCAAAATTTCTAGTGTTTGTTAATTCTATCAAAACACTTTACAATGTACACTTATTATTTTTTATATGAAGTGAAAATGTTTCGTAGTTATTGATTAGATCACAAAATGAGAAAATATAATATATTTTATCCGATTAAATGTCACCGAAAAAATCAAAATAACTATAAAGTTATTGGTAAATCAGCACATTTAAAATAAACTCTTTAAACGTACATTTATTATTGATTATGATACTACAAAGGTTACATCATTGATAATAGTTAAAGTTATTGCTATTTCCTGTAATATGCGGGACATTGATTTTGAAACGGAGGTTCCAGCAGTTTCTTTTGATCGAGATTAACTATCATAGAACATGATTGATTGTTTGTTTGTTAGCTTGTTTATATTATAAATTGGTAAATACATCATTTTTGTTATTAGATTTTTAATCTCATGATCTTGATAAAAATGTACTTACTATTTTATTTTATAGACAAAGGTCATTAGTTCCTCAAAATATTGTTTTATATACATAATTCTAATATGTAAATAAAAGTTATTCAGTTTAATGTATAAAAGAGTAAGTAAATAAATAAAAAGTAAAATACACAATTTAATATTATTTATAATTATATTTATTCTCTACAAAACAAAATTGACATAAATTTAAATACGGTAGTAGATTAAAATGTATATATATATATATATATATATATATATATATATTAATTTGATAAAGGTTACCGGCTCACCCTTGACGATGAACTAACCTCTACCGGTTTATCTACTAACAAATGTCCATGTGTCTCGCGCGTGCACGCGTTGCCAGGGGCTTTCGCTATTTGCCAATACATTCTATATTTGTACACGTTTTGTGTGTTTTATTTCTTGTTTCTACGCGCTATTGTGGTGTGAAAAAAAAATAAGGAAAATTAGATGTTTTTGTGTTCAGATTTTTATTTTAGCGTATAGCGTATAAAGAATTGATTGTGTTCGGCGACTTCGTCTTCGTCTCCCTTTTCCCACCACTTACGACTCTAAAGTTATAAGCTATATATATTTACTTAAAATGTGTGTAATGTATTTTTAGTTTTATTCTGATTACAGTCCATAATTTGGACTCGTGAATATAAGATTTTTTTTCGGGATAAATACGTGACTTGAAAAATAACTCATTACATGAGATACAGATGTATAGACATCTTCAATGTCTCCTCTATCTTGTATTTTGACAGAGACAAATGCTCGACTTTTCCTCCTTTTTCGTCTCCTTCGTCCCCAGGAACGTCATTGACGACAGCGATTTGTCTTTCACTTATAAATAAATATATATACTGTTTCTTGTTACATATACAGTTTACGTGTTAGCCGTTTTTAATTACATAATGTAACAAAAGATTCATTACGTGCTGTAGACTTTAATTAATGCTGCAATCATAATTTAGAGCTGGTTCTACATGTACGATCGAGGTAGAAAGTTACCTCGATGAAATAAGAAAAACGCAATCACTATTACTTCGAAAATAAACTTACGAAACTGCCGTACCAACTTTTATTTAAATCCTTTAGGGTTTGAATTCTATAATACACCATACAAAGGAAAATAATGACATTAACATTTCGCGCTTAACAATAAATAATAAATAAATGAACGAAAAAAGAACATATGAAATGACAGCTAGTACTTTTAAATTTGACAATTGTTTTTTTTTTTTTGCTTTGTTCTGGGTTTTAGACATTAGCCACTGTCAAGTATGAAGATATTAAAATATAGGGTAATGTAGTATGTATATGAAATTGAAAAGGAAAAGTATAAGTGTAGTTATTGTATTATTTAAAAGTGTTAATTATCTCCATTGTCCGAGTCAAAACACCCATATCAGAATCTGTTAGCTGAGGTGACGTTACTATCAGCAATAAAGAATAATTAATTTGTTTATTTAAATAACTGTATCGATACTACAGCTAAGGTATTGAGTCGAGGAATATCGGAGAAATCGATAAAAATAAAATATTTGAAATATTTAACTTTCCGGTACACTAAGTTACCGTTTTTAATATAAGTAAAAGCACCAAACCCAGACATTGAACCAAAGGATGTGCACTTTCAAAAATTAACTTTTATATTAAGGACAATTTTATTCGTATCGTAATATTATCATTAGTGTCTGTTTAAAAATTAAAAATATTAGTGGTTTTTGTGTGCAATGTAGAGAATTGTAACGTTTGCCGCCATTTCTGGTTACTTTGGTTAAGGACGCCCCAACTACAGAGGTGAGTGTTGCTAATTTTATTAAGACTTAACTCTGTTTTTTTTTGTGTGTTGTAAACATTTTTATATTCTCTGAAGATTAGAATAATTTCTTTCTTGCTTTGATCAAATTTTCGTAACAAAACGGAGTGCCTATTATTGGTTCCGTAAATAGTAAGTATACCTAAAAGATGACATGCATGCCTTCTGTTACACCAGTAACGAAAATTTTTTTTGGGCGAAGGTTTGTGCAATCATCAACACTATTTCCAACAATATAATAACTGAAAAAAACAGCTCAAAAAGTCATAAGGGAGGACCGAGTACGAGTTTAATGGTATTCCCACTAGAGAGTTCCTCATTGGTTCCATCGAATATGGTAATACCTAGTCCATTTATAATGTCTTTGATTTGAACAAAACTCAAAAAGACCTAAGAAAGAAAAAATCCCCTCTGTCATATCATCTTTTGCTTAGGAAAATTTCGTGAGAGCAAAGAGAGAAAAAAGATTGACTTAGAAGTAGAGAAAAAGAGCTCATGAAAGAGAAAAAAAGAAAAAGAGATTGAAGAAGCCCGAAAACTCAAGACTGCAAAAATATTACCAGAGAGAAACCAAAAAAACTGGGCAAGAAAATTGAAGACTGTTTATCATAGTTAAAGTACTGAAGAAGATTAGAGAGATATTTTTGATGTTTAGTTAAGAATATCAGTTTATTTTATTAATAAGAAATTTATTATTTTCATTTCATTTGTTTTTAGTTTATTTTATTTAAGTAGTTCTTAATGTTTCGTTCATTGAGGATAGCATATGTCAACTATTGGTATAAATAAGTGTCAACTATTGGTGATATTCATTTTTGGATGTCATCTTTTGGTTTCTTAAATCAAATTGGAAAAAAAGCCAATTATTAGTCAATTTATGTTGATTTCGTGAATTATTGTCATTAAATATTGTTCTGTATATTAAAAAAAAAAACTTTTTTATTTGCAATAAAAAATATCAATTTTAGTTTATATGTTGAGTCTTTATTATAGTGTCTATCATTGGTGCCTTTACTTAATATTGCAATTTCATTCTTTCCGGAATTTGTTAGTCATATACGATTTAAACTGAAATATATATCTAATGCCTACTTATTATCATTTAGTTGGGAATTAAATTAGTGGCTTACAATTCTTGGCATTCATTTACAATTATATATTGCGGTGTCAGTAATCAAGTAGTCTTATTACAAAACTATTAGGAAAATATATTAATACTTTGGTAATAAAAATGTATAATGAAGATAATACTTGTTGTGGTGTATAATAAAACATAGCCACGAATGTAATATAACATATGTGTATACAAAATACATATGTATATGCAAATTTGTTTATGACCATTCATACTAATTTTAAAAAGTTAGATTTTATTTTAACAGTTTGCAATAACTATAAAACTATATTATAATTCAGTACTTATATATAATTGAGAATATACAGGAAGTAGTATATAAAAAGTGTGACAAGATTAAATTTAATCTGTACTATCTATTACAATTTAATCTGTACAATCTATTACAATTTAATCTGTACAAGCTTTTACAATTTCATTCTGAATGAATGTTACTATTAGTAACAACATAAATAATATTAATATGTACATAATGGTCGTTAAATAAATCATATTCGTGCATCGCGCAACTGGAACGTGCTTGATATTGAAATAGACCGCCCTAATCCTACGCCACGGCTTTCCCGCGCTCACTCGACAGCTGGAATGTTAAGCCATAGATAATAAATTTCTTTTCGAAAATGAGGTTTCATATGATTTATATAATAAAAGTTTTATGGCTAATTCGTCTTAAACTTGTTTTATTTATCAAACCCATTGAGAAAGTTTTAAATAAGAGCCATGATTTTCTTTGGTTTCAAATACTGTCGACTGCAAGTGATAAAAGTTAACCTTGAGATAAGTAGCTCGTTATTTCAGTGCAAAATGCTTACAAAACCTCATATTATCTGCAAGTATTTTGTTCTAAACATACATTTTAATTTGTGTGACCTCATCTGCTCTTTATCTGCCACAATTCATTATTAATCACAAAATGTTCTATTGTACATATTTATTTTTCTTAATTTTATTGTAGTGATAATGTGTTTGAGTTTCTAAATATAAACTCTTTATTGTGAAATAAGCAATAACAAAAATCCCTAAAATCTGTCCAATACTGAACGATGAGCAAGCCAAAAATAAAACAATATTATTATACCTTATAATAAATAAAGTGATAATAAGAAATTAATGAACGTTCCTTCATATACGACCTTGATGTTGATTTATTATATATATCAATGTGACGAGGTCTCAAGGTTTGATAATTATACATCTTTAAATCATTGCCATGTATTAATAGAAATTGGAGTGAATTGTCACCAGAGCCCTTGAAGTGTCTTCAGACAATTTTGTCAGACAAGTCCTAGGTTTACAAAAAATAATATAACAAGCTTACAAAAAGGTTGTATGTTTTCTTACAAAAAATAATATACGAAGTCTCAACAGACATTCTGAGTCAAAAAAGAAGAATTTACTCTTATCTTAAAACTAAAAATAATTACCTAATCTTAGACCTGTCGCCGTCTTTGCACTGATGCAATTTACCAATTAAGAAAATAAGAGTGCTTGGCTAATATTATGTATGATTAATTTTTAATATATATTCTACAATTCTATATAATATATATTCTACAAGTCTATAATTTCTGGCTTGTCAATTATTCAGATAGAACATTATTTCATATGATATTTCATACATGCGGTATATGGTTTTTATTAATATATATGTATACGTTTAAAAGGGTGTACACAAACTAATATGACAACAGTCTCAGGCAGTGTATCTTGTCGTCGAGGTGTTTATCTCGGGTCAAAATAATATTTGTGTTTCAAGTAAATGTTTCTTATTAATTGCATATTAAATATACGTGTATGGCCTGTAATTAACAGCTGGTATTAATAAACGATCTACAATCCGATATGGAAATTCATCTAGTTTTGGGATTGATTCAAATTACAAAAATTGGATTAGAATCAATAAAAGTCATTTCGACGTCTAAATTAGATTCATTTTAAATTTATTTCGTTTAAATCAAAAAATCTTCTATTGTGCTATATACATTTCAACTTATAAAATTATTAAAATCTCATCAAAATCGGTCCAACAGTAATTTCTCTTATGCTTGAAATTAAAGATCGTCAGACAAAAACAGTGTATGCCTCATGTCCATAAATAGTCACGTATTAGGTTTTATGTTTTATAGGTATAATATATTCTTGTTTCTTATATGTGTTTGTCACCCCTATTTGGAGGCGTATATTGTATCTCACGTATACCTGGATACCCAAGACCATTGCGAGTTTATTGACTTAGCTTATTTGGACTTATTTTATTTTTTGTACGAAGTCCCGGTTAGGGAGTAACTGCGCAACGTGTAATGGTGTCCACATCTAGCCGGTTACTGTTATAGTACTCTGTGGTTACTGTCTAGGTCTAGGTTAGTGTTTACTGATTGATTACAAATTAATTAATTTGCTGTCAAGTCTCGTAAACCTGATTCTGATTGGTTGGTTGATGTCGTGATGTGACCAATCACAGCTCTTGTAAGTGCTGTTAAATCATTTTAAAATTAATAATTAATTGTTAAAGATAGTGTTAGTATATTTCAGGAAAAAAAAAACCCGCTGTTATTATGAAATGTTAATCGAAAGACATATTATACAAATAAGGGGATGCGCTGTTTTAAATGATAAACATACTTAAATAAATAAATATATTTAATCTATAACCAGAACGCTATTGTTAGAAACGTCAGATGTGCTGTAGACGAGAGGCCGTTGTGTAATGCCCTATTGTAGGTAGCTTATCCAAGTTCAAATGATATTTTAACGCAGTGGAAGATAACAAGATGGCTCCATTTCCTGTCCACGAATAGATAGCGACCAGAATTAAATTTTGCATACCATACCAGTATAATTAACCACCCAGAGATTTTACCGCTAATATTTATAAAGATTTTTGGTTTAGTATGCGATACATGTAAAAAGTACTTAACGATTATGATGAAATTTCATGTGGTTGTAGCTTATGAGCACATTTCATTATACAATCTAAGCGACACTATCTCAACTAGCGTACATCAAATCGCATAGTGAAATGGCTGTTGGTAAGTTAGTGCTTCTCTGATTGGTGGAGACGCCTACTCGCCATTTTCAAGATACTCAAGATACTAAATAATGTCACTTAAATTGTCACACAAACAACCAAAAAGAACACTCGATGGGGATAAGTATATAACTACAATAAAGCTTAGAAATTCACAGATTTAGTATAATTTCATTTAATCATAACGCTGTTTTCTACAGTACAATCATTCGATACAAATAGAACATTATAACCACAATTATGTACGACGTATCAAGTTGATACGTCGCAGCCAGCCGACGCCACAGCTTGTGTAACGCATATAGGGATTTAATTATATTGTTATATTATTATTATATTAATTACTTTTAATCTTAATAAGCCACCTAAGAACAGCATACATCGTCTGTATTGCTAAAGCACTGAGCTCCATTCCTTCCTGGTACGAGTTTTGACGTTACGAAACGTTCATAGTTTTCCAACACAAACAATAAAAATCACGAACTCCTTTCGTGACAACTCGAAAACCATCAACGTTTTGTACTATCTCGTGGCTTACAAAAGGACGTGGCTTACATGGAGCCTCTTGGATATTAGTACAAAACTACTAATCGATCTCCAAAAAAAACTGCGGTAACCGCCATATTTATCCGGCATATTTTTGTAAAAGGCACCTTCAATAGTCCGGCATGAATACTTTCTAATTGTAACTGTCGTAGTGTGATAACCGGTGCCTCAAGTAATTGATTATTAAATACATAAATGGTAGATCCAAAGATAACCTCGTTCATTTATTTCGTATTTAAAACTTGCATAACTAGCGTATTTAAGAACAATATTTGTATAATCTGTTCGTGTCAGAAAAAATGGTATGGTAACGACCGCCTCTCGAGAATAATAACGAATTTTAAAAAAGGAATTGTTATAATTAACGCTGCTTTAATTATAATTCAATAATATTACGTAATCTTTTTTAAATTTCAATCTATCCATCAATCATCATAGCAGCGCTATCTATCTTTCGTTACAAAATATATCTATCGATAAGTTTGTTATCTCACTCAGTAGATAGATAACATCTCGACTACTAAAAAATGAATCCTAATATTGTACTTACTTTTCAAACATTTCTAGAAAGTTGCGTGTATTGATGACGTGACATGTTTATTTACGAAAATAAACCTTATCATGCATTGAAAGAGTTTATTTTTAATTGTAACATCAATTGTAGTTGGACTGATAAAGCGAGGCAGTTTACGCTGCTATTGGCGCGTAAATGTTTATTATGTCTACAATCATAGGCAGATATGAAGACGCCATGTTTTAAAAAATATATTTAAACAGTGTTAAATTAAAAAAAAAAACTAATCAGTACGAAAGTTACAAGACTTAATCGGTAGTTAAAAATATCTCCCTCTATCTTTTTTGTTTTCTAGTTATTTAACAACTCGCTTACGCATTTTTTTTTAATAGGGTCTAAAAAAATCGCAATGGGAAGAGGAAGAGAAAGAGTCGAAAATAATCGCAAAGACCAGGTCTTACAGAACTTACAGTATGTACAAGCTATTCAATATTAAATAAATATCCACGGTATATATCTATTATATACAATTGAAATTATTTTTGATAATAATTATATATATTTTAATAATACCTACATATATAAGTACCAAATGTTAAGTGCTGAGTATTAAGAGATTAATTTTTAAGTAATAGTTTGGTGAAATGAATAGCGTGCTGGGCGATCGTTTAACTAACGGGCCCATTTCATAATATAAGATCTCAACTAGCGTACATCTCATCGTATTGTTGAAATGACTGTTGGTGAGTTAGTGCTTATCTCTGATTGGTGAAGACGCCTTTTAGATATCCTTGAAGGTCAAATCGTATAGTTTAGATCGTATAATGAAATGTGGCCATTTATACTGTTTCTATGAGACGTGATTTGGTCTTAATTTCTCGTCTACGAAATTCAATGGAAACAAATTTATTCAAATTACTATTAATAGACCAATAACCAATAACCAATTTAATGGATGTATGAATATTATTCAACTCCATGTCAATGCACCATCCCTAATTATTTAAAATGGCGTCACTCGCTTGTCGATAAGAAATGTCATTTAAACAACACCAATTCAAGGTTATCCCTCAGAGCGCACGAGTCGTTCTTTTAGATTATATTCTATGTAAATATAAATATTTTTCGTTCAATAAGTGTATTTAATAACAACAATGAAAATAACTAATTATTTCATCAAGGGGTCAAAGACCTATTTAAATTATAACCAAAAATTACAATAACATGCTCGCGGCACGTCGAGTACATGGACGCAGATTATCTCGATAGTAGATAATAATTAGTAAGTAATTAAATTATTTCTCTTACAGATATGCATACTAGTTGCATATTGTGAATATTCTTTGAAATACTCGTTTTTAAAGTTTGTTCTGAATAATTCTAGTATTTATTTTATTTTATGAATTGTACACCTAACATGCTTTACTTGAATATTTTATATGTAGTTTCTGTCCGTGAATCTCAGAACACTTTAATATATGTTTGATTTAAAAAAAAATATTTGGAAGTACACACAAAAGCCTACGTAATATGTCTTCGTAAAACAAACATTACGGCAAATAAACACTTATATTATATTGATGAAACGCTGTGTTGAGAGCATTACTAACGCATCAAGAGAGAGAGAGAGAAAGAGTGATAAGATCAAACTCTAAAGGTCATAAGAGAAAATAGCACTATTTATATAACCAGGGTTATCAAAATAATCTCGACTTTTACACGAGTAAACATTGAATAAAAACTATTTTATTTACCCTGCTATAAACAACATTGGTATAAAATAATTGCTAATTTACAACACTAGCTCCACGAACGCAAGCTTTTTATTTTTAGGCAGATATTAATATTATATTCGCCCCCTTTCCCAGGCCCCCTATCTGCTTCTGCTTATCAATAGTATACAAATTGTCACGCGCGTATTTCAGCTCTTTATATAAAATATAAATAATATTTATGTTTCGCATTAAAACAAGATCAACCTGCCTCTTTGTAACGATAAACTCTCACCTGATATTAGAAGGTGAACCTCTTTAAAAAATATGAATTTGATAATGTATAATTTCACAGAATATTTATGTGTGTTAGATAATTAATTTATCTTTAGAGTTTTTTTTTACGTTGCTAGTTGGTCCTTGATGTGTATCAGAGATCAGGAAACAGCAGTAACGTTAATTCGTGATTGATATCGCCGAACTGCTAGACAAAAAAGTAACCTTCCTGTCCAACCAGCATTGGCCACGACAAAACGTTGTCTACTCGTCTCCTAGTATTATTCCTTCCTATTGGGTCTACAGATGCCATACATGCATATATAACTCTCTTCTTGGCGGCAGAAGTATAGATGTTATATTTTTCTCCATGACGCCGTACTTTAGTGAGTTCTAACAAATAAAATCGAGATAATGGTCATCAATATTATTGTAGAAGAGATAGTTTGTAACGTAAACAGAACATACGATATCCAAATGTTCGAATATAGTATGATGGTGCTAAACCATCATTTTATAATTAAAAAACATAAAATAGCTGATGTATAGACCTGGAGCTCTTTCCTTCTGAGCTTATTTATGTCTGTGGCTAGCAGAGCCCAATAATAGAAGGGACATAATCTAGGGATATAAATCACGGCATTTGACATAAAAATCTGACATTTTACATCTGAATGTTATGTTGTTGTAGATATATAATAGATCTTAGCAATAAATTCAAAAATATATTAAATTAAATGGTATTTTCTTTACCATACATACAGTTATTTTATTTATTTAACTAAATAGGTAATTTAATTTGTTTTAACGTGATACTTTTCTTTTCAGTTTTCATAGCGTCATAGCATATAAAGAGAGTTCCTTAATAGTAGAGGATCCGACCATAGAACGACCTTCACCCATCGCGTTACGGGATGAAATAAATTTTAATATATAATTTGATATGTAAAAAAATATATTCCGTAAAGGTTGCCTGCAAATTCAGGTGCAAAGTATAATTAATTAATAATTAAAAAAATTTTTTTTTTCAACTTTGCACTCATTTCGTTACGGATTAAATTTTATTTAATCGAAAGTATGTAACTTGTGCAAGATGCAAACGCTGGGTTGCCTACTTTTTTCCGGTGCGGTTCATTGGGTTGCCAGGTGTGAACAGGTAAATCAAATTAGTAAATTGCAACTATCGAGTTACGCGATAAGCCTTATATCAATGTAAAGATAATTTTATTGCAAACACAATGATATAAGGTTGCCTGCGAACAAATGGTGCTAAATACCGGTTGCCGATTTTCAAAAAACTAAATATTCGTGTGGTTAGAAACGTGCGACTGAGAGTTCCGAGCAGAATATCCAGTGCGATAGAAAAGGACACAGCATTGCAGCTGTGTCTACTTCGTTCGTCGGATAAAAAAGAGTAAATTTTACGCACTATCTTTGTCAATTCCATGTGGCTTCATGCAACGGACCCTCAATGTGTACATCTACAGCCTGAAAATTGTGGTTGGTTTGTTGATGATTATCTAATACCAACAGGATTCATTGGGGATCAAACACCTTTAACAGTCCAAGATATTGTGGAAATGACAGAAAAAGAGAATAATGAAGAATCATCTGACCTTGAAGATCAAAATTCACTAACTTCTGATGAATCTGATTCAGAATAATGTACATATTAATTAAAAAACTTTGTAATTAAAATATTTTTGTATTTCTAATAAAAAAGTATTTGTATAGATAACCCATAATCTATGATTTATATTTTTATTTTACTGCATTTTTAGATAAAATTTGGATTTTTTGTTTCGTTGATACGTTTTTAATCTTTATACTAATCAGTATTATTATTATCATAATCGCAAAATCATTTCAAAATTTTTTCATTTCATTAATACGTAAACTTTGTTTTTGTTTCAATTATCTGTAACTTTGCAGCATTTGATATTATTTGATTGACCATAACCGGAATGTGTAGATGAATATTTATTTATTTATTTGTTCGTTACAATTATTTATTTATTATATGTATATATTTATTTATTACATATTCAATTTTATTTCATACGTGAAAAAATACATTGCCGGTTGCTCCAAAATGATACTCAGCATTTACTATAGTCTATCGCTATCTTTCTCAAGTTCACAAACAGAAAGCATGCGCACTCTTTTTTATCCGACGAACGAAGTAGACACAGCTGCAATGCTGTGTCCTTTTCTATCGCACTGGATATTCTGCTCGGAACTCTCAGTCGCACGTTTCTAACCACACGAATATTTAGTTTTTTGAAAATCGGCAACCGGTATTTAGCACCATTTGTTCGCAGGCAACCTTATATCATTGTGTTTGCAATAAAATTATCTTTACATTGATATAAGGCTTATCGCGTAACTCGATAGTTGCAATTTACTAATTTGATTTACCTGTTCACACCTGGCAACCCAATGAACCGCACCGGAAAAAAGTAGGCAACCCAGCGTTTGCATCTTGCACAAGTTACATACTTTCGATTAAATAAAATTTAATCCGTAACGAAATGAGTGCAAAGTTGAAAAAAAAAAATTTTTTTAATTATTAATTAATTATACTTTGCACCTGAATTTGCAGGCAACCTTTACGGAATATATTTTTTTACATATCAAATTATATATTAAAATTTATTTCATCCCGTAACGCGATGGGTGAAGGTCGTTCTATGGTCGGATCTTAGACTATAAACACCGGACACGGCACTAGAATACTACGAAGGTTACCTGTCAGTTCTGTCACTCTGACAAGTGATATGGCCTTGTCTTATTATTTTGTTTCAATGTTACGTCATTTATTTCGATTGAAGAATATGACTATATTATTGACATCTATTTAATATTATTATTCAAGACAAATATTACACACTCTTAGAATGTTGTTAAAGTAATATGACTTTCAGGAGGAATTCGAAAGTAAAATATTTGCAATATTGCGTAAGAGTTCGTGGTAGTTTTGAGCGAATCGTATTTTATCCTTAAAATATCAACATATTTTCTTATAGGTAAAATAATTAACACGAAATAATCGAATAAGAAGTGATATGTAACATAACGCAAAAAAGACTACAAATTTCAAACGTTCTACTAAACGAAACACATTAAAAAGAAACCTAGTAAAGCGGAAAAATAACACGAGTGCATTCACAATATGGACACATTAGGAGGTGTGTACATGTTCTTGAAACGAGTATTATTAAAATATTTATATTTACCCGGCTGTATTCCCGTGGAATTATATAGGAATGTCTCATATTCCGATATTCCACGTGAATACAGTAAGTCATGATTCACGAATGTTGAAATATAAAAAAAGAGAACTATTGTAATTAGAAATCATATTATATATGAATTAATGACAATAAATGAATAAAATTCCTTTATATCGGGATTGTCCTAACGAATGAAACAGTTATTTCTTATACTTATATAGGTATGTAAATGAATACTAAAACTAGACAAGATCACTTAAATAATAAGAATTCATCAAAATCTTTTTAGAGAAACGAAAGAGCAAATAGTCAAAAACTATATAATAGAATAATGGTATAGTATATAAGGATAAACATATTTTTAGTTCTCATTACATCATGTGAAATACGCCTTAACAATAAAATCGAAATAATTGTACTCGTATACCTTATACTAGTGTGTTTTTTGTCGCTTTCAAGCAATCCTGAAATAATAAAGCAATTAATTAATGTTATGCGGCTTGCAGTTATATGTAAAGATAAAGTGTTATTAATAGTGTTTGAGGGCTGAATGTTGCTTCAGAAAATACTGTTAATATTATTATGTAATCCTGGATACCCGGATGTAGGTAATGTAAGGAGAAATAGAGGTTGTTTGTTTTACAGAAAGATGAAAAAATATGTTTAATGCAGCCCCCGGCTTCACAGTTACGGGAGCCCTTCAACGAAAAGAAAAAATATATACCCATTGTAAAAACATGTATAAAGTTTAGAAATTTATAGAGACAGTAATAATGACAGTTATATTGACTTCTGATACATATTAAATAATTAATATAGACATTAAATCAGCGTAATGAGCTATAGTGTAGTCTGGTACAACGATGGAGATGAAATTCCAGAGGTCGTAAGTTCAAGTCCTGCACGTGTAAATCTTTTCAACAATTTTATTTTTGTACATGAAACACACGTGTATTATTGCAAAATGTGAGGTTTTTAAATATTGCAATTTTGTTTGTAAATCTGGTATAAGTAGATATAATGACTATATACCATTACAACAAAAATACTAAGATGTCCAAAAAGTATGAATACAAATGAAGTCAACTTCTTCAGACGACACACGAGCGTATAGCGCTTTGTAAAAAAGATTATATATCTATTATTTCAGATAACATACCTATGTCATACATGAAAATAAATTTCAATCTTCTAAATCAACAGTGATAATAAAACTACCCACCTAATCTAATAAATGTTGTAAGTGTGTCCTTGACATTGCTTTGAATTCGGAATGCTAGATAACGGGAGGTCGTTGAACCATCGCTTAAAATATATCTATTTAGATAATAGTTTATGTTTAAGTTAATAATAAGTTATTTTCTCAGGAGCAAACATTTATATTTCTGAGATCTCTTTGGGATGTAATTTTTTGTTGTATTTTTCCTATTGTTGGTCTGAAATAAAGTATATTAATTATTATGTATTGTTATTTAATTTCTATTTTTTCCTTAAATATATCTTTCAAGATAGATGGCTCTTAAAAAAGCAATAAAATTTACTAAAATTCAAATGCCACGAGAACGTATTTGTTTTTTTTTTAATTTATATTCTATATGTATTGTTAATCTGTAGAAATAACAATATTTATTTTTACTAACCTCATATCTATACATTGATTACAACTTATCTGTAAAGAAACGTGTAAATACACGTGTAAATATTAATAGTCACTATTAAAATTGTTTATATAAATAAAATTGAGTGATCTGAAATCAAACTTACCTATTGACTTCAATTTCTAATTACCGAGCCAGTTATTATCTCTGAACTAATTAGTTTTTAACTGTGTTGTTTGTAAGCAATATAAAGTTATCAATTAATTAATTTATTGATATAATTGATTGCATCATTTTCATAAAATAAAGACTATTTTAAACATTTTTACGTTATTACCATCCGTATTTTTATCACAATCTTTCAGAAACAGTCAATATTATCAATGAAATATGTCAAACGGCTGTCTGGTGTGTGATAGATACGAGCTGTGTCATCTTATAATAATATGTCATCAATATATACAGACGGACTACCTAATTGCATACATATAATAGAGACGAGGTCAAATCTATATATTAAATCTAATTGAAACGTAATTGCTACGTATAAAGTTTATCAGACTTCTAAATGAGTTTATCTATATTTTTGTTTTTTGTTTGTTCACTTATCACGAGGAAACTATTTGACGTATTTTAATGAAATTTCTTGTGATAGCTTATTGTTTGTTTTAACATATGTCTTTCTTCTTTACTTGTTTATTTTTATTTTTAACAGTTACAGTAAGAATAAAAGTTTGTAGATTATGTTAAAAAATATTTGTAGTTGATATGTGGAAAGAGCGCTACAGCAAAGTAAAATATTTATAATATTTAAGTATTAGCAACTTGTAAAAGGAAAGAAAAGAAAAGCTTATTTAAAAAAATCCTATACATGGCTGTATAGGATTGTAACATGTGTCATTTTATTAATGGCAGCCACTAGAGATGTCTATTAAAATCACAAAGACCGATACATTGTTGTTGAATGGCGTGACCGGCTGGCAGCGTTACAAATAGTGTGAAATATATGCAGATTGACTCGACTGTTCTTGTATCTCTATTTAATAAAAATCTAAAACTTTACGGTTTTTTGAATTAAGCTGTTTCGCATCTATGCACTCCCCCTTAAGTAACTAATGAGCTGTTTATCAAGACATTAAATGTTTTACATTTAAATTATAGCCAAAACCAGTTTTGTGTAAATTTGGAAAATTGACAGAAGTATTCTATTTTGATTCAGATAATAAGCCACATCAAATGTCATCAAAATCTGTGTATAAGTTTTTTAGTGATGCATGAACAAACATAAAATTCAAAAATATTTTGTATGCATCTGCTTCGTGTACCATTACTTACTTCAGGTAAGTACTCGTTTATATTTTATTATTTATAACAAGGATGTGGAAAATCTTAGAAAGAATTGCTATAGACGGATTATTTGTTATCATATTATTATAAAATTCTTCTTATTCAAATAAAATGGACAAATAATTAAAATCGAATCTTACGTAATAATTAATCATACGTTCTATTATAGTTATATAAAATGTGTTCATATTTCAGTTCATTCATTTCGATCCTCCATTCACTTGAATTACTTTTAACTTAGGTGACGAACACTTAGACTATCGGGTGTAAAAACATTATCATTCTAAATAAAAGGTATGTAAATATATTTAATTTAATTATTATATTTTTAACAGCAGTTAAATTTAACCAATTTTCTTATAAAGATGACAGCTAGATTTTTAGTTTCTAATAATGCTTCTGTTGGTCAAATAAAAAATATAAATCGACTAAAATTTATGTACAAACGACAAATGTAATATGTATATGCAAGGCAAAAAAATGTTTAAACAGCCAGAATTTAATTATGTAAAAATTAAAAAAAAACTACAGACGTACAATAATGCATTAAAACATGTTCGAAATATAAATACATCGATCACGCGCGGTCGGTGTAAGCGGGAGTGCTATCGGCGTGGTTGTAGAGTCGCCATGATGTGGCAGGACTTTCCAGAATTAGCTTAGTTTTGCTTAGGCTATTATCCCTTATCTTGTCATGTTTGAATTATTTTAATTATAAATTTATCATATCAACGTGACTTTTGAAATTTATTTAAAGTGTTTTTTAATCGTAATTTTGTTTTGCGACGTTATAATAAATGAAATATATCGTCAATTCTTTTTAATTAGTCTTCATATATTTATATAACAAAAGTGGACTGGGGTTTTTTATCGCTTACATAAAGAACCATTCAATGAAGTAACCTTCATTTATAATGATTCATATTAAACATATCTGTTTGTTAAATAAAAATAGCTAGTGTCTTACTTAAACACTAATAAATTAAAACAACTGAGGATTCACCAGACTACATTCGCGCAGAGATAAGTCTTATCTATTTAGATTACTATCCTGCCAATGACCCGAGCTGTTAATGTTTACATGAAAATCATCAACTTAATTCGTGATATTTGACCATGACTGAGATTCAAATATTAAATTTATAATACTGTTATTAGTTTGTACATTATATTTTTTCATAATGTTTCTGACACTTAATTTTTGTCTATATTGTTTTAGTCTGTAGTTTTATTTATTTTATTGTTTAAGTAAATATATGTATTTATGGTCTAATAAAAAAAATAAGATAAATATTTTCAAAGAAATACTACAATAACAGTACACGTTTATGAAAGGACATATTGTTTAACATATAAAAATATGATGTTTATTAAATATAATAAATATATGGAAATAAGGTTGGGGACGAATGCGTCCCCAACCTAATTTCTCTATCCACAATGAAAACTTATCAACATATTGTTTTATAATACATGGCTACTCTACTAGAATTTATATATCGATGCGTGGCTGGCGCCTGCGCATCTATATAAGTGAGCGGAATGTGTGATTCCGTTTAGTTCATCGCCAAGCGCGACGATAAACACTCGTCTTTTTTATTTCAGAAACGTGATGTGTGCTGCGATAGACATGCTCGCGTCAGAGCAAATGTTTTACGGACACAGCCCGCCAGGAGGTTTTCTAGCAGACTATACATCACAAGTGAGGAGGCAAACGAAACTAACATCGAGAGGATATTCTTCTCCTTGTCTGACACTCCTCAAACCGGTGCAGCTTTCATTAAAATCAGCCCAAAGATCCTGCATCAGAATACCTACAGATAAAAAGAAAAAACGAGTTGTTTTCGCCGACGATAGAGGATACGCGTTAGAACAAGTGAAGTTTATGACTGAGCCCTCACACGTACCCCCGTACTGGGCGTTAAAAATTGTATCCAGCCCACCGGTAGAAAGAAAACCATCCCCAATAAGTGTCGTGGATTTATGGGAACCGAGATTCACCCAACCGGCGTCCAATTATTTAGAATTTCGCCGTTGTATTACCGAAAATTGTGTTTCTTTAGAGAACGTTATAATTAAACAAAACGAGTGTGCGGTGGACGGCACTGTGAAGGTTAAAAATATAGATTTTAATAAAGAAGTGTTTGTAAGAGCGACTTTGGATGGTTGGAGAACGCACGAAGATACATACTGTGAGTTTGTTGAGTCTGGACCTCAAAGCCAAAATGGTGTATCTACTTACGACACCTTTGGCTTTCGATTGCAGCTACCTATCCATTCCAGGCGGCTGGACTTCTGTGTGAGCTTCCAGTGCAAGGGAAGCGAATATTGGGACAATAATAATGGTGAAAATTATACGATAGATAAGTCATCGGTAAGAAAAATGCCGGCGATCGCGTGTGCCAGAATTAATTATGGAAATTCTTGGACGGACAGAGCCAGCCACAACGGCAACACGCCGTACTGGTGAAAAGTGTTAGAAATAGAATCTGTGGCTATCTTTGGTTTGTGTCACTGTGATTTTGTGCCATACTGTGCCTCAAGAGGATGAAGACAGGTGTTTAGGTACTGTTTTTGGTAATGTTTTATATTGTTCATTTAGTCAGTACTAGAATGTTCATTGAGCTGATTTGTTACGCCCTCAAGTGATCTATAAAGATTACGGCGAGATTAGGTGCTTTTATGATAACAATGAGGATTTAACGGATGAATGATCTCAGGCTTTCCTCTGGAATTAAAACTGATCGGTAGCTTTCTATTACGTTTAATGCATATTTTTAGAGTTCCTCGCCTATATTTTTAATTATAAAATATATTAATTTATTAAATATTTTTTAATGGTTTTCATGAGTTATAAATTTATCAAATTTAAATGTTTTCATTTAAATATTTTATTGTTGCCTTATTTATTAAAACTATTTTTAAACTACGTAAATATTTTTTCTATAATTAAGTCAGGGAGTAATTAGCGAACACAAGCACACAAACAGACAAAAGATAACAGCTTTCATATCCGTGATATAAATAAACAGGAGTTATTAATATTAATATATTAATAATATATGAAAGAAACACGTGAACGTCACATGCAAATATAATATTTATATAGTGATAATAATTTGATGTGAAAAATAATTTAATTACTAAAGTCATTCAAAGGTCGTGGCACTGCCGAGTACATAGTAACGAAGTATGTAGTCGGAAGTATAAGTAGTACACCTTGTCTTAAATCTGTATCAATGCCACTTCATGGTCAACCTAGCTGTCAAGGGCCCTTAGATACTAACGGCAACTCCTGACTTCCCACGGCTATACAAATCACTTATGAATTATTGAATCGTAATAGACCTTTTATTAGTTTGTATAACCCAGACACCGAGGAACATAATTATTATATTCAGTAATAAAGAATAATATAATCGTAAACTTTGAACGGGCGTTTGTCAATGACATTCCATTATCAATAAAAATCAAAATGGCCACCAAACTGTTAAATGTTTATAATTTCTGTTCAGATTTTAAATTATTATTTAACGTTTATAAAAACTTAATGGCCGTATTATTGGTTTTTGTTATATTTATTTTTAGGTTAGGGGTTAAAGTTTTAGAGAAAAAAGTCGTTCAATCCTTATGTGTTGAGAATATAACCTATATAAATGTATATTTATAAAATAATAAATAATAATTGTAATATATTATATTCATAACTTATAAAAAGAGCCGAATGTTTGGTAAATTGTATAAGTGTTGCCATAATGACTGAAACTGTTTACTTAAAATTAGCGGTTTTCATTATTTCAAATGTTATCTTATTTAATATATAACTAATTCTCAAATAAATATTTTTGTATTGATTTTGGGACTGATTCTATGAGCATGCCGATTTCTTATTTTTATATAAATTATTAATTTATATTTAACTAAAGGACCAAATGAATTATAAATCATGTTTAATTTTGTCAAGCAAAGTTTCATTATGATTGCGGAGATTCGAATCTCACGTTTTTTTTCCTGTTAAACAAAATACAGCTAAATATAATATTAAAATAACATCCTGGATTACAATATTTTTTTTCTCAGGATATATTTTCTGTATTTTGTTGCCATTGTAAAAAAAAATACAAAAATCGGGAAAAATGAGTGTATATTTTAAAGAATAATTAATTTGTATAATTCTTTGTATGCATAATCCAAAAGAACTGATTATTGTTAGAAATAATATTTTTATATGTTAATGAATGATTATGACTATTCGTGGTAAATTAAATTAATTATTAAAGATAACGTTTTTTATTAGACACCTTTATCAATCCGGAATTAAATTATAATACTAATGTAATAGATCCTCCATCATGATGTATTTATTACTTACTTATTACTAACTATATTTGTTAATTCAAGAAGAATACTACTGACTAGATTTGTTAATTCAAAAAGAAACTTACACTTTCCAATAATTATGACTTCATAATTCATCTTCACAATTACAAATATTATGTAGGCACTTAAAATCTTTATTCTTTTCCACATTATGTAATAAATATATATTTATATAGTGTATAGTGGAGTAATTAAAATTATGGTAGTTAAATATATTTTGTCTATATAGTGGTCTATAACAATTATTTTTTATCTTTGGCCGAGATAATAAAAGTATGATATAATCTAGCACGTGTCTTTTATCGTATTACTCATAATAATCATGATAACAAAAAACAAATCTGTTTCTATGGCACCTTGCTGATTATTTTCTTATTAAAGGTATATTGATACTAAGAATTTCTCCTTTGTATTTGGTAATTTCTAATATGTTAGAGATAAAAACTATCTATAATTTAAATTTTTATAAACAACTGAATGAAAATCTATTTAGTAAACTTAAAATAAGCTTCACATGGCTACATGTTTATAGATATTTTTAAACAAAATATAATTAAATATAATTTGTAAAGTAAAACCTTTAATTTGTCAAGAAACGTTCCGCGGAAATTTTCTATTTAAGCAATAAAAATAAAAATCTTACCAACTTTCTAATAATCTTTAAAAGAAAAAGTCTTAATTTCAAATTAAACGACAGACACGTGTGTGTACACGTGTACGTAGCACGTGTGAAGTATATGTATGTATATAGCGAGTAGGCTAGTAGCCCGGTTTATCGGCCAGTTTCGTAATCTAATCAGAATCCAATCTAACGGTGGTCTTCTTACTTAGTGAGATCCGTTAAGAAGAAACTTGTAACTCTGGTTTGATTTTTCTCATTGGGTAATTGTACCATCTTATTGGTTTGTTTAGGTCATGTTTTTAATTAAAAGGGTAGTTGAGGGAAAAGCATTACAGGCCAGTAGTGTGACTGTAAGATATTCTGTTAATTTTACTTGTCACTACTTAAATTTGCTTCATAAATTTGTACTTTGCAACTTAAACTTAATAAATTATTGGGGTAACATTTTACATTAAATTGAAAACTCTTAACCATGTCATAAATTTTAAAGTGGCCATAAGATGTCTACTTAATCATCTCGTTAGTATCCAAAAATATATCAATTATATAAATGTTTAGTACAGTTATTACTTATTACTTTAGAATTTTATACTAATTTATCTTTTATGTGTTATTGTTTTTTATATATTTCATTTGTTTGTGGTACAATAAAGTATATCGTATCGTAATTTATTATAAATGAAATAGATCATATTTATAATTGGCAACTTTTTATATATCGTAGACGGTAGAAATCAATAACAAATACAACTGTTTGACAGCGTCAAAATCAAAATAAATACTTTAAAAGTCGCTAAACTTGTAAATATTTAAATACTAAAAGTAGATAATAGATTACTATGAAAGCTCCCATTACGTATACGGCTCGGGAATATACTAATATGTTGTTATGTTACGGCGCTGCTAACTGTATTACTTCCAGAGCAAAGGCTATTTACAGAGCGAAATATCCAAACAACCATCTGCCACCTCTTTCGATGTTTGTGAAAACATTCCAACGTATCTTGGAGAATGAACCTATTCGTCCGAACAGCAAAGTGAAAGTCCGAGATGTTATTGATTCCAAGGCACTGGCAGGAAAAATAAAGAAGATGCCAAGGAAGGAACATCATGCCTTCTATTGCAGATGGCTAGTGATAAATTTGGGAAGAAGATTCATGCAGCCAAGACTCAAGGAGTACCAGTATGCGAGCACTCCAGATGTTATTGCAGCATTTGTGAAACTGAAATCAAAATGTCAGCAGGACAAAACATTCTTAGTCATTATATATATGAAGATTTTAAAAACGGTTCTATCATGTGTCCGGGAAGAGCCAGAATTTTATGATACCCGTTTTAACTAATACAAATGTATTTTAATATTTATTATATTCTATTTACTCTTGACTGAAAGCTGTAGCTGTAAGATGTATTCTATACCAAAGTTTAATTAAATTATCTAGAACTTATTAAAGTTTTTAATTAAAAATTCTAAAATGATTCACTTTTGGCTCTGGCGATTATATTTTTACATTCAATGCATAAAAAAAATATGCATTTTAAATATAAATGTAACGTGGGCCGTTTTAAACACACATCTTCCAAGAAGAAAGAAATAAATACTTATTTGTTTGTAATTATATTGTCTAGTATATTATCCACACTTTTCTATAATAAAAATAAACATGAAAGTGTTTCTAATTCATTGGTTCAAAACCAATTAAGCTTAATGGTACAAGGTTGTGTTAAACTTATGTAAGACTTACAAAATATATGAAGGGAGTTCTGGTTGTGTGTGTGTGTATGTCTTTTGTAATTGCATGTATGTTTGACTTAAATAAATAAACCTTCAACTATTACCAAGTAAGTAATCAATATATGTTCTAAAGTTTAAATATTTGTTATAATAACAAAGTATTATAAACTACCAGTTGTACCGTTATGTTGAATAAATAAAATATTTCATTCTGTCTTTTTAAGATCAGAAAAGCATTTTAATAGGCTGAAATAGAAAATTTGAAATGAAATATAATGTGATAATAACTTTGTGTTAATAGTGAGACTAAATATTTACATATATTTTTAGGTTTTCACACCTTAATAAAAGTCAAACTTACTTATATTAGTTTGTTTTTCTGATTGGGCTGCTAATTGAAAAAATGAATAAAAGCCGGTCAAGTGTGAGTCGGACTCGCGCATGAAGGGTTCCCCACCATCGTCAATGGGACCCCCCTTAATATTTTATTTTATAATATTCTTATTTAATATATTTTTTAAAATATTTTTATCTTTAGTATTTGTTGTTATAGAGGAAACGGAAATACATAATTTGTAAAAATTTCAGGTTTTTGGCTATGACGGTTTATGAGGTACAACCTGGGGACAGACAAACAGCGGAGGCTTAGTAAAAGGTTTTTTTTTTATTTTTTAGGTACTGAACCCTAAAAATGATAATTTTAAATGTCATATGATATCTAAAAGTAACAAATATTTTCTTTTACATGTAACTAACGCTGTTGACGCTTGACTACGTCCCACCTAATGGGAACTAGTAGTGAAGTCATAGATGGTAAGGCGCATCAACATAGAAGCAGCCTATTCACTCTTCGCTTGAAGACACCCACATGGTACTCGGACGGAAATATCGAGGCAGGCAAGCTATTCCAGTCCTTCACTGTATGAATTAAAAAAGTCGAAACGAAGCGTTTCGTACGAACAGGTGGAATGTCCACAACTATAGGAGGGTTGCCGTATCGGAATGTCCGGTGATGGAAGGGGGATGGAGGAATCAGGTCATGGAATTCCAACGTACACTCACCAAAATGTATCCTATGGAATACTCAGAGGATCGCGACTCTACGTCTGTGTTCGAGGCTACGGAGTTCAGCGTCAACCAGCTCAGGGTCGCCAATTAGCCTCTTAGCTCGCCTCTCAATTGAGTCCAGAGTTGCAAGATGACATGTTGCGGCCCCAGCCATTATATGGCCGCAGTACTCCACACACGACCGAATTTGAGCTTTATATATAGTGTTAGCAAATTGTCCGGGTGCGAAATATGTACTGTCGGATCCTCGCAAGAACGCCAAGCTTGCAAAATGAAGACCTTAATAGTAACTACTATTTTCTTAGAAGTTAATGTTTGTATATCAATATTAATCCGAAACTCTATTTCCATCCCAATATGAATTCTAATTAAAATTTGAAATCCCAATATTAACTGTTTCCATTAAGAAATCTGAATCACAAGCTTTATTGACATCGATTACAATTTTTATTGAAATCTCAATATTATTTGAGTGAAATTATTATATATAATTATATATAATTATGAAAAATTTCATATTCATATTTTCTCGGATTCGGAATGGACAAGTGCGAAAGCGTTGAATTATTCAAAAGAGTTTTTAGTAAATGTAAAAAAGGAGAAAATATAAAAACATATGACAGTAAATAAATGTATTCAGTTACAAAATATAACTCCATCGATTGCATACAAATAAATATATTTTACAGATTTTTAAGACAAAGCACATTATTGGGGTAGAAAAACGTTAGACCACAGAGATATTAATATACCAGAAATATACATACAAAGGTATTACAGTTATTAAGAGAAGTGCAGGTTATTTTAGATTATTTTTTATTAAACATTGTGAATATTAAACAAAGTTCTAACTTCAATTAAAATATAAAACTAACTTAACACATGATGTTTAAGTTTAAGATTTGAAGTTTGAAAAATAGGCTTCCATTTATTTATTCTAATACTATTGTCGTTCTGTAGAATATAAATATAAAATATTTATTATTTAATGCATGTCGTTAATTAAAAAAGTAACCATACATTTAGAATCTGTAGACGGTCGAGAAGTTGTCGCGATTAGTGTCGCAATTGCAAGAATAGATATTATTATTGCAAACTTGTACCGCACCAACTTCACGATTGTGACTTGAATAAAGAAACTATATAATATATTGCATAAATCGTTTTTTAAAACAAATATGTATCGCCATTGTATTGATTATTATACACTATTATGTACATATCAGTATTATATTATAAGCTTGAGAGTGGCGACGAAATAAAAAAAATAATAAAGTATAACAGGAAATTATTTACAATTTACTTAAATTTAATATACTACGAAAATAACAAATACAAGCAAATAATTACATATACTATAATATTTTTTATGAAGTATATATTTTTGAAGTACAAAATAAATAGGTATTACATTTCTTAAATTTAAGAGGGTAGTATAAAATCTGTAGATAATTTATTGTTAATATAAATTCAACTCGCTATAAATATGTTTTATATATTAATTTAAAACACTAATACATTTCTATAATTTCTATTATTACATTATTAAACACTAAGTACAATAATTATAAAAATCTCACTATTTGCTCTCGAAACTGACGAGAAGTTTATTATTTTTTTTATTCTATTATATTTTAAAATTTTATTTTCAATTATATAATATAGATGTCGTTCCGGTCAAAATATTGATGATTTTGGAAAATAAAATAATTTGTTTGTTTATATTTAGCAATTAATTAATTGCAGTAGGCATTTGAAGATAAAAATTACTTTTTAGATATTTCAGTTTACTTTAAAATGATATTTATATAATCTATTCTAGATATGTTGTCTGTTTCGAATTGATTTTTTAAAGATATGAAGATAAATGGTCCGATTGGCGATAAAATACTTCATTTTGATCAAATTTTCACTAATTCACTCTCCAACTAATCTATTTTTAAATTTAGTATGTATTCGCTGATTTAAATAAGTGAATGATATAATAGTGGAGCAGTCATACGTAACAGACGAAAGTTGAAGTGTTAGCTTGATACAATGGTCATTAGCGTTGCAGACGATAAACAGAATCTGAAATTTACAATTTCTTTTACTAATATTTTGACGTCGGAATAATATCAGTATCTTTCCGATAACTCGTATATTTAAATAAGGTAATATTTTAATTTTTATATTTGGTGTTAGTTCTTTTTGCATGTATCCAATAATTATATTATTCCTCCGAGTCTCCCATCAAACTCTCGGTCTTGTCAATATCCCGTTCAGTTTTATCATTGTCATCTAAAAGGTCCTCAACATCATCGAGACTGGCCTGACCTGCCTTGTATTCCTCACTTTTAACGGCTTCTATTTTTGGACTTTTGATCTTTTCAAGCTCTTCTAGACTCTCATCTATAATTTCTAAGCGGGATCGGGAGAAGAACCGATGCAATGACTCTAATTTATCCAACGCTCGATCGTTTCTTTCGGAGCTTGAAGACAGTGTTGTATTATCAGTGATGCACCCTGAGTCTATTCTCTTTGACCATTCAGATAATGAATCTGATATTTCTGTAGTAGAAGTTGATTTGTCCACTCTAAGTACTTTGGGTTTGATTATCAAACTAGGTGGCAGTTCGGGTATATTTCGCAAATCCACAAGACTGATAGACTTTTGGCTTGGACTCAAATCAAATTCTCTGCTGTATTCTTCTGTGGATGGTCCTGAGCTGTCATCGAATTGATAATTACGTACTTTTTCATCTATGAATTTAATTAGTTCTTCAGCACATTCTCGTACAAGACTCATTCTATCTCTTTCTAAACCTCTAGATGATGGTTCATCCTCTTCCATAATGTCTGAAAGTTCAACGCTGAATGGCATACTGTATTGTATTTGTGGTGGCTTTGTATATGTATTAAAATTTTCCATATCTTCTTGTTCACTCATAGTATCATCTTCAAACATCATATTTAATTCACAAACCCGTAAAACAGCTTCTTCAAAAATACTTTCCAAATCAGATTTAATATAACTTAAATCTATCACCGTTTCGGAAATCCTTCTCGTCCTTTCTTCATTATCTATAACAGTATCTTGAGTATGTGTGAGCGTTGAATCTGATTTTGTTTTACTTATGTCGCTAAACGTTTCAAATTTACTTATAGTCATATCTGATTTTGATTTCTCTGATAGCGATGGTGTCACAGACAAACTCTTTGGAGTCTCCTTTTCTTTCACACCGTAATCATCCATGTATTTCAAAAGCATTTCAACCAAAGTCTCATTTCCTTCATCTCCCGGCGTTTCATCTATAAACGTTAAATTCTTCACATTACCGTGAGATTCGGATAAGCTAATTCCCTTCCTATTTATTTCAATCACCGGCTTGTCATATTTCCTGTCATCTGAACCAAACAAGAACTCCATGAGCGTTATTTTCTTGTCTTCTTTTTCATCTTTTTCAACACAACCCGATGTCGCTAGAAATTCTATTAAGGTCTCCATCTTTTCTTCCAACTCTGTATTAACCTTTGTTGGCACATATGCATTAATTTCTTCAGGACTGGCACTTTTGAAGCAACTTCCACCACTACTCTTTCTCTCTTCTTTTTGACTTTTGACAATTGTGAAAAAAAAATCAATTAAATTCGCAATTCGTCGTTCTGTTCCGTCTTCTTCATCCGAGCTCAAGTCAGACTCTTCCTTCACCAAGGGACATCGCTTTTCCTCAAATTTTTTAGAGAATACGGTTTCTTGGATGACTTGGAAGAGATCTCTTGCCAATTTCGCTGGTGACTTAGTTTCTATGGGGTCAATAGTGTGCGGAGTCGACCGTCGCCTTTCCCTGTCGATTCTGAAGAAATCCCACAAAGAACCTAAGTCTGAGGAGAGAGAGGCCCTGTGGTTCGCCAGGCTCGTGCCAAGCCGGCGGAAGACCTGGGTAGATAAATAAATTAATTAAAATTACAAAACCAAAACGGTTGTAGGTAATTGCTTAGATCGACTGCCAAAGATCCATTTCCATCGGATCTAGAAAATTGTAATAATCTTAAGTAAAAAGAGAAACTCCTATGACAGTTTTTGATGGTATTACTTATCAATTTAAAAACCGTTAATAACTCAGACTCTTATTAGTACTTTACTTCGTTTTATCATATATACAATTAAAGATGAAAAATATCATTTAAACAAAGTTATATCTTAAATCATATCATGTCGATGGAGTTCGATAATATAGAATAGTGTCATTAACAAGTATTATGTTTTGCAAAATGGATCCACCTGCCACACTCAGGAGCGCCAGGCTCGCAGCTTCCGCAGCGACACCCTCTTGAAGCGTGCCACCTGCGCCGCCAGCGCCTCCGCCCCCAGCGACCCGCCCGCCTCGCCCTCTGACTGCACCTGCGGTCGATGGACATGGCATTCACTTACTATCATTTATTTATTCATAACAATAAACCCCAGGAAAGCAAGGCTTTATTATGATATTTACCCGAATCTATTATATTAATCATCAATTGATGTGAATTAAAAAATATAAATATATTTGATAGGGCTGTGCCAACATATGTCACGGTCGAGTGTGAAAGCAATCTCGTTACGTTCCACTGAGGCTTTTTTTCCGAACGTAACTACTCAAATATAATTTATAAAGCCTGCAAGAGATCCTCAAGATGCTAAGTGGTTACCGTCGCCTAGAGATATTTAAACATAATGAGGAAGATCAGAGAGAAATACAGAAGAAGAGAAGAGAAAATGGAACACAATGGATCTCAAAGGAAACCTCACTATCCTGGACCTCCACAATATTTTTTCCGGAGCAGAGAGCTGACGGTATAACTGGTAATTGTGTTATATGTACTCAAGTGTATACTTACATCCCTGGAGCCTGATCGTCTCTGCGTATAAGCCCGTATGTCCTTGTCCGAGTGACCTTTCGCCCGGCCTATCCCCTTACCCAGGGGGGTGGACGACACTCTTCTGTTAGAAATAACATGAATTATATAAGCAATACCCGGGTTTCTATTTTCCTTAAAAAAATAATATGCAGGAAAGTATTCGAAAACACTTTCCTATGTAATTAAATTAACGTATTACAGCTGTAATAAATAAATAATTAAAGGTTTGATTTTTACATTGTCTTCTTACCTGCAGTGTGTGGGGTCGCTGTAGGCAGTCTGGACGGGCGTTTTGCCTTCGCTAACGTTCTCGTTCGACAAAATGCCTCCTAATGGAAAACCACCGGCACCTAATTATACGAACACTGTAATATGCCACAATACACTCTGGAAATTGATAGTGTCGTTATCATTCATTACAACTGTTGCAAAATGAATTGGCTATTATTATATTTTATGTCTAATAACTTTATGTTAACTTCTAGATGTCAAATTGGTTATTGAAGGGATTCGGTAATCAGTCAACCGTTTAAAACATAAGTTTGAAAGTATTTTTTTAAGGGCGTTTAAGCTATTCTCTTCGCTTTAAATACTACGTTTTCCAAAAGTCACTCAGATAAAAGATATTCATGGAATAAGACAAGGAAAAGAGTAAATTCTGTAATAAATGTACCCGCGATGGCTCCTCTCGTCATGCTGAGTCCTCGTTGTATCCGCTGTATGCAGGCGCGGTGCCGCGGCAGGGGCGCCGAGCTGCCGCGTTCCTGCAGCACGAACCGACCTAGGGTCTTCCAACTGGCCTGTTGGGATGAACAGATAAAAGTTAGTTTTTTACTCGTGGACGATTATAGTTAATCGAGCTAAGGTCTGGTAAGTACCGTTTCGTTTTAATTAAAGCGTGAGATGAAAGTTGAAGGTGAGGAGACTTCATTTTTTGGTCCAACTGTATTTGATGTAGTGCGTACGAGAAACTGCGTTAGTTTCGTATGAAGTTACTTAGATATTGTAAAATTTAAAAAAATCTAAACATGTATGTGTAGTGTAAAACAGTTTAGTAATTTAAAAAAAAACAAACACTCAATACATATCACTTAAGTGTTTCCGGCGATACATAGTTTAAAAGTGCGCGAATCATCGTCGAAATGCGAAAACGCGCTTTAAAGTTGTTCCTGTTTTGACGGACACTTTTATACTTACAGAATAGATCTCCTCACCTGAAACCTCCATATTATACAATGATGAAGAAAAATAAAGTCGATTTGACAGCACCTTCAAGGATTGTGATTGACTTTATATTAACTTATTAACCAACCAGATATATTAAGTCTTAGAGAAACAGAGTGTAAGCTTAGCATGGCTTGCATGTTTATATATAACTGAGATTAAATATTAAGTAGTTTAAACGATCAACCTGACGTTTGTCGTGAATAAAGGAAGCTGTATACGTATTGTCACCTGAGCCGCGTATACGACCTCGTCGTCAGCGAGCGCTCGCTGCTGCGCCCCCGCACCAGCCCGCCCGCCCCACTCCAGCTCCTCCACCAGCACGAAGCTGGCACACAATTATATTTCAAATAAACCAATTTGCCAATTGGATATTCAATTATAATCATTATAGAAAATTTGAGAAAATTGAATGTTCTATGTAACATCTATGATTATATAATTTTATTTGTACAATATAAAAAAATATATACATAGTCTGAATATAGTTTTAATATTAATAATTTATTTGGAATATGCGTCTGTTTTTAATTCATAATGGCTAAATAGGATACTAAATGTTAAGTATTGTAAATACTAAATATTACAAAAGTTAATAATATATATAATGCTTTACCGCTTGGGGTCATCGTGACAGCGCGCTTTTGTTAACGCCTGATAAATAACGTAAGACGCTGAGGCACTTAGCGGCACCTAAAAAGGGAAAATAATGTATTTATTTCATATTTTATAGTTAAAAGGTCCCTCTGTTGGTCGCAATCATATACAATTATGTAAATACAACAGAATAAACTTCAATATCTTTTACACCATACTTAATTTTATATTTTGAAAGAAGAAATCCTCATATAAATAATGTATAAAGCAATTTTTGGCAACTTATATCTATCTTATACCAGACCATTGCCGTGTAAGGCATAAATTGTTTCATTATATATTCAGACCTACCTTCAAAATGGCGTATGGTATCTCATGGCAGACATTGTGCACGCACACAAGGAAGCTGTCTGGTTTGCGTTGTTCTTCCTGCGACTCCTCGTCCGAAGGCACTGTTTCCCGAGGACGGTCCGTGGATGTTGATCTGAGATGAAGGAATTATCAGATGTTACTTCATGGATGTGTCTATTTAAAAAAAATTCTGTAAGTATAATTGTCAAACTGTCAAAAGTTTTGAGAGTTTGTCTATCATGACATCAACCATTCAGAAAGGATTTGACGGAAAAATTTTACATTTTTATATTAATCCCCCTTTAAGAAGCTAGGTGTTGGTTTAAAATTAATTATAAAGGAGGAATGGTACCTTAATGTTTGTTACACTTAATAAGTGATTTTGTTTTAAGTGTTTAGAAGTTGCCCAAGGCTTGTGCTGCAGACTAGTGCACAAACAAATGTCCCGTGTGGGATTCGAACTCATGAAATTGTAACCAGCTGTAAAAACCACGAAAAAAAAAAAACATTTTCTCTCTGTTTTATTTACCTGATGCTAGTTAACCACGCTCTACTGCTCGGATCATCACCAACTCTCTTCAGTAATAGCTTGGCCCCAGGTCTGGATGTTGTTTTCAGGACCCTCTCGTGAGGGGCCAGAACCCTTTGCGTGGGCGTTCGCGAAGGGCTTTCCTCAACCAGCACGTAGTTTCCTCGAGCCGACTTGCAGACTCCGGCTTTTGTTAAACATTGGGCTATTGCCTGGAATATTTGATGTGGTGTCGACATTGTTACCAATTATAAGTAAATTACTTCTTAATTTCAATTTTGTATTTTTAATTATTTTACAAATTGATATTTACTTTAAAACGGGCCTAGAGTGTCATTAAAATATAATCCGACTCTGCTCAGACTACTTTGGTTTTACAGAAAAATAAAACGGAAAATCCGTTGAACATAGGCATATGAAATACAATATTTTTTCCGGACGCAATATAATATTTTTTCCGGACGCAATATAATATTTTTTTCCGGACGGGTCGTCTTACGTCTTTTTAATAAAACCAGGATCTAAGTACGCGGACAGTCTTGTAGTAAGTAGTTATCGTCAACCTTGAACAGCTACAACTATCCATAGCAAGAGCGTTCCTACGCTCGAGGTGTAGCGTGTCAGAACGTACCTCGTCCGTGGTGGTGTCCTGTGTGACCTTGAGGATGGAGTATGGTTCGTGCAGCAGCACGGCGTGCACGACCACGAAGTGTATCTTGTTGTGGTCGGCGGGCGCGCCGGCCGCCTCCTCCGATGCGCGGGAGAACACCAACAACGACGCCATGTTCAGCGGCTGGTTGGTGGGGGACCTGGGTGGTAAAGTGTTGTGGACTAATAATTTTTCCATGCTTTTAATTTTTATTGTGTATTGGGCTTTGTAAATTATATAATTACTATTTTGAATGCTTAAAGTAATAATACTTTCAGATCGTTGGTAATGTGTGACGTCTCTCTGTATTCCACCTGGACGGAGTCGCGGGCGTCCGTTAGGCATGTTTGTACATAAAAGTAACTTACCGTAAGCGGACATGCCTGTAACCCGGCCTCAAGCACTGCAATGGTATTACTCTCTGTGACAACATGTAGTTTGTATCCGCATCGTATACTTCAAAACGTATAAACGCCAACTCCGGGAAATTTATCTGTTTGAAGCAGAAATAATTAAAATGATTATGTCGTAAATAAAAGTGTTATAAAAATACGTTATTTGATACAAATATATCAATTCACTTTTCCAGGACAATATACAAGCTCTAAATTTTGGAAAAGTAAATTGTCAATTTTGTGTGAAATAACAAAATATAATAACAAAAGTTGTTTTTTCCCGACTTCGATATCTTACCTTAAAATTAAAAGTTTCATTCCAGATCGGGTTTAAAGCATTCCGTCTCGCTACTCTCGTTTTAATTTTCTTACAATCAGCGGGAACTCCTAATATCTCGACTTCTACGTAAGCGTTGTAGAAGGAGTATACATTTTCCGCGACATATTGCCCGGATATAACGGCTAGCGTCAGATGGGCTGCGTGGATGCCATCAAACTCTTTATCCATCGGGTTCAATCTAAACAGCATAAAAAAATGTTGCTAATTCATCAAATTCACAGCTCAGAATAATATTATTAATAAAATCAATGTACTTTAACGATATCGATTATTAAATAGTTTTAATTCAACTCACCGTCGATACGCAATGTGGGCTGAATCAAACATGACCTTCGGCTTTCTAACGAATCCGACACAACCGTTGCTTTCGAACATGGCCGCGTTCACTGCCATCGCGGGGTCTTCTGTTTGATAGTTTAGAGCAACTAGCTGGACCCCACAGGACCAGAAGATTACTGGGTCGAAGTTTGATGAGTCTATTCTTAGGCTGGGGGTTTAATATGGCTATTTTACTTTTTTGTTATTTTGTTTGTTAATGTATTTATATTGTATTGTATTTATTGTATGTATGTACTTATGTATTATTTTGATGTAAGTATATTTTATTATGAATACTCAAATCCAAATTATTTATCTAAAACACCCTACTTAGAAGTAAAAATTACTAAATAATTCAAATATCTGTAAGTCGCCTGACAGAGATCCCTGCTTTAGCTTTACGTTATGTATTGTTTTTGTTTTATTTTTCGATGTTTCATACAGACTATTATTATTATTATTAAAGTTAGTTTGGAGAATTTCATTAGACGATAGAATGAGAACTGATTGTGAAAAAAATTGTCCGTTATATTCAAAAAACACTTTCGAAAGGAAGGTAGTTCGCATTGTGTTTATTTTTAATAAGATATAATAAATTAAAGAATATATAATTTGTTAAACTCACCCGGCGGGATAAGTCCTTACAAGCTGAGTCTCCGTGTGCGCGATGAGAGCTAAGGGATGCTTCCGGCAGATTTTCTTGGCGATGGCCTCGTTGACGGACGAGCAGCGGTAGCACGGATGGTGGACGGCCGGCGCGTTCAGACAACGACCGCGGGGCACCGCGAGCTGGAGAAAACCAAAGTCAATGGTCTTTATTGAAAGTAATTTTTTACACAATATGAAATTGCAAAATTATATAAAATTACAATGGTACAGACGGCAAAATAAAAAAGAACTCGAAGATGTATCAATTGGTACGCGATCGATGTGGAATGTACTCGATAGTATGATTATAAGTAACAACTAACGGTACTCTGCGCGCTGTCGCTGCTCTCGGAGGACTCGAAGCTGGTGGCAGCCGAGGGCTCCTTGGGCGGCGCGCGGAGCGAGCTGCGCGGTGACAGCGGCGTCAGACCGCGGAATTTGATCGCCTAGGGGAAAAAATATCCATAGTTCTATCGTTTATCAATGTTTTTAAATATTAAGCCTTCTGAACTTAGAAAGTTGTAATATTTTTTTACTCAAAATTTAAATCACTCACTTGCACGTACGTCACCATATCGCTTAATTCCCTCGCTATCTGGTTACTTCTTTTCCTATTGGCCGCGTGCTTCATAGCAGCTGCCGTTTCTCCTTCTCCTTCTCCCCTTCGGAAGCTGTGGTAGAGCGAGAGAGAGGTCCGACCCAGTTTCTCTTCTAATGAGTTAAGGATCTTGTGCAGCTCTTTTTCTTAAATGACAAGTAAAATCGTTAGAGGTAACATATTAAAATTATTTAATGAATTACTTCTCGATGTTTCAGAGGCACAACATTCTCGTTACCTACCGTCAATCTCATCATCTTCATCATAGTCCTCGTCCGAGAAGTATTCGGTAAGAGAGGAGCCAGCGGACTGGTTAGACAATATCGAGCTGGTTCTATTGCTAGCGTCCGGGAGAGAAGAACTCGTGTGCCGAATGCCGTTAGCTCTGGTAAATGTAGAAGTCAATAAAGTGTAATAAAAAAAAATACGGTTACCATAAAGTGTATGAATGTTATGTTTTAATGTTGATATATAAATAATATATAAAAAAAATATGTAAACAATCCTACAATGTTAAGTATACCTAAATGCTGTAGACAGCACACCGCCATATCCTTGAGCTGAGCTGGCTCCAGTTATTCCCACAGTGGGACTCGACTCCACTGGGAGCATCTTTTTATTTTTTATTAAAACCTGTTGGGAGATTTATAAGTAATTAAAATTATTTGTTATGTTTTTGATAAAAACAGCCGTAAAAAATAAAAGACATAAAATGTTGATATTACTGAATGTTATTAAATGGAATAAAACGTAATCTGTTGTTGTTATATTTAAATATTCGTGATATTTCTATAGGATGTTGAATAATAAGAGTTTTTAATTTATTAAGTTGTCAAAGTGGAAGTCATTCATAAAAACAATGTACCTTGCGCTAGAACAATATTCAATTGGCTAAAGCTACTTACTAGATACTTTATATAAAGCTACGGCCTCTCTTCAAGATTACAGTATTTATCTTTGAAATCGATATTTTTATTATAATTTGTTTACCTTATATTTAAGTTGCTCAGGGCTCGGCAACCGCGGTTCATCTGTATAATCAACTTCGAACAGAAATGACGTCACCAGTTGCTCTCCGAACACTGCCTGAATGAAAATAGATCTAGTAATGCTAAAGGAAAATATTTGTAAAATATCATTTATTATATTATTACTTTTAAACATTAGATGCCTGGAATACACCATCTTAATTTCGAAACGAAAGAACGATCAAAAGACAAGTTACGGTGTGTTGGATACACTTAGAGAACGCCTTTGGGTCAGTACGACATGAACTGATGATGTTTGCGCTGAGATGGTATGCCTTTCCTACTTTAGCTGTCGACATATTTTCAATATATCGACAACGAAATTAATTTTTCTATAACTTCTAGCGGGAACCATTTCCAATCGCTAAGCTATAATATAGGTTTATATTTCAAAGTCGTTGTATTTCTCCAATGACATTAAATATAGTAATTAACATTTTAATAGATAAATTTAAAATTCATAAAAAAAGTCGGTTGAAATTTAATAACAAACACACGGAATCCATACTAGCATTTGAAGACGTTCTCGCCATACTGACACGTAACCCCAAACAATGTCAGGTACTTTTAAATGAAGTAGAGGATTTCTGTACGGACTGAAGACAAAACCCAGTAAATGCCACTGTCTGTGTCTGGGTAGACGAGACACCAAATATACCTCTTATAATCCGGGTCTTTCAATAGGCGATCAAAGTGTTGCTACAATTACTGAAGCAGCCCCATTCAAATTTTTAGTGAAAAAAATAGATTACAAAGGTCGCATTCCATCTCTAAATGTCGATAGCTTTTTAAATGATCTTTAGAAGGTAAACGATCAACCAATTAGCAATATCAAAAAAGCTTGGATACATAGCAACTACCAAACGTCACGTCTAAATTGGCCTTTTCTAGTTTACGATCTTAATAAAACCCTTTTGTCAAAGTTAGATGCAAACGTTATAAAGATATTGAAGTCATGGTTTGGGCTGAAGCGTTCAGCGGACTTTTCAACTTTATTCAGAGACTGAAACAATTTTGGGATGAAATTAAAGAAACCATCGGAGCTCTATAAACTAAGAGGTACTAAAAGACTTATCAACGAAAAATCTCATGATAATATAGTAACATCTCTCCCAAAAGATAAAAATTCATCAGAGCTCGAGTCACGACTTCAATTCCATAAACAATTCATGATAGGCTCAAACAAATAAAGTAGGGTTAGGATCTAGCGGGAAAGTGCCTGATATAGACTTAACAAAATCTTTTATTCGACAAGATGAAAACGATAAGTATCGGGTGCACGCGATGAATCTAGAAATGCAAAATGTGTGGGTGCCCATCGGCGACTTTTGCATTCCATTAGCATTGAGGTGGCGCACCTTACTTCATGATTGGTCTCCAGCTTTATTAAAATTCTATATACTCATAAATGCATTCCAAATGACTCTCCCAGATCAAAGTAATTTAGTAAGATGGGGTAAACCTACCGAAAAGTTTTGCAATATCTGTGGGGAGGCAGTAGGAAGTGTTGGTAGGGTGTAGGGTGCTATTGGAAAAAGGTCACTACTCGCGTCGCCATGATAAATTATTAGATTAACCGCTTCACGTATTAGAAATCATACGTGAAGCGGTTAGTCTTTCAATAGCTAGAGCGCAAAAGGGTATAACAACCACCAAAAGATTCATAGAGTTCATTAAAGAAGGCTCATCTAAAAAAAACAAAACAAAAGCCTCACTCTATCTTGGAGGCGGCTCGCGATTGGACTATAATTATGGATACGTATGAGAAACAGTATAGAATCCCTGAGGATATTGTTATTTCATTATCCAGACCGAACATATTCCTGTACTCTAAACATTTTAATACTTGTGGAGTTTACTGTTCCGTGGGAAACTTTCATCCCCAAAGATCACACAATTAAAGTAAACAAGTATTACGAACTGACCAACGAACTGACCAGGAATAGGTATATAGTTAATTTGTACGCAGTAGAAGTGGGAGCGAGAAGTATAACAGCGAAATCTCTCTATAAGTAGGTTAAAGTTCATGGCCTCTCTAGAACCACCATCAGTTCATTTCTAGAACGTCCTTCAAAAACGGAATTGGTAGGTTCATTCCAAATTTGGTTAGGTAGGGAGTGGAGTGCAACCAGTTGAGGTGAGCGTGAATGCGCTTTTTAAAGTGGCCCCTTAAACCTACACCGCGGTCGCAAGTCCCAGGAGCTGTTTGCACTCCTCTCCCTGAAACGCGATGGGCCCGGCACCCGCACGGTGAATCCATGGAATGCTAAGAAGCTTCGTCTCATAGTTTTTAATAAAAGATAAACATTGTTTTCAGATTTTTTGCAATATGTGAACGTCTTTATAACGAAATATTAGGTTATTTCCAATACTCGACCAATTTTTCCAACATTGCAGTTTTGCTTCACTGATATGGAAAGTAAATAATCAGATAAGATTACCGACCTCAAACGTGCTAGCCATAACCTGCTGCTGCGGCAGACTGCAGTGATTCTCAATACTGAGGATCAGTGGGTACGGAGACGTTACGAAGGCACTTCTGTAATGGAAATGTATATGTATTTAATATAACAATTGTTAAATGCTGTAATTTTATATTGTACATTATTATATCTGTACCTAGAAATAGTTTCGACAACTCTTCGAAAAGGTATTTTAGTGGTGAACGTGTGACCATGATAGATGACCGGGTTGCCATCGTCTCCATCCCAACAATCGAGTTCTACGCAGCGGCAGCCAGTTAACAGCACCTGGTAGTAGAAAGAAGGATATTTTTTATTTATTTTCTGACTGGTGAGCTTAAAAAGAGGTGAAAGGAGGGAAGAGACCAAAAAGAAAAACAAGAATATAGGTAATGGGTTACCAAGCTCTACATTTGAAACAATCTAGTGCTAATTTATCATCAGAAAAACCAGAAACATGCATTGTTCTACTTGAGTATCAACAGTAATTACTAAGACTAAAATGGAAGAATGATTTTAAAAGACAAACTATTATCACGAATATACAGGCTAACGGGAAGCTGATGATTTTCTATAGGACTTAAAACATTATCATTCTTAATATGAGTTGAAACAAGAAATACCCCTATTGAAGTGCATTGCGGAAAAAGACCAGAACATGTAATTGAAAGGAAGGTTCTATATATATTCGTTTTAATCTGTTCTGTGTTAATATCTGTTCAGCTCGTTTCGAAAACTTTAACGTAACTTTAACGTTTTGTTTAGTGGACTTTGAATTGTTAGTTTAAAGTAGTTAAAAAGTGGAAATTATTTTTTTGCCTCAGTGCAATGTATTTTGTACGGCTCTAGGTAGTGGGTACCTTCACATCAAATTTTATTGTTATCCATTCATAATAGGCGCTAACAAAGGGTCAGACAAAAATTAATATATATTCGGAATTGGTATCATATTCGCTACGTAGCTTATTCTTATTTAAAAACATAACATGTGCTGTTAGCCTTAATATTACTTATTATAATATGTAATATTATTTAATAAATATCCATCGATTAAATACTGCCTACTTCTATGAGTAAATATTAAAATACCGTAACCTATTGGTATTTAAAATTTCAAAAAGTGAGTTTGTTTGTTATTAAGTTGAATTAGATACAAATGTAAATGTTTCATTTTTGCAATTATCTAAGGAGGATTATTTGTAAAACTTGAAAGCTAATAAATAAATTTTGATTTCATTTATTTCATCATGAAGTATTGATTTGTGAAAGAGCATGTTGAGAGGAAGTCTAACGTAATGTATCGATTTTGACAGACAACAAACGAAACAGCGTACCTATTAGCCGAACTTTTTCATAGAGATCTAAGACAGCATAGACAGCAGTATCAAACGTCAACTGTCAAGTGTCATATCAGTAATAATTGTTATTCGTATTTGTTGTTTTGATTTAAAACAACATATTAATTTGCCGGTTTTGTGTAATTTATCACGATTTCGTCCAAAAAAGAAGACATCATGAAGGATACTCCGACTGTTGATGTTGATTCAAGAAACGTAGTAAAGAATAGAGAATTATTATATCGAATGATAATAAGGTAAATCTAAAATTGGTTATAATGCTTTATATTGTTATTTGGTTATGTTCCAATAGCTCTATTGTTGACTAATTATATATTTTGGTGAAGCACTCTCTGCGTAATAACAAAGCAACGTCTAGTATTTATATTTAAGCTATTTGAAGAAATATAGAATTGAGGTTATATTTCAAATAACATTTGTAAATCTTAATAAGTATAATCAACTATAGATGATAATAAATCTTCAAATATCTCAAAATATAATGTTATTATTTTAGTACATTAAATTCTGCTGTTGCTGTGAGAGTATGTCTTTAATAATTGAATTCCGTTAACATAATTTTGTCTCTTTGAATAATGTTTTCCTAAAAGTTGTGATTGCTGAAAGTGATACAGTAGACAAGAACATGTCTAGTAGCACCCAGTAGCTATTGTTAAGAATGTTGTAAACTTATATTTTTCTCAGACTTGCAAGTAGCTGAAACATTGTTGCAAATCTCTGTTAAGGATTTTTGCTGTAGATATTGTAAATCCATTGTTTCTAAATGTATCTTTTGTAAGCATGTGTGTTTACATCTTTAATTTACTAACATTCTAGTTTTAGCTTCATATCATTTTGTTTTTGTAACTATAAGCTCATTTTGTCCTATTTATAGCCAGCTACACTATGATGGCTTTCAGCCGATAGCAGCTACACTGGCTGCTGCCGTGCATGCAGACCCACCGTGCCCACCCAGTGATAGGTAAGAGTAACAGTAGTATAATACTTCGATGATTTAAATTATTCACAGTCCAGTGTTTTACTGAAATTATTTGCAATTTTATTTTATTACTGATATTTTTTATGCAATTATTCCAAATGATAAATTACTTGGAATATATATAAAATCTATGTATGTATATCTTGTTAATTATATTGATTAGTAGAAAGAGACCTTATTAGCAATTCATAACTTTACTTTATAGGGGGTTAAATAAACTTATTTCAGACTAATAAATCTAATGATGGTGGGTCTCCAACATGAACCAGATAGGAAGGACCGACTGGCAGCATCCAGTGGTGCGGAGCATTTGCTGGGCACTACTGGATTTGGTATATTTTTATATAATAAGTAAATAACTCTAATGTTTGTAATTCAAAATGGCTTGCCTGACTGATTTTTTTTGTGTACATATTTATATTAAGATTGGATAGTACTTAGATATAGTTGGACATGGTGGTGCTGTGTCTGGAGCATATTTTGTAATCATATATTTTTTATAAAATTTGTTCAATATGTATGTAAAGCAAACGTCAGAACATATCGTCGAAAACATATGTGTTTCCACGCTCAAACAATAAAACCCCTATAGACTTAGAGTTTGAGATGGACGCTTCCTCTCTGGCCCCGGAGCCGGCGACTTACGAGACGGCGTATGTGACGTCACACAAGATGTCGTGCCGCGCCGGGGCTTTCAGTGCGTGCGGACAGCTCGTGGCCACCGGTAGCGTGGACGCCAGCATCAAGGTGGGGATGGATATTTTTAGGAATGTCTTGTTCTTGGGGACTTTTGATTAATTTTGTTTAGTGCCGGGATAGGATATTTTTAAAGGGATAAATCTTTTTTTTTTAGGAGCTCTTGATTATTATGGCATGACCAAGGGTATTCGGGTATATTTTTTTAATTCGGTATGATTGTGATTATTTTGCTTATAATAATATTCAATCAATAAATTTCATGTTAACTTACTTTTATGATGAAAACCTTGTATGATAAAATATAATTTTGATTCTAATAAAAAAGTATTCCTTTAATGAATTTAATTTAAGATTCTAGATGTTGAACGCATGTTGGCCAAATCTGCCCCAGAAGAAGTTGACCCGGGGAGAGAACAACAGGGCCATCCGGTTATACGTACTTTGTAAGTTTTCATAAATAACATTAAATTTTAATTAAAAATTGAATACGAACTATATATTTTTTTATACTATTTATTATTTATATTGATCAGAATGTTATAAATTTGTAGCATAGGTTCTATTAAAGATATACCGCGGAGTTTTGAAAAGTTCTAATAAGTTGAGGGTTTGAGTATATATGGCAGTCTTGCAATAAATCTAAATATGATTTATATAACTCGGGGCAAAAGCGGCTAGAAGCGACAGTTCCGAAAAGTTGGGGCAAAATAAAATATTTTCCAAGATAGAGAAGAAGGTAATTAAATTTCAGGTACGATCACACAGACGAGATCACAGCCCTGGACTTCCATCCTCGGGAACAGATCCTGGTTTCCGCGTCAAGGGATTGTTGCATCAAGCTATTTGACATCACCAAGGCTTCTGCTAAAAAAGCCTACAAGTCTATTACGGTATGTAAGATTAATTTTTAGTTTATTAAGATTTTTTTCTTTGCTTTCTTTTTTTTTTTAACATTTATTATTTTTATTTTATATTAAATATATTTTATTTTCTAGGACGCAGAACAAGTTCTATGTGTGGCGTTTCACCCCCTAGGAGATCATATCATCGCCTCCACCACCCACCCAGTGATACGTCTCTATGACGTCACCACCAGCCAGTGCTTCGTCTGCCCCATACCCTCCCACCACCACAAGCAACAAGTGCATTCCATCAAGTATGGGTTTTTGGGGGTTTTATTGTTATAGTTGTATATACTTTTATGTTGTTACTGTCATTAGTTTGAGCTATATTAATCATATTGCCCCGTAAACTTTAGTAATTAAAAAATAGTCTTTAATATTATCTTGCTTGTTTTTGTCAATTTATTTGTATTATTTTTATTATACTAACTTTTGTTTTAATATTATATTTTTAATTCTCTAATCAAATATTGTTCAGGTTTTCACCGAACGGCAAGTACTTTGCCTCCGGCAGTGCTGATGGGAGTGTGAAGCTGTGGGATACAGTGTCCCACCGCTGTTTCAATACATTCACCAACGCCCATGACGGCGCAGAAGTGTGTTCTGTAGCCTTCACGAGAAATAGCAAGGTTCGTTGACTTCATTGTTAGCACAAATATACAGAAATATTGTTAAGCAATGTCGCAATTTTAGTCTTTTTGAGGCTTCAACTACACAGCTCGTTTCAAATTTTATAAGAAGATTTCCGCAATTGTTGAAAATACCATTCTTGGGTAATTATTGCGAAATTTACTCAATTAAAATACTGAAGTACATGAATTATTCAATGTTTTGTTTATTTATGATAGTATCTCCTGACATCGGGGATGGATTCCTCTATTAAGTTGTGGGAGCTGGCGAGTAGTCGGTGCCTCATACAGTACACCGGCGCGGGCACGACAGGTAACAATACAATACTAATATTAAACCTTGGACTATAAAGCTTTTTAAATACTTTTTTACCTTTACCATGCATTAGATTTTCATATTACGAAGGACATTACATATTTATTATTTATGTACAGAGTACATTATTGTAATAAATAATAAATTACGGACGTTAAAATCATTGGTTTCAAAGTTTCTATGACAGGATATTTCGAGATTTAATAATTCTATTTGAATAAAAAATGCGTAAGTTTCAATGTTGTATGTTATCATAATAATGAAATAATAAATATGTAATCAGTACATTTCATCATTGAGAAATTACCTAAAATACGTTTGTTTTAATTATATACATTGATCCATAATTAAACTATTTTAATCTAAATGCCCACATTGCCCCAGAAGGTTAACAAATTAATCTCGGTTTTCCCCCTTTGCTCTAAAAGGCAAACAGGAGCACCACGCCCAGGCCATCTTCAACCACACGGAGGACTACGTGATGTTCCCGGACGAGGCGACCACCTCGCTGTGTACTTGGCACTCGCGCTCGGCCAGCCGCTGCCAGCTCATGTCGCTGGGGCACAACGGGGCTGTGAGGTTAGTACCCGCTGTACCCCTCGCTTTATTTAAAATAATAAATAGCCTTGCAAGACAAAATATTAAAACATATATATTTTTTTAAATATTCAACATTGTTAATAAATTACTGTTGTCGGTTTAGTTTCATTTATAGTTTTTATTTTTGAGATTTTGTCTGAGATTATATCTCTATAATTTCTAATAAACAATAATTGTAATTTTATTAGAAAAACGCTTATTATTGAAATAAAAATATTTGAAGTGTTCCGGAAAATGAGTCTTTAGTATTGAGACATATTATTTTTCAGGTTCATCGTACATTCAGGTACCGCGCCGGCGTTCTTGACGTGCAGTGATGATTACAGAGCGAGGTTTTGGTACAGACGGAATACACATTAATTAAAATAAATTATTTATAAAGTGTTCTGTGTGTTTATTTCTATTTAAGTTTCGGGGCAATTAGGTATAATGTTTAGGGATCGTCCCTGAGAGAAATTAATTTAATAATTTCTGGGGCAATTCGGTTTATATAGTGTTTGAAAAGTTATTAAGAGAGTAAATATCACATTTCGTAAAGTTCTGGAAAATAATCAAATAAATAAGTTCTTTTTTTGCTTTTTAATTTGTATTTTTCTAATAAGTTTTAATTGTCTGTATGTTTGTCGAATGAATAAATTGATTTCAATTACGCTTCTTTTTTTGATTGATCTTATTCCTAAAAATACATATAACTTTTTTAGAATCCTTATAAATAATATCTGAAAATAATTATATAAAAAAATTAAACATACATATATCTGAAGATATTAACGACCGAATGAAGAAAAATATACATTTATTATCTGTTATATGCATTTATATGTTGTTGAAAATTCTGTCATGATAATAAATAATTAAATTCCACAATGTTTTGATTAAATAAACAACTTGCGCATTCGAGAAGAAATGTTCTGTGTGGTCTTTTACATATATACTACTAATGGACCCAAAAACACATAGACAACCTGTGGATCACAAACAAGTGACACTACACTGACAGTCTTATAATGTAATAGTTGACGATTCAAAAGTACGTATAAATGCCTACTTGAATAAATATATTTTGAGTTGTTCTGTATGGGAATCGAAACTATGATTCAGCAGCCAGGATCCCTAGTCACCGTCCTGACCTGATGGACCTATGATCATTGTTTTTTTTTTATTTTTTTCATCCGTTCATCACACAAACTAGATGACGGATTTTGAGTCATGTGTCCGATTGCTTTTTTTAACGAAAAAAGAGCTTTATTTATGCTTATTTTGCAAAAATTGTTATGGAGGGTTATTATTTAAGAGGGCGGAGGGGGTAGTCGAGATAAGTGGAGAGGTGTGGATTTGGGCTGCATCACAAGCATAAACTAGTAAACATACCTGGCTATACAACTCGACAGACGATTCTCCCTTCAGTTGGTGTCCAGTGAGGTAGGTGTTGTGACTGCTCGCGATGTAGTACTCGCTTAACGGACCAGTCATGTCCTTGGAGAGTTCCTTTTCGTCTGAGACGGGCTTATTGAACGCACTGCTTAAAAATAATTGAAGGATTGTGAGGCGTGAGAAATAATTCTGTGCTTTTGACTTCATCAGTAATTGAAAATATACATTAAATAATCAAAGTGATACGAAAAAACTTGACGACAGCCGTCAAAATGGAAACATGTAACTGTTACGTATGTACTTACCTAACATTAGCTCTTCTCTGTTCCGGAACAAAAGCATAGTTGTCCTTATCAGTGAGGAATCTGACGAAGCCCTCAAAGGATAAACAGTTTTCCGCTCTTAATAGTGGGTCTGGTTCATGTCTCTGTTGGGATAATATTGAAAAAAAAATAAAGTGGCTTCCATTGAATCGTCTGTGATTATAATTTTCTAAAAATGAAACCAGAATAGAACCAAATCGTAGATTCATTTTTGTTTGTAACATAATTGATTATATTTTAAATGCCAAAAGCAATAAATATTAATATTTCGATACGCACATGAATGATATCTTTCAATTTTTGTTCAGTCTTTGGTTCGTTTTGTCTGGTTTCGCAGAACTTTCCTAAAGTCGGTAGAGTCAGCACCCTGCCGCTAACATCAGGACTTGTGCCTGGATAACAAAGTTTTGAGTTAGCCTCTTTACCTAAGTCCCAATTTTGGGAAATTTCCTTTCCAATTATGGAAACGGTGCGCTGCACCCACCAGATCCGCGATGGATTGTGGGATACACATAGAATTTCTTCTAAACTATAAAGATTTTGTCACTGATTCCTTCGCCGACCATATCTTGGCAATTAGTCATCCCAAAAATCTTTATTTATACTCGGGAATTGAACCCGGGACTCTTTGATTAAAATGCAATTATTGGAACCACATTGGACAGACATACATATTGTGCTTTACTGTGTATTTTGTATTCATACTATAATTCTTGCTTTATTTTACTAAAACAGTAATGTTTAAGTTACAACAAATTTTAGGAAGAATGTATTAAACCATTTTTTATGTTAAAGAAAATCTTTTCAACGTGGCTCTAAATAAATATCATCTGACAAAGATGTAATTTTCTTCCTTTTTTTCAAAATATTAATAACTTCGTTCTAAATACTGCACCTGGTAGAGCTGCAGCAGCGAGAATATCAAAGGCTTTCTTCCTGCCGGCTTTGTCACTCGGAGGTTCGAGATCCAACGAGCCGTTTCTTGTTAACAAACCTGTAAATTTACTGTTTATTTAATTTCCTAACTACCTTTGAAGGTAAATTATCTCTTAGAATATAAATAAACGTCCCTACCAATAATCCACAATTCAAATTATCTAAATCTATAAACTAAACCCATATAATGTCCACTTATCTTTATACAAATAAACCCCCCAAACCCCAAGACCCCACTCACCGCTGGAGGCGCCGGCCCTGCTGTACAGTTCAGGCGAGCTGCGGCTCTTCTCCGCCAGTCGCGCGCCCCGCGCCCTCGGCACCGCCAGCTGAGAGAACACCTCGCGCAGCTCCGAGCGCATCACTAGGCTACATAATATAGTATTACGTGACGAGGACGGCAGATGCAGTTACTGAGAACAGCTGGTTGTCATGTCACATGGCTAACCGCTAATTTTCGTTTAACATTTATTTGGCTAACTCACCTAAAACTTCTAAATAGAGAGACAAAATCCATAAAATCTAGCTGCGTGTCGTAGCCGACCGAACCGGTTCGTAGATGTTTGAGATTCTCCCAGAATCTTTCGCTAGTTTCTAGTCTTCTCAAACTGAAATTAAATTAGCAGATATTAAAAGAAAGAGACATGTTTGATCGTGACATATAAGTGAGAATCTCATTAAAATTAGGTAAATTTTCTTTACGATCAGTATAAAAATATTTTAGCTGTACCTCAAGACCTTAACATATATTATACCTTTTCAACCAGTGTAGTGCTTTTTAATGATGTCAAATTCTATTAGGTTTTGTTTTTCCAAAGTTTCGTTTATTAATAAAAGTGGTTCACCTGCTTCTATTAGGAGAGCTCGAGATGAGGCTGGCGGTGAGACTACTGTGACGAGCACTGGACGCAGCGGAGTAGGAACTGAGGATAGATTTAAAAATAGTAACAGTGTTTTAAAAGTCTAACTACTGAACTGGATGTCAGGTTATTTTTCAACTATGGTACTTATGGGGATAGTTTAATGTAATCTAGAATATTTCCTAAAATATGTTATTTTAAAGATTTATTTCTATAATGGCAAAAAAGACGATAAAAACTTGGATTCTATTAGTGGGGGACCATTGTATTAGTCCAAGGTTTGCGACCTTCTCTATATGAGAAAATTTTTGTTATACCTATGTCTCGGAGATGCATGAACCTCATCTTCACTCCTCGTCCCGGAGGCGTGGGATCCGTAACTCTTGGGAGAGCTCTTCAGCTCTGAAGTGGATTTGTTCTTCTTGAACTTCATACCACTACTCCTGCTAGAATCTGTGTGCGATTCAGTGTATCTAACTGGTGTGGATTGCGAGGAACTACCTCCAACTGACTCTCGACCGCCAAATATCTAAAATAGTATACTCTTTCAAGATAGTTATATATTTTTGGAGACATTATCTTATGTAAAGAATTATCAAGAGTTCGATAAGAGGCCGGGTTTTTTTTGTATTAAGTGAACGATTTAAATGAAAAAATATATATTTATTTATATTTAATAATATATTATTAAAAAGCTAGCCAACCAACCTATTTTGTTTAAATCGAATTTTAAAAAGCAGCCAAAATATCTATTTAGTGAGGGTATTAATAATTTAAGACGAAGGAAAAGAACTGAGTGTCTACACAAAAAATAACATAACAATGATCTAACATCTGTGCATGGCTGTGTCGAGTGCATGACACACTTGCTAACACTGTTTTGTTTCAATTAAAGTTATTTATTTATATTAAACATACCCGTATGGCGTCAGACACCAGCGGCTCACAACAACATCCATCTTCGTAATACAAAGCAGTGTATTTATTTTTAAGCCAAGCGAGACTCCGGTCGGCCAGCTTTGTTTGACTGATGAGGGCCTTGACTACAGCGTGGAGACCAACTGACCAGACTCTAGAAATAATGAGAAATGAGACCACATTTGCATCTTATTGTTTAGATACTCTTTAGATTTTTATTTAGTTAGGAAAATATTTCAGAATATCTCTATAAACTTAAAAATTGCCATTTTCCTAAGCTTACCGAAAAGAGTAAGGTGGTAAGACAAAATGTACAGTTCGGTTATCGCTTAAAGTTTTGCCATAGACCAATGAAATGATATGCGGTCGTTGGCTGCACGTCTCCAGACCGTGTCGCCGTGCGCTTGCGCAGAGTTCCGACACCTCACGAGGCTCAAGCAATTTACCGCATAACCGCAGGTCCTTAACGCATTGTAGATCCACAAAGCTGCAATGCCAAATAAAACAATGTTGTTAAAATATAATATACTAGATAATATTTATGTAAAAAATATATACCCTTCGTCACCAACAACGCCGGCTTCGTTTTCGTGAACTAAATTTCCTGAATATTTCAGAGGTATGACTTCTTCGGGGTTGTACGATAAACTAATTTCAGGTTGCTGGACATTTTCTGACATTGTTTCACCTGTAAAATAATATGGATTGCAGTGTTTCAGAACCCCAGTACTGACAAAAGGTTACCTTTTCAAAAATAAAACCTTGATTGACTATAAAAAATCAAATCATAGTTCCATATGGCCAAAGGATATCTTGTAATAAAACTAAAGGAAATATATATTTATAGTTTTTGATTTACTACATGCAATTGCATTCAATGGATCACTTTTGTGGCACTCAGATCCATGCAAGAGGGGATTTATCAATCTTATGAATTTGAATTTTCACTGAAATATCATGTAATATTTTCTGACTCAAGGAACAATTATATACACAAAGTTACCATGACAAGCGTGCGGTCTGTGCGCCGTCCGGCTCCAAGTTAGCAGCGCACAAGATCGCTCCAGCCTCAGGTGCGCGAGCGCACCGCCCCACTCTGTCTCCCCCACCACGCAGGACGTACCATGCTGCATTATCTGCAGGACTTTTATGTTAGCTGATTTCATACTTTAAAAAAAATGGAAATTTTGAAGAATTCTAAATTTTACAAATATTTATTCAATTCAAGTCAATTATGGATTTTTGTTTGTAAATCTAACGCTTCTATATGTAATTTTGCACAACGAGAATCTCTAAATATTTATATAGTAGACTATAGTAGACTTCAGGTGTTAGCAAAGACAAATTTTATAAATATTTGTAGAAAATCTCTATCTGTCTATCTACCTTCCTTTACAGCTGTGACGTAATATACCTGTAAGACATGCCTATCCATTCTTTCTCCATTCTGCGGTGCCAAAGGAAACATCGTCACCCCATGGTCATGAGGCAGAGGCTGTACTGGTGTGTATCCTCCACCGTCCAACTCATAGAGAGCCTCGTTCTCGAAGTCCGGCCCCGTAGATTTTTGGGCAGGTTGCACGAATACCGGTTCCTCGCACGATGTTATAGCTGTTCTGGAAAGATATAGGGTATATCAGTACAGTCGCTTTGACAATGCACTGGCGTATGCAATAATTTTGTTTAAGATATTGAGGTTGGATTTAAGCTAAGCATTGCCTTATATTTTTGTCATATTAATTAAATATTATTTAAATAAACTTTATATCTCTGTTTGATTTAAGCAATATTTGTCTATTGCCATAGCATTTGTAAGGACAGTTTTTTATAGATCGACAGAAAATATAATTTGGGAGGGGCATTTACTGCTTTGCAATGAGTAACCAAAGTAATTTATTATATTTTACTTCATCCAGACAAATATTCAATCGATAGACCAACATTTTTTTTATATAGTCTATAAACTTCGAATAGTTTAATTATTCGTATTCAGAATAATAAATATACGACAGCGGTACTTCATTTGAAGTTAATCATCTCGGAATACACGCTTAGAATTGTAAATGTAATTATAAATTCATTAACGATGGAATAGTTGTAAAGTGCCGAGGACGGACTCCCGGAGGACGCGGAGTCGATTTCTACACGTGCTAAATATTACTTGTTTAATTGTTTAAAATATACCGTTCCTTTAAGAGCTAATTCCTAGTATTTTGCAATTTGTGTTTAAGTTATTTTGTCACTTTTTTATTTGAATATTATTTATTATTACAAAAAAGAAATGGTGTTGATTTTTTAAAACTAAATGTAAGTATATAAATTAATTATAGCCTCGTTGCCGATCGGTTTTATTAAAAAAACAGACTCAGGTATTTTAATTAATACTTTAGTCATAAAAAGTTGTAGGAATGGCGGGATGAAGGCATTCCTAAATTGTTTTTATAATATAGAAAACATTATTTTCTTACGAGTTATATTTTTTCATTTTATAATAATTCTTTTGAACTTTACATTTAATCGGTATTTATACATTTTGTTGTGATGCCAAAGTGTACGTAATACGTAAAATTAAAATTAAATTGCTTATCAACTGACTTGGAGAAATTATATTTTTTTTTATCCGGAGAAAATATTTCCAAATAAATAAATGTTCGAAGCCGTGGGACAAAGCTAGTCTAAAATAAATATGTTTTTTATGAACCAATGCTGAGTAGAAATCCATGACCAAAATATTTCAATAAAAGTATTTATCTATTGTAATATAATATACAATCACGTCTGTGACCTATACTTCAGAATACAGACAAAGAGAGGCAAATCTAGATCAAATTGACATTCAGACTTCGTTTACCCTAGATTACTAATTCGGCCTCTTTTGAAGAGAGGTCAGATTCTTTAGTATTTACAGAGATTTTAAACTTCACCACCTTAAATAATCTCCGAATAGCGGAGAAGTGGTCCTGGCGAGGCTGTATCTATGTTGATGGAAGCTGGCTATGTGGTCCATCACAGCTTGGGTCCGGTACACCTTTTCCAGGTTCACCAGACCTTCAGGACCAACTCGTCGGAACTGTTCTCCTTCTTCGTCAAATGAGGCTATGTACTGGAATTCAGCATTTATTTATTTAATCCGGTTACTGGATGTATTATTAAAGTAAAAAATATTTGACAAGTTGGCATTAACCAATCAGAAGCAAACATAGAATTTGTCATAAAATTTGTTTAAAAAATATTTAAACAACTTCAAGAATTCCGGTGTGCTAGTTAATCTTACTCTATTTACCTTGTCTTTACATTTTACGCATTTTAGATAAAGCCAGGCTAAGAACATTAGTATTTGAAGGAAACGTAAAATGGAATTGTTTCAGAATATAGATTTAAACATTATCTCTACGTGGATTTAAGCGTTTCGATCAGCTTCGCCGAGCAACAAAGTGAATGAATAAGTGAATGAGTGAATGGTTAATGACGTCGATCTCAATTTAATCCTATATTAAGATTAGCTATTATCTCAATTTATATTTTTTCCTGTTACAAAGAAAAATATTTTCACATTGTTAAGGAGAAATTGCGTCTTAGTACATTAAAGAACCATTTAACTTAAAACGTAATTTTCCTCTTAAAAAAGAGTTAATCTCGAAAAGTTTAGCTTCGACTAATTATTTTTCGATCGACGCCTTTTTATATTGAATAACTTTCGTATTCAAATTCTGTTCCAATAGTTCTAGAGCGCGTCGTTAAATTATATATTCAAGTTCAAGACAAGACAAAGCATTTGTTTTCATCTGAAGATGTGACAAGTACGGGTAAAGCTTTACATCTAATTACAGATAACTTTTTCAAAATCTAAAAGTTGTTTCAGGGACTCATTGTAGATTTATTGCTCCTCTTAGTTTTGTTTTACTTTCAGTGCACTGTAATGTGATAATAATAAACATTTAGTGTCAGGCTGTAATTGGTTAGATATCCTTTTTAATTGTGGCAAGGGTAGGCTCAGATCCAGAGGCTATTTTCTGCAGGTCAGCAGATAAAGAAAAAAGATAGTTCTTAATATACGTACATAATTATTAGTGTGTTTTGGTGACCGTGTTTTTTCTGAATTACTTCTGAATTTTTGGTTTATGAAGCAGAACAGCTTTTATTTTTTTATCATTTATATCCAGGTCTGGTACTGATGATGTAATTTGTAATCAACTAGCACTCACCACTTGTCTACTTGGTTCACTGAAGCGCTGTTCTCTCTTGCAACTCTCTCGAGGACTAGATTGTTCCCCCCTTTTCGAATCTCTTCTTGCATCTCGTTTTGTTGAAGATCTAGACGAAAATAAAGTTTTTTAAGAAATTATTTATGAGTGTTTAAAACGTGTAGGTCATTTGCATGTGTGTTTTTAATGAAATTTATATTGCCTCGTGTATTTATACTAAAGAGTATATATATAGCATTTATACTCTTTAGTACGCAGTGTCAAAAGTAAATTGTATACTGTCTAAAGTAAAAGTTCGTGAATCCTTAACGAGTATCGAAGGCTGTTAACAAAATGCCTGGCGAAAATGAAAAGTTTTGACATACCATATGAGTTTTGAGGAAATTAATACGATTACAAGCATTTTGTTGAATTGTTAGTTTGTTCATTGAAAATTAAGGAAATCATATTATACCAAGTATAAATACAACCACCATTAAGTGTTATATTATTCCTAGACGTGGCTCACTAAATATGGGGGAAAACGAAAACCATGCCTATGGGTTTAGCATGTAATGTCCTTCTGTAGTCAATGCGGGAGGTATCGCAGCCAAAAGCTATTTAATATTTGTCCAATTAATGTTGGTTAAGTTAAGTATTAAGTCCGCATATCTTGAAATATGTCAATTTATTGGTAAACTGCCAACCAGCAGTCATGTTGGATGACGGGTTTATATCCATGCCTTTTATTGGAAAAATGGCCAGCGGTGAAACGTATAACTTTTAACAAATGTTGGGAAAGTAGGTCTGTAAATAGAATGTATACGAACTGTTATACCCAGAGAATTATTATTCGTGTAAAATACATTGTAGGTTACAATACAAAAGTAAAAGAAGTGGCCTGCCTCTGCCAAACCACTTCAAATAAGACTTTACGAGAGGTCTGCTCAGTTTTGGGCCAAGATTTAATTGGCACTACTCCAAATATTTCTTATATGCTAGAATTTTTACCGCAATGTCAAAATAAATCTGGATTCTGAATTTATGATGTCTGTTGCGAACATTGATAAATGATTCGTTCTCATTTACTTAAATCAGAAAACATTGATTTTCAGGTCGGGTTGGATTCGACTCTAGCGTGAGGAATAATACTTTTTATTAGAAAATACCATATCATTTTGTAACAGTATTATAACCTTGTCAATTTTGACCCTTATTATTGTTATTTTCTTGTAAGTTCTTCTACGGTTGTCTAAATATGTTGGAAAAAGGATATTGGAGATTGAATATTTAATTTTATTTAATGTAAAATTAACAGAGAATAAAAAACGGGATGAACCCGTAGCTCCATTACTGAAGAATAATAACGTGTTTATTATATTTCTATATGTTTCCGATACGAATACTTAATAGAAAGGAAACTTTTTTGATTTATTCTTCAGAGAACAACGTACGAGTAAAGAACTGTCTCGTAATTTCCGATAAACTGACTTGTAAAATGGTTATACAAATCCAGAAACCTTGGAAAGTATGATAACAACACCCGTACAGTCTCAGACAGCGCCATACTGGTGTAAAAGATCAAATATATATATGCCTAATACATGTAGGTATATACAATGTATCGAGGGGCCGCTTTTGTTGGATTTTGCTTTATCTTAATTCTAGGCTCGCGTCGACTCGTGTCGACAACGCTCACGAGAGTTTAGCTGCTGTAGTATGAACAATTTATTAATGCATCTGGGACTTGGGACAGACAGGTGCATGGTATACCTTTCATCTTTAGTGGGTTCTCTTTTGAAGTCTCGTCTGTGCGTGGGAGTAGCAGCCACTGAGTGACTCGTTAACAACGGTGTCGCTGCCAGGATTTCTCTGAAAAGAAAAAAACATTTACAAACTCTATGTACTACTGATTTTATCTTAATCTCAATAAATTAAAATCAATTGCTGCAGCTGCTGCTGCTTTTATGAAAGATTATCTCTTGAGAACATCTGGATCTATTTTAGCTTTTTTTTTGGCTTCGTAATTGTCGGAATAAGGTTTGATTGAAAAATTATTTAAAATATATAAATTAGGTAATTTGACGCGAAATAATGTGAAATTTTATTTAAAAAATAAACTGATACACAATGTATCAAAATTAATAAAACTTAAATCATTTTATTTTTTAGAAAAATTGCGTTCGTGCACAGCCGGGACAAGTCACTAGTGAGAAATATTTTAAACTATGTAAAATTCTCTAACTTAAGAATTCTATAACTCGTAGCATTGTTTTAAAAAAATATATATGTAAAAAGTAAAGCAGAATATTAAAAATAATGAATAATTTACAATGAGCTCTTACCGCTAGGCAACGATCCCAAACAACCTTACTCAGGTAGAATTATATTTGATAGACTGTGGATTTACATATAATTTGATTTGACGGTTTTGGTTAAGGAATAGATTATTAGATTTTTAAAATTTTTATAAAAACTAGAAACGAAATCGCGGTTGAAGAAAACTGTGTCAGATGAGACAATTATTAGTATAAAATAGTAAAAAGCAATTTATTCTAAAAACAAAAGGCAGTAGTTCATATAACCGGGATCATTACAGTTTATAATTGCCTCAATGAGGGATGAATGCCATTCATAGTTTAACTAAACTGCGGTAATTAAACAATAACATACGCGGTCACTGAAGCGTGTATAGAAGAGTGATTAATATTTACATGGAGTGGCTACAACGCTACCTATTTTAATTAACTGGTTTAAAAATAAGGAAGTTATTAACGTAATTATATTATTTAATCATCTGCCTTTATCGGACCTCCGTAGGTTTAATATTCGATTTCAAATTCGAATAAAAATTATATTATATTCCGCGTGTAATGTATTTGATTTTATGTTTGGAAGATTTGTTTTTTATTGGGGCGCCAAAAATTACAACCTAGTTACTGGAGGCAGGAAGGTGTATTTAATAAGATGAATTACGAAAGTAGGTTGTCACTATTTTAGAGGACAAGTCTGCATATTTATAACTAAAGTTAATTTTGAGCATATTTATATTTATTTCAGTTTATCGAGTTGAGATAAGCTCCATTAGTAGTTAAGTCAGGTATATACTTAACTATCTAAATTGGACGATTCTGAGCTTTTAGATTATAATCTTATCAGAAATTGTCCGATACTAAATAAAACTCTATCAGTATCGGTGTATTGAAGGTTATTAAGACTAAAATAAAAATATGAATGAATAAAAATTATTAATTTACTTTTAATAATGTATTTTATTACTGGGTAAGAACAACTCCATGTGGATCGTCTGGCTGAAGCAAACACATCTATACATTTTACAAGTGGGCTTGTTAAATGAGATGATATTCAGCTTTCAAACGTTTCATTAATCACTTAGAAATATTCTTAAATGCACGTGTGTGAGTGCATTGTGCATGTGGACGTTAATAGATTTTAAAACTCTTCTTTATTAATGTAAAGTGCAAGAGATATTTTTTTCAGGTCATGATAAAACGACTCATATTTTTTTAATTTCTCTTATTTCTAATTCAACACTTATATTATAGTACACATGTAATTTTAGTACCGTCAAAGTATATCCGGTAAACTGATCTGAGTACATCTTGATACATTATTTATCTCGACGGTCAGCAACTTTTCGGATTTAATTAAATCATACCAACGGGTAACTGATATAACCTTCTGGAAAGTTTGAAATAGAGTTATGTATTTTGTGTAGTAAATAAATATGATTAAATATTAAACTGTAATCGTTTCGATGTTAAAGTTTAGACCAATTCTGAAAATTTATGAATATAGATATATTTAATATGATTTTATATATAATACGATACGAATGAAAAGGTTATTGAGATTTTTGCTACTTTCTAAAAATTATTAATGCAAAAGTATAGATACTCTAGCTTTAAACGTGATCTAGCATTTAAACGGCAGCTTCAGACAAAAGTCGAAAACTCTAAACGAAATGGGGCAAGGCCCCCCCACCTCCCCTGATCTTGGCCCAGATCTCGGAGTACGTGGCACACAGTTATGTCGCTCCAGTTACATTTTAAGGATTTTATCATTCATGATATTAAATGGGTTCTTTGGAAAGTTGGAAACGTATTCTATATGCATATGTAAGTTTAGGTTATGAATTTATTTAAATTGTTCTCTTACAACAACTTCATTCAATTTTCATTTACATTTTAATTTAAATGAAAAGGTTCTTTGTATGTTATAGAAAGTATTAAATGTCCATTTGTATAAGAAAATATAGCTTCAACAGCTCAATTAATTTTTAAACATCGTTTTCAAGTAAGTTTGTTTAATACAAACCCTATATTTAAGTTAACAAAAAGGAAATGAAAAGAATGAGCGAAGAGATTAATATAAAAAGAATAAAATCTGTAAAAGATATGGGTTTTTATTATACCTAAGTTCCCTCAGAAAAGCCCCAAAGAAGGGTATGAGTCGGCACTCCGGCATCATCAGCGCTCTACTTAGTGCTCTCTCGTACTCAGCAGACAGCAGAGCGGCTGAGAGAAAGTCCAGGGTTGGAAGCGGCTCCTCGGATATGCTGAGCCAGAAGGATTTTAGTTTGTGGGATCTGAAACAGAGATCAAATTTATTTGCGAGAATTTTTGTTGTGGCACGGTAGCCCAGTCGTTAGAGCGGCGGAACGATACATAGATGGGACTCTTTGAGTACTGTTTATAACTTTTTGAATTATAATTATTTAAATTATTGTACATTTTCATAGACGATTATTAAATCATTCACAATAGTACACAGTAGTTTATTTTAAACAAAACAGTGCAATATACTCGTATATTTGTCTACTACAATACTACAACTTAATAAAATACAATTTCAACTGAAATAAGAAACTTAAATGAAAAGAGTGTATTGTGTGGCATCGCTTTTCACTCAACAAAAGTAGTTCTAGCAAGAAATTGGAACAGAGCTGGTATGGTTGCTTCTATAAATTACATTTTTTATGTACATATATATATATATACAAGTATATAATCCACATAAAAATAATAAAGTACTCTTAGATATAAAACTAATGTTATATTTAGTTTAATTCTACTATTTATTAAATTTCTCATTTTACATAATATTGAATGATAAATCAGTTAAAACAGCTCTGACACGATAGCTCAGTTGGCAATACAACGTTATGGCATCCTAGAAGTCGAAGGTTCGATTCAAAATAGGGAACTTTTCTTCTACACTTACTTTAAACATATGTAAAGAAATAGAAATATTTGATTGACTGTCAGGGTCGAAAGTCAAGTAATATTAAAAAAAAGTATTAAAAGAAGCCAATACCAATTAAAACTTTGTGATAAAAAATGAGAATTTTATAAATCCTTAGAGAAATGGAGGTCCATTAGCAAAGTTCTCAGTTCGTGTCTTATGGAATTACTTTCAAACTGCTCTCCTTTTACATGCTTTGAAATCTTGCTTTCGACTCTGACATAGCAAATACGCCATTTTGTAATAAATAACTTCCTAAGCTGTTTATTTTAAGCCAATCTTTTATAGATTATTGCTTTTTACATTGTTGCCATACATAGTTTCTCAAAGCTGGTTTTCCCTAATATTAGAACGTTTTATGCACGCCTACGGGTTACTGCAAATATTTTAACAAAGGTGACAAATGTATTTATAAATATGTATATTTGAAAATATAAATACGTATATATATATATAAAATTATGATACTACTGAGAATCTATTTGTAAGGTATATATAGTTCACACACACACACACACACACACACGCACATGTATACACACGCACACACGCACACACAAATATCACAGCCTATTAAGTATATATCAATTATTTTATTAATAAAAATATAAATATTTTCATCCGTGGTTATCTTCATTCATACTTAAAAAATATTGCTCGTTCCTTAGTATTTTCGGTTATATGTTAAGAGTTTATTTATTTGAAATATTTGACTTATACACTTCTGAAATACACGCTGCGTATAACAGTGTTTATGTGGTATTTTAAGAATTTCACCCTCTTATACCATACGCATTCGAGCAAAATGTATTGGGTTATTATAATATTTGCATTCAGTTGAAGTACGCTTCGTATTCGAAGTCATACTTGTGGGACAATGATTCGTGAAACACGGAATAACAAGACAAATCTAACTATGACTTAATGTTTCTATAAGAGGTTTTTGTTTGAAGTAGAATGTTTATTATTTTACGTATTTTATTGGCTCCATTAGGTTACTGTTATTAGGAAACCGACCACAGCGCTTCCTATCGATTTCATTCAAATTGTTGTAAATTCTTTTGTGACCAGAAATAGTAAATAATATTTTATTTTTCAAATAATTGTGTTTTCATTTGTTACTACTTATTTTGCACAATTAGTGTCTAGTACCTAATATTAAATAAGAATATAAAAGCTAATTCATTCTAGTGAATTACTGACACTTAATTATAGAAGCAAGAGATGCATTCTAGTGAATTACTGACACTTAATTATAGAAGCAAGAGATGCATTCTAATGAATTACTGACACTTAATTATAGAAGCAAGAGATGCATTCTAGTTAATTACTGACACTTAATTATAGAAGCAAGAGATGCATTCTAGTGAATTACTGACACTTAATTAGAAAAGCAAGAGATGCATTCTAGTGAATTACTGACACTTAATTATAGAAGCAAGAGATGCATTCTAGTGAATTACTGACACTTAATTAGAGAAGCAAGAGATGCATTCTAGTGAATTACTGACACTTCATTATAGGAGCGAGAGATGCATGCTAGTGAATTACTGACACTTAATTATAGAAGCAAGAGATGCATGCTAGTGAATTACTGACACTTAATTATAGAAGCAAGAGATGCATTCTAGTGAATTACTGACACTTAATTATAGAAGCAAGAGATGCATTCTAGTGAATTACTGACACTTAATTATAGAAGCAAGGAAGGATGTAGATGAAGGATAACTCAAATTCAAATTCAAATATATTTATTCGAGAAGTCATTTACACGTACTTTTGAATCGTCAACTATTACATTATAAGACTATCAGTGTAGTGTCAGAAATGAGAATGCTCCAAGAAAATCATCTCAGGTTGATTTCAAATATGGATTGGAAGTCAATATATATTATCATAATAAGTGCATACTCACTCATCAAACAAGAAACACCGTAAACTCCTTTCAAATTGAATTTTCTTAGACTTAGGCTAAGTATCGTTTAACGGGTTTGGGAACAGCGCGTAATCTGATCAGATTATGAAAGTGAGAGGAGTATTAAAACTGTTTTCATGTTAAGATTTAAATCTATGAAAAGATCAGTCTGAATGAAATGTAAACTTCATATTACTGATTCACCAACGCAGATTGAAAAACAAATAGAATTCCAGCCAAAATTAATTGTATGATAGTATTTCCACAGATGTCTGCTTTCCAAAGGTAAAAGTAGGTGTTCTTTTCAGTTTGCTTTCAGTTATCAACAGTAGAGCTTTCTTAAAAATATTGAACAGATATGTTTCAGGAAGCCAGTACCGAATGATCCAAATAACAAGCCATCCATGATCGTGAAAATTGTACCAAATACGATAATTTCATTCGAAATAAGGGTATTCTTTATGTCAACGATCCACCAAATCCGTCTATTACTTTCTTAGTTTCTACTCTAAATGAACTAGATTTAAAAACGATTGCTGGAGTATGCGTACCGCGAACATTTAACGTATTTATGATATTGGATAAAAAATACATGTACAGAATTTACTCTTTCAATATGATAAATTACAATTTATATTGAATGCCTTAGAGGTATTCTAATTCCGTTTGTAAATAGCTAATAAACTTAAGCTAATAATGAAAAAAGGTAAATAAATTATAAGGAAAAGCGAATGATTAAGAATGTTGGTTATTTCCGTCGAATGAAGGTCGCTTTTGAGACGCGGCCCTTTCTGTCCTACAGGAGACAGATCGCCAAGGCTTCAGTTTCCGTCTAATAATTTAATTTGTTTGTATCCAAGGGGTCGTATCAAAATACTGGGATACAGAATGGTGAAAGTATCGAGACCAATGGCTATATCCGTTGAAAATAAATAGATGTAATGGGATTAAATGTCTATGTTTATTTAATAAAAAATAATAGTATAGTCGTTTTTCTTTATTACACAAAGTTTATCATCGGAAGGTTTAATCTTATATAAAATAATGTTTTATTCGTGAATAATTAATGATTGATAATTAGACCACAAAACCTATTGGAGCCGAGAATTTGAATAACTAAATCCTGGATTTATGTTTAATTATTATTAATCGTATTCAATCTGTGTAGCATTACTTTTATATTGTCCCCATCAATCTATACTTATCCTAATTATTTTGGGGCGGAATATGTATTTTTTAATATATTGCAATCGATTTGGATAAAGATTTTAGGACCTGTCCCTGATGTGACGGGACTTTTACCCCATTTCAGATGTGGCACGTGTGAGGGCCGTCTGATTCTTTTCCCTGACGTCTGAGTCGTCATCGTCATCGTCGGCCGTCTGAGTCTATGACCGCACGTCACTACACTTTTATATAATACTACAAAAAAGGTATGTATGTATTTAATATGTCCTAAACTCCTTTATATCGATTAAACATTTTTGCCCTGGATCAATAATTGAAAGTTAAAATAGCCCTTCCACGAAAATACTTTTGTGTTGTAGTTAATATATTAAAACTAAATTATCCAAAACCATATTCTCTAACAAACCTAGTAACCAAGCGGCACTAAAGAAATATTTTTAATGAATCCATTATTTATTGCCCAAAACTAATAACTCTGGTAAGGGTGGTTGGTTTTACAAAGGACAATTTCGCTAAAGTTTTTGTCGCCAGCTCTTCTTAGGTCTGCGCCAAATAACTTTTCGATCGGAGCTCTGACAATGAAATAACGTTTATATAAAACTTACTTTCAATAAAGATTTAATTATGGTTTTAAGTACCAAATAAAAGCAAACATTGAATGTGCTTTTAAAAGGTAATTATTGATAAATATCGAACATTCAATTCAGAAATAATCACACGAGAACGAAAGGTGCCAAATTTAATGTTAGTAAACTCTTAACAAGCTTAATATATTATATTTAAAAGTGGCGTAAAAGTTTCCAAATATTTCTAAAGTAAAAAGGAGTACTCAGTAAGTCTCTAACTGACACTAACCTACCACTCCCCCGTCGACGCTGTAACGGCCAATTGGGCTAACAGCAGAGACAATACAAAAAATAAAATCAAAAATCAATTTTCCAATCAATGTCATCATATTATAAATAGAAGTCACCTCGTACGTCTAACTGCTTTGCCGCGTCAGAGATCGTTCGTCTATTCAAGTCCCGAAAGTCTGAATATTAAGTGGGATCAGGAATCATCAATTACATCCCTTAACTAAGCAGATTCGATTAACGAGACAGACAGAAAACCCTCCGGCGTATTATCGGTATCAAGAAAGCTATCAAGAAAACTTGTAACCCGTTAACCCCGTGTAGTCCTCAGCTTACATAATAAATGCCCAACAATCACACTACGGCCCTTCAAAAACTATTAGAAGGCCTTTAAAACATAGCTAATGGTTTAAAATGTTTTCTATAAAAATATTGCTATTAATTCTTGAACATTTTTGTATATTTTTTAGCCGTGTTAAGCTTATCGAAATTGTAAATGAATGTAGAGTTGAAAAATTATCAACACGGTCAGAAGTAGAACAAGTGACCTCTGAAATATCGATCTCGAATTTTTGAATTTTGTTTTGGTTTGGACTAGTGTTCTAAGCGTTTATACCTTAGAGCTTAGGCGGACAGAGTCGCGGGCAACAGCTAATTATAAATAATGTTGTGCTCAGACGTAACCGCAAACACGCCATAGTACAATAAATAAATATTTATTAATTACAGTAACATTTTAAAATGCTCTGTATTTTAAAATGTCTCACTCTACGATCTGTCTCAATTTGCGACAGTCATATGTTTTTATTAAGTCACAAAGCTCTTGAGCAACTAACTTAGCCTTTTAAATGTTATTTACGTCAGCGTTTATAATGATAGATATTCTATTTATTTATTTGGTTTTAATCTGATGAAAATTTTACTAAAAGGCGGAAAAAACCACAGGACAAAGCTAAACTTAATTATATAAATAATGTTATATATATTTGTAATACATGTATAAGATTATTAATTTTTCGTTTTGTTCCAAAATATTAAAAATGATGATTTTTTTAAATAATCTTTATTCATTATTTTGTAAAACATGTAACGGATATCTGAAATTGAGTTCCGGAAATGAAATTCCCATAAAGCAAAATCAATAACTGAAAGAATTAGATGTCACTATTTACAAACTCTTCTTTTCCTTTCTTTCGCTTTGTCTGTCGCATTAATTTTTATTTTATTTATTTTAAGAAGGCTAGCTATCGAACAACTTTTAAAACAAACATAGATACTAAATAATAAATAATAACGTAAAAACTTGTAATTTATAATGAGCTTCATGTTGAGTTGCATTTCAGCGATATTGAAATATAATTATTACGAAGAAGTGTATACATTTTTACGTTAAAACAACATGAAAAAAATACATGTTTTTTCAAATTACTATAAAAGCTTTTGTTACTTGGTTATGGCTTCGTGGGAAACTTTATCAAAGCTCTTTTGAACGTGTTTCTTTGTGGCCCGTTTTTTAAAAACTATGTCATTTCCTGTATGGCTTTTTATTTAACAGCCTGAACGTAAGTAATATGTGTTTTTTAAAACCTATTTTCGGTGTCTAAAATGTGGTAAACGAGTTTTTTTTTGATAGGGTAAAAATAATAAAAGCAGTAAGTCATCATCACCCATGGACATTAGAACCTAAGAGCAAATGCACATAAGCTAGGGAGGTATACAATGAAAGGCGGCAGGTGGGAGATAGTGTGGAGGGTAAAAATGGCAGCATATAAAATCGTGGCAAATTTTTGGTGGATATTATCCCACCTGATAGGGCTCGCCGAATTACATATAGATTTATACGGTTCAGTTTTATCTTTACCGTCATCGTCAGATAAACTCTGAACCGTAATTCCGCCATGGTTTCAAAGAACCACAACTATTTCGTACCCTTTACTAAGCTCTGTAAATGTTATATAACTGGTATTACTGGTAGAGATAGGCGTAAAGTAGTTAGCTGAGCTTCTTGTGGTAAATGATATAGGTGTAAGACTTATCCTAAATAGAACTAGAGGTGATTTCTTATATAAGATTAATTTGGTACTAATTTTTTTACTTGATATTCTAATTTGTTCTCTCATCTTATTTATGTTTGTCACTCAATAGTCAATATTATAAAGAAATACATGAGTTAATAAGTTACAAGAGAGTTCATATAGTATATTGTCGTCTTTCTTCTTCCTCAATAGGTCTACTGGGGAGATAAAGTTTAACAAGACTACATGTCATAGTGGAATGTATGCTTATTTGAATTAAGAGCCTTGACCTAAATTCGAGATTCATTTGCCCTACATTCCTTTATTCCCATGTGTCCCAAAGTTTTTGTAAGTCATAATTGTAATTGTATTTTTGCAGAGATATCGTTTACGGTAATAATATTACCAGATACCAGAGTCTTTTCATTTTCCTCTGTGTATAATTATTTATATGTTCTGTTTCTCTCTTCTCTTCTTTAATTGTAGACAGGTAGTAACGTCAGCAAGTAGTTTCCGCCGGCCTACAGTCTTAGAACAGCTGAAGGCCGAAAGAAACCCCTCCCGAAATCACTTCCAGCGGTTATCTTCTTTTTTCTACCATGAGCTCCACCTTCTGTTTCTCGTTATGACTGTCTTCTGATGCAAGTTACTTTTATAACGTCCAGTATATCATAGATTAAAAAAATACATATTTATTGGAAATCATAATTATGAAAGTAATTTATAAGCATTAAAGCAACATTTTGACAAATACATGTTTAAACTTCTTGGAAAGGCAACCTCTCTCTCGCAACGGACATATATGAAACTGGGGACATTTTACACGTTCGGTGAAAAATTGTAAATTCCTGATTTTGAAATCTTGATTCTTTTCCACTCAAACTGATCGGGGATAGTCCGCTAGTAACACGATCCCCGAGGAAAAAAATAATTCTTTGATAAAATATCAATATTGTAAACTAAAAATATTATCCAGTTATCCGGGTTTTCAATATCGTGAACGAATCGTGAATAAGTAAAAGAATCCAATCTGTGTAAATTCTCTGGTGGATTAGTTCTGTCTTATTCAATATTTTTTCGTCTATATTAAAAGTTATGTTTGTACAAGTTGTTTAATAAATCAATAGTTTATTATATAGCACGACAAAATATTTTAAAACGTCGGTGGTCTAGTGATTAAAAATTTAAAAATGTAGCCAAAATGTCTATATTCTCTAGTGTTTTTCATCTCAATGCAGCTTGTTACATAAGATCAGATACAGAATTTAATTTCATTGTGTGATTTTCGGTTCTCAATTTTATTATGTGAAGGGATGAAATTGTGTTCGGCGATAGAATCAACCCTCACGTCAAGTCGTGGGATTTGATATATTTGACGAAAATTGGTTTTAAGACCTCTTTGGCCAACGTTTTTTTTTACGTTTCTTTATAAACCAAAACTACTAACTTACTTCAATCCTGCGACTATTTCCATGGCGCCATTGAAGTTGCCGATGTTCCAGCAAGTCAGAGCTACTCGGAGTATGCAGGCCAGGGTAACCTTCCGCTCCTCAGAGGTCACTTGACTCAGCACGAGCTCTGTCACCCATGCGGACACCTGGTCAACATGAGAACAAATGCTTTAATATTAAAGGTTGAAGTTGTATATATGTCATAGATTTTGAATTAAATATTTGGAAATTAAAACAGCGTTCTTGCTACTTTATAAAACGCGACGTATTTATTCTATACGACAATGTACGGTAGTTTGTTGATAATTTACGTTACTATAATATCTACTTTAAGCTGGACTTATGTGAGACAACTTGTATGCCCGGTCGAGCCAGCTGGCATGCGAGCTGCAGTAAAATGACTAGATAAACATTAAACTAGATCAAATTATTATAGGAATCATATTAAAAATCAGAGGATATAAGATTACATTAATAATACAACGTCTAGAATAAGTAATATAATATTTTATGATAAAGTTTGAATATTACGCCGGCTAAACCTGTCAAGAAGAAACCTTATATTTTTCATTTCAAAACAATTTTCTCCTATATACTTACAGCTCATTCCTACAAGATGATAACTTTTTATAAATATAGAATTAAAAAATCAATCGACATGATTAAAAACGAAAACTATTATAAAAGTTTATGACTTTCAAGGAAAGCAATTTCTTAAAAATATTATAATATTAAAAAACCAATATATTATTCTTAAAGCTGTTTCAAACATCATTCAATTGATATTTTTGTAAATTGTAAGCAAAGTACATTTGGTAGTGGCATCTTTTCAACGTTACTGCAAACTTGAAACATTTGTTAGGATTTCCGAAAGAAGTTTTAACAGGTTCCGCCTCCATACTGATAAGAGCGATAACACATAGAGTGTTGGATTCATTGAGGTGGATATTGACACAGTAGCACAAGAGCCATAGCGATGGAATGGTATCCCAAAAGTCGCAAATTTCACTTCGAGTCCGTGTTAATTAAATTTATTTAAAATTTAAGAGTATTTTTTCCCTTTTAGTATATATTTTTATATATTATGATTATAAGTTGAATATTACGTTTTTATTATTCTCGTAGGGTCTACGAATCATTATCTTCGTAGACGTGTGCTACGTGCTACGGTAGTGCTACAACATCTGCTGCAATATACGTCTCTATAAACTTTTATGTTTATTAAAAAAGAGTCGAGAAAGAGCCTTCTTGTTATATTTTAGAGATTGAATGATCTAAAATGTTTGTGTACATGTTTAGTTTAAAATGTATAAATAATTAATAATTATAAGTCCAAAAGTTATAAATAGTAAAAATGGGCGATCCCAGACAAGAGTTAAGGTTTATTTTCCCGTAGCTGTAAACGAAGTCGTTGGAAACAGACAGTACCAAAAATAACTCTTGATTTTATGTTAGAGTTATTTCTATAACAAATAGTATTTCTGTTAAAAATTAGTGTCTTCTTGGAGTACCTTTGAATGTAATGTGAAAATCCGGAACATATAATTATATTGCCTTTAGACCCTTCTATCATGAGGATGAAAATAAAAGTGCATGATCTTTAGGAGTTCCTTATTGAAGGGTTTTGGGGTTACAAAGAGCGCTTAGAGATTACTAGTCAAATACACGTAAAGGAGCCTTTCAATTACTTGGATATATGTTGTATCTTTACATATTTAAATTCGGATGTCCCTGTATTCGTAATTCCTCTCCTTCTTCAGCTCGTCTGATTATTAGACATACGCGTTTTGTTCGGACGGTGTTTCATGTGTGTGTGTTGGTATATAGGTTTTCTAATTAATAACCATTCTAAAATCTGTCGGTCAGTACAGACTGACCATATAGTTATTAATGCAAGCAGAAACGCTAGATGGCAATTTATATAATGAAAGACTAACGGGCAGGAAATAGCGGTGGAATAGTATGGTAAGTGGTATCGTCTTCAACCATTAATATAAGTTATATGAATGGTGAGTTGCCGTCTTTGTACGGAGACACAAAGACGTGAGGTTTATCCCTTCTTTTAGGAATGCAGAAGCATTGGCTGTTCTTAGGTTAAAAATATAAATCCTTATCCTGTAGGAAAATTTTTTTAGAAACAACGGCTAAGATTGTTAACATTAAGAAATAAAATTAATAGTAATTTAGTTGTAGAAAAAGCTTTTAGAATGGAGTAAATATTATTTTACCTTTGAATAATTAAAGAACTTTATTAATATTAATCTTATAAATTAATATAACATGAAAAATAAAAAGAGGTCAGGGGTTAAAATCCTGTTCGTACTTATTATTTTTATTATACATTTATTTAAAAAAAATAAGTTTCACATGGCTATATTTTTAGATATTTTCAAAAATTGTATTCTTTATTTTTCATTTCTAGATCTTTTCATTGTTATTATCAGTAGTTTGTTTTCAAAACTATTTCTTACGATGATTGAAGTACAAAAATAGTACACCCTTACATGTACTTACAAAATATCTTTTTATTTTAAGGATATTCATATAAATATATGTATGTATATATATGCTTTGTAGATAGTTGGTTATCCCTCAGAGGCCATTCAAAGATTCGAGTATCACTGTGTTACAATTGAAATAGAAATTCAGGTCGTTACAGAATGTAATATAAAATAGAAAAGAAAAAATGTTCAATTATGACTTTATTTTAGTGCTTTATATTGTGCTTTACATTTAAAAGGATATCTCAGAAATGTAATAATTATGTAAATATAGGTGTATATGTTTTAAACTGTATCCAATCAAATTAAGTAAAAAGAAATAGTTAAATGTATTACGAAGGTAGGGCCGAGTAGTATTGGTATTTAAAAGTAGAGCACATTGTATAGAGTTTTCTATTTGTTGGATTGACTTTTGAAATCATCTATTTATCTGACTTTATTTGTAACACGGACTCTACAATACTTTTAGTTTTTAAAAGTTATGTTACATTATTACAGCTTACTTCTTTTGAGATTGAAGACCTGTTTAATTATTATATTATTAAAAAATAATAATAATGATAATGCAAATTGGACTAAAAGCTTTTTGGCCATTATTTTTAGTCATTCAATATTTTACACTATTCCTAAAGCGAACGTGACACAACCTAAATTTCACTGCTAAGAATTTCTACTCAGAAAATCAGATTTTCATATTTTTTCCTACTTACACATTTTGAATATTTTATAACTGCCGGTATTCAAACCGGTGTCGGTATTGTTTAAACGAACTGATCTCTGAAAAAAAAAGAATTTGACATCTAATTTATCATGGAACGTTATACGCTATATTAAATCACTCTAGAATTATTACAGTTACTAATTGTATAAAATATAATTTTTAATCGTAAAATACGGATAATATTTTTTAATTTTTCGTGTTTTGAACGTGTACCATCATTCGTAGTCAACAGGCGGGCAACAGTTAGTTGACACTATAAAATACTTTACTAACAAATTTAATTTTGGCATAAAAATCAAGTTTTAAGTTCCTTACATATTGTCAAAGTTTCCGAAGTTCCGCAAAGTCACCAGCAATACTATAATAATTCCATTATTACTTACACGAAGAGATTTAGTAGAAAAGTTTTGTTATATGACGAAATATCAATATTGTATTGAAATTTTGTCATCCATCCAATATTAAAGGCATTTAAACTAGGAACATTAAACTGCTTTAACGATTTCGATAAAACTTAAGGGTTTCTTGCAATAATATTTAAAATAAAAAATGTTACAATACACTAATATAAATTACACCTAAACCTACACGCAGACCTAAAAACTGATAGAGATCTATTATTTATTACATTTTAAAACTTTTTTTAGGCCATCGGATCTCAAAATATAAAGTCCCCAGGGTAAGTGGTGCCGTCGCTCACGGACAACTGAATATACAATTAAATGCAAATGCGACGCCACCCTCGAGAACTGTGGAGGGATGGACTGCATCTGGACCATATATAAATGACCTTGACAATACTTTATTTATTCAATTAATAAAAACATTTTATTTCATTTATTTCTTTCTTCCATTTTAGAGTCAAGATGCGTTAATAATAGTCATTAAATAATATATTTATATTTTATAATAATATTATTAATATTTTAAGAGAATATAGCACAAGCGAAAATTACTTTAAAGTTGTTAAAAGATAGCTTGTTTACAAGAGAAGCATTTCTATTTTGTTTTAATTTTAAAATATGCTGCAGAAAGGATTATTCAGCTAACTTTCTCGAAGAGATGCTGTTTTTATAAACTTGGACAAACTTAGATTACTTTTATTATTGAAGCGTGTCAGGTCTTCTGGTTATCGAATAAGGAACCTAAAGCTTCTTAGTAACCCTTACTCGTTTTTCACACGTATTATTTTAACGCTAGCTGCTGCCTGCGACTGTCTCCACTAAAGAAGGGCGATACAAGTTGGAAGCATTAGTTCAGAAGTACAGATCAAAACGAAACGTGAAACTCTTCAAATTGTATAAGTATATTATAACGAGTAAAAGTTTTATGAGTTTGTTACTAGAGCGAGCGAGGAAGCTGCCGGAATCTGTAACTTAAATTATTCCTTTAGTAACCTGATCGCTATGACTTCTATCCAATGAAGCTTTTATTTGTTTTATTTATAATTTTAGTGTGAGGTCATATCCTAGTATATACTTCCTTTATGCTTATATGGCCGAATGATTGTAGGATTAAGTAAATAAACGTGTAATCGTAGCTTTATTGACAGAGGAGTTCACAAATCGGCAATTTATTAAACAAAATAAAATCAATTCATAATTGAAGGCTTTTCCTTTCAAACTCGCTCTTTGAATGGATGAATGAAGTGCTTATTAGGGATAAATCCACATATAATAAGCTGTCTCTCTCTAATGCGATCATTTGTCCTTCTCACGGCTGGGCTATATTGAATATTGATATAAAGTACTTTAGAGAGTTACTTACACGATTCTTTTGAGGGACATGCTAATATGAATAACCCTTTATTGAAAAGTTTATTGCTTTGTACTAGACTGCACCAAAAGAAAATAAATACTGCTATATTATAGTACAGTGAACTTTGTACTGGGAATACAAATATTAAAGGTAAATAAACAACTACACCAAAATGTCGATTTAAGTCCAATGATTATTGTAAAACTAAAATGAAACATTTTTGGGTTGCCATAGCAACCAGTTAATTACTATACGCGGTTGGGATCGCATCTCAGAGCTCTTGCTAATTTTATTGGTTAATTCATAAGCGTGTGTCCAATGGCTGGTGACCCGAGTATTGACGTCTTTTGATCTGAGGAGGCTGTGATCTCCGGATTATTAAGGATTTTCTTGTCAAAACATAATATTTATTTACTAAAATAAGAAGTTCTTTTTTGTTGGTTTGGCTAATGTCGGGAAGTGGAAGTAAGTTATGAATATTTTTTAATTATATAAAAATATACCAAAATATTAATATTCATTATTTCTAAAAAATAAAACAATTTCGGAGAAGTGTATTCTTTTCAAGAGATAGGTAGAGCTGTATTCGAGTAATTTTTTTAACAGTATCCAAAAGGGATATATTATTGAAAAAGTTAAAAATATATGTATGTACAGATATATATACTATTTCACGATATACGGAACAGTACAAAGAAATAAGTTAGCCCTATACAGGACAGGTTACTGACCATTTTATAATCAGGAGATGTAATCTCATTGTAGTATTGTTTGAAATAATTTTCAAATCCAAAGTCCTTTGAACCATTAATTGTTCATAAAATGTCTTTACAATAGCTGATTATAATACATTTGGGCAAATATATAATATATTTTTTGTAGGCTTTATACTATCGGTAATCACGTTATTCTATACTGATAATATAACTAGAAAAATATGTATTGATGGTAAGGTTCCATATGAAATCAATATTTAAATACAATTTTATCCTCGTCAGTATTTTTGCAAATAAAACAAAAACTAGTGATCTTATTGTCATATGTTTTACACTGAAGTACAAGTTGAGCAATTAGGGAAAATGTCTTTCCATTACGGGAATATAGCATAGTTGAAAGAACGTATTATGAAAAACTACATAACTGAAAAAAAACCACAGTTTTTATAATCTTATTTTTATCTAGTATTTGGTGGTCGCGCTATCATTATGACGCTGTACTTGCTTTAGAGATTTCCGTGAAATAAACATAAAAAACTGTTTTTATCTGCAGTCACTCAACGACGTGGAAAAGTTGGTTTTAAATAATAAACTCTTTTCATTGACAATTATTATATTATGTCTGTTTTCACAAATTTAGAATTAATTTTAAAATATTTCAAAAGAAACCTAAAAGATAATACCTAATTATTAAATACATGAGACCTAGAATTTTTATATGAAAGATAGTTTTGAGAGAAGACTTAGGGTCCAGTTCTGCTTGTTGGTGAAGTTTCCGTTCTATATTTATCGTAGGAATTTTCAGACTTACTAATAAAAAGGCAAGCTTTAGTACATAGTTGGCCGCCGTGTCAATATTCTCCGCTTCAAGTTTTCTGATAGCCGATAAGCCATTAATGAATAGTCTGAGATAGACATTATAAGTAAAGTGAGAGGATAATTATAGTGTAAACGGAGACCTGGTTTAGTGATGTGCGGCTATCGATGAAAATGGTACTGTTTTTTATATTAAATACAAGAAATGTAATATTTATCTACATACATCCCACAGCTGGTCGCTTTTGTTTAAGTCAATAGTGTAAATTATTCTGTTATTTAATGATTAAATTAGTATTTACGGTATATTAGTATTGATAGATATCCGCTTTGGAACTACTAGAGTTTGACTTTTCATAAATGTAATGCCTCTTAGGAATAAACCTGTTTATCTTTGAAAGATGAAAATGGATTGGAGTTAATCCACCACAATACTTCACTGGGGTCGTATCCAGCTAGGTTAACTATTTTTTACAAAGAGACATGAACAATTATAATTATTCATATTACTGATATACCTGATCTTAATGTAACTTAGTTTTTTCTTTCATTGATTTCAAAGATACAACAGAAAAAATATAATTATATATATTTTTACAAAATACGAACAAGTATTTTAATTAAACTCAACTTAAATAATTAATATAAAACATCGATATATCGACCATGTCCCATCACTATACCATCACGTACCAACCCTTACTACGTCTCGTGTACTTAACTAACAAATAGGGCAAAGATACCACTAACTTAACAAGCGTTGGTCCTTCATTTTGAGTGGAATAAATATACAGGGTTTTTCCATTTATTTTTTATTCTGTTCCTTTTTTTTATGAGGAATTTGGTAGAATATGTTTTTCATACAAAGTAACAAAACATGCTTTATCTGATTCAACCCTATTTCTAGAAGGCTGATCAATAAAATCCATATTTACAGATGTCCATAAGCGACGGCACTATTTACAGGACCCATGCTCGTATTATATAAAACCAAAAAGTAAACAATTAATTTACAGATGTTAGATTCATCAGGGTGGGTAATTACACCATAATTAAATTGGCAGACCGATGGCGTATATTATTGGTGTAAATTCAAATCCTGTCCGTATTGATGAATTTATCTTTCTATGATTTTTAAATTAAATGTAGATTCATCTTTGTGATGCAGTCGAGTGATATAGATAGGACAGGCAAGCGGAAAAGCGATAGCAGCTAGTTATCCAATAAATCTTTAGCGGTCCATCAAAACTATTTTATTGCGTTGTAAAGAGGCATTTAATAGGAAAATGACGTTATAAACGGGATAATGTCCGCAGCACGCTCCGGCTCACAGATTAGAAATAACTGAAGGCTAATAAAGGAGACGTGTTCTTTATCTTTATCTTTGCTAAGTCATATTCATGATAGGACTCTTTCTTTTTATGGTGCCCACATACCAAAACCATGAACAATACTTTTTAAAATAAGTGTTTTATAATCTATTTATACTAAATTAAACGCATTTTAAATTTGGGTCGATATTATTGCAAACCCGATACGTTTTGTTCAAACCTCATTGTAACTTAAATATCCATTGAACATAAATAATTCTTGTTATTGTTTCTCATATATTTACTCTGTGGCTTGTCACGTGGAAGCATGATAAGTTATATTAATGCTGTTCCAGTTAATACTGGTTTGATAACAGGTTTCCATTTATTTAATATATAAATTATATTTGATAATAAGCTTCTTATATTGCAACAGCAGCGTAGTATTATGACAACAAAATTGATCAACAGATGGTTTATTCAGAGAAAATAACTCTTTATGTACATTAAATACAGTTTGAAAATACTAAGTGTAAAACCGGCTAAGTGCGAGTCGAACTCGCAGGTTCCGTACCATCATCTATGCTCCCCCCCCTCAATATATATTTTTTTAATTTTGGTATCTTTGGTATAGCGGCAATGGAAATGTCAGCTTTATCGCTATCACGGCTTATGAGATAAAGCCTGGTGACAGACTGACAGACAGCGGAGGCTCAGTAATAGGGTCCCGTTTTTACCTTTTAGGTGCGGAACCCTAAAAACGAAATACTCTACAAATAATAAAATGAATAGCAACAAGAATGCTGGCTGCATTTTCTCTTTGAATAGGTATGCTCGTTCTACGAGTGAAAATAATCAGAGGAATGCAATAACACGGTGTTAGATTTTGGTGCAAAATGACTGAATGACTTGTTTATTTAATAAAAAAACAAACATATTATCATATTTATTAATAGCATTCATTATCTTTACGATAAAAAACAAGTTTTTTTAATCACGATTATCTAAAAATCTACTAAACTAACTAATATTTAAGTTAAACCGTAGCATTTCCGTAGCATTGTGGAATAACACCGTAGCGTCGCTACAGATAGTTCCATATTATAAGTTTTATTGTAATTCAAAATTGAAAAAATAGTTGTCTTCTAAAGAGTTCTATCGCTAACTGAAGCTTTATTTAAATTTCTAACTGATAAAGCTTTAATATAAGTATTTAATTAATAATGCTCAAAGTGAACATTTAAAAAAGTTAGTATTTTGTATTTAGTAGCTATAACTAACAATCAATACTTGTGACTTATATAAAACAAATATAATTATAAGATGGATCCATCTTTCCGTCAGACGCAACAACCTCCAATAGAATCAATCAGAGGAAGGAAGTTTCACATTAACTGGGTTCTTTGTTTTTGTTATAATTATAAGTTGACGGCTAACGATCCGTTGGGCTTTATTTTGGGAAACATTCACAACGGACGCACACTCCAATAGGATTGGTTACGGTCAGGAATAGAACGAGGGTGCTGTCAACTGCTGAGAATTCGGGATAAGACAAAAACAATTATAATTAAATCAATATATTGGGTCGTTCTGGGATATAATTATAAGAAAATAATAGTGGGATTATTACTGAAATATGACAGAAATTGCTTTAATTATCCATCCGATGTGGCTTTATCCGTTTGATATAGGGGATATTATAGGAACATATTATAATACGCTCCATTTGCTTTTGTGATATAAAAGAAATTAAAAGGATAATTGAAAGGTTTTAGTTGATTTTGTAACGTATATAACTTTTAGCGTCATATTGGGTTACTCAATGTTTTTCAGACAAATATAATACGTTCATTTTTATATAAAATAACATTATAATATTAATTCTACTTAGTAAATTAAAAAACATAAATTAATGAAGGAACAACGAACATTAAAGTTTATTTGCAATTCATAGCGCTTTATCGTTATTGCGAGTCGACAGAGGCTTTGCTGTAATTGGTTGATCAAAATTAAACGGATAAAAGGCTAAGCTAAATATTGTATCGATTGTATGTGGATTTTTATCTGATCTAATTGTAAAAGCCACTATGTCCAAAACCTAGAGTCTATTTTATGAGCCTCTTTAAAGTCTGAATTCACAATTGCTAATCATGAAATATTTATTAAAATTATGGATTAAAATTACTATAGAAAGTACAGACAGTACATTCAAGTAAGAGATAAATTATATATTTTGACCCTATGGAGGGAAGGTTATCGAATTGATAGGAGTTGCAGGATCTGGGTCATGGGGGAAGAGAACAATTAAGGTTATTAGGATACAGGGAGAGGAAAAGAGTTACAACTGTCTCATACACAATCCAATGTGTCCACTCCATTTCGATCTTCTTTGCAAACTATCCTGGTCGAGTGCACGAGCTGCAGTCCATTGTCTTATACTTAGTTGTACTTTTATTAAGATATCGTGATCAAGTTCACATACCTCGTTAAACCTTCGTATCAAGGTTCTGACGTTGCTTCTGGATTGAGGAGAGTGAGTTGGTGGCACTCTCCGTATCATGTGGCGGTCGCTGACAGTTCCCAAGATACCTTCTCCTCCGAGGTCCAAGGTGACTTGGCGAAGGTAGTCGATTGGTGGCACCTGAAAAAGGGTTTATTGAATAACATTCGACAACCTGGGTGACTTATTGTTTTGCCCAATGCGTAGTAATCCAAGGGGTAAAATATTTACTCCGTTATAAGTTGCGAACCTAAGGAATAGTTTGACTAGTGTACTTTCCTTGCAAAAATGTAGGGCTAGATATAATTGTCTATTCACTTTGACTATTGACTTTGGAAGTATCTAAATATATCTTTTTTAAAGTATTTTATATTATTTGCTAATTTAAATTAAAATATATAAATGTTCGCTATTGCATTTATATAAAAATATTTGTTTTATTTTTTTTAATTAGTTGGCTCAATAAACTAATATTAGTGCGTTGGGAGTGCCCTCTATTATGGAACTAAGTAACTATTTTAAACTGTCTATGAACATTTTGGCCATTTTATGTTTACCTCATATTTTAAGTAATTAAAGAAAGATAAGTTTTGTTGGGCGATGGTCTCTCTAAAGTCAAAGGTTCACGTTTGCACGTGATTTTATCTTTTTTCATATATATTTATATTGATATATTTACTATTATTATTGAACTCTAACTGACAGGCACCTTGTACTCGTTTGAACACGATATCTGTAAAGCTTTCAAAACTTCAGGTTCAGGATTGAATATCACTGAATAAAATAAAATATTGTAAGATTACGAAAACTACTTTTCTTTCTGTTTCATTAAGACGCAATATCCGGAATAATCTTTACACTTCGATTGATTTCCCCGATAAAGTAAGAAACAATAACATACTTAAGTGACTTTTCCCAAACCACCAATGTGTGACCCCGAGTTCAAAGGTCACGCATGGTACATTAGCGAGATAACTCCATCTCACTAAGGTCGTTAGGGTTGTCGATTTTGGTGACTAGTGATGGGGTATTGATAAATGTTTTAAAAATATAGTTTAATATTTGATTCAAAAATTTTAATTTGTATTAAAATATTAATGGTAGCTAATAGAAATCTTCTAACAGAGAGCAATGGATTGTATAAATAACACAATAATCAACAGACAGACAGACAGACAGACGCTTGATGAAGATTAAAACCCTTCTTATGTACTACAGATTTGGCAATTTCAATCATTCCTTTCGCAATTTCAAAGTATTCTTTGATATTGAAGTCAAGGGAATACAAGTTTCAGGCTAGAACTTTTAAAGAAAATTTTGTAAAGTCGCTTTTCAAGATAGATTTATTTTTAAATATAAACTTTTAAATATCGACTTTCAAGAGTTTAACTTAAAGCGTGTCACTGCGAATATTATATTGAGAAATTCTATCGATACCTACTAAATTTGAGGCGTCCTGTCATCAAAATATCACATATTGAATATGTTTTTGGTAGACGTTGTAAAATGGTCTTATTGATTAAGTCAGGTCATTTTTTTTACTGTTATAAATTAATTTATCATAAATCTATACAAAAAAAAAGAGAGAAAAAATGTGTTCATTATCGATAAACTTTGAAAAGAATGAACCAATTTTTAGGTCTCATTATTACAAAAGTACATTTCCAAAGAATATTTACGATTATTTTCAAAGGTTTTCGGTCTTGAATTTCTATATTTGTTAATTTTGCTGGAGGATTCTAGCTGCTTAGTTAATGGGCATGTGTAAAGTAATACAATAAGATATGTAACCGACTTACATATCGCTGAGAACCGTACATTAATCAATACTTATTATTCTAAATGAATACAGAATGCAAATTTCATTAGTACTCGACCTCTACACTCTGTGAACTGAAATATGATGTTCCCTCGTCTTTGTTTATTATTATTTATAATGCTTTTCAAAATAATTTTACATATACATTTTGTGGAATTGACTTTTATAACTTTCCCAGAGATTACTGAACTAGAATTTGTGCCAAAAACAACGCTTTGAAATAATAAACCCTTTGAGACTCGATCGTATCTACCTTTGAACCATTTTTAGGCTTAAAACCAAATAAAAGTCTATTTTTATTATTTTACTTTATTGCAGACTAGCTATGTCCGCGACTTCGTCTGACTTTCTGCCCATCACCATCTCTTCAGATTGAAGTTAAAAAGTATCTGTTATTACGTACAATGTATAGTAATTATTTTTTTTTGCTTTATTGCAGAATAAAAGCATAAACCATATTTATTTATTTTCACGTAAATATGAGAGACATTTTCCGAAGTAAGAAAAGGCAGTTACATAACAGACATACTTTCATACAAATCTATTAAGCCGATTTTGCGTAATATGTATATAAACATACAAATGGACAGACAGACAGACTAAGGTTCTAAAAACCTTGGTTGTTTTGCTTTAATAGAGACCCTCAATATTATTATATATATTACATTTCCTCTTTCACCCTGTTCCAACTGGTGTCTGTCTGTCACGACTCGAAATTTATATGAGCCTCAGGATTGGATATTAAAATATGCGGATAGCGCTGGGCAGGTAACATAATATGTAAATTCAAACACAAAAATCTAACATCTTAAAATATTCTTGATAATTTTCAAAATATATATAAATTAAACAACTTATAATAAAAATCAGTAAAGCCAACAGAAGATTATTTACTTACCAATTATTCTTAAATATTAAGAAAAATGTTTTTCTCTAAGCTTCTTTAAAGATATAATTTTCTTGGGAATAACACGGATCCTATTTATGAATGGTTAGTGACAACAAACAGAGCGCGTATTATGATTATTTTTGTAATAACGTCACGACAATATTAGCTGGCGGGGAAATTAAATAAGGGCCATTACACACCTAACGGTTCTTAACTGCTATTATTTTTCTTAAATTAATTAACTTGCGCATCTTATATTATCAAACCTGTAATCAGTATAATACTACCGGATTTAGCAAACGTCATGCTTTGAAAATATAAACGTATCCTCGATTCTGATCGCAGCTTCATCTCTGAAAGAAGTCAAAGATGGCTTCAGTATTATCCCTCCATTACAATATCATTACTCATGTTTTATGTAGTCACTGATATTATTAAGATATTTGCTAAAACTAAAGGATTTTACAAAAAAAACCATTTCTAACAGGCAACGACTATTTATTGTACATTTTGAGACGGAGGGGATAACGAATATTCTTCTTTATAAAACCCCTAACCAATTTTTTTAACTTTGTAGTATAGATTAAGATTAAAAGGGTGAAACAACGGATATTAATGTTTGAAATTATTTATAAACATGTTAAGTCATGTCAAGCCTGTAATCGTCTTTAGATTGAAACAGTAGCTCAGTGCGCTGAGAATTCGGATGGTACCCCGGAGGTTACCAAGAGTTGATGCTTTATTTAAAAACAATATATTAGCTTAACATGGGAAATATGTTTTTAGTCAAATTCAAAAATGAGTATTTCATCCAATCTACAGATTCTAAAAATGAACATATGGTAAATCTTTAGTATAAAATACACTAAAAAAACAAATATTTAAAAAAAAACAAAGAGTTTGTTTATTTTTAACAAGCTATTCCAGTCCCGTCAGTCCGATTTTAAAATATGTTTTGTATTTGAAAGCTAGGCCTTAATAGCGACGTTAAAGATTTTATAACATCATAGTAGACAATCAGTGTCAGAAAGAATGTTTAAAAAACGTACATATACTCGAACATACATACATACAGTCAATATTAAATATTATTCTAGAATTATCAAAGGAATACCTAAGAAAATATTCGTGAACCGCTCCGCGCGTAAGCACCCTTAACACAATTTCAAGTAAATTGTAATATTACATTGACCTGAGGCAACATTGGCTTTTGGGTTTTGAATAACTTCAAAGTCTTTGTCTATAATAAAATAGTGTTGGAGATGGGCGTATTATAATTGAAATTATAAAATCAATTTGAAATTTATCTGTATGTAATATTTTGATTTTAGTTCGGATATTAAAAAATAGCAAACATACATAATTCCTACAAATTTAAATGCCTTTGATATTTTATACTAAGTTAAACAATAATCGAGAAGATAATTCATATATTTATAAGAATTTGTCATCAAATGTCAGTTCATTTATCAATTATATTTAATAGACAGCTTCCCACTCTTGGAGTTCTCTTAAGAGGGTGTACCATTGAATTAATTATTACGGATCCGAATTTCTTGATATTAGACGTAGCTTGCGGTTTCTAATGAAATTTATTTTCAACCGTACTTCCTTATTTTTAATTCCCATTAAAACTTCAGTTATTTGTTTACGGGATTTTTAGATATGAAGTAACTATTTTTTTTAATAAATATGGAATGAAAAATAAACTGACACCGACAGAGATTCGAACCCAGGACCTCTGGGAAACCGTTCCGTTGCTCTACCCACTGAGTAATCGTATAGCTACCACACTCAGTGAATTTTGCATTCAATATATATTCGTCTTTATCTGGACGGTGGCGGTGGAGGTTGCGCGTTACGAATAGATCGTACGAATGTGGCGGTTTATATTCAATTAAATATTACTTTCTAAAAAAAATATTAGGCTTAATATGACTATACTTGTTTATATATTCAAATATAAAGTAACTAGTTTGGAAACGTTATTTAAATCTGTTAATACAAGCTGTTGTCGTGACTCCGTCCGAGTGGAGTACAGATGCCGTTACATCACACCAGAGGGAAGTACAAAAATATACTTATTTAAAAATCGATGTAATAAAACAAGTTTTCGACAGTCCTAATGGACTCACATTTAAAAATATTTTTAAATTGCAACAACGTTTCATTCTCGAAGTTGGGTAATACATTAAAAGCCCATCTATTATTTTTTTGCCAAAAAATCGAGTACGAAATGAAACCGTGCGTGAAAACATACGGTAAGTTATTGAGGCGTAAATTTATTTACATAGAATTTGAATATTTCTACTGAATAGAAAATTGTATAATTTGTTACATTATATTTGTAGCATAATTGGTGAAAAATATTCTTAACTAAAACAGGTAATATATTCATATATGTTCGATTTCAAAACTATTTGTTTCAACGAAGGAATTATAATAATAATTGTAAATAATATCTGTTACAGGCTTCAAATATCATAAATATATATAACAATGCTAACTTCTCTAACAAAGGCAAAACATATGATTGAAAATTAAAAAAAACCGTAAAAAATATTTAAAAAATATCTCTAACAAAATAACGTTAATGAAATAGTTATAAAGTTTAAATGTAGTGTCCTATATAAAAGTTTTTAATGTTATATTTAATACTGTAGTCGCGTTAACAATTAATTAATTAATAATACAGAGCGCCGCCTCACTTATTATATAACAGCTTTCGGACGCGCCCTCTCCCCGCGGGCCAGTCGTATAAAATATCATGTTTCTTATTAAATAATGAAAGTTTATATAAAATGTCCTTCCTAATTTCAACCTCGCTGAGATTAAATTAAGAACCTAAAACACACCTTCCTTATTTTTGAAAACTTATCAATTTTCAAAGCTCTACCTTCAAAATCGAATTGTCCTTGTAAGAGGGCCGGTATTTCGGACTCAGTCAGTATATTTGTAAATATGATATACATAGTAAATAACCCTGTTTGGTCTACAGTAATAATGTTTTATTAATCCAACTTAGACCAACATCTACTATTAGAATACTAAAACAAAACTACCCTACAAAAGGGTTATTTTGGTAAACCTTGACTACAAATGTTTTAGGGTTTATTCAAGAGCTCGGGGCAGTTTTATTTAATATCACCTCGTTTCTAAATAATATTCTTAATGCAAAAGTCACATAAGCTTATCTCACTCCGACTTTGGAGAGTGATAGAGAAGCAGATTTATTTCATTGTAATGAATTATATTTCTTAGACCCTGGAAATAGAGTCTGAATTTCTAATATTATGTTATGAAGCTTGTATTTTTGAAATGTATGTAACAAAGAAATATATACCATAAGACGTTGGATAAGAGTGTATATTTCTTTAATAGTTAAACATTTGCTAAATGGTAAACTTCGTATTCTCTGTAGTCAAATTTGTCAACTCTACACAAAAATTGTTCATAGCTATATACAAATATTTGATATTCAGTACAATACGAAAAACTTTAATATATAACAAGATATAATTCTCTTCAACTCCTACTAAATATTTGGTATATGTCTGGTCTGGTCTGGATATATTTTTTAATGGGAGTTTACTCAAGACCACGCTCCCTTTTAACTCCAGAGGAATCCCAAGAGTGTTGCCGGCCATTAAGTTGTCGCTTTGTAAGTTAAGTCTGCAAGGTGTGAATTAAAATGAGAAGGGTAAGGCGTCTCCAGTTCCACTGACCACCACCACTGGACCCTCAGAGTCATGATACAGGAAATTTAAAACGAACAAAAGTATTTTAGGGAAAACAGTATGAAAGTAAGCAACTGTTTTAAAATGTCGGTTATGAAACATTAATTTATAAAAAGCCTCCCGTTTTCAACTGAAGTTCTTTCTTTTTTGGACCTAATATAAAGGTTTGTGCACACAGACCTCTGTTTTTATCTCGGTTGGATCTAAAAACGTCTATATTTGTGATTTTTTTAAAGGTATTTATAGTTCACACACATGCACTACATAACTTACAAACCGTCACACATCACTGAGATCTGTAACACGGTCAAGAGTAATGACAGATCTCGGTGCTCCAGTGAGTTGCCTTTTGTGACAGTTTTTAAATAAATTATTATTAAATGTTGTATGTGTATTAATGTTGATTCTTCTCTACTGATGAACAATTTTGGAACCTTGCAAGAAGAGTCTTTGATCTCATAAGTGTAATTTAAAATTTAAGCATTGAATGTTTTATTTTTAATGAAATACGTAGCGTATTGTAATAAGACTCAGCTTCAATCTATTCTACATTTACGAACATACATTAAAAAATGTCTCATAAAAGTCGCCAACCTCCGCGTTTTTTAGTTTCTCGTGTGGAAATGCTTTAACAATAATAATGATTCAAAAAATTTAGAAATATAAACAAAAACATTTTTTCTATAAACATGTTAAACATGGTACAATAAAATCAAGAAAGATGGAATTAAATTAAATTTATTAACATTCCGCGGGTGATAATTAATACTAAATTCTGTAATATATATTTTTGGTACTATTTTGTATAATAATATTAATGGTACAATTTTTATTCCAAATTGTATGCTTAAGACCTTTCTCTATACTTATAATATAGTTGTAATGATTTAAAATTTGGATACTGATAGTATTTTTAAGAAAACTTATTAATATACTTAATTTTGTCAATGTGAAAAATTAATCGACGGATTGTAATGACACCTTATATCGTTTTAAGATATTTAAACATAATGAATGAACACAACAAATTTTTATTCAAACGTGAAATTTTAAAAATGGTTTTAGCTATATTTATAATTCAACAAGAATTAAAACCTCATTTTTTTACACAAGCAAAGACGCAAGTAATGTTTAGTTATCAATTACAATGTTACGTAACATTTACAATGTTATATAATTCAGGCCAACGTGTAATTTGTTCTAATTTAAACATTGTTTCCAATTCTAAAACTGGGGCCGGCCTACAATACAATATCGATTTGACTATTTTAAACTTAGCTGTTGTGTGGGACATTAGGGCGACTGCAAACTAGACCAGCTTTGATTGTATCAAAACTAAAAAAGAATCTAAAAATATTTGATTACTGTGAAACTTTTCATTATGATAACTTTTAACAATGCTTTGTTAAGTTGTTGTAATTGTTTACTGGATTTTTTTTAATACAGTAAACAATTATACTAATAAATAATAATAAAATTTGCCATTTTGTTTGATCAAATAATCTATGATATATTTTTTACTCTCAGTCAGTACACAAATGTAATAATAAAGAGGAAAAATATTAAAAAATTGCTAAGTGTTCGGTTCAATCTCTCAATACAAGGTAGTTAAACTGTAGGTTGTTTGTCTGTTTGTGTTTATGAATTAAAATAAGAACGCTTGAACTCCTAGTCACTCCAACGTTTACTTTTACGAGGCTATAAAATTATTTACAACGTGTAAAAGGTTTAAAGGATAATAAATATGAAATTGCAAACGCAATCATCTACTTTAAGATATTTTAAAAATAAATAAAGTATTTTATATTTTGAGAAGTTCAACGTGAACGTGGTGGGACGAACAAAGAGTTCGTCATGAGTCTAAAATATACATGACAGAAGTGTAGATTGCTATTTAATTATTTAAAATTCTCTAAGTGAAATATAAATACTCACTTGTCATACAATTTCAGTAAGTACAAAGACTATATCTGAATTTTTGAAGGTTCTCAATCAAAAGGTATTAACTGAACACCATTTTATTTGGCAGCTGGAAAGGCTTTTGATAAAGTAAAGTCCCAATTAAAATATAGAAACACATCTCAGCAGTCATACTTCATTATAATTGATGCATGCAAATTCGATATTGTTCTTATTCACGGCTTGAATACGACGATTTATTTAATATTTAATTGAATTAAAGTTTCCTAATTGAATTAATGTTACATAACACAAGGGTATATAAAGTTTTCAAGGTCAGTAAGAATTCCGTTAGTAATATCAGGCATGGTGAAGCTGTTAGTGAAGTACGCAGAGAAGGTTTTATCTGGAAATTACATCCGAGATTTTCGTACAACTGTTTGTGGTAACATTTGCTTAAATGGAATGTTGATATTACACTGTTTATACATTTTGATTGTTTTTTCTAACTTTACGATGATGTTTGGTTGTTTGCTCCAATACCTAATGTCTTTGATTTAATTCTTACGCTTATTTAGAATATATCTGTAACTATAATAATTAAGATGTAAAATATTAAATAATCGCTGAGTGTTCTGTTCAAGTACATACACTGATCTCAATGCAAGGTATTCAAAAATTATCATATTAAAAAATTATCTTTCAAAAATTGCTATGCCGATTTTAATTATATTTGTTATATTTTTAGGTTGATTTTCTAATATTACTTTAACGAGCACACAGAAATTATTTTTTAAATTTAGATAAATGTCATTTTGTTTATAAGTAGAAAAAAACAAAACTAATGGACAATATTTTAAGACATTTGATGTTGCTTATCTATTTTTAATGAGATTATTTAAAGAATAGCAGAAAAAGACGTTGGCAAAAACTAGTCTGAAATCATGTCGTATCTGATTACTCAGTTGTTCCTGTCACCTTCTGTCATTCTATTCTCGAAGAGCAAGCATGACAGACGAAATAAATGAAAAGGCTAATAAATAGGCGCGAAACGGCCGTATCGCATGCCTTCCTTTCAGACCTCATTTACCACAGAATAACCACCTCTTTAACAATTCACGGAGATATCGAGAGCCTGTTAACTATGATGAGATCCCGAAATGGGTTCTAATTTTCTAATAACCTGGACCCCAGCGCACGCAGTATACCTCGAGCATACATAGCTATACCGAAATATATAATATATATATTTGTTAAACTTTTTATAATTGTTCCCTCATTTGTTCAAAAGGTGGGTTAAATGAGCAGTTTACCAAATGGTATCTATTAGATAAATTTAGAAATAGGAATGAAGGAGGGTTGAGGTAGAAAAGGGGAGGGTACCAAATCTCTCTAAGCTTCTCCAACCCCCCCCATATTCTTCAAGTGCTACAATTACAGTTACAATACTAATTATATTCATAAATATTTGTAGCTTTTCTTTTATAGTATTCAGTCTCACAATACTTACTTGATAAAACATTTTGTATTCAGTCTCGCTGAGTCGTAACGCAACCTCTTCCGGATAGTGCAGCATAGCCTTCAAAGAAGCCAGCTCTTCATGACTGCTGTCATCTGACGGTGGTTCTGAAAGGTATATTGCGAATGAAATATGGCTATAAACAATGAATTTATAAATACAATTTTGTATAAAATATAGGCAGCAAATAAGACAACGGAATTAATTATATTAATTCAAATGAGTCTCCAAATTTCACACAATCTAACTTCTGTAATTATGATGCAGCATTGTTATAGAGTTTCCTTGATAGAGTCATGTCGCAGTTAGTTAACTTTGATCTAATTATAAATCTTTCTAATAGATTAACCTAAGTGTATATACGATCTTTTTGAACTCTTTAAAAATAAGATTGCATTTTGTTCACAAAATAAACGGCAGTTATTATTGTAAATAAAATGAAACCTTATTTTGGTGTCAGTTAAATATACCAGATTTCAAATTAATGGCTTCATTAAACGTGGATGAACCAAAACTGTTTCAAGGAATTACTTTGATAGATATTGACTTTAGTATATTAGAATACAGCCTCTCGAATATTATCTCAAGTGTTGTTTCTGTTTTGGATTACGTTCAAGATAATAATAGGATTCATTTCGTTACATTTAAATATACTCTCAAGTGCGAATAATATTTGTTTCAAATAATTATTATTTGGAGGCAGCGTTAGCTATAACGCGTTATATTTATTTGTTATTAAACTAAGCTCAAAGGAATAAACGATTTTCTAGAAACAGATCCTCGGATTGATATCGAATAAGGGACAGCTTTATCGTATAAAAGAATCTAAACAGTCTGACTTCAGTTACGTATTATAAGCTTTCATATTGGTATTGCATTAAAATTGTGTTCGATTAGGATGGTAAAATATTTATACAGAAAAAGAGAACTGTTTTAGCTGTTTAATTCTTCTAAATAGATTTTCTTACTCCTTTCTGCTTATGCAATATTTTATTTTTTCTCTTCTTTTAACTTTTAGGTGTCTCTCTTCTCAATGATAGCTTACTAGGATCTAAGAGCAACAAACGTCTGATATTATCCTATCACATAAAACAGCTTTCAATCCTACCTTCTAAATCTTTGTCCAAAGCGTGCCCCGTCGAGCTTCCACTCGGGCCAGGCCTGGACCCGTCTCGCATTTCACTTCACTTCACTTGAATCATTGATAACTAATCACTTCACTGTAAACACTTTCACACTCATTGATATAATTGCACTTGCTTCATCTTTTCGACGCAACTTTAATATTTGTATCAATTATCTGTAACAATCAAATAGACATATATAATTACTTATTAAAGATAGTTCTTAATATATACATACAAAAAAACCTATAATGGGTATATTCTTAATATTTTTTTTGCCGTTCGTATAAATACGTGTAAGTTATGAGAAATATTATTTTTGCTTGAACAACTCGTTAAGAAAGAAACTTATGGTTACTGTCGGCAAAAAAAGTTCTGTTTTATTCCTAGACATTAATTTATTCTTTATAATACATATACAATATTTTTGAAATAAACTTTAGTTACCTATTTAGACATATTTAAAACTATTTGAATTATTACAGTTTAATTATAATTAATATTTATAATATTTATAATATTTTATAATATTTGATAAATTAGAATTTAAATAGCATAAAGTAAAAGGTGTACGAGATTAAATGACCAGCTGTCATCTCGTAGTCATGAAACTTTAATTGAAAAATAAAAACAAAATAAATAAAAAAACAAGACAAGTTGTTGTTTTTTTGCTTAAACTATAATACAGTCTTACTTTTAGACTACACTCACTAGGTATTTTTTTTTCACTAGATACGCAACTTTTCGGAACTACCCATCAGAATTTAGAAACGATTTTTATAAACCTCATTTACTGAGAAAGGTAAAGTCAGTCTAACAATACGCTACAACCTTTCAGAAAGGGAAAATATTATACTAAGTGTTGATATTAAGAAACATAAAAGAAAATCGGGATGGCAGCGTGGAGGGGAGGGGGGGTGGGGGGTTGTGAAACATTTAATAATAAATATTTTATTACTTAATAATAAATCTTAAAACGAATAAATCACACTTCATTGTACAGTACATTGTTAAATGAAATGGTGTTATGAAAAATATGAATCATATTTATGATTTATGTTGACCCTACTTGTACAGAAAATAAAGTTTAGGAGAGAGTAATATTTCACACACATTGTTTTGAACTTAACGAGCTTTATATGTTTTCATTGTAATGGGAGAAATGCAAATATATTTAACTAGCTGTTGACTGCGGCTGCGCCCGTTTGGACAACAGAAGACTTATTTCTGTCTATGATTAGTCTGGAGATTCACTATAAAAGTAGGTGAGAGATAAAAAAAATCGCATGTTTAAAAGCTTCGATAATACCGGGTTCTATTCTTGGTTGCTTCAAATATCAATTGACTGCCCATAAAATATTATATGTACGTCAATGAACTACATTTTACTTATATAACATACAAAAGCCTAAAGTTTTCTAAATTTACGCCTTTTGGTTTAAAAATCCAATTTCTTCGTAACACCCAAAACCTTATTTACTTTCAGGGCACGGTAAAGCATTGTGACGTAACCAGGTCCTTGAAAAGATTGTGAACCCTAACAGGGATGCGCTCTTGATATATCGATAGTTTAGGTATTTTTAGTTATCATACATGTTTTAGTCAAAAAACTGTCTATCTCATCATAATAAATCAAATCAAAATCAAATCAAATCAAAAATATCTTTATTCAAGTAGGCATTTACATGCACTTTTGAATCGTCAATTACATTACATTACATTAAAAAAAATATAAAAAGATTTTGTATTTGTGACAACTTCTGTTTCAAAACTGGTACTGTTACTGGTCAGAGGCCGTAGAAGGCGTTAATTTGTTTTAAATTAGCAAGGCTTAAATTAAAAATATTACATAAAATTATTAAAAATATTTACATAATGTTAAATTAAAACAGAAAATAATATAAACATTTTGTAGAATCATTTATTTATTTCATAATCGGAAACTAAGTAACCCCAGCAAGAAGGCATTTAACTCGATATTTTATCAAATCGTCGATATCTGTCCCAACACTATTGTATTCTGATTCAGTTTCATCGTAGCCGTTATGAACACCTGTTCAAACGAATGGTTACCAACACTAAAGTTGCTGGTACTTAGTACGGCTTCGTTTATTTTTACATAGCACGGAGTATTTGAGATTATATAAGTATGAGTGTAAATATTGGTGTGTGGGTGTTTCTGTGTTTGTGTGTATCAAGAGTATAATTTGGAGTACATTTTATAGTTTGAAACTAAAATTTACAAAATATGAGCTTTTGAGTGAAAGCAAAAAACCATTTTTTTTGTTTATTTAAACCGAATTTTAATATTTAATGAACAGATGAATTTAATTATATTATGATATATTTTTTATTTTCTGACACGTTCACAAAATATAATAAAGGAATTAATTTAATTAATAAATATAATATTAAAATATAAGTAATGGTTTTGTAACAAGATAACATTTTATTGAATTGAATTAGAACCCTTTTTTATAAAATAATCTTATTTCTTATAATTTTAATAAATAATATTTGATACTAATATAATGGATCAAAAGATACTATTTATAATAAAATTTAATTTGTGGAAATAATTATTTATTCTTTATATAATTTTTGTAAGTATCGATTGATTAGAAAAAATAAAAAATATTTCCATTTACAAAATATAGTAGAAGTTAATTAAAATATGAAACAGTCATGATTTGAACCAGTTATTTAATTTATCATCAAGTGATCACTGAGAATGATTCAAAGTGGAAAAGATTTAAATAAATAAATAAATATCAATTTAAAGCCAAGTTACGGTGTAGGACGGTCGTGCTTTTAAATAAGTACTAACAACAATTCAAATTTAGAATTATATTACGGTACGGTTGCGGTACGGTACGGTAAGGCCATGTTCAGACGGACATACGTACTAGATTATAATCTTACATTGGATTTGAATTCTAGATATTTTTTCTTACAGCTTCAATATAAGAGTCACTCGTATTCGTTGAAATCTTCTTTAACCGAGGTATTAAAATTTCATATTGTTTACGGTTAAAGAAATTTTTCGAAAATATAATTTCTTAAGCATCCAACGTGGATATATTTCATAGAATGTTATATTGTAATCGAATAAAAACTCATTCTAAATATAACCGTCCTGATAGTTATGTCGGAAACAATTCGCGTACAAAGTTTCAATTCGAGTTAGAATCGAGAAGGAACCATGGTAACACGAATCAGAAATTAGGACAGATTCGTCTGTTCATATTGTTGTAAATATGAGAAATATTTTAGTTAATTCGTGAGCTAGCGCTTGCCGAAATATTGAGAACTCCAAACTAGTTTATTACTACGGAAAATGTATTAAATATTATATTCATATATTAAATCAAATAAAATTATGATTCTCTTAAAGAGACAAAGTATTCCTTCACATGGCACAATAATCTGTGGACCCCTGGCCCAGCCTGGCCCAGCCTGGGTCACTAACCATTAGCCCAACGGATTATTAATATTATATACGAATTACATTTAAAACCCTCGAGATCGAAACCGAAACTTGTATCTAAGATAGAAATAAAGAGCTTTATCTTACAATAGACTATTTATTATAAAACAAATAAAGCCGACAACTTGGAATTACATTATTCAATAAAAATACAACAAACATATTGCTCCATATTTTAAGTCCCTGTAATTTTTATGGATGGCCATCTTAAGATTATTATTTTTTTCAAATTTATATAGAATTATAATGACAGTTACGCTGAAGGACGGTTTCGAATCCTGCTCGTATCGATTATATATATATTTTATTATATATTAATTAAGAAATGTAATAAAAATGATAATTGTCAAAAGAATAATAATTATTTCTTAATAACCTATAAAATAAAATAATATTTTTTAAAACAAGTCGAAGACGAGATGTATGAATATCTTTATAAATGTTTATGATATAAGAAATACTAATAAATCAAATTCTATGTCCTTCCGCATTTATGAAACGTATTGTCAAAATTCAAAAAAGCCCGACCGTTGTGAGTGAGGACTGTCGGTTCCCTTTCAAGTGTGCCATCATTCATTCTCAAGGTCGTGGAGGGTAACATTTAAGGCATAATATTTTTGACATTATTTTTGTTGGCAACAAATCTAAGGAATAATCTGATTATAAAAAATACGAATGATAAAGACATGGCTTTTCAAAAATAAAAATTACAACTCGAAAATATCCATCAAGTCAGTCAGTCAGTACAATAAACCAAAAGACTTTGAACAAATTACATCTTAATTTAAGACAAAACAAACAGAAAAATCAATAAAAATAGAGAGTTTGACATGAAAAAAATAACCTAAAACATAAATATGTACTGTTATTTAAAATAATTATAGAAATTCACTTTAAGTGCAAAAAGAGATTTATTACCGTGGTAGTTTGGTGGTATGTCCCAAAAAGGTTACCGTTCAGCTTATTGTTGAGTAGAGTCCTGAAAACTTGTAATCTAAGGCACCCTGTCGCGGTCGTGAAAAAGTAATCAGTTAAAAATATATAACTACTACAAAACTACATACATATTATGTATAAACAATTTAGCAAAGCTTATATCAGAAGGTTTAAAAATATATATCTAAATAATAGAACACAACTTACCACCTACGATTACATTTCCACTTCCCATCAGGTGGAATGTAGTCAAGCGTCAACTTATTGTACAAAAAAAAAAAAAAGAGTGGCAAATGTCATAACCGCATGTTTGCTCAGCTTTGTATTTTTATCTATCTTGCGAGTGTCAGATTGTTAAAAAACATTTTTTTTTAAATTCTTGAGAGTACTCTAAGATAACAAGTTCAGATACCTCATAAGTTTTAAAACACCACATAACAGAACAAGAACTATTATAACTTCAGTAAGATAATTGATGATTGGATTTTGATCCTCGTGACGTATCGCTTAACAGTTATAAAACTTCCTTAGAGTATTTTATATCACCGCCGAGAACAAAAGATAAATCCTGATCCCAATTTTAATAAAGATTGTAAATATAATTCCTTTCTTGAGACATCTTTACAAATAAATAGGTTGATTTAAATATCCTCTCGATTGTTAATTTAGGTTCAAGATTCAAATATTACGCAACTTGAAGATAATAGATTATTTCTTTAAGTCTATTTCTTTATTGAGTGTATTAATATTAAAGACAATGGTTACGTTAGGAACGAAGTGTTCCTCAATCGCTAAATATAAATGAATTTGTTGGAATTTTTATCAAGTATCTGAATTCATAAATATTATAGTAATATTCGATCCTCTTCTGAAAATACGCCAATTCGGATTCGTTTTATTAACACGTAATGCGTCTTTCATTACTCGCTGGTCTGCTGGATTTAAAATATCGACAAATTGAACTTAAACTCAAACTTGGCGTATTCAAAGTATTAGGTAAAGTTATCAAAGGATTCAAATATGTTTGTATCCTATTATTATTTAAATATGAACATATATAAAGAGGGTTTAACAGTCAGACTTGATTTACTGCTTCAAATGTCATCTGACAAAAAGTCACCAATGTTGCGGTTTCTTTGATAATGCAAATTCTTTTAAAAAAATATATAATTCTCAAAATAATTAAAAATAAGTAGAGGATTATTATTTAAAAAACTATTAAAATCCAAATATATTTAAAAATGTAATAAAAGTATTATTATTTATATTAATTAAATTAGCTAGTAAAAGAGAATTTCACCAACTTGAGCATCTGGTTCGAACCAGTTCAATTCAGTTGTTGACTGGATAATACTTGTTAGGTGACGTTTATATGCAAATGTGATTAAACAACGCCGATAGAATAAAGCGGCTGTGAAGTATTGAAAACTATTGACAGAACTGAAGTATGTAGAAAGTCAAGGAAGTTATTAGTTTCTTCCAAACGAGAAAAATATAATAATAGGAAATGAATATACTTTATTGTACTTCCAGAAAATACATTAAAATAGAACAAATATTTAAATAGTGCTACAATTTGGAGACTCTACAAGTGATTTTTTCCAAACAACCATTTAAACTAAAGAAAATGATTAAATAGACGTGACGTATGAAGAGATGTGACGTAGGCGTATCATACACACAGGAATAATAAAGAAGAGTATACAGACAACATTTATACCACGAAACAAATAACTATACATACAAAACAAAATAAATAAATATAATAAAGTAAAGCAAATAATTATAACGGAAGTTAACATGATAAGGCACAATTATATTACATAGTTTGATCTTTAAACTAAGAAGAAATAATTTTTCGGATGACGCGTGAAAGAATCGCACGAATGTGCGCATTTAATTTTAGAGGGGATTTTATCTTTTCAAAAGACATGTTGTTTACAACTTAGGAATTAAAAGTATACTTAGAATCTGAAAACTTTTGGACTCGGATACATTGTCTTCGAATTAAAATCTAAAAACACAAAAATAATAAAAAATAACATACACAGCGGATAAAGTCAATAAAGGAAAAAAAATCTTCTACAGCGGATTGTTCAATCCTCTGACAACTCATATATCAAATGGTATTTTGTAGCAAACTCTGCCAACATATTTAACTTATACCCTAGCCAAATCTTTTCTGAAAATTGAAAAATTCGACGTTAGAGTTGATCGAGTTAATACAAATGACCTAAATACTGAAAGCATGACCGCTGTTATAGTTAAAAATAAGAGATATTTAGTCTACGAGGCGAGGGAGCTTTTAAGAAACATTGAATTGAATAGTCTGGCGTCAGGTCAGATGGATTTTTTCAGAGTTACTTGTCTATTATAATTGTTTTGCTGATATAGAATCTTTGTGTTTGTTGGAGTACTTCGTGTCAACTATACAGTGATAAGGTTTTTATTAATTTAGATGTTTGTTCTTGATTTATGAGATTTATTTCAACAAAGAAAGATTCTTAATAATCCTTCAATAAATTGTGCTTTATATTTTTACTAGTTACAGCCACTTATTTCAGACTTTAAAATGACTTTCAGTATCATTTAAAACTTTCCCACTACATCATAAGCTTATACATTTTTTATTATCCACATACCCATCCCAGGGTTGTTAAATATTAATGACCGGACGGATTGTTTGAAGGTTACTCTACGGTCCGTAGCTATGTGTATGTGTGTGTATTAGTGTGGGTCACCCACACACACGGAAGATTATTAACAGCTCTCGTGCATCAGCTCTTGTGAAGTCGAGATATCAAATAAAACAAAATTGTATGAAAGACTACTTGAGAACCGACTTATCTGCTTTATTTTATTCCTAGCTGCCAGGAAAAAGGTTCGGAAAAGAAAGTTTTGATGCTATTTTCGTAAAAAAAATCTTAATAAAACAATGTCCTGTCACTTCGACAGCGATATAATGAATGTCAAGATAATTTTGTTTCAATTCATAATTGTTGTGTTCAAACTAAAAGGCACGTCACCAATATTAAGTTATTTAATGAATATAATTCCCATATTTTGTGACAAATCCAAAGTGTCAAAAGCCAAATTGAATGAAAAATAAATTAACCCAATAAACTCTACATTCGGAATGTCAAAAGATAAAATTCGATGTAGAGTTAAGAGCGTTGGTAAATCAATTTGATACCTCGCTAAGGCTTATCATTGCATTACAGATAGAGTCATGTAATACATTTATTGACTTAGAGACGGTTTGTGAGAATTGGAAATAAGAGTATGAAGTACGTAAGTAGATTTGAGTTCCATGGTTCGTATTTTTATTAATATATTTATTTAAAATAAACTCTTACATTTCGAGACAAGGGTTTTTAAAATTGTATTATATTAAATTCAAATTAAAAATTTAATAATTGAAAAGTAAAACTGGTAAGTAAGTTTCAGTTAAAATTAACTATTGATATAATGAAATAGTCCAACAGAATAGTTTTCTATTAACACTGCATAAAACAAATTAAATTTTAATTAGTATGCAATAGAACGCTCCAATTGGTCGGTTCAATCGCTCGTAAAATTAATAAATGAAAATTCATTGGCCAGTGTTAGTGAATAACGACATTAAAGAAACATGCTTGGATAATATTTCAATACATATATATTAATTTAGACCGTATATATGTTTTTATATTTCATTATTTTCTCTATAGTATAAATGTTTGAATTGTTTTATTTAGTATAATTTCTTTGAGGAAATATGTTGTAAATATTTTAAAGTTCTCCATCTATATCAATGTATCAGGCCTTAAATGCCGGCTTCTATTGAATAATGGAGGCATCTCCCGGATATCCGGATGCATCTTTGTAGTGTATATATTCCTAATTGTATTTCCTTCATAACTTGCTCCGTAAAAGCAAAGTTATTTCCTTGAACATTTATTAGCCGGCAGGTATGCTTGTTACGGCTTATTTTGTTGTGTAATGAGTTATGCATAACCTGGAATTTTTCCTAAGAAATAAACGTAACAATGAAGCGTATAAATGATATAAAAAACCTAAGAAATACAATGAATATTTTCTCATAATAATTTCCTAATCTTTGACGTAAGCAGACAATTTCCAAAATGGCGTCATTCATAAAATAAAATGGAAGCATAAGGATGAGCTTTTAAAATTTAGCATTGCATTTCAGAATATATAAACGTTGTTAAAAATTAGCAGACCAGAACCAATTGCTAATATAATCCGCAACTTATCGTATAGCATAGGAAAGCTCTACCTTTTTTCCTCTTATCATGCCTCCTCTAAAGCCACTTCCCTATTCAATGTATCAGATATTTCCTTCCGTTCTGAAGTCAATGCCGCAGCTCAATTTGTTAAGAACTTAAGTTTAATCCTCATAACGTATGGAAAAGCTTAGAGTTGATTTAAATTCTAACTTTACCCTGTATCAGTATAAATTATAGGTTAAGTTTAATTTTACACATGAATTTGTTAACATACTAAACAAGTTATTGTCAGTGACTTCGTCTGGTTAAATTAAAGCCATAATTAATATATGAAAATCAGTGTGACATGTTTGAAATTTAAATTAGCCTTGGCATACATGTTTATGGATATTTTAAAAAGTTTAACAATAGAACATTTTATTAAAACTTTTACATTTTTTTGGCGTTAAAGCAAATAAATAGATTAAAATAAATATACGAGTGTATTTATTTTTACACGCAATTAATTTTAATATTCAGATGGATTGTAAATAAGGATACAAAAATACTCAGATAAACAAAAAAATATATTAAATTGTATCAAATGACAAAAAATACATATAACATGTGATAACTTGGCCCCAAAGTCAACTGAACCCGAGATAATATAAAATAATACTAGAAGTAAAACGGCAAGCGAGGTGAATCTTAGGTCTCGTAACGCGTGGTGTCAGATGCTCTCAGAACGATTTCTAGGTCACATCTTCTAGGTCATGTACGACGCCAGTAATTTATGTAGTACTGAATATTTATCAAAATATTTATTTATTGATAATAAATGGACTATTCTATTTTTTAAGTTCATGATATACTAGCTATGAGCCCTGCTTTGCGTGTAATTTAGTAAAGAATAAAGTAAGAAGTTCACTTAAAATACGAAATGTACTATAATTAAAAGATTATTATGACTGCACATACTGCACATTCAAAATTACCTATTTTTTACTAATTATTAGTAATATAATAAAATTAAAATAATAATAACACGACCGTAAACAGTATATACATTAGAAATGAGAAACAAAAATTTAAAAAATCCGTTATCTGATTTTCATTTTCATTGTGAGTTGTTTGTTTTTGATAGAGGACTGTCACACTGAACGTCACGTTTCTTTCATATTATACAATTATACGATGTCTCAAGTATACAAAGTTAAAATTCTAGCAGACTTATAATTTAAATAAACTTAACTTTATATATTTTTGCGAGGCATTTTAAATGAAAGCTATAAACCAATATAATTATGAATTGAGACAACTACCTCGTTTATCGTCCTACCTACGTAATATTTTTTCTGTTAATGAGTAAATAAGTAAGACTAGCTTATCTTGGCTTAGTATTTATTATTAGAAATCATTAGTATGTATGATCTATTTATCGGTCATCTCGTGCAATATCTCAGAAACTTTAAGCAATCTAACTTCTCTACTTACAAGTTGTGTGACCTCTGAAATATTGATGAATCGATTATTATACTTTCATAAGTAAAATTGTCATATCAGGTTAAAATAAATCAATACTTATTAATTTAATATAAAACACAATATCAATTTATTGTTTATTTAAATTTTTAATTTTAAGTAAATATAGGATGAAAAAATCATCCATACTTCACTAATCGAACCTGAGAGCTCTGGTAGTACGTCCTTCGCTGTGCCAACTAAGCCACCGTGTTTACCTACTTTGATGAATCCAGAAACATACCAAAAAATGTAATTTTATTGGTATTGATTGTGAAATATTATTACACTGTTGAGTGGAGACGGCTTATTTTGTTTTATAATAAGGATTTATTTTCGTAGCATGAGTGACACGCTAAGCGAGAGCGGGTACGGCGTCAATTATGTCGGATCATTCTATATTGGTATAAATATTTTAATTCTAACCTTCCCTCCCTGCTCCCCCTCTAGGCCCTCTCTAGCCCCCTTCTCGTATACAATACACGTTATTATATATTACGTGAATCATCCTGTCACATGTTGCCTTCACATTATAGAACGCGCTGAACCCAAACTGTTTTACATTTCGTTTACAATATCTAAATTATCACTTAATTTCATTGTAGATAATAATTTAATTGTTTGAAAATATCCACATATATTAAATAACCTGACAGCAATGAAGAACACCTTTCGAGCGTCTTACAAAATGTTTATTATTCGATTGATTTTTGTTTATATTCAGAAAAATTTGCGGTTATAATAAAGTTGAATAAGTTTTCTACAAACATTGTCTTGACCGCTCACAGCGCGGCCACACATTGTCGTCTAGCGTGACCTAAGTCAGTATTGCGATTTGGTTTTAGTTTTTCTCGTCACAGGTTGAGGGCAACCACCTTTTTACTATTTCCTGCAACTTTATGTTACACTGAAACTTGTATTTTATTCTCAAATAGCTCTCATGCTGAAACTATTTTGACTTCTTGACTTATTTTTCAATGTAAAGATAGAGTCATCTGAAAAGTATTTTTTTAACACTTGCTTGATTTTTTATACCATTATGGATGATATGTATTTTGTAATAAGGTATTATATCCACTGTCACATATATTATAAATGGTATTACATAATACTATAATGCGTAAAATCAGATTTGAGTGACTGAATTGACAGACATTTAAATTTAATAATTTTCAATAGAGATATAAAATGCTATATCTAAAAAAGTATTGACAATATTTTGTTTATTTTGACACGATTTTACATTGATATTTTGGAATGCTTTCTTTCCTTCAAAGGCCACACTCAAAAAGGTTATTTTAAATAGAATTTAAAAACACCTCTCCCTTGGAGATCATTATGGACAAACCCCTCCAATAAATGAGATCGGAACGTGCCGACGAAAGTTCCAGAAGCTATCAAAATGGCGGACCTGATGCGAAAACTTTTAATGGAGGTAACTGGTTATATGTTAACACTTTTAAGGTAATTTAGAAGGTTTGGCCTGAGTCAGCTGAATTATCTGTCAAGCCAGGAATTGAAACTTATTTACAAAGAAGAGATTGCTTTCTTAATATGTTACATTAAAAACTCTTTCGTATTTGAAAAAATACTTATGCTGTTCTCTGTAAAAACTCCTTTCCAATTTAGGGTACATTTAAAGCTTAGCCCCTCACGATGTCTATATGTGTATTGGTTTGTTACAAATAATTCGTTATATGACTTATAAGTATCACAATTTGCTTTAAGGGTTTGAAACTGAGGTCACCAAGTTCATGGGCAAACATCAAGATGAGTGAGAGAGAAAGAGAGAGTGAGATAGAGGTAGAGAGGGAGACCTTTCTCACAAGAACAGACAACAATAGACAAGATAGTAATTTGAATTTTTGACTTACACTTATTTTTATACTATATCTTTCCAGCTTGTACGTTTGCTTTCAAATTTGCTTTACACCGAACCGTGAACCAATCCATAAATTGAAGTTAAATTACATAAAAATTTTCCTTAAACGTTAATTAAATTAATATTGACAAACTCATCCGTTTAAAACTTTACTGTCAACACATTCCGAATTTCAAGATGTCAAGAACACTCAAATAAGTGACAAAGTAAGCATCTCTTTGTAAATTTGGTTAGCTCCAATAAGACTTATATTTCAATGAAGACCGTACAAGGACACTCGTTTTCTGGAAATGAGTACTAATTAAACCCGGAAAAGACAGTATTAATCCATCATTAGCTATTACTTTTTTAAAAGGCATTTAATACTGACTATAAAAAAACATAGTGGAATCTTATTTAAACAGCTTATAAGATGCCACAGTAAAGTACTACAGAAGGCTTAAAGAAAACATAACTTTTATTTCCGAATATTGAGACGTTACAAAAAACAAACCAGTCGGCTTTGTTATATCAGAAATAATAACAACATATGTTTCATTCGTTATCTTAATATTGTGTGCTCGTCTTGCTTATCATTATATCATTATGTATCTGTCTTTATATTTATATCTCTCTTATGTGGCTTTTATTTGGCCATCAACGTAACTGGGTCAGGGGACCATGAGATATTGATGGACCATTGCTTTGGAGTTAACATCCGGGAGCTCGAAGTGTAATTTATTTTATAGAGCCTCTAGTGACCCGCCCCGGGTTTCAACGAACGCGATTTACCAAAACATAATGAGTACAAGATATGTTTATTTAATTATGTTTCTTTTATAACTTGCTTCCATCCCCAATGTTTGTTCATATTGAGCTGTCTTATTTAGGCTTGCCGTTATCTATCAGTGACTCAGACAAAACTGAAAACAAATATTGTTTTCTTATTATATATAACTAATTTACATCATGAATGCGTTACTGACCTTGATAAATTTAACATTATATGACTACATGATAGTTGTTACAGCGACGTGGACGTACTCGAAGAGCGTGCAGGTTCGAGTCCTGCTCGTGTTGATGATTTTTTGCACTATGATGTATTACAATATTAATTTACTCTTGGGTCAGCCGTAGCAACCTTATTTTAAAGAAGTATTTTAAAGACCATTTAATAAAAGAGTATAATAAATAAAATAAACAAAGAACTTTCAGTTTTTGAACACTCTTATATAGAAAACAATGAAAATCTGAAAAAAATATACGAAATATTATCAGAAATCGTTAAATCTTCAATATTTTATATTTTTCTCTCAACATCAGTAAAAAAGTTTTCATGATCTGTTCTTTTGTTTATATTTAATAAATAAAGTTCAATCCAATTATCTCAAGTTTTTTGTTTGATGGACTTGAAGTGGTGCTTAAAAAAAAACAGTTTGATTCAATTCAAACCATGATGCTATATTTATTTTATGATTCATCGCAGACTAAACCTTTAGCTTTGGTTTATGATGAGTGAAAATCCCTATGGAATGATAAAAATTAGAAATAACCATATGTTGATATACATACAGCATGCTCCATTTTTATATATATTATAAGACGTCCCTCTATCTTTATGTGCATTGATAAATCAATCAACTTAATACTTTTGGTATGTAAGTAACAAATTTATAATCAAGTCGCGGGTTGAACTAGTTTGTATTTTTATGTAGCGTCAGTTTGTAATTGTGCTACTTGGGGAGTGACTCTTCCCAATTTTTAAATAGGTCAAAAAATTTTATTCACGCTTTTCCTCAGCGTGTATAGACATCAGACGTAGTAATCTATATTTTATCAGAGCCGAAATAAAAATACGTTTATTAAAAAAAAAAGTATGTAATGAAAGGTATTACAATAATAGTTTTTATTAAGTTAATATTACTGTAGATCTGGAAACTGCATACCATTCAAATATAAGTAATATTATTTATATTTTTTTAAAATTCCATGCAATCGATCTACAATCCGAGAAAGAAATTACCCTTAGACGGCTTCTTTTAAACCCAATCTATAGGTAGGTTATTGGAATTGATAGCTCATGAAATGAAATCTGATTTAAATCTTTAGTAGCAAAAATTGGATCACGATTATCAATGGCCGTATGTATGAATACAAATACGCAATGAGCTGGTTTCTATTGTTTGGAGAAATGCTTTGTATTGTCCTTAACAGCTCACGTGTGTACTTTAATTAAATTAATTAATCAATAAATTACCGAATAATAGAATACACAAACCGTAACTCAACTTCCTCCAACCTTCAACTATTTAGCAATTAATTTGCTCCAGTGACCTTTTTAGGGTAAAACTTTGGAAGTTGCGAACTTTGGGGTATTTTTTTGTAAGATCCCTTTGATAGAATTTGTCAGCCAATAAACTTTTCACTCTAACAAGTTTTAAGCACCGACCAGTCATAAGATTGTGTTAAATAGACGATAAATTATATAAAATATGCAAACTGTATTTTATTTTTATACATAGAAATCTTAAAATGTTATTGGTCAAATAGTAATAGAATGATTGTATAGAATTTTATTAATATTAAAAGATATATTTTTTAGCACAAATTTGTTAAAAAATTACAAACAAGAGAAACTCTTCCCAAAAAAAAAGGTTTTGGGGGGCTAACGGACAGCTGGAAGTCTACAATTCTTATATTAAAATTCTTAACAATCAGTTTCGTGACATCTACAGGTGTGTATTATACGGCACAATAACAGCTGGCTAACAGATGAATGTATTCAAAATAAAAAAATACACAAAGGTTTCAATTTATAAAAACAAACAAAATATTGTTAACCAACTTTACCCAACTCTATAGAGCATTTGCATAAAAAATCAAAAGCGATTAAATTAGCGAAGTCGAAAATTCAGATACGCGAATTAATTAAATTAACTTTCAACCGAAAAATAAACAGACGTTAGTCCTATTCCATTACTTTTCGTAAATCAATATACAGTTATAGTTCTTATTAAAAGCTCTAGCTTTTGCCAGCGACTTCTGCTGCCCTCCCCAAACACAGCTCATCAAGAGTCTTAATACATTTTTTAATTAAATTTAAATATATATATATATATATATATATTGTGTTTCCGTCAAAAACATAATTTCAGGAGTGAGGAGTATATATATGACCAGAATTATAAGCACTAACCCCACATTTTCATGAAATCCCGGTCTCATAATAAACAGATGAACAGAAACAAACTGAAAAAATATGTCCCATAGGTTAAATTTTTCATGCCTTCAATGTCCATGAACACTTTACATCGTATTTTATATAAAGATAGCGTAAAATATCTCCACTGTACAACCAAAAGAATACAGAAACATTGAATATTCCAGGAACGTTGGTATGAAGATAAACAGCATCCATCTAATGTAATGGTACAGTTTTTATTTTAATCACGTATCGCTGAGGAATCATAGTGATTCTTTAGTAGAAAGCTATTGTATTGACAAAATTTCCAGTTAAATTTTCTTCATAATAAAGATTCCGATTGACTTGATCTTTATTTAGAAAGATTAGCAAAATAAAACTAAAAGCAGAATTCAAAATTCAATAAACAAGTTAGATATTTTAATATTCTATATTCTATATAATTGTATGTTATACACACCCATAAATACACACATGCACAAATACACACGCAGGTACACACACAGACACAAACATAATAAACACACGTTTGAACTTGAATAGGTATGTAGTTGGTAAATAATGTTTCGTTTGTCATTTTTTCTATTCGCTATATTATTTTTGGTATAAGAGATAAATTATTATTGTATAGACAATTAACTACTTTAGTATATTCATTGTTATTATAAATAATTAAATTCTATAAAACACAAACTCAAACTGAATGACGTATACTTGTAAGGATAATGCAATTTCGCTGAGCAAGAATTCAGAAGTACCGCCGTTTGGGAAATAGTTAAAGGTTTAATTAACGTTCTATCTCAACAGCTGCTTTATAACTTGACTAAAATAAAAACTAGCTATAACAAACAATTGTTTATTTATTTTAAAGTTATCGAAATACTTTGAACAATTATTTGAAGGGTCTCTTGCCAATTTACGAAATAGATATCAAAATAACAATCTATTTTAACAAAAATCAATTCTTTTCAATATCACGTCATATCAAATTAACGTCATAAAAATGACACAGCAAAAGCTACATTTTGTTTTTATTGCTTTTTTGCACAAGTGTTATCCAGTACTAGGAACTAGTTCAAACAAACTAATAAAGCAAGTTTCGGCTGTGACCTTGTTGAAAAACTTATAATATTTTTATCATTATATATTTTATTTCACTGTAACTCTTGTTATGTATGTAATATTGTATATATATCAAGCATCAAGCACTCATCAATACTGATTACTGTGTTTGATAACTTTACGAGCAAGGCAATACACTTAGAAAACAATTACAAAGGATATTAATGAACTAGCCCTCAGTAAAGCAGAGATTCGATTAAGGCATGACTTTGAATAAAAAAACAAATTACTTCTAAAAATATAAATAATCTAAATATTAATACTATCAATAAACATCCATATCTACAAAATGTCTGTTAGATAACTTATAGCACGCAATAAGATTTCCCTTTTGATACATTATTTCACGACGTGTTATTTAAAATATGGAAAATGATAGGGTAATATGTGAGGTAAACAAAACAGACAAAAAAAAAAATTTAAATGAACAGTTTTGACAAAAATACAAAAATGTTAGCAACGGAAAACTATTTTTCACGAGTCGTTACTCTTCCCCCTTTTCCTCCCCACTCCTCTCCCCCTTTCACTTCCTAATGCAGCGTCTTTAGTCTAACGAACCCTATTTTGAAATGTTTTAATATTCTTATTTTTACTGAACTTCTAATGATAGATTCTATCAACGCTTCGATTTTTAGAAAAATATATTTTACTTTTATATATCTTTAAATTTTAATTCGTATTGTTTTTAAATGGATAATAGAAAGTTTATTTGTAATATTTTTAACTATTTTTTTTATTTTTAAGTATTTTTAAGGGATCGAAAATTTATCCCGATTATAAAATATAAGCATTCCCAAATTCTGTAACAGAGTAAGAAAACCCTAAGTATTAAAATTCTTTAAGTAATTTCGAAACTTCCTTCTAACGTACAAATATGAATTTTACGTGATGATGGCGGCAATACCGATAGCATGTGGCTGGATCTTTGAAAATGGACTTGAATGTGGAACGCAATATGAATTAGAGTATTGGCTCTCTCCCAAATTAGGGAAACTGACTAAGGCTAGAGTGGCAACGGAAAAGCCGAATCTTATTAGCGGCACAAGCATCTCTTATTAGAGAGTCATATTTGTACGATTTTCAGTACAAATTATTGGACATAATACAAAATAAACTTTAACACCACATTTTATTGCTTTATTGTGTGACAGATGGATGCCTCATTTTTCGCAAAAGAATGAGTATGGCAATTCAAAAGGAAATGCACCAAGCATTCTTGTCAGTATTCTACGGACGAGATGTATACGAAAATGTACGTAAGACACTTTTACAGTTTGTGTTTGTAAAATTTGTATATATTGTTATAAGATACTAGTACAGATATAAAAAAGAACTAAGCCAAGCATTCATGCGAATAACGTCATTACAATGATCCATTAAAATATATATATTTGTATATTAAATCAATCAACTATAAAGGATTTAAAATAATTGAACTCTCAACAAAGGAGTCTAGAACAAAGAATATTCATCTCTTATATGACCTAGATCTAAATGGAATGGTTTCTATAAATGTTCTAGGCATGTTATTCAAAATATCTTTATAAATATTGTGTATTACGTTACGTCAAAACTGATACGAAATATGATAGTAGGTAGAGCGCTTTCACTCAAATTAGTAGTATAAATATGAATTGGATTTACTATTGGATGGGTATTTACATCTATATAGTAAAAGGTTGTGGAGAATTGCTTTTCCGGCAAAATTTGGATATCCCAGGCTTTTTCTACCCTTATAAACAACCCTCGCCATAAAATCATAAATTCCTTAAGTAAAACTGCTCTTGCATTTTTATATTTTATTCTTCTATTTTTGATAGACGAGGCCTCTATCCCAAGAGGGATCCTTAATCAATTGTATTGTGTCAGTGGATTGTGTATTATTATTATTATTCGTGGTTTGGGATTGAATAAACTCTAAGATATAATATCTTATTTATTAAAAAATATCAAAATTAACAGTATAAGCGAACAACAGAAAAATTTTGAAGGTCTCTCCAAATTAAAGCCATACTAGTAAAAAGAGCTTTTGACAGTGCTCTTTTTACTAGTATGATCTAACTTTCGGTACTCACGCAGTCATTTAAGATGATGTCGAATTATTAAGAAGTGTTGAAAACAGCATCAACGTGGAGGAACGATTTGAGATTTCTGTAATTCAAAAGGATTACAGAAATCTCAAATCGTTCTCTCAAATCTCAAATTCCCGTTCTGTCTAAAAAGACAGAACGGGAATAAGACAATAATAGGACCTACTGTGTTGTATGGAACTGAATGATTCGAAACAGATAGTTCAAAGGCGAGTGTATATTTCTGACATTCCAATGTTGAGATGGCACATCCATAACGAGCGAATGGGTAAAGTAAGTAAGTAGTATCTACGAGGTAGTCTGAAAGGGGTACCGTTGCTGGAAAATGTAGTGAATGTGGACTTATAAGAGAAGGGAGTGATCGAAGAAGATAGTGCGTAAAAATGATTTGTCCAAGAAGCAAGTCCCGACTGAGATGACGTATGATAGATAAGAGTGGAGTATTTCCTCCATATGGGGCTTACCCCCCCATAACAGGGACAAGGGCAGATTGATCAGGACTCCCATTAGAGGTAAAACATTAATTTAAAAGATAACATTTAGGAAAATATATATCAAAATAAGTCAAATCTAAATCAAAAATTATTTTTAGCTTCGTATGAAATATCATCAAAAAAATATTTTGTTATTCTAGTTGTATTTTTTTTAACAATTACAATTATATTATCTGTTGCGGTACTAAAGAAAGAAGTAACTCTGATATTAGTATTAGATAATAAAGTAAAATAATAACTTTTGAATCTATTATTTTTAATCACATCAATCAATCTAAAATATTAGGAAAAATTTCTCGAGTACTCTCGTTGTCATCATGAATATTGATTTAAAAAGTTCTATGACGTTTTTTAAACTAATAATTAAATAAGGATGGGAAATAGAAAAACACCAAATACTAATTATATTTTTATCAAATAGAATAGATAATAAATAATTATCTCATCATCATGTCATCATCACATCAAGGCTGGACGATGTGGGGTTAATATTTGTTTGTGGTCCAATGGCAAATGTTTGTGACTTGATAAGCATCAAGACTATTCGAGATTGCGGTATACTTTATATTATTTTTGTATTAGTCCTTGCACCGAGGAAGCCACGAAATTTGTAAAGCGTGGGAAGAAACCTTTACGTTTTTGTAATATCGCAAAAAGGTAGGTATTTCGTTTTTTATTGTTTGAAATTATTTTCTAAGAAATTTGGGAGTATTTGTAAGGTATCAAAGAAAACGTGTTTTCATTAATTTCTAAGAAAACTTAAAGGTCCTTTTCCGGGAAAATGTTCATTGATTTTAAAAAATTATAACATTTTCAGTAGAAGATTGGTAGCCAACATTTGAAACATTGTTTCTCACTTATTGAATATTCACAAACATTTGATCAAATGTCAGTGCAAAGGGGTGTATTGTACAAAATGGAAAGGCATTATGAAAATGAAGTTAGATAGCTGAAACACCGTGAAAGCTTCCTTGAACCACTCTCACATAACTGGGACAACCATGTTTGAAACACAACTCAATTATATAATACTAGCTGACACCGGCGACTTCATCTGCGTGTAATATACTTTAAATTAACGGTATATTAGTAAAAAAATTAAATCGAAAACATGGAAAAAATAAATGTACCCTGAATAATTTGCAATTTTTTTTTCGGAAACACTTTCAAATGCTGATGACAGTCTAAACAGCCTTAAAACAACCCTAAAATCTTTAGAAAATGTGTGGAAAATCAAATCCAACTGGCAGATTCACAGATAAGTAACAGATATATTGATAATATAAATTAATAAAAGCTCTTGTGCTAAATAAATCTAGTATTACGATTTAGTAAAAAATATGCTGTACATTAAAAAAAAACAATAATTTTGGCGATAAACACAAAGAACAAAATTAGTCTGCAAAGAAAGGGTTAACCCTTAACCGCCCAACCCATGCTATCGTCCCTTAATCATGTTCGTGCGGTCACAGTGACCGCGGATGTTTAATTGCTTTTATTTTAAATTCCATGTTAGTAATAGAATAGGGTCATTAATAAAACGCTTGTCTAAAGGCTTAAAATTTGTAATAGAATGATAAATAGCACGTAACTATTAACGTTTGTTATTAACTGTATAATATCTTACATATTTCACTTTAAAATAAAACTAGCTTTATTTTGGAACTGATCTAAACCGTTATAGATTTTCACAATTATAGATGAATTGTACAAATGTTTACTACTTTAGTAATGTACTAGTCAGTCAATCAATCAATCAATCATTCGAATAATTCGAATTCGATTCGAAAAAGTTCAAATCGTAGCTTGGAACGTTGCAGTTTTACGTTGAACCGTAGCTGGAATAAGTCTTGCATGTTATATGCTCAATGTAAGCAAAACAAACAAATTTCTTTCTAAACGTAGATTGCTATTGGAAAACCGGTCGTTGGTGGAAAAATTATTACTTTGTGTAAGCTACATGTGTAGGTATATTATCTTTAGAAACCAAATGTCAAAAATGCTTAAAGTTACCGTAAAAACAACGAAAGAATTAACAAGAAACCTTTGTCATAGTGACAAACAAACCATTTTTTTGACATGCTCACGTATTACAGTGGATTCATACTAAACGACACATAGGTTTGAAAACATGGTATCCTAAATATCGTTGTGGTTTTAGAGACAGCTGGTAAGTTGGTAAGGGTTAAAATATATTTATAATTTATTAGTGTTTTTTGTATGAAATATCTTGGTTTTACTACTTTTAATATTCAAGTATCCGTCTAGGATGAAACTTATTATTTTGATAGTTTTATGTATTAGAAATAAAAAAAAAAACCCTAATTAAGACTTTAATTTAACTTATTATATTAGATTAGGAAGCTAGACTAAGACATAGACTAATATGTATTTATGAGATTTATTTTGTGTAAATGTCGTAATTAATGTGTTAGTTGTGGCCTCGTTCTTGAAACGAATTCGAAGTGAAATCTTATTTTTGTAAATAACAAATATCGTTATTTTCAAGTTCAGTTTTTTTTTCTTGTTGAATATTCCTAAATTACACCTATATACCTATTTATTAGATATTTCTTCTCTTTTCGATTTCTCAAAGGAGTAATACATTTACTACACGCATGAATAAAAATGGACGATCTGCTCGTTTTTCAAGCTATTCCATAAAGAAAGAAAACCCACGCTAGTCCTGTTGTATAGTAAACATTTCGCATATTTACAACATTTTTTTCTACATTAATTCATTGTGTATCTGAAGTCATATACTGAGCTTACAATATGTGATCTGATAGCACTAAAGAACGTCTATAACCAAACAAAAAAAAAAGAAAAGAAAAACTCGTTAGAAAAAACAGCGAGGAAAAAGTTCAGAACTGTTTTCCAAATGAGTCTTGTATCAAGTTATAGACTTTAAATTGAATGAATTTAACGTCATATATGTATAAATTACATATACACACTTACCTCAATTCAATGGAGCTTTAAATTAATAATTATAATTGAATTATACTACTATATTATATACTATAATAACTTTCACATTATATATATTTTAATTATTATATTGACTGATTCAAGTCCTCAGATCGTAAGAATATTTCAAACAAAACACGATCAGCTCATAATAGATACTATTATTTTAAATAAATAATAAAACTGACATTAATAGAGTAGTATTTTAGTATTGATTTTTTTGCCCCAAATACAAAACTAAGTAACGTTTAATTATTCAATGTGATATTCCAATTGATTTTATTACGTTACAGAAATTTTTATATACGTGGCGGTGTTTTCATCAGTCTCAAACATTACTTGGAAGAAATTGACTCTCTCAGAGGTTTCTGTAAGAATTTAAATCAGATTTCATTTCATAGGTTTCTGGAAGAATAAATTATAACGATTTGACAGCACGTCAGTTTTTATTGAACATCACGACATTAACAATCAGAAAGATGAATATAATTTCGTTGTTAATGTCTTTCGTTATTTTTGTATAAACGAGTATTTTATTTTTTTTTTAAATTTCTTCTTACGTCATGGTTTGTATTGTACCAATCATAGCAGCAATGACTACTTTTTAATTAAATTTCACTGAAAGCGTTGATAAAAATGGATTAACGCTCAAATCCCATTTAATCTTATTTATCTCATTAGAAGGTATTGAATGTTAGATTGATGTTATAAAACGAAGCAATAAAAAACGCTATCAACGTGTTAACGTTATCTTATCTCATACAAATCAATATATTTACACTTTATCGCTATATAAAAATAAAATATCAAATCAGATTGAGGTTAAATAAGAGAATATTAGATTTAAAATGTGTGACAATTTTAATAAAAATAGTCTTAAAATTACTAATATTATTGTGTTTTGTTCAAAATATTTGTCGTCAATAAGATTTGTAATGTTACAGGAACGAGAATATTTTCGCTCTACAATAAAACTGCTAACGAGCTACCAAAGTTGTCCTCAAATCGACGTCTTTCTCCAAATATGTAAATAATTGTCTTTGTCTTGTTAACGGATAAAAACATTATAAGTAAACCTAATTTTCTTACAAGCTATTGCTGAATAAATAACCTTTATTCTGAGAACTAAGCATTCTTGTATATGTGCTTCATGACAAGCATTGGTCCCGACACCCATCTAGAAAGATTTTGCTAAATCCGGTCAATGAGAACGAAATAACAATATGACAATCCAAAAAAATATATACAATTATTTCATGTATTTTCCACGTAGTTTCGTTTAAGGTTCAATATTCAGTTTTATGGTTTCGTCTCCAGAGTTAATTGTGTTTACGGGACTGCACAAAGCGACCAAAACAGGCCCAAAGTACACAGACGTTTATGTACAAAGACGTTATCAGAGCAGTTTGAATTAAATTATAGTACAATAAAATCAAGTCTTACTAATATTTACTCCTAATTAAAGTAAACCAACCATCTCTGTAAATTAATTAGTAAGAAATATAAAAGAAGAAGCAGACGGTATTATATATTTTATTATTATACAATCAAAATAGGACTCTTGTAAGGATTTAATTAAAAAAGTTATTAAGAAATTTGTATATTTTTATATTATTTATTGTCGTAATACCATTAATAAACTTACATTAATTTTGTAATCTCTACCAAGTTACTGAAAGATGTAGAGCAGTTCAAGCACTTATGATATATACATTTATTTTAAAAATAAATAATATTTCTATAGATTTAATGTAGATCATGATATAAGATCACATTTTAATTATTTTTTTCAATGCGCTTCAGATATAAAACGATTAAATCCCATCCTAAAATGTAAAGGTTATATTATTCAGTGTTATATATATTATAAAGGTTACAATACCAACATAACAACGAACTAGCTTAGTTTGCATTTCTATCCTGAGAGAAAAACAAATAAACCCTTCTTACTACGATTTTTTTTTGTCAGATGACTTAGTGTTTAAGTGTACACTCATACCAACGTCAACGTATAATCATTAAAAAAAGAATTAAATTATTTGGAATTATTGTTTATTTTAATAAACGACTTTCTCTAAAATATATTTAAACATTTAAAGACTCCTTAATAAGTTTATCAAATAAAAATAATAATAATAAATAATAAAAATAATAAATAATAATAATAATAATAAATAATAATAATCAGAAAAGAAGTTAAAACAATTTAACACATTCAAGAACTTTGACTGTGTATCAACAAACTGAAAACGAATGTACTAATATACTCCCTAAACACTAAATAACCGGCCTACGCACTTAGGACTACAGTATTTCATACGTAAACTGTAATTCATTAAAGCCTTGGGACCATAATATTACATAGAAATCAAACTATATATATGTATATACAAACAAAACTAGTAATATATAAGAGATTAAGATTTTCTCTTAAAAGTCTGTACTGTATTGAGATTCCTTTATCCTAACATTTGTCTGGTTTTAGAACTTATTATTTTAAAATTGCTGATCTAATTCATTTAATTCTTTACTTTAGTACAGACAAGTATCCATTTGGTAGGAAACTTCTAGTTTAAGTAACAAATGTAATAAACATTGATAGAAAAAACATGAAACGGCTTTCTTATTCCTTTTGAAGGGAAAGAATTCCGTAGAAGCAGTATAGTCAAGAGAAACCGAGCGTACAGCTAGTATTAAAATCAAATTTAAGCGTCCCATTACCTTCTGCCCACGAGGCAACAATAATTAGTTCAACAGAGTACTCTCCCTTTGCGGATTACACGCGAATTGTATTATAAATTTGTTCTGTGTTATACATTGTGGAGGCTGGAGAAATAAAATTACTTTGAACGCTATTTGTGTCAAACATATTAACCAAGTGGCTCTCGGCTCAGCTCGAAAGCAAACCAGTACATAGTTTGCTATTAAATTACTCTAATGTATACATCAAACATTGTTAAATTGTTTTTAAAAGAGCAACTGTTGAATTTCTGGCCAGCTCTTCTTAGCAGAGCAGCATTTCGAACTGGTGGTAGCTTACTCACGGGCTGACATACTATGCTAACATTTTTAAATTTAATGTAATAGATAATTGACGATTCAAAAACGTATGTAAATGCCAACTTGAATAAAGATATTTTTGAATTTCAATTTGGATGTTTATTCTAAGTGTACATAGATGTACTCGTACATTCTGTTAATACTTTGACTTTCACCTAGTATGTCCATAACCATTAACCATCGGCCGCAAAACTAATATGTGTGACCTCATTCGGTGAGAAGTTATATCACCGATGCGTCAATTTCAATCTAATATCTGTCTAATCTGATATCTATTTATGTCAGTGATCATTATACTTTCAATATATTTAAGAAAGAAAGATAAAAGAAATAATAAGCAAGTAATTACTAACCGTTTGAACTAATTTAGAATAAGGAAGGAAGAAGAAAGCAATCTTTGAAAAATTAATGATTTATACAGTGATTGACTCAGTATCAAGGAAGGGCCTTAACGGAATTACAAGCACGGATGTTCCTTTGACACTTTGATTACATTTTATAGTTTCCCTTTTGCAGAAAGACAAAAAAGTATGAACACAAAAATAATTTGAACAAAATTGTAAGGTTATTCATAAATCCTATATTTCGCAAATAAAAAATCACAAAAATCGTTTTAAAGACAAATCAATATATTTATTTTTTAACGAAAAATCAATATTATTGTAAAACTCTATAAATATATGTATATGTTTAACTTTAACATGACAAGATTTTAAATTGCTCCTGCATTTAAATTGTTATATTTTACTGACGGATAATTTAATGAGATAGTATACCAACTGATATACAAAATGAAGAAAACGCTATTCTTTATCTTATTACCAGACATCACAGACTTTATGAAACAGCGCTGCCAACATTAGGGTGGCAGTATTTTAAAGTGACTCACAATCTAATACATTTCGTGATGCTGTGATGACACTTTGACTTCAATTATTAAGCCTCTGGGGTTGGTACGACGGTTGTTAACTGTTTTATATCTACTTTTACGGCTGTAGCATAAAAAAATAGCCCCTTACCAAATTAGGATAAATATGAAAAATACATCAATTTAGAAAGTATTTGATTGTTTGTTTGAGTTTGATTGTTCCATTTTTCATTACCAGAATATTTGTTTAAATATTTCTATGAATAATTATACTAATTATTTCATAGATCAAGATAATAAATACAGACATATATGTCCCTATTACTCAAATTACCTATTTAACATAAAAAATATTTTAGAAAATAATTAAAATACGCGATGAAATAATTTTCTCAGTTAGAAAAGACTTGACCGAACTTTTATAAATAATTTTATAATTACAATTTCTGATAATAAGATTTATTTGTGTTTTCTTTATTATAAAATAAAATTTAAAAGCTTAATGCTTAGGGAAAATCGTAAGGTCATTGTCCGAGAATACGAACTTAACGATGTAACTGGTTTTTCCTTTAAAAATACATGAAGTTGGGAATTTATAAATAAAATATGTAGATACAACAGAACGTTCTGTGTGAAACAAAGTATTTAATATAATAATTGCTTATTAAAGCAATCTATTTTATATTTCAAATATGTTCAAACCATTTCAAGTCACAGTTTTGAACAAATATAACAACGACGAGACGTAGCTGTTAGCTACGCCGTAGCCCCGCTACAAGTGTTGTTGACCGCGCGATGTCATCGTGAGTATTGTACGATATTTTGTTATAAATTGTATTATTATATTTGATCGTTCGTGTGTTGTTATTTTAAAGTGCTGTGGATTCAGACCCGAAACTTTGCAATCTATGTAAGATAGATTATTTATTGTCTATTATTAAGAAGTTTTACATTTTTATATATTTTACCATAAAGATTAAAATTATTGTTGTTATTAAAAACTATATTTAAAAATTAATTAAGAATCTGTTAAAAGTTAACCATTCTGAATAAAAATGTTACGAGATCTTATTATCTCATTCACAACACGTATTTCAATGCGCGTGAAATATAAATTCAAAGAACGAAAAAAAAAAAAAACACACAACACACGAATACTCACCAGAGCTTCACCCACCATTCATAAAACACACTACACATAATATATCGTTCAACGATAACCGCTTTTGTTGGGACGTCCGCTCCGGTCGGAGCGTTGTCATCGACTGAAGTTGCAAGGTGTACGTCCTCTATATAAGTATGAGGGTAAAGTAGGGTAACAGAAATAACGTTTTTGCTTAGTAAAATTTATCACCATTTTTGGGTAAAAGTGTTTACGTTAGACACGTATTTGTAATGTGTTTTCTGGAATGGATAAGACGCCTAAAGTTAGTGCCGTTAGATTTTATTGCTAAGTGCTAGAATATATTGAATTTATCGTATGTTGCGGTGTATTATTTCATTTTTAAGAAAGCTATTCCACGGATAGAATTTATATAATATAAATTATGATGTAAAAAAATTATTTAGGGAATATTTTAAATTGATATATCTTCTATATTGATATAAATTTTAGGCCTTAGTTTAAAAATCTAATATGAAAAGTTTAAAAGAAAACTTATTCAAACGTATACATTTATGATATTTGTAAGTTTTGATAATTGTAGTTATATTTGTATTACTTCAAGTGATAAGACACTAAGTGAAGAAAAAAAATCAGCAGCAGTTAATCAGCTATTTATACATAAGGAATTAGATCTTTTTTCTCAAGGAATAAATATAATTTTAGTACTTTATCATCGCCCTCACGAGGTCAACACTACTATTGGAAAATATTCTAAGCGTAGGATTATATAAAAAAAATTATAAAATACGGTAGCTCAATTCATAATATTTAAGAAACATTATATTGTGTTCTTATAAAGACAGGGTATGCTTTATTTTTTTTCTATTTAATTTAAATTTGGTTCAGATAAGTAAGATTCAGAAACATAGCTTTGGTTCTTGGTAATGACAAGTATTCTTCATGAACAAATGAATTACCGTCTTAATCAATGAGTTAAATTTTCAGAAGATATAAAATGAAGCCGTTATTATTTTGAAAGTTTGAACAATCATCTTATTTAAAATCAATCTTTAGGTCAAAGAGTTCGTTGAGTGTTTTAAGTAAGTGATGTATACACAAACAATGAAATTATTACGGATAAGGCAGGGTACACAATGGACGATTAGTTTTGACATTTTAAGAACTTCAATAAGGCATTTTATTGACTGTTTGTTCTATTTTTTTATAAAACATGATTTAATTCTCGTCTTAATGATCTGTTATTTTCTATTAGTAACACTTAGCTCTACATCTCTCATATGCAACTCAAGCATATAGACTCTCCATTACTTGTAGAGCTAATTAGGACAATATCTGTATTTGATGAGGATTGAGAACGTATGTATTGTTAAGTTTATATTCGACAAAAGCGGATGTACGAGTATACTGTATTGTTTATTTTTATATATATATACCTTTTATTTGCGAATTAGACTGATCTAAGCTGCAAAGGTTAAATGCTTGATATTTTCTTTGTTGGTTTCTTTCACGATCTAGATACAGACAAGAGTGACTTATTATCAATACTACCGAAAATAACAGAATCGTCTAATTAACGACAAATGTGTATATTTCCATAATTGGTCAACGAAACATCTCATTTTTTATAAGCTGCAACTAACGACTCCTAGTGATAAAGGCCGAAATAGGATTTATTACGTTTGTTTAAATATGGAGGTTAATCTCCGGAAACACTCCTCCTATTTGGGAAACTGTTTCACAAATAAAAGGGTACAATATTTATAGAGTCATTAGTTGTATTATCAGTACCAGACAGATATTTGTACCATTCGTAATAATTCATACATACAAATGTATCCAGACATATTTTATAATATAAATAAGGTAAAATAACACAAGCTGCTTTTAGTGTTAATAATTATATATAAATGAAAGAAACAATAAATAGAATAATTAAACAACCCAGTGTACTTACAGCCTTATTTACATTTTCAGTTAATTTCATAACCTTTGTGGTTGAAAGTTCACGTTCAAGTTGAATTTATTAATACACTTTGTATAAAATGGTAAATATTTTGAGCAAAGTCCCTCAAAAGCCTGAATCTATCTGATATCTTAATTAACTTTTTTAACATAAGCTCCAATTAAAAACCAACTATAAAAAACGTTCAATGAGTAAAAACATCAAAAAAACATATAAGTTACTCTAGCTCCTTTACATTATTTTATTGATAATTGGCTCTTTTTATACACCTTTAATATAATTTTAAATTTCAAAATGTTTATTTTATTATTTTTTTTAATTTTAAAATAAACTGTTTGTAGAATTTTCAGTTAAAATAAGAATAGAGTATTGTAACATTATTTTTCATCTTAACGAGAACAAATAAACAGACAAAATGGCAATGATCTGGGTTGAGAATATATCATGTAATCTACAAAACAGTTATTTGTATTAATGATAATAATAAATAGTTACGTATTTTTAGTTAACAAATATTTTGACGCAATAATTATATTACAAGACGAAGAAGAAGATGATACGAGCTGTAAAACTAAATACAAACATTCTGTATTTAGCATTACAGCTCGTATCTATCGTGCTATAGTTGAAACACATGAATTTTCCAATCCCCCATTCAGAACTTTCCAACTAGGAGTTCATTTGGAAAACATTTGTAAAATTTAATTATCCCTCCATTACCTCAGATCAGAATGTTACAAGCAAACAGAATAAAACCTACTCGTGCCTCGTTTGATAGCTGATTTTAATGGTTTGGTAGTTTAGCCAGATATTTGGTCATTAACACGCTTTTTTTAATTAGTGTTGTCTTTTTGTCGGTATGTTCAATAACGGCTTTAATCTATAATCTATAATTCCAAAACAGGTATTTTTATTGAAAATAAAACTTGGAATATAACGAATATGTGTTTACTGAAATGAATTGTTGTATATAATATCGATAAACCCGAAACAGTACTGTGTGGGCGAACCCGTGGGCAAAAGCTAGTAAAATATGATGTTTGTATTATGACACAGATTCTTTGTTTAATATCAAATATTCCGGTTTAAACAAGTCATTATTCATAAATTATGTCCCACAGCTAAATTATATTAAAAGAGCACCGAGTCACAGACCAATTATAAATCCAATATTAATAATCAATACTGATCCATTTTTGATGCTAAAGATTGAAATCGCGATCCATCTCTGAAGTCATAAAGCAAATAACAGACACTGACTGAGTTCGTAACACTTCATGCAAGGTTTATTTGAAACTTGGATTGGAGATTGATTATTAATTTCGGCCGTTAGTTAACAACACTACAGAGGTAATAGACGAGAATCTAATATAGAATTTAAGTGGCATATAGTTTGACGTATACGACGTACGTTTCTGATATGCCTTACAATATTTCCATTTACAGATATCGTCTTATTAATAAATCGAAATCATAGAATATTTTATTGTTTCATAATATTTGCAATGATATCTGGATGACAAATTGTCATAGCCCCGGGTTGATTCTGAGACCTGTCATCTTGAAAGCAGACAACACTGGTACAGTCGTGTTTGTGTAAGTAAATGAAAAAATTTAGAACCCTTAAGTATTCACAGTGACATAAGTTTACAAAATACTACTAATATTGAAATTTAATAATCTGTTTAATTTAATAAATAGTTCATGTTATTTCAACAAATTTTGAAAATCATACCATCAAAGAATTTTTAACTCCTTCCTTAAAAAAATTCTTGGCTTTTAGTAAAAATTGTAGGTTTAATTAAAAAAAAAACGAATTATTATGATTAATGGCATTCAAGTAACTTGCCTATTTCAAACGTTCCTCTTGGCTTGTATCACCAACTGTTTCTCTATTTAATATTTCCTACTCGAATTTGAACTTAATATCATTGGTATTCGATTTTATTTTAATCGATTCTAGTATAGGGCTGAAAATATATTTTTTTCGAATTAAATTATGTGAATTTGGTGTAATGGTTCAGGTCAGTTCAACCTGAGTGTTAACTATTGTTTTTATTAAATTCCTTATATCGACTATACTCTGTAATTGAAAAAGAAAAGCTAAACCTAAAGAATAGTGGAATACAAGAAATAACATCTTTAGAGCTATTACTCTAGTGCTTTACGATAAGAGCTTCAGCAAATAGCTGGCCAGTAAATAAAAACTAGCTTTCCGTTAGCGGCTTCTTCCATCTTTAAAAAAACTCTGTATATATAGTGCAGAAACAATAAAAAAATGTGTAAATTATTATTCCTCATACAAACACAGAAATTATAAATTAGACTAGACTTCGCAGACGACTCCACTTCGTGAATTATAATAAAAAGCGTTCGCAACAATCACTGATTTTTTTTTATTTTTCTAATTTGGTCTCTACCATAGAATATTATATTTAATAGTATAATATAAAGCCTATGTTTCTCAAAATTTATTCTTATTATTGGTGAAAGAAATGATATTCAGATGGATAGTTATGAAGTTTACTTCCTATAAACAAACATACAAACTTTATGTCTTTATTATTATAGATAGTATAAGGTGTATAGATGATAAATACACATGGGATGTTTAATTTCCCAACCCACCTGTGGAGTCAACGGTGCGTTCACATGTGACCTGATCAAAGCGTCTCCATCAAAGGCAACTTAACGCACCTGTTAAGTTTATACTAGTTTACAAATATTCTTAATATTAAAAATATACATAATAATGTAGTAACGTGATTGCATAATTTATTAACATCTTTGATTAAAAAAATAATACGCTTGTAATTTTTTTTCTCTTATTTATTTGATGTATATTTGAATTTAATCTTGAATGTAGTTTTTATAAACATTAATGAAATGTAATTCATTAAAACAACAGTAATTCTAATATAAAATAATATGTCATAAACATAACATACCCCTATTATTGTAAATGTTACCAAATTAAACTCTATCACAGTTTAATACGGTCTAGATTCAATTGAAGCTGTAAGATGAGACATTTTTCCACAAGGGTAAGCTGGTTCAAAGGTTTCTAAAAGGATTATGGTATTATCATTTGTTTGTAACATATGCTTATTTATATAACCAGGGTTTTGGTGTTTTTTATATAAGTTTGTACGGTCGTTATATATTTAACGAGGGTATAAACTATATACCTAGTCATGCCATAAATATTGTAATAAAGAAGTAGTATTTTTTTTAACTGCAAGTAACATTTATTATTTTTACAGTATGTTAGTTTAGTACATAAATATAAAACAATTAAAAATATATAAAGCTTTTTCGAAGTGGTCTCCATAGACTGAAATACAGTACTTTAAACATTGAGGCCAGTTATCAATAGAAGCACGCACTCTTTCTATGAGAAAATTCTTCACTGCCAATCGTATAGATTGTTTTAGGGACTCCAAATTATCATGGCATTTAGAGCAAGCTGTACTCTCTAAAATTAACCATAAATCATAATCCAGTGGATTAAAATCGGGACTAGACGACGGCAAGTCTTCAGCTCTAATGAAGTCCGAAACGTTCGCTTTGAATCAAGACTGCGTGGAACGAACTTTATGACCCAGCGCGCAGTCTTGCTGGAAGGCCATACTTGGTTATTGAATATGGTGATGTTGAGGGGCTTAACTAACTTCTCAAGAATGGTATCTTGATATACTTGTGCCGATGTTTTGATAGCTTTTTCACAAAAATATGGCTCAGTCACTCCTTCATAGCTAACATCCACCCAAACCATCACTGAAGTCGGATATTGTCCACGTTGCACTCTGTCGACTGATTGGGGAGCTTCCTTAGAACTTTGAGCATAAATATGGTCATTTTTTTATTAAAATGTTGCTCAATTGTAAAAAAATTCACATCCGTAAACAGAATTTTTCTGTGATCTCCCTTTGCGAACCGCTTCAGTAGTTGTTTCGATTTTACCACCCTATATTTCTTTAAATGATCCGTTAAGAAATGACCAGTGCGTTTCTTATAGGCTGCAAATCCTAACTCATCTTTTAAGATACGGTCGATATATTGGCCCCAAAATGAAAAAACACAATGAATAATCATATAAAAATGACAGATTCGAAATTCAAATGTAATATTTTTAACATTTTATTATTAACATAATAGGAGCTGCAGGACGAAGGGATAGGGCTCCGGACACTTATCTAAATGGATGTTATTTAACACTTGTCTCGTTTGGTGTTATCTAGTCCTGCCTGTCTGCTACAATCTGCTATCATATATTTTAACTATATGTATAAAATTCCTCTGTCCCTTTGTTCGTAATTCTTGTTCTAATTAGCTTGAGCAATTTTTATGTTTTTTGTGCTACGAAATTTTAGCTTTAGTTGATTCCGTAGATGACGCTTTTTTTAAATAGGTTTTTTCATATGCCATGCAATTTTTTAAATTATTTTTTATAAAATAAAAAGTATTATTCCTGAAAATAAGCTATTTACTAATTATTAAACATTGAGAATTTTATTAAAACCTGACAAGAATAATCGAAAGTAAATTTAAATTGCAAATAAAAAAATTGTCAGTACCTACTGTAGACAGCGAAGCGGCTAGTGAGCAACTAATTATTATATAAAAATAAACCACTACACTTAATTAACTTCTAACCCATATAAGCCTATAATTTAACATAAAAATCCATTGTCCCATAAAAACTAAGATGCATTAACGCCTTTGACAAATTACTTAGTCATCTGAATGAACGATCACAGACGCTAACGAGCGTGCATGGTCAGCGGCCACTCGAGCGTCGGTCACAAACCTGTGATCACTGGGGGTTGATGGGGGGTAATGGGGGTTAAAAATGCTTAAATAAACCTATGTTTATTCATCTTGATTGTTTTTGTTTGATTATATTAAGCTAATCGAGTGTTAAAATGTTCATATGCACTAGTGACCCTTTTAGCCTAGTATACATTGGTTATAAATAAGTCATTTATTTTTTAAATATTTATGTCAGTGACTTCGACAACACGGTTGACTACAAAGAGATTCTTCCTTAGAAACGTAATTTTTTGTACATAAAAAGATTTTTTATTTTAACGGGATAATATACAACCTTTCAACTATTTCCCAAGATAAATATATTGGTGACCGTATTTTGAAATCGGTTGAATAGTTTCAAATATTATCTCTACGAGATTATAAAGCTAGCTCTATTTAATACTACTATAGATGTAAAAATACTAAATAGAAATCAGTAACTGTAACAATCCAATTACCGAGTCGAAATTTATTTACGCTTATTTAAAATTTAACTAATATTTCAAATGCTTATATGTTTATAGATCTTCATAAGTCGTTTATGAATAAATTAGTTGTAAATATAATTTCAATCTGATTATATCCGCTTAAAATGTAAACCAAATACGCAGAAATTAATTTAAGATTAGCGAGATCAAAGCTAGTATCAGGAGAGGACGATCTCTCATAAGTACGTACTGAATCTGTGGTACGTACGAGTACCTACTCTTAAACATTTCTTAATTCTTATTCAAAACATTAAGTGTATGTCGTATTCTTTATTTGTTAAAGAGAAGATGCAATGATGCTTAGACCAATTAGACAGATTGGAATAAGATTTACACCAAATTAGTTTTTTATTTTGGTCTCCAGAAACGTGATATTGTGTGGATGATTAGTCTGTGGAAGTGAAACGGAACACAGAAAAGTTGAAAATTATATCCCTATTTTATTAAATGATTAAGAATTTTCATTTAAGTAATATTTTTCTAGATCTAATTTTAAATAACTTTCAGATCATATGTAAAAACATTTCATTACAGTAAGTGATTTTGAATTGTAATTCTAATACAGTCTAAATATACATTTTTAATTTTTGTGATTTCAAACGTGAAGAAATTTACTTACACGTTTATCCCCCATTTGATCCTTTAGGGGGGGAACTTTGTAAGCACCTTCTTAGCGAGTGCCATCTTATAAACTACATGTAATTTCAGTAATGTAGCCTTTGCCAGTTACTGGACTTTTCATGATTACTCAATAAGTGGTGTTTCGTTTTTATGTATTTTTAAGTATTATATACCTATTTTTTGTAAGTATTATAGTTTTTTATTTATAAATATATACACAAAGTGACGACACCATATTATTCGTAAGATAATATACTTTTTTTATTTTTTCGTAATATTTCTTAATTACGACTGTCTTCAATAAAAAATATATGATATTTTGTTTACAAATGTTTTAATTGAGTGACTTTAATACACTTCTTTTATCTATGTTTAGATAAAAATATAATGAAAAATTGTCGATACCAGAATTCCAACCCTCTGTAAACCCGTCCTACCGCTCTACCAATTGGGCCCTATGTTATAAACAATTCAAAACCATTTTATAATCTACGTTTTTTTGTAGAGTACATTATAATGTTATTTAACTAGGAAACGACAGTAAGTGGTCATCGAGAATGTAATGAATTAGAAAATAATGCCAAAAACCTAAAAATGGAACTGGCGCTTTAACTCCAATATTTGTGTGAAGTAGATGAATACGTAGAAGGTGGTACTATCTAACCTGAGTAAGTATGGGTACTGTATAGTTACTGGAGTAAGTATGGGTACTGTATACTTACTGGAGTAAGTATGGGTACTGTATACTTACTGGAGTATGGGTAGATTGTATGAACAAGTTGCAGTCAAACGACTACAGATAGATAGATAGATAATTACTTTACTGCGCACATAAATTAAAAACATATAAAAGCGGAGTTCAAACTATAAAAATATGCAAAGGCAATCTTATTACTAAAAGCTATCTCTGACAGACAATCTTCAGGTGAAAGGACTCAAGTAAAAGGAACGGGAGCATGCGATTGGGAAGAAATATAATATTACTTTTAATTATAATCAAGTTACACTTAGGAAATATAAATATTACTTGAAATACTTATAGACACGTAATTTTTAAATAAATAAATTATACATATATTTAATATAAATTTACATACGAAACTATGTAAATATACATTAATCTATAAGATTTTTTAACGATTTACGGATTGATAAGATAAAGTTTCCGGAGCGTATGGTAGGTAAGGACTTAGAACTGCCAAAAATATTAGCCGTTACTTTTCCACGTTAACTCTAAGCCTTAACGCCAAGCGCATATATAGTCTAAATCATTGTTAAGTCCTTGATTAGCACCATCTGTATTATGTGTATCTATAAGTTATCGGCATTAAGGTGGAAAGAAGATGAAAGAAATCTAGTAACAGTGTTAATAAAGAAAGAAAACAGAAGAGGTGATAGGATATTACCTTGTCGTACACCAGTGGACAGTGGTTGATAGGATCAGGATTTATTATTTATGTGAATACAATAATGTCGGTTACAAAAAAAAAAATACAGAACCATTTAAGAACATCATTAGAAACATGAATCGAGCCAAGAATAGGCAAAAGTATATTGAAATCAACCGCATGTAGGGCGTTCTTGAAGTTAAACAAAGTAGGTCATTGCAAACTTTTATCAGAGCTGTAACTGAACTGCGCCCCTTTCGAAAGCCCGAGCGAAATGGGGATAGAATGTTGTGTTGCATGATGAAGACATTTAATTGGAAATGGACGGTGTATTCTACAATATTGGACAAGAAGGGTTAAATAAAAATAGTAATAAAATGAGATAAGATACGGAATTTATAATATTAGGGAGGGAAATGATAACAGCTTTAGACCAAGCACGGAAAAAAATGCAAGAATAAAATTTAAGATATGTTTCAACGATGACAAAGCCACGTCACAGCTAGTGGCATCAGATTTGATTGATTGGATGTCATATTTAATTTCAATATAAGAAACCAGAGTAAACTAAAAAGAAGGAAAATTGCAACGAATAAAGAGCTAAGACGACTAAGAGTGATTTGCTTGGACCTTCTACCTAGTGGTACTGCAGATGTGAAATTGGCGTTCAGAGTTTCAAAATCTAGAGATCGCAAAAAATCGCAACCCAGTTGATATCATTCAGATCGTGCATGCAAGCGTTTTTGTTGAAAATACCGTACCGTAAGTGGACCGACTCTATAGGATAAGAATATTAGGGTATGATATGTGAACGCTTCTGCTGATAGTTAACCATAGCTTTCAGCGTGCTGTAAGGCAGAAACAAAGCAAATGTCACCTATTATAAAGGTATCATCAACATTATGAATGGATGTGTTCCGAAGATTCGGAGCACTGGGCATCAGACTTACTAAGAATAATGAAATTCGTAAATGACCATTTCGAATGAGATGAAAATTCGGTAGGGAAAATGACGATGAAGGTAAAGAGGTCTTAAGAAAAGTTTCTGTTATATCATTATATTTTTATCTAAACATGGATTGGACGTTATTGATGGCAAACAAGACCGTGATAGTGGGCTGAGATACTTTGTGCATTTATATGAACTACGTTAATTATTTTAGGAAAAGGATTAAAATCACATTACAGTAAAAATAAATAGAAGAGTAAGAACTTTAAAAGTGGGAGATGAAGCGGTAACATAAGTAGCAATATCAACATGAGAATGAATATTGTTTTCAATACTATTGACTCTTATAATAATATATAAGATATAATTAAATAAAATACGTTTAATGAAGTAAATAATATTTAAAATAATAATGAATAGTAGCACCACGAGGATGACAACTTATATGGTTATTTTTTGGTTTCTACCTGGTTCTTGAAAATATATTATGTAAAAAATATGTAAAATTTAAATTATCGAACCCATCAAAGGTGGATAGATTTGTCGACAAAAGACGATAATTATATACATTTAGATTATAGCTCTATTATAAGTGACATGCAAACTGCTGCCCTTTACCCTTTACCTAATTACAGTACATAAATTATTTATGGTTCTTACTAATACTGATCTGATCAAAACATAAATTCAAATTTGTATTTAACAGTACGCTGAGAACTTTTCAGTTTAAAATCGACAGTCACAAAACTATAACCACTGATTTAAGTTAAAAAAAAAAGTAAGATGGAAGAAAAAACAAAATCATTTTTTTTTGTATTTCGAACAAAAATGTAGTTTGAATACATCAAAAAATTCTTTAGTTCGACATTTTCAAAGTTTTATATAAATATAACTGAGTGGATTCACCTTAATAACTAAAAACTACATTAATTTGAGACAATGGCGAGTCACAAAATTAAAACGTTTAATTTGTACGGACATGAAGATATTTTGGATCAAAAGAAAAAAATTGAATCTAATTACGATAGTGCGTATAACAGACAATTTATTTCAAAGAAAATGAAACAGTTTTTCATTTTTATTCAAATGACTCTATGTCTTGATTTTGGGTTCATTGAGTACAAAACGAAACAAATGAAGCTTTGGGTGAAGCTCTGGCTAGTGGTATGTGGTTTGTTTCAAGGTGCCATCATCATTATAGTGTTGTTGTACCTTGATAGCTCAGATCACTTATTTTGGGGAATAAAGTTCATCATAGAGTATTACATTTATATTTTAATTGTAATATTAAACCCAGAGAAGAAAACATTTTGTTTTTATCAAATGCAATTACAACATTTCGATAAAATTATTCATGTTGACAGCTCGTCGTATAAAACTGATATTCAAATAATATTTTACTGGTCTTTGTTAGCTTTGTATGATTTAATTCCGTTTTTTCTTTATTATTATTTTTGTGAAGATTATTATACTTTAATATCTTTACAGATAATATATTATATACCTTTTCGTGCATTTAGTTTTCCTCTGATAGTCCTGTTCTTTGTATTCCATTCAGCGTACCGTAGGTTAGAGCATTTAAAAAGAGATATAAGAAAACGTAAACTGTCTATACAACGTGCTCAACAACTTTACAGATTTCTGATAGATACCCTTGAAAATGTTTTAACAACTTTCAAATATATTGTAAGTACACTACTATTTTTTTTTAATTGGCTGTACTGTTTCGTTAAAATTATGTATAATTCAGTTATAATTATTTTAGTTAATTGTTCATATGATTTTCAACATTCCAACAGTAATAGCGTCTATATATTTTGTGCTTAAAGCAGTAAGGGATAACGACGATGTAAGTTTCTTAAATCCGCAGTAAGAGTTGACTCATAAAACATAAAATAATATAAAAATTAAACATCTATTACAGATAAACTTTGATATGGTCGCGCCGCACATCGACCTGGGGCCGATTATAATTGTCGAGGTTGTTCCGACAATTGCAAGTAGCTGGCTGTCACAAGAAGCAATGAATATTAAAATAATATTACACAACCAGTTACAGGAAGAAGATGGTATGTAATTGTTCTATTTGCATATACTTCAGTATAGCAATCAGTCATAGATTTATATATAATAATTAGTTATTTTTTATTATTTTTCCGTTCATTCTTGAAGTCATGAATACGGGTTAAATTATCATTTGATAGACGTTCATAACGTTATAGTATAATTTTAGATGAGAATCAAACAAAAGCCACCGAAAAGTTCATCAGATATATAGAGGCACGACCGTTCAAATTCTATATGCTCGCAATGATCCCCATGGACGCCTCTCTTCCTTTTATATTATTAAACTTATGTGTGACCTATATAATTGTTTGCTTACAATTAACGCATATTTATTAATTCAAGAATAAAGTGATTTAAACGTACTTATTTATTTTATTTGATTAGTTGATTAACGTGCATTTGATAGAAAATGATCAACGGGCGTTTATCTGAAACATAAGGAGTTGGACTGGAAGACTTCAAGGAAAGTAGTTCAGGTTAAAAAGAGAGAAAAGTCAGACCATATCAGAACTGCAGTGGCTACACCTTGACTCTTATTATTATTGTATCTATCATCATTGTATATTTAATAAAAAGAACGTCAAAGGATAGCAAACTTAAAATATATATTTTTAGGGGGCTATTTTGTAACAGGGTCTGAAAATTAAGAGTCATGCAAGCAAAAGTACCCAAAAGTATTTTTTAGTATCTAGTATTTGATAGCGACTGCCCACTCCCCTTTCCCTACTAATAACTTACTCTAATGATATGTTATCTATCTTAAATTAAAAGTATACAAATCCATATCTATTAAGGTTCTTGTAGTATATAACAAAAACAATTTCTTTGTATTTTCATATTAGTCCAGAAAAAATCTGGAGTGAACTTCGAAAGCACACCCCTCTACGCCTCGCCAAGTATCAGTATACTGGGCCTCGACATTTCGAGCGACTGTTAGTTTCGTGGTCATCTGGAGAGCAAGGCCAAACTTGCCTTGATGTAATTGGGTGTAATCAATAGAGCGAGGCAGAATTTCAATCCTGGCCAAAGACTTGCGCTCTATAAGGCGCAGGTCAGACCCCATATGGAATACTGCTCTCATCTCTGGTCAAGTTCACCCCAATATTAGCTTCTACCTTTTGACCGCGTACAGCGGAGAGCCGTTCGGATTGTCAGGGACCCAGTGCTCTGTGAACGACTGGACTCTTTGGCATTGCGTAGAGACGTGGCTTCTTTGTGCGTTTTCTATCGCATTTACAACTGGGAGTGCTCCAAAGAGCTTTTTGATCTGATGCCCGCCGCCGATTTTCACCACCGCACAGCACGACATCGCCTGCAATACCATCCTTACCACCTGGATGCGTGGTGATCCTTTACTGTGCGGTTTATAAGAACATTTTTTCCACGTACCACAAAGATGTGGAATGGACTTCCTTCGGCGGTGTTTCCAGATCGATACGATATGGGTACCTTTAAAAAAAGCGTTTATTCCCACCTCCAAGGCCGGCAACGCTCTTGTGAGTCCTCGGACGTTGCAAGAGTTCGTGGGCGGCGGTGAACACTTCACACCTGTGATCCGCACGCTCGTATGCCCTCTTATAAAATAAAAAAAAAAAGTATCCTCAATGATGAATTAAAAAATAAGCAAACATCACACTAAAATAAAGCAGTTTTGTTGTACTATATATATATAAATTATTTTTTTCCCTTGCCAAAGTGATCGAGTCGAATTTCTGCCGAATTTGGATCTCTGGCTGACGGAGCCAAAGAGAAAGCGAATTTATTTGCTTCTGTTTTCGCCAAAAATTCTCCCCTAGACACTGGCAACGCTACCCTAGCACATCTTCCTCACTGCGGGATTTCAATACCTGAAATCCGCATCACCAACAAAGAGGTATGTGTCGTCTAGATGTGAATAAAAGCAGTGGTCCGGATGGTATACCAGCCATTCTGCTCAAAACATGCGCAGCTGATTTGTCTCCTGTATTAACACGTTTGTATCCGTAATGATATCCTCAGTGACCGACAGTACGGGTTTCGCCGAAATAGATCCACTAGGGACCTTCTAGTGTATGGTAATAACGTTTTAGGCGAAGATGAATGGCGAAGCGGTCGCCGTCTCTCTAGACGTCTCGAAGGCATTCGGCAGAATCTGGCATGCGAGCCTTATAAGCAAGCTTTCAGTGTACGGTATAGCTCTTGGTCTGATCGTCAGGGTTCCTAAACCAGAGATCCCTCCGAGTAGTTGTTGACGGATGTTCCTCGGAGCACTTGACAATAAATGCCGGAGTGCCTCAGGGGTCCGTTCTTTCTGCAACTCTCTTCCTGCTGCACATTAATGATCTGCTGAAGCCCGGTATCTATAGGTACACAGACGACAGTACAGTTGTAAAAAGGTATCTGCCGAGTACTCAAGTACAAGCTGAAAGAGAAGCCATGGTGCAGCGTTTGACAAGCTAGAGGCAGTCTCTGTATGAGGCAATGCCAATCTTGTTAACCTCAACGCCATCAAAACGCAGAAGTGTTTATTCACCGCCAAAAGGATTCCTTTCACCTTGGCTCCTACTTTGCAGAATGTATTTTTGGAATACAGTGACCGACTTCAGTTGCTAGAAATAGGAATTTCATCGAACCTCAACTTTGGTCGGTTTATTGAGTATAGAGCAAGAGCAGCAAGCTTGGCGTCCTTGCAAAGGTTCAGCGGAACTTCACACCGGGACAACTTCTAACATGATATAAAAGACAGATCGTAGTAGACTTTTGTAGTAGACGCGCCGCATGTCCGAACGAAGCGCTTACTTTCATCTTTTTTAAAACGGACAGCGAAGGATTGGAACATCTTGCCTGCGTCAGTTTTTCGGTCCGAGTTCAATGTGAGTGTCTTCAAGGCAAGAGTGAATAGGCTTTTACTAAATTGATGTGCTTTACCACGCACAATGTTTTTATTATATTTTTCCCATAAACGTCTATTTCTTTCTATGTTTTGCGTTATTCCAGGAACAATTATATGTAAGTGAAGAGAACCGGTCCCTACTCTCCCCAAGATAATACAGCGGTTTTTAATAAAATAATAAAATACTATCCCCGAAGAGTACAACCATGCCTCTCCCACCATTGTACTTGGGGACTGACACCCTGACCCATAGAGGAGAAGAGTGAGTTTCAAAAAAAGCTTTGGAATGGGGTTAACTGAATTTTGTTCAGTTTGTCCAAAAGGTTGTCTTTTTACCCTATTCGTCATATTGCTACTCTTTTACGTCACTCCCCTAAGTGCATTATTGGAATCTCCCCTACACCAAGTATTAGAGTACAGGTACCAGGGCCTTTACGTTTTGAGTAATGGTTGGTTTCACGGTCATCTGCAGAGCAAGACTAAGTGAGCTTGGATGAAATAAGAAGTGTTTAAAATAGCGACACAGGATTTCACACCGGACCAAAGGCTAACTCTTTATAAAGCACAGGTCCATTAACAGATGGAGTACTATTTTCTTCTCTAGGCCAGAAGAACCCAGTATCTGCCAGAGCGCGATACTTTCGTTACACCTATTCTGCGGACCCGTGCCCGGAATTTAAAAAATGTGTAGTGCTATTTGGTAGCAAGTTCCGATATTGGTTAGCTGCGTGTGTTGGAGCAGCTGTTAGAGAAATATAAGAGAGGGTAGTATTCACTTGGGTAAACATGGGTAGCTCATATGCACCTTATTTTGAAATGTCCATGGTTGAGTGCAACTACTTACCATAAGGTGGACTATATGTTGGTTTGTCAGGCGATTTTTATTTTAAATAACCAAAAAATAAATTATAATATGTAAAATTTAAATTATCGCACCCATCAAAGCTTAATAGATTTGTCAACAAAAGAGATTAGACCTCCATTATAAACAACATGCAAACTGCTACCCTCGTAATTACGGTACATATAATATTTATAGAAAAAACTAATACCGATGCGATCAAAACATTTGTTCAAAGGAATTCTTAAAAGTACATGGAGATGACTTTTTCAGTTCAGAATTACTCGTCGTAAAAGTATAACCATTGAGTTAAGTTAAACCAATAAAAAATAAGATATCAGAAAGGAACAAAATCTTTATAAAAGTATTTGCTAGCAAACTATTATACTTTTACAAAAGAATACTTAATTCATTGATTTTCGTTTTGATAAATTGAACATGAAATGTAATTTTAAGACATTGAATACTGTTTCGTTCGAGATCTATTACGAAAGTTAGTTTATAGATACCCCTGAGAAAATTGACTTCATATTTTCTTTAACAGTGTATATGTGTTAAAGTTTTAATAAAATACAGAAATTATAATAAACTGACTCTACTCAGTGATATAATAATTATCTCAACTATACTTTATTATACTTGTAATTGTTGTAAAATATTTCGATATTTTTTAATTTATTAAAAGTGATTTGTCAATTGCTCTTAAAAATATTACAACTAAATTAATTCACAACGATGAGTCACAAAATTAAAACGTTGAATTTATATGGACGTGAAGATATCTTGGAACAAGAGAAAAAAATTGAATCTAATTACGATAGTTCGTATAACAGACAATTTATTCCAAAGAAAATGAAACAGTTTTTTGTTTTAATCCAAATGACTTTATGCCTCGATTTTGGGTTCATTGAGTACAAAACGAAAAAAAATAGGTTTTGGGTGAAGTTGTGGCTGGTGGTATGTGGTTTGTTTCAAGGAACGTTTATGGTAATAGTATTATTGTACCTTGATAACTCAGATCACCTAATTTGGGGAATAAAGTTTATTATCGAGTATTATTTTTATATTTCGATTGTAATATTAAACCCAGATAATAGAACTTTTTGTTTTTATCAAATGCAATTACAACATTTCGATAAAATTATTCATGTTGACAGCTCGTCGTATAAAACTGATATTCAAATAATATTTTACTGGTCTTTGTCAGCTTTGTATGATTTTATTTCGTTGTTTCTTTATTATTGTTTTTGCGACGATTATTATACTTTGACAATTTTACAGATAATGTATTATATTCCTCTTCGTGCATTTAATTGTCCTCTGATAGTACTGTTTTTTATATTCTATTCGGCGTACCGTAGATTAGAGCATTTAAAAAAAGATATAAAAAAACGTAAACTGTCTATTCAACGTGCTGAGCAACTTTACAGATTTCTGATAGAGTCCATTGAAAATGTTTTAACAACTTTCAAATATATTGTGAGTACACCACTATTCTTTTTTAATTGGCTGTACTGTTTCGTTAAAATTATGTATAATTCAGTTATAATTATTTTAGTTAATTGTCCATATGATTTTCAACATTCCAACAGTAATAGCGTCTATATACATTATGCTTAAAGCAGTAAGGGATAACGACGATGTAAGTTTCTTAAATCCGCAGTAAGAGTTGACTCATAAAACATAAAATAATATAAAAATTAAACATCTATTACAGATAAACTTTGATATGGTGGCACCGTACATCGACCTGGGACCTATAATTACTGCAGGGGTTTCCCCGACGATTGCAAGCAGTTTGTTGTCACAGGAAGCTCTGGATATTAAAATAATATTACACAACCAGCTACAGGAAGAAAATGGTTTGTTATAATTATATTTCGTCATATATATTTGATTATAATTATTTTTCTGATGTGTAGTGACTATTCAAACTGTCATTATCGTGAAGGGAACTTGCTATAAAGACCGTACCAAACGTATATTTACGATGCTTTGTCAGATACATTATTCAAGTATACTTTTAGATGAAGGTCAAATTCGGGCCAGCGAAAAGTTCATCAGATACGTAGAGGCACGACCGTTCAAATTCTATATGCTCGCAGTGATCCCCATGGACGCCTCTCTTCCTTTTATATTATTTAACTTATGTGTGACCTATATAATTGTTTGCTTACAATTAACGCATATTTATTAATTCAAGAATAAAGTTATTTAAACGTTCTTATTTATTTTATTGGGTTCGTTGTTAATCGAGCACTTGGTAGAAAATGGTGCAAGGTGCTCATCTGAAACTTAAGGAAATGAGAGTCTGACGTGGCATAAGTGCAATTTATATCTATATGAAATAAAAAAACTTTGATTTTGACCTTCACTGCGCTGGAACTGAAAGAATTTAAGAGCATAATCTGAAAGAAATTAGAAAATGAGTTGACTCAAGGTTGGAAGAACAGAGAAGTGTACCGTAGTGAACCGTATCAGTACTGACTTGACTCGTATTGTTGTACCATCATCATATCATCATATCATCATTGTATATTTTATAAACAAAGACGTGAAAGATAGCAAACTTAAATATATATTCTGAAAGGGAGTTATTTTATGAAAAATTACGAGTCTGCAAATCACGAGTTGTGCAAGCAAAAGTGCCCAAAGGTATTTTGTTGTATCCAGAATTTAATAGCAAATTCGTCGATCCTCTCCCCTTTCCCTCTCTAAATATATCTATCACTACCCTAAAAAATTACAAATCCATATCAAATTGGTTTTTTTTTTGCGATGCGAGGCGAAAAAATTTATTTGTGTTTTTCCATCATTCATAGTTTGAAAAAAAAATCGAAATGAAAAGTATCCCAAATTATATTTCAAGTCACACTAAATTAAAGTATTTTTGTTATATTTTTGCTAGTCTAAAGCACTTTTCGCCTAGCCGTAGACATTTCTAAAGCACTAAATACATAGTACATAGTGTCAGAAAAATCAAGACTGTGAGTGACTTACCTTTTCGAAACATCAAAATTACTCAACTATGGCGTTGCTTTCAAGCTTACAAGACATTTTTGTCAACCCGCACTGCCGTTGCAAATTTTTTTACGAGTCCTTTATATCGCTTTGTGTTACTTTTACGCTACGCAATTGCGCCAAACATGACGTATGCATAAGCCGATGTTTTATTAAGATTTCTTTATAAAAATATATTTGTATTTCAGAATTATATGCTTTCATCTTTTTTTTTTTGTTGGTTTATGATTTTGTACAATTTTTTTGAATAACCTTTTGTTTTTTCTTTCTCATAAAAGTTTTTTCTTTTAAACGGTCTCACTGCTGACTGCTGAGAGTTTTCGGAATGACGCTCGACTGTAAGACCCTGCTACCAATCCCGACCGCCAGCTCTTCGCGCTATCAATCCAACGCCGCACACTCTTCTAGAGTGTGACAAACCGAGTCCTGTAGCCTTTCACAGTGGGGACAGCAGGATGTCGCCTCTCTGCTAACAACCCTGTGCAGATAAGATCCCCCAATTTTAATGCTCAACAGATTAAAATTGGGGGATCTTATCTGTCGATGTTACCTGCACAGTTGAGAATTATTAAATAAAATAATAAACAGCGTCAAATTCACGATACACGCCATTTTGACTGACGACAATATAGACTACGTGGCATCTAGCCCGTTTACGTTTAACCACTTCACTTGGAGCTAGTGTACTTCTTGAGGGCTTTTGTTCCCTTACTGACGACGTGCCTTGCCAGTTCTCCGGGAACAAAAGCCTTACGGAAGTGTGTACCACCTTTAAAGTGATTGTGGATCTCTTGTTGTAATGGCCGAGACGAGAGGTTGGCGTGAAACATCGGCCAGAGTAGGTTGAGTATGGCTGTAGCTGCCGTGGCTGCTTTGTTTACCTGGGTGGTTATTAACAGTCATCTATCGACGATTACGCCTAGGTAGGTCATGCTCTTGGCTCAAGGTATTTGTGCATAGTCAGTGATCGGGGTGGTGTTCGCTAGCTCCCGAACACGATGCTTTGCGTTTTGGCTCCATATAGTGTGGGGACCATAGTGCTCCTCTGACCATGAATTCCAGCTGAGATTCAGTGCTTCGCCGAAACGGCGTCCTCAACACTCAAGTGAAAGGTCCTGTCAACTAGGAATCCAGATAGGATTCGCGTGAGGTAGTGTTGGCTGGAGTGGGTTGATGAGCCAGCGCAAACGTTGATGACTCAATATGTTAATTTGTCTTGGTTTTCAATCTGGGATACGGCGTAAATTGTTAGGGATAGTGTGGACTTCAGTCCTATCATCAGAGCCGAAACATAATGTTCTGTCTGGGTATAACAGTGATCTTATGGCCAGCGGTCCGTGCTGTATGTCGCGGCAAAGCTTTGTTAGGCTCGTCTTATCACTGCTGATGCTGCTCCCAGCTTTCCTGACTCTCCTGAGCTCGTATTTTTCCTACTCCGGTATCAATCAGGCAAGACTGATCAAATATATGAAAATGTAAAGTTTCTTTAGTATAGGTATGTAATGCGAAAGAATGCACGTAGCAATAAGAAAGCTAATTAAGAGTAAGGATGTTGATGATAAATTTCAGGTATCGTTAATAATTATATGATAAAAAAAAGATTGAGGACTAACTGGAATATTGACAGCCAAAAAAAAGGAGATATAACCGACCTAGATTAATAAGGGTAGTAAGATAATGATTGACAAAAGAGTGACGAATTGAAAAATCTTTATTTAATAATTCACAAAGACAAACACAATACCTTATGTCATGATCATACTGGGTATTAGTAGACGTGCGTTATTTGTAGACCGATAATTATATATGTAATGGAGAAATTTAGCACAATTACAAGAAGTGAGGTGTCCATGGGGATCATTGAGAGCATGTAGACCTTGAACGGTCGCTCTTCAATATACCTGATAAACCGCTCCATATCCTGATTTTGGTTTCCATCTAAACTAGTAATGAATAATTTAATAAGGTCCTACACATTCCGACAAAGGTTCTATAAATTCAATCAATTAAATATTTACATACAGTTTTCTTCAAGTAATCTATTGTGTAGTATTAGTTTAATACTCCTTGCTTCCTGTGACATCATGCTAGCTGCCACAGTTGAAACAATCTCTAATGTCATTGTGTGAAATAGATCCAGGTACGGTACAAGAGTTGAAGAAGTTATCTGTAAATGAAGTTTAAGTGTTAAGTCAACCATTATAAGTTTATAATCCATATATGTATATATATCTTTATGAAAAAGTTCTCTCACTTCATTTAATTTAAATTGGATGATAACGTTTGATATATTATCTATGCATTACTTGACAGGGCAACTGACAATTGAGAAATGAGTCATCGTACAATGAATAGTTAGAAGTAAATAAAACAATAAAACATAAAATAATATAATTATTGAAATAATAACCTTTAAGTTGCCTATTTTATAAAAAGAACGAAATTAGGTTTCTTAATTCTTAAGTAAATCGTAGTATTTTGTAAAGCGACACTTTAAAAAACTTTACAGCTGTTCATGTTTATAAGGAAAAATATATATTTAAAACTGATCTAAAATATTAAACACCTATCGCTGATAAAAGCAATTTCAGAAGAAGATCTCACGTATTATTTGTCTAAATTATTATTATGAAACTCAACGTGCCTCAATGTAATTCATGAGAAATAAAATTAAAGTTTAAATGTGTGCTAAATATATATAATAATGTATTTATACAAATAGCATAATAAATTACTTTAAAAATTGAAGTCAGGGACATTTAGCATTGTTAGTATTGTAGAATATCGATTATTCGGATCAATTAAACCAGGGGTATTCCGTATAATCGAAAATCCGGATGATCCATTTCAAAGTCAAATCATACATATGTATTTAATCTTTTTTTACGATAAAGCTTTTACATTCGTTGTTTATATAATACGATATATAAATGATAATTAATTACATAAAAGCTAGGTAATTTAAAATAATCATTGGAAATAACTTTTTATTAATCCTTGACGTAATCTTATATATGGATTTTTTCATTGCGGCCAAGTCCCTGATGCGCTTCAGTTGTAACAACGTTATGGGATTCGATTCGTCCTAACTTTCAAACCACTTAAAAGAAACATCTAGAGCTTCAAAAGCTCCTTCGTGGGATGGTATTTGGTATACATCCCCATCCCCATCTCTTCTTCAACTTGGTCTTTCATTTCAGTTCATCAGTTAATATTTTAAATCCAGGGTCTTGACTACAGTTTAGCCACTCCATAATGTTCTCTTCATCACACCCTTCACCAAAGCTAAGAACTTTCATTGCTTTTGCATTTCTTTAAAATCGTCATGCGTTTCAATCAAAGAATTGCCGCCGTGCGGTTTAATAAAGAAATGAGGTGGAGTTCATTTTGATAATTTACTTAACGCTATTTCTATTTCACAGTCGTCTGCTGACAAAAGACGACGCACTAGCTGCTTTCTGTATAAGAGTTTGATAGTTTCAATGACACTTTGGTCCATTGATTGTAATATCGATGTTACGTTAGGGGGTAAAAAGTTTAATCCAAAGTTCCCATTACCTCGAGTAAGTGTTACAATGAAACGATGCGTTGGCGCATTATCTAACACCAACCATACATCACCATCTTTTCCCATGCTCTTTTGAAGTTTCTTCCCCTCAGGAATAAACGTATTTTCACATTAAACAGCGCGAATTTTTTGATTAACCAATAAATGGCAGTGGCAATCGATGTTTTCCTTTAGCATTCGCGTAACCCATAACTGTAACACTGTTCTTACTCATTTTGTTCCTCAGTGCTGCATGTTCTTGATTCAATGCTAATGATTTCCTTGGCAGTTAGGACCTGCTTTATCCATATTGTATACAAAATTTACATCGTGTTCTTATTCATCTAGAGTTTTGAACTCGTCTCCAAAAGAGTAGGCTGATGCAATGTTAGCAGAAAGTCGTTCTTGAAGACGTTATTCCTTCAGTTCTCGAATTCCATGTCTAGATTTGAATCTTACTAACCATCCACAGTTCGCCTTAAAGGAAGTATGACATGTCAATTATTTTTAATTTGTCTTTAAGAGACAGCACTACCCTTTTTTCCATGGACTTTTTAGATTTTTAAAACAAAACCTAAACAAACCATTTTTAAAGACATCAATAAACGCGAAATACCAACACTTGAATGTTATCAAAGAAAATGAAACAATGACAAACATTGCCGCAAACAAATTAGAGCGGGACAAGTCGGAGGCAGGAATATACTTGTCGTAACATGACTCGCTGCGCCATCAAAATATATATTTTTTAATTTTACTAATTTTACTACTTTTTTTTATCAATTGAAAATTAGAGCCGAGACGAATGAGTCCGGATCGGATATTCGGATAATCGTGATACTGCTATGTTAATAAACGATTCATGTATAATATGTATATTTAAAAAATAAAAGGTCTTTGACTATGTTAGGGGAAGCGACAACTTCCTGCGGTGGCGCGTGCTTTTTATTAAAAAAAATGTAACTCATTCCAAAAACGTTCTCGTCAATAAAAATCGGCACTACTAGGTGACTCCTTGTGATAATCCTGCATAGCTGAAATGCACTGCATCCCCAATGCTGTCATACCTATAACCATGAATGCTGGGATTCTCCAACATATTATTTATATGCAAAGAAAACAGTGTTCTGGTACAGGTCTTCTAGTGGAAGTGTTCTGGTGAACCAGAGGCTCAGCTTGGAGTCCTTCTAAAATCCTTTGAAAACGAGTGGTATGCCCCACCCGGCGTGAAAGCTGATCCAGTGCATTAGTTCTAGGCGGCACACCGGAAGGTAAATTCGAAAGAATCTATTTGTAGTTTTTGTAAGATCTACATATTGAATGAAACTAAACACCGTGACGGTCATCTCCATTATATTTGCTACAGGGTTAAAAGTATAAAGTTTGTTTATAATATTATACATTTAAATGTAAAATCAACATCTAGTTACATAAAATATAAATACAGTTAGGCGTTGATTAATTGAAGCTTTAATAAACTTACTTCATTCTCGTCCCTTACTTCTTTAAGTAGCATGTATACAGATGCCATTATTCCCGGAATATTCAAAAATAAATGTATAATGAACTAGAAAGAAGTAAGAACGTACATTTATTAAAATAATTTAAATAACATTTATTGAAAAATATATAAACAAGCAAATGCAACAAGAATAGCATAGAAGTAAATACACTTACAATGAATTTAAAAACTTTTACGACCTTTTCCAGAGAATCTACCAAAATCCTGTAAAGTTTCTGAGCACATAGTACAGATGACCTTCGTTTCTTTATATATATTTTTAGTTTTTTTAACCGACAGAAAGCAGAAAAAAATACGAAGAAGAGTACTATTAGAGATGAAAAGTTTGTACGATACGGAATGTAGTACAGTAGCTGTGCGATTATTAGTGTCAAGGAATCAATGCAATACATATAATTCAATACCAGCAATAGAATATCATACAACGCTGAACAAAACCAATAAGATATAATTAGCCGCTCTAATTTGTACGACCGACTTTCAAAGCCGATTTTTTCATCAAAATGCTGTAATTTCATTTGATAAAAACATAAGGTACTCTCTTCTGGAGTCAAAATTAAAATTATAACATTAAAGTAGTACTCAAAATAAACTTTAAAACCCCAAATTTGGTAAAAGCTTTCCAGGTTCGAAGTGCATAAAGTTACTAAGATAGTTATTCCTTGACACAAAGCAAATAATAATACATACAGCTTCAACCACAACCTCATTTTGCGAGATTTGTAATCGATAAATCCAAAATCAAGACAAAAAAGCAATTGAATTATAATAAAAAATACTCTCATTTTCCTTGGAAGTTTTTGTCTGTTATACATTTTATTTGTTTGATACTACTTTTACCACATTGTATGTTATACCGAATATAAGTGGTCTTTACACCGCAACTCAACGTTTAAGCTTTAGTGCTCGGTGAGTGTAATAAATTCATTTAGTCTATAAAGTTAAGAATAGTTCACATACCACGTATAGTTCGCGTATGTATATTGAAGAAAATTTTGAAGGCACCTAAAAAAATCTGAGACGATTCATACAGGCTGTATTTTTTTTAATACTGTTTTTTATATAAAACAAATATCACCATACAATAATTTAATTTAGTATCATCGTGAGGGCATATCTTATGTAAAGGTAAATATTACGTACACCTGTAAGTGTATAAGCGTTTTAACAGAAATGTAATTGTTTGATTTCATTAACCTTGCATTGAAGTTACAAATTGTTCAATAAATTGTTGTTGACAATTAATCAAATAAATAATACCGCAGAGGGTCTTACATAATATATTTTAAGTACTTATTATATACCCTTAAATTATAAATCTTTTTACGAAAACTTTAATAAAATAATGTTAATCTTAGAAGCGTTGCTTTTCTTTGATTTTAATTGGTTTTGAATTGATTCCTACCTCGTTTCTTTGATTTCACGTCCAGTCATTTATTACATTTATAATTTACATTTTTTCATTTTTTATTTTTACGTTTATAAACTTTACCTTATGTGATTGGTGATCAAATTTAAATAAATGATGTATTTACAATAGACTATACATTATAAATTCCGAAAATGAACTTTCCTCACATGATTATTGCTTTTTATAAAACTTACTTTCTGTTCAACAATTATTATAGTTCTCTATATAATTACAAGTTTGCGTGTCAACTATAACAGAGGTCTCAACAGGTGGGTCAATTCATTTGACTTTGCTTTTGAATTTAAACTCTTACATGAACTGGCAAAACTGGTACACTTCCCCCCCTACTTCTTACATAAGATAGACAAGACGTAACTACGTCATGTAGCATATTCTGCGGTTTATTGTAATCTCCTTCATTTTCCAATTCCATACGATAAAAACCATTGTATCACATTTATTATATATTCAAACTTAATATCATCAAAATTGGAATTTTATGATATATTTTATAAGTTTATTTTCATATATCGTTCTACACTATACATAACAATATGAGATGTGGTGGCGTTAAAAAAGATATCAATTTTATCCGATGACTTTTGAACAAGGCTGGGCCGGAACTACCACGTCGCTAGGTTGGGATGGAAGTGCGCGTACGGGTGACAAAATTTTAGAACGAAGCATTCCCCTAGTAGACCCAGTGAAGCACATCCTTACGACGTACACCGATGGAATACTAGTCAGGAAACTATCGTGAGCCACAGTTTCCATACTAGTATTCCTAGCTAAGGCTAGGAATACCCTAACTCCCCGGAAGTGTCAATCGTGCACGTTATTTCAACCGGTGCGATGATACACTCCTAGAATTTTTCCCCAGTCTTTCGGGAGTCCCCTACTGACTGCGGTCAGCGGTCAGCTAGCGCTCACCGGGCCTCGGATTCTGCCATCCTCGGATGCTGGTGGTGCAAAATACTTCTTATTCAGAATATACTTTGCAACATTACTACTGAGGCTTCCCGAAACGGCGTCACAGCATTCAAATCAAAATCAATTTTATTAAAAATCAGTTTTATTCAAAACATTGTCAAAGTATTAATTTCTACGTATTAAATTCAATCAAAATCTATCAAATAGAAATATTGTAGTATTTGTATAGCGCAAAAAACAAATCTTCCTATAAAAGATTTACTCACTTTTATTTATCGATAGGTAACGCAAGTTTGTGTTTGTTCCTCGTATTTATACTTAGTATACCACCGAGCGTAATTAAATTTTCAGTATTCAAATGTACATATCTAAGATTTTCAAAAATATAATACTATTTCTAAACATATCTTGTGCCATACAGTTATATAGTTCTTATAATGCATTCTCAAAATTTGTTTCAAAAGAATAATAAAATGAGCTAACACTAACGACAATCAAACGATCAGCTCTGTACTGGCTATTTCTACAGTCCATTCGACAGAGAGGCTCACAATATCTTTGCGTTCCTTAAATTGTAAATAATTGTTAATAAGTCCTAAAGAGTCACCGTGTAAAGCATTTACTCTGCACAGCGAACTAAACTCCTGCTGATTTTTAATTTAAACAATATTTCAAGCCAATGCTCTGTAACACATATTATTTGAGTGTCATTTATTTTTATAAAGAGTTCAATTTCAATTCCTTAGCAGAATTTCAATTTATCAAAAAATATTTTATCATGTATGGTTCAATATGTATCTCGAGGGTTGATGCAAGAGGATCGCCAGCTTTCCTACTGCGCGAGTAGAAAGGTCATTCTCATATTATCTTAGTTTTCCGAGTTCATGTGACCATGGACAAAATATATTATATTTAATAATATCTATGAGTAGTGCAGACGTACATATCTCAGTGCGAATTAAAAAATATATATTTTTTTATATTGGGACTGTTTTCTCGATGGCTCTCATAGTATAATCAGCCGTATCTTATGACACGGGCATAAGATACGGCTGATTATACTTTAACGAAGGAACTGAATATTTTTGACCTAGTTGAAATCTATTTGAAAATTTCTGAAAGTTTCGGTTTCTCTCTGCTACTTTCATAATTTTGAGTACTAATTATTCGATATACTTGGAAATTAAGCGTGGATGGATCTTACGACATGTCGGAATCTAATTGTAAGAGTGACTTTCCTTGTGTTTCAGACTTGCATCCCCGGAGATCTATACGGTGCTTGCTTACCAACTATATCGTCTACAAAAAAAAATCATGAACACGTTATAAAACTTTTATTATGATTGTAAAGATTAAGTACTAAATTATTAATTGTAAGTTAACTGTAAACAAACAATTATATAGGTAAATATAAAATGAAGAGAGGCATCGCCTGACTCCCTCATTGTGTACAATTAATTGCCTCGATGAAATTGGGTGTAATCAATAGAGCGAGGCAGTATTTCAATCCTGGCCAAAGACTTGCGCTCTATAAGGCGCAGGTCCGACCACATATGGAATACTGCTCTCATCTCTGGTCCGGTTCACCCCAATATCAGCTTCTACCTTTTGACCGCGTACAGCGGAGAGCCGTTCGGATTGTCGGGGACCCAGTGCTCTGTGAACGGCTGGACTCTTTGGCATTGCGTAGAGACGTGGCTTCTTTGTGCGTTTTCTATCGCATTTACAACGGGGAGTGCTCCGAAGAGCTTTTTGATCTGATGCCCGCCGCCGAATTTCACCACCGCACAGCACGACATCGCCTGCAATACCATCCTTACCACCTGGATGCGTGGCGATCCTCTACTGTGCGGTTTTCAAGAACATTTTTTCCACGTATCACAAAGATGTGGAATGGACTTTCTTCGGCGGTGTTTCCAGATCGATACGACATGGGTACCTTCAAAAAAGGCTTTTATACCCACCTCCAAGGCCGGCAACGCTCTTGTGAGTCCTCGGACGTTGCAAGAGTTCGTGGGCGGCGGTGATCACTTCACACCTGTGATCCGCACGCTCGTTTGCCCTCTTATAACATAAAAAAAAAAAAAAAATAGAATTTGAACGGTCGTGCCTCTATCCTCTATCTATGTAGACGATGAACTTCTCCATAACTTGAATTTCATTCTTATCTAAAATCATACTAGAATAATGCTTATCACATAATAATAAATATATGTTAATTTAGGTAATATTATTTATGACAAGCGTAATTTACTCCGTGATCATGGTGCTTTTAAATATAAATACACAACAGAAAATAATAAAAAACGAACGTTGATATTTTTTTTTTTACTCTAGTAAATGAATGAATATTATATATATTCATATTTACCTAGCTGTATTCAGGTGGAATTACATCGTAATGTGTCTGACTAGGAATGGAATGTGTACGTGGAATTATATAGGAATGTGTTCACCCCGCGAGTTCACAGTTCACGTGAACAGTTCACGCCGCGAGTACGCCACGCTTCTAGCTCATGCGTAAGAACTCCGAATGGGTTCGAAACTAGTGAGGCACATTTGAATATAATTCCACGTGAATATAGCCGTGAATCTAAATATAATAGCCATGGTTCACGAAAGTTTAAATATAAAAAATATCATATATAAAGAAATGGAACAATTACATACCACTTTCTTCAAGTACCTGGTTATGTAACATTATTTGACTATCCAGTGCTTTCTGTGATAACAAACTACTCGCAATAGTTAAAACTTTATTCCCCACAGTTGGTGTACTGAGTATGCTTCCTGGAAATAAACTACATATCACCAGCCAGAGCTTCCCGCAAAGCTTACTTCGTTTTGATTTAAGCTCAATGAACCCAAAGTCAAGACACAAAACCATAAAAACAAAAAGAAAATCATTTTCTTCGAAATAATTTGTCTTTTATATGCGTTATTGAAAATTTAGTTTTAATACTTATCATAACGTTCAAAATATCTTCACGTTCATATAATTTCAACGTTTTAATTTTGGGACACATCATTGTAAATAATTCATTTAGTTATAATTATATTGAGATCAATTTACACACTCCTAGCAAAAATTTTAAATCTTTATAAATTACTATCAAATGTTATTATTATATTTAATAGTTACACACATACACTATCAAACCACATGTGTATTTTACCTCAGTCTATTGAGAACAACGATATTCCAACATTATCGGATCTGAGCTAATTATTAAATGTTGTTTTCTTTACCATACTGTACTGTTAGATAAACGTTTTTATACAGAAAAGTGTACAAACCCCTTAAAGGAATTCAGTTAATGTATTAATTAATTATATTTGTCTATTAGCCAAATAAATTAGTCAATTCACTAAGGTATATCTATGATCTATCTGACGTACTAAGTCACGAACATCTAAATCTAAATATTATTTAACTAAATTATTTTATTACATTTAACAATCAAACTACCTTTCTAAATTATAATTTTGGATTTCGTCTCGTTTTGTTTACATAGAATGAATTTGAAAATCAGTGACCCTCCTGTAGTATGTGGCCTAACTAATGCATGTTGCTAATTCCTAAGGAGTGATTATTTTGTATGTATTTAAAAAACAACATATTTTGTGAGAGGTTACTGTTGGTGGAGTGAAATATATGATAATCTTTCTAAAGTTACTTCAAGATTTATATGTATTTGTAATCAATTAGTTATTGATTTCATTACTAGTGACGCAGGACAACCAGAGGCGTAGCTACCGTAGGGCTAGACGGGGCAGTGTCCCGGGGCCCCCGAGCTCAGGGAGCACTTCGGACTCTGAGTTACAAACTATAAATTGAGTTGGAGGTGGAGTTTAATTTGAATATATTTTAAGAAAGAATATTAAAACTTTAAAGTTTTTATTGGTGAGGATTCAAAATGAAACATTAAGCTTATCGTACAAATGTCAAGGTTGATAGATGGATAGACAAAAACAATAATTCTATAGTTAATTTGAACTCCGCTTATAAACGACATGCAACTTGTAATTTTATAATTTACTATCGTAATTAGAAAATAGTAATAAGAAAATAAGTCGTTTAAAATTATTAAAAATGTAAACACAATTTATAATTAATACTCCTATTTCTATTTCAATCATTTCAAAATAAATATATATTTTTAAAATGTAAAATACGATACAAGTGAAATAAAGAAAAAAATGAGATATTTCTGATTTTTGAATTAACATTAATCAAACATACAATTTAAATGACATAAAGAGGTGACAGTATATTTATAATAAAATAATTCATAAAAAGAAAGAAGAATTAACATATCTTTTTGATATCTCTTATGCGTTTATTCGTCAATTGTAAATTGACAAACTTTGTGACTATCAAGTGATTTTGTTTCTTTTGAATTAAATATTATTGAAAATGTTTTTTTAAGCAATATAAGTTTTATTTTTTAAATTTTAATGTCATATAAAATAATTATATCATCATTTTTTTAAATATATTTGACTACCATAATATAGAGGCTATTTTAATTACTTAGCTGTATGTATAGTGTTTTTTTCTAATGGCATTTCAGTAGTATAGTAAGTAGTTAATGAATTAGGTGCAATCTTCAGGCACAAGAGCTCGGCCATTGCGTTTGTATGTACAGAGTATATTTTATTACAAAAGACAATATGATAAGTGTGAAATCAAATAAATTTAATTCGTACAATAGACAAAAACTTCCGAAATATATGAAGATATTTTTCATTTTGACTCAATTACTTTTTTGTCTCGATTTTGGATTTTTAAAGTAAAAAATTCCGAGAATTCAGTTTTGGACGAAGATCTTTGTATTCATGGTGGCTTTGTGTCAAGGGACAACTATAGTAGTTATATTATATAATTCAAAATTGGATATTTTTTACAAAATTTGACTTTGAAGGTATAGGTAAGGCACAGTTATCACAGTTGAGAGCGAAAGCGATGCCGTGATGCCCTACTGTGATAATAAACTTAAACAATCATTTAGTAGCCTTTAAAATGGCTATGTCCATTTTGCCACCGGTTCCTCATAACCGTCCCGCCATTACCTTCTTGGTCGAGAGGTATTCATAAGACCGGAAACTGGTATTTCTTTAGTAATTCATCGAAAACCGCTGGTCAAACCCAGAATAAACAGTCAGCAAGGATACTTTGATTATTTACTATAATATTAGAGAACTTTTCTCGAGCCCAATTGGAACTAGGATATACTTTTATCCTCATACCTATTCCTTTAAGCAATATGTAAAAACGTCATTATTCCCAGATTGATTTTTTTTGCAAAAAACTAAGTTGACACGTGACTACATTACACCATATTAAGTAGAAATGTAGTCGTAGGTGGTAAGACTCATCAACTTAGTAAAAGCCTATTCACTCTTCACTTGAAGACACCCACATTGTATTCAGACGGAAATACCGAGGCAGGGAAGCTATTCTACTCCTTCGCTGTCCAGATTAAAGAAGTACATGCCAATATAGCAACGCTCAAAACTAATTTAATACAATAATGTATGTACACTTCATATAACTATTATTAAATATTTTTCTTGAATTTTAGAAAATAATGTAAATACGAATATAATTTATTTTATGTTATTGAAAGATATCGTGTAAAGTTAAAAACACCCCTTTCAATAATATTTCAGTAACTCCCATTCATTAGCATGGAAAACTACTTCAACAAATTTGCGACTGTTGAATAAAGTGGCAATGCATGTGAATTTATAATTTACGAATTAGCTCCAAGCAGATCAAAAACCAATCAAGTTAATTTCTAGATTTTTCTCGCCATTTGCAGGATTGAAAGCTATCTTAACACATTGAGAGCTTCAGCTAACTCTTACAAATTAAACACCACGCCAAACAGCGTAATTACTAAAACTACTATTTATAGGTAAATATTATTTATAACGTTTTATCACGACACATGTATAATTTTATATCTCAAGACATTTTTTTAAATGCTGTTTAAAATTGAAATAAATTATACGTACTACAGAAAGTAAATTCTATTGACATTTTCAATTTTATATGAGATATTGTTTGTTTTATAATTACGACGGTAAATGATAAAATTACAAGTTCGCATGTCGTTTATAAGCGGAGTTTTACTTCAACCTATATTTATTGTAAATGGTCATACATCTACCCATCTTGATGTTTGTACGATAAGCTTGTTGTTTTATTTTCAATATTTTTTATAATAAACGGCAGAATTAATGAACTTCAACATTTTGAATCTGAATCATGCTCATTTTTCTAATTTAAATATGACCATTTTAGTTTATAATATAACTGTATTCATGTTCAAAAAGTATCTATTAAAGTAACGATATTGTTAAAATATGTCCTTTTATGAAGTTTTTAATTTAAATTACCATTAATTGATTTCACATAGACTTGTTTAGAAATTAGCACGGCTCTTTTGCAAGAGCAACGGAATCCGTCAGTAAATTTAAAGTTTCAACGCGAGATATTACGCGGCAACGATGTTGGCCTTCCTATGATTAATTTGTCTAACTGCGGAGTAGGTAATATCTCACTGGTAAATTAACGACTAATGATTTATACACACCGTAACGTAATATATTAGGGCTCTTAAATGTGCCGAAAATTTGCCCGGAAGTCGAATGTTTCGAGAATTTATGGTTCTTTAACCCTTTTGGACTTTTTGGCTAAGTAAAGTGGCGACGATCTTTGACTATTTAAAAGGCGTGCCGTGCTCTCAACTAACCATGGCCTTAAACTATTTAGTCGGCACTTGCAACTTCTGGGCTGCAAACTTACGTTATAAGTTAAAGTCAAATTCTTTTATTTAAAATAGGCATACGTTGAACTATTGAAACGTCAGGCTCTAGATGCACGGTTCCAAGGTGGAAGTCCGTGGAGATGAACCCCAAAAAAATCCATGGGTACTCTTTTAACTTATTTATTAATTAGTATAATCCATGTCCACTCACAAACATTCACTCCGAGCTGGTGGTAGCTTTGATAACGAAAATGTTTTTTTTGCAAAACTGACTTAAATCAAAAAGTTGGATTTTTTTTATTGTGGATGTATTTTCATGGTCTTGACTATTTGAGTCACATTCATAAAGGATATGTGATAATTTAGACTTTAAGTCTGGCGTGCGAAAAGGAGCCCAGAACAACCAACCACGTCACTACTGGTTCTATGGTGCTCTCATCTTAAAGGATCCTAACTTTAAACATTCAAAACAATAGTAATTATATAGTGTCTTAATTTCGAACCAAGAACGCCACTAAACAACACCTCAGAAGTAATGACAGTAAAGTAACATTTGTTGAATTATCAACAAGTTTGTAATTTCCAAATCTTGATAATTGTCAAACCTCATCAGAATATTCCTTAGTATTATAATAAAATTTAGATATAAGTACGCGTTTAATAGAAGCTTTAAATTTATTATCCGCTAAGTCAGTGACAGATTTCGGCAATTTATTATATTACCCAAAAAATACTTTTTTGTTTCAGTGAGTCTAAATTTAGGAATTATTATTTTATGTTCATATTTAGTAATTATATTATGCAAGTTGCTTTTTACATTAATTATTTGAATTTTTTTTTCGGACGTATATCATATTTTTTAAGATATACAGAGTAAGCAATATGGTACATCATACCATGTCTAAGATATCTTTTCCAACTCGGTGGATATTTTAAGTTTTACAAATTCGTACAATAATTCTACAAACGGCTAATTCCCTGCAATAACGGTATATACACTGGTCAGACAGTCGGCGAGACATCTTCCGATTTCCTATTATGGTGTTAATCTGGTAAAACCTGATTAAGAACTACAAATGTCAACTATGGGCATACTGACATCTGCAACTAAGAAGTGACAGTCTATTAAAACGTTGGATTTAAACTTGGCCTACTCAATGGATGCAGCATTAGCACCTACCGAAGAAGATAAAAAAGAAAACAGTTTGTGCCTTTACAGTTGTGTCAGCAATTTCGGCCACAAACGAAATTAGTTTGATTATAAATCTCTGAACTTCTTGGGGCAGTTCCCTCACCCATAGTTCCCTAATGTTCTCAAAAATATTAACTTTCAAAAACTTGCTTCTACCGCCCGCGTAAAACTCGCGGTATTTACTTAGACAGCTGCGTTCAAGTAAACTCAACGGTTAAGTAAAATAAAAAATATTTCCCAAATACAATCACGAGTTATAATATAGTAATTTTCATTAATTATTATTGATAAAAGATGACAACAATAGATTGAATCATTTTTTTTAAACACATATAGACCAAACAACAATAAAGCATTTCGTAGAACAACAGCTAACATTAATAAAGATGCGTTATTTGTAAACTGACAATAATGTAGGTAATGGCGAAATTTAACACGATGATGAGTAGAGAGGCGTCCATGGGGATCATTGAGAGCATGTAGAACTTGAACGGTCTTTCTTCTACGTATCTGATGAATCTTTCCATAGCTTGAGTTTTTTTCTCGTCTAAAATTATAATTAATTAATAATACTTAGGTGTGTGAATTATATCAAAATATTATGTTAAATACATACTATTTTCTTCCAGCAATCTATTATGTAGTATTAGTTTAATATTCATTGCTTCTTGCGACAGCCAACTAGCTGCCACGGTTGGAACTACCTCTAGAGCCATTGTATGAATAAGGTCTATATACGGTATAAGTAATGAAGAGTTTATCTGTAAGCAATTTTAAGTTTTTATTCGAAAAAAGTCCAAAATTAAAATGCATCCACCAATCAACTATAATCATATTTCTCACCAACGTCAATTTATAATTATTAATCTACAATCTAAGATTAATATCGACTTTAAATGACTCTCACCAACTCAATCTACTAGTAGATAATATGTACTGATAAGTCAAGAAACGGGTTTTAATTAATAACAAAAAATAATATCAGGGTCGTTTTTTATTATTTTTGTCGTGACAGTTTTTTTTTCTAACTACCCACAGTAATTATTGTAGTTACAGTTTAACAGCAAATGACACTTGAAGTAAGGATGTGAAATTATGAATTCTCTCTTGAATATATATAAAAAAAAACTAAATTACAAATAGACAATCACATTTTATTTATTTATATATATATATATATATGAATGTATATTTATATATATATGAATGTATTGTATGTATAAATGTATTTTTGTAAACTTACATTATCCTCATTCCTTATAGCTTTAAGTAACATGTAAATCGAAGCCATTACTCCTGGTATGTTGAAAAGCAAATGAATCAGAAACTAGAAAAAGAACAATATTTTTTAAAATAAATATCAACAGTTAATAAAACAGATACGTAAGAATCTGTTTGCTATATTGAAATACTTACGATGTATTTAAAAGGTTTCAAAACATTTTCAATTGAATCTATCAAAAATCTGTAAAGCTGGTGAGCATACAGGACATGGCAGCTTCGCTTCGTGATATATATTTTCAATTTCTCTAATCTACAGAACATCGAGTAGAAAACAAAGAACAATATAATGAGAGGCATGCTGTAGATTCTATTCGGTATGAAATACAAGGCATCCGTGTACATTAACGTTAAATATTCAACAGTAAATAAATAAAACAGAACCGTCGATGTGATATCATAGAATACTGACAGAGACCAAAATAATAGTATCTTCGTATCTATTTTATATGTTGAACTTTCAACATTGATTTTTTTATCAAAACGTTGTAATTTCGTTTGATAAAAGCAAAAGGTTCTCCTGTCTGGAGTGAATAATAAAATGATAATGTAAATATAGCATTCCATATACAACTTCGTTCCCCATATTTTGTAAAAGTTATCAAGATTCGATGTGAAAGCTATTATTAAGATGGTTATTCCTACACAGAGAGCACAGACAAACACGCAAAGCTTCACCCAAAATTTCATTCTCGGCGATTTGTATTCTATGATTCCGAAATCAAGACAAAAGATTACTTGAATTATTATAAAAAATATTTTCATCATATTTGATGGAAAAATTCTTTTAAATATGCTTCTATTTGTTTTCACTTCTATCATATTGTACGAGTATATTACAATATATACGTCGTCCTCACAGACTCAACGTCTAAACTTTTGTACTCTATGGTTGTGCCGAATTCATTTAGTTTAATGAAATTTAGAACACGTAGATGTTACTGCCAATACATTAAAATATTTTATCTAACATGGCGCTGTCAGCGTAAATAAATACAGAGAGGTCTTACAAAAAGACTTCAATATAATAGATGAATAATACAAGATTGAGATGACTTTGTATAAACTCAATCCACAGTTCATTGTTTGATAATTCAAGAAATGTATAGTCATTTTAAGCTTAAGCGGTAAAATAATTTAAAGAATTGCTATTAGCTTCAATCAATATAAGCCCTTATAGGCACTGCCATGGTCTGTCACTTACATTATTTCTTTTTTCATTTCAGTACCTTTTTATATACTAAAGAATCCTTATCCATCTAGATCACATGTTTTATAACAATATTCGAAAGAAATAAGACTTTCAAATTTCTGTAATTCAATTGTAAAACTTCTATTTTTAATAAAAATAAAGCTTAATCTAAGCTGAATTATCCGTTTCTTTTTGTCGACAATTTTCTAAAAATTCGCCTTTTGAAGCATAAAACAGTACACATATAAAAAAAATATTAGCATCGAAAAGTGAATAAGCCCCTTAACAGAAACATTGTTTATTTCATCAGTCTTTCTTCGAAATATGATCAAAGATGATAGTTGTTAAATTAATTACATTCGGTTGTTAATTCATTTAGTTGCTTTGTTTCAGCCTCATTACTAAATTGGGAAAAATAAAGACGTGACAATGATTTTCAATGTCATTATAAAACTAACAATGTAAAAATCAATCAATAACCAATTCAATTGCAAGAATTCTTTTATTATTTGGTATTAAAGTTACTGCCACGTTAGCTTCTTGTATAAATCATATTATTTAGATTATAAACAGGACTTCTTCATTAGTTGACGAAATAATATTTCTTTGATCTCAAGCCCAAATGTAAAATAGGTCCAAACTAATATACAATTTTATGAGGAAGCCATGGCAGCGGTTGCTAGTTACAATGGGGCCCATATAGCTCAGTTGGCTACTAGCCAACTTAGTTTTGCCACATACGCTCATAAAAAGTTGATTTGTCACGAAATAACTGACCAATTAATTGTTTTAGTTATTGCAAAATCGTATGTTAACCTGCCCTTATACCCCTCCTGATATAAATAAAAAACGTTTTACAAGATATATTCTTGCAATTTATAAGAGGTATTCTTGCAATTTATAAGAGGTATTCTTGCAATTCATAAGAGGTATTCTTGCAATTTATAAGAAATATTCTTACAATTTATAAGTTAGATATTCACGATGAGATAAATTTAAACAAATTTAAGTACTACGCGGTCGCTACTCAGAATTTTTGAGAGTCATAAATATGTTCATAAAATATTAATACGAAGAAGGAAGTAAAGCTCGCGATTCCTGTTACTCGACTCGTAAATTTGAGTGATAGGGTAATGACATACATACACTTTGATAAACATGACACAATAAGTTACCGGTTTATTCTGTAACGAAGCTACATTCAAAAGATGGTTTGAAACCATTATATATAAGATACTCGTGAATATATTACTGGGAAAACTAATCTTTGAGAATTTGTTGAATTTGTGATATATTCTAGGGATGATGGCTTTCAGGTTGTCGCCGTTTGCACCAAATTTTGTAAATGAAAAAGCTTTTCAATATAAAAGTCTTAGAAAAATTGGTGTAAACGTATAATTGGTTATAAAAAATAAAAAGCTTACCGTACGCTATTTCAATATTCTTCTACGCATACAGTTTTGCCTTATGTCTATGCAATATCTATTTTAGGGAATGTCTCTTCTATTTGGAAACTCGTATAATAAACATATTAATCAAATCGAATGTTTTCAAGATCTATTCTTTAAAAATTTTTGCAAAGATTTTTTCTGACAATATGACAAATAAGATCATAAGCCTAGCCTAGCCATAAGCTTAAGTGAAATTAGAGTATTTTAGTATATTCTATACCATTTATTTTCCAAATATTTTTTACGTGGTAATGTCAAAATCAAGACAAAAAATGTCACTTTTGAAGTCGGAGCAACAATGTTAATCAAGCATAAAGCTTATTCATTAATAAAGGTTGTGGCTGGTAATATAATAATATAATATGTAAATTTAATATCTAGAATAAGTTGTTTAATTGTAATTATCATTAATTTCATTGTTGTGTTAAAGCATTTAACTTTAAATAAATTAGCAATGAACCTTAGCTTATTTGGTTTATATCTAACTCTTGAACCGTATATAAACCGTTAACCGTAACGTTATTAAAACCTGGCATCTCTGATTTACTTCGAGGGCCCATACGGTTTAAATGAAGAGGCTATGTGATTCTTGGACTGTATCTTAAAACGTCAAACATTTATCACAGAAACAAGAAGATTTTTTTAACTAATAAAAGATTCTTCGATTAATCCGTCATTTATTAGAATTATTGTTATTATTCTGATTATTATAGAACAGTCTTGAATGACTCTACAATGTTTTGTAAATACCAGAAGAGTGGACAATTTATCCAATGGATAAATAATAATACAAAAATAGACATCAAACATATAAATCAAAAGAAAAGAAAGATTAATGAATATCTTCAACCTATAAAAACATATCTGAAACGAATATTAAAGGCAATAAAATTATTTAGATTAGTATTTAGTGAGACAAACGAATTAAAAGAAACAGCAAGCAATGTTGATAGGGTGTTATCGGCGCGAATTCAAGTGTGTGTCGGTTGGCGAAGCGAGGCTCTTACTACAGATATTACAAACTCTTACACTATGTAGAGTAGGAAATATTTATATAGGGAACATTTTAATTCATATTGATTCCGGTTTTAGTTAATACGATAGAGCGATAATGTTGCATCTGCATATTAGCGTTCTTTTCAGAAAATTACGATTGTCTCTTCAACGCAAAATGTCTCGACGCCGAGTCTCTTAAAACTGTTATCGTAGACGCTGTAATTCATAGGTTGTCATCACTTTATACTCATGCATATGTAACACTTGTGTAAACTTAAAACAATAGTAACTTTACAATAACTTACGAACTAACAATGAAAATAGACAACTGCTTGGAAGTGGTTACAGTGACTCAATTTGCTAATTGGTGTAGAAATGAATTCCAATGCCCCAAATTTGTTTTTATTGTCTTACTTAGTCTAAGCTAAGTACTATTACTTTATAATTAAATACAGTATTTATATAACATATTACTTAATTATCTTTTAACAAAAAATATGGGAGTTTTTTTTTTGCGGATATACATTCTATTTTTTAAACACAAGTATTGTAAAGAAAGTAAAGACCCTTCTTTGACAATTGTTTTAAGAGACTCAAGAGGACCTATGTTGTATATTTCTTGAACTGCTCTCTGTAGTAAAATAACAATAGACCCTACACCTGTCCCCAATCTACGGGCCGAATTCCGTAAGATATAATTATGGAAATATGCAAATTGAGCCAACCTAACTTTGACGACATCAGTTAACTGTTTTATTGAGCCAACGTCAAATGTCACTGAACAAAAACGATAAGCTAGTGATACGAGTCCACTGTCATTTTAAATATAAAGAAATACCTAAAAATACGGTTTCAATATTTGTCGCAATTACGCTGTCATCAAGAATAAAATTTAGATCTATTTGGGGAACATAGGAAAGAAACACAGAGTCATTTGATTATTGGTTTTTATTAAGGAAAAGGTAAATGCCACAAATAAAATATAAAGGATGTAAAGGTCACCCTACAAAGATAGTTATTTAACTTGTTGATCAGGAGACATTTACATTTATTTATTTAACACACAATTTTTAATATATCTTCTAATTTCTAATTATATATAATCTCATAAAGTTAAGTTTCTTTAAATAAAATTTTGGATAATAAATTAATTGATGTCTAGTAAGCCGAAGTTTTAACTGCGAAGTGTCCGGATGCATTCTAGTAGTGGAGCATAAGTCCTCGGTCCCATCTTCGGTCGCTTGTTGCTCGCAGTGAAAGAAACTTGTAGCAGGCGTTAGTCAATGTACCACGTTTGATTGATTGATGCTACTTAGGTTTCTTAGGGGTGAAAAATGTTACTCAAAATATTTTAGCCATGCTGTTGACTGGCGCTTTGCTTCTGGATCATATTGATGAATCCAATATTTGTCACCTATATTCTAATTAAAGTACGAAACCATCGATATTAATGTTTGAAAATAATAAGAAAAGTTGTGGTGTCTTTTCAAAGAATATTGTCATAACAAGCCTAATAGATGTCACCACCGTCCAGCTTAAAACGAATATGTATAGAATGCTTAATTCACCCGAGTGTGGCAGCGATATGGTAGCTCAATAAGTAGAGCGACGGGACGGTTTCCCAGAGGTCGTGGATTCGAATCTCTGCACGTGTCGGTTTATTTTTCATTCTATATTTATATAAAATTGAAAAAAAATTATATATAGCTGTAAATATTTATAGATGTACTTAATTATATCCCTAGATAGCTTCAAATTTTTTAATAACAATTATATTACAACTCCCAGTATATATTTTTTAATTATTTTTAGTTAACAGAGTAATAAAAAGAGTATATTTTCATGTAAATTTTATTGGGTTTCATTTAAAGAAGAGTTTGTTTATTTTATTTCTTTTACGTTAATTTATTTGGATGTTTGTTTGAACGCACTAATCTCCCGGCTTTGATGTCTCTTTTAGCATTTAAAACCCAAACGAGCCCTCAATATATTAAAGTTTATGAGCTCAAATTTTATCAACGTGCTTTACAACCAATAAACGGTAAAAGTTTTACAAAAATATAATACTAGTTCTATAATAAATATTGAACGAATGTTATAAAAGAGTCCTTCCGACAACCACTTCGATAGAGTCAATGGAAACTTTATTAATAAAAAAAGAAATAAAAGTGATTTATTGAAATACTTTATTAAAACAAACTCGATCAAAACATTCAAATTCAAAACGTAATAGTTTCAATTTCGTAATACTAATAAACATGCGCCATCTGCAGACCGATTATAATATAGGTGATAGAGAAATTCAATACAATGACAAGAAGTGAGACGTCCATGGGGACGACAGAGAGCATATAGAACTGGAACGGTCGCTCCTCTATGTACCCGATGAATCTCTGCATATCTTCTGTTTGATTTTTATCTAAAAATATATTTTCATATATGAATAACTAGCGACTTTGTCTGATTTGGTTCGCGTCAACCGATGAAATCATAAACTATACATTAGCACTTAAATATATACAAATCTACAGCTTTTTAGTTATCTTGTAAATATATTTTCCGTAAAAATAAGAGAACATGAAAAGAACCCTATTTGATGACTTAAATAAACAATAAAACAAATACAAACAAACAATATTAATCGATATCATTTTTTGTGTTTTGTTTCATGAAAATGAGAAAAATTCACACACGCTTTTTTTACATCTTGAATATCAACTAATCTTAATCTACAAGTATTTCCTGTTTTTCATTAAAAAAAAATCATACCATTATCTTCGAGTAATCTATGATGTAGTATTAGTTTAATGCTTCTTGCTTTCTGGGACATAAAAGTAGCAGCCACAGTTGAAGCAACCTCTAACGCCATTGTGTGTAATATGTCCATATATGTTACAATAGTAGAAGAAGATATCTGGAAAATACTTTTGAGTTTTATGTCTAAAATTTTTCATGCTAAGAGAGCCCAAATGGGTTAACCGGACCGGTTAGTTTAAAAAAGTTAGGTACTACTTGGTTTGGGGGACCTCGCAGGAAACCTTCGTAATTGCCCGTATGCTATTGATGATGATTTTTTTCGGATTCGTACGGTAGAATGGGAATCAGTACGAGTCATTGCTGATTTAATGAGATGTTTGCGGTTAATTTAAACCTTCTATTCATTCCAGACTGTTAGGGGTCAGCGACAAGGGTTTGTATTTTTGTTTCAAGAGGGACTGGCGGCGGTCACCCGTTTATGGTGACTAGGCAAAGTTGGCTTAGGCACTGCTGGTGAGAAGGCACAGGTACTTCTCATATGGGAAAAGAAGAAAAAGTTGCTAGAGGTACTTTTCTATCTTAGTTTTTTACAGTGACCTGAGAAATGGCATCGTGGATTATTCTAGGGAGGAGTTTAGTCCTTGGCAGGCGTAGTGGATACCAGAGCCATGCGTCTTTTTTAATTTACTCGATTGGTTACTGTGTTCAACAGAAGAAACTTGTCGAGTCTTACAAAACCGTCCATCATCATCTTCTTGGTCCGGAATCTCCGTAAAGGATATTTCGACGCAATAAAAATGTTTGCTATGTTTGACCAAAATTGTTTTTTTTTTGGCAAATTTTGTTTTTTTGGTTCAGCAAAAAATATTGGTAAACCCAGGATAAATCAGGATATCAGTGAGGATAATTTGATCTTTGACAATAATATATGCAATTCAAGAACTATATTTCAAACTAGGATTCACTTACGTCGTCCTCGTCCCGCACCGCTTTAAGCAACATGTACACAGACGTCATTATTCCCGGAATGTTCAAGAGTAAATGCATCATAAACTAGAAAGAACGTACATTTATAAACTTAAAAAATCATTGAAATATATGAGACAAGTCAAATATGCTAACAGTATATTTGAAGATCTTCATGATATTTTCGAGGGAATCTATCAAAACCTTGTAAAGTTGTTGAGCTCGTAGAATAGATGACTTTCGTTTCTTTATATATTGTTTAAGTTCTCTCAACCTACAGAATGTTGTATAGAAAACGAAGAACAGTACCATTTGAGTAAAACTATTAGTACGGTTTGGGATATAATACAATAATTGTGCGCTCACTTCCGACTTATAATATACGCTAAATTTGTAAATAAGCAATATCAACACGACGTCATAAGAAGCTGACAAAAACCAAAAAATATATATTTTTCTATCTAACTTATAAGACGAACTATCAAATTCAATTTCCTCGTCAAAGTGTTGTAATATCATTTGATAAAAGCAAAAGCTTCTCTCTTCTGGTGTGAAAATAAACGTCAAAACATAAAAGTAATATTCAAAAAATATTTTTGACCCCCAAATTTTGTAAAAAATATCCAATTCTGAATTATATAATATAACTAATATAGTTGTCCCTTGACACAAAGCCACCATGAATACAAAGATCTTCGTCCAAAACTGAATCCTCCGTGTTTTGTACTTTAAAAATCCAAAATCGAGACAAAAAAGTAGTTGAGTCAAAATGAAAAATATCTTCATATATTTCGGAAGTTTTTGTCTATTGTACAAATTAAATTTATTTGATTTCACACTTATCATATTGTCTTTTGTAATAAAATATACTCTGTACATACAAACGCAATGGCCGAGCTCTTGTGCCTGAAGATTGCACCTAATTCATTAACTACTATACTACTGAAGTGCCATTAGAACCATTATACACACAGCTAATAAATATGAATGTTGGTATGTTTTGAAATAATAAATGTATTTCTGAAATATATCGCGCACTCTCACACACTACATGTCATAGAAAGACCACGCCTTAGCAACCAAATAACTTAATAATCTACTTTCAAACAATCTTTTTTAACAGTTTACAATTACTTTAATATTTTTTCTTCTTGTCTATTTCTGAAGCACATTGAGAATTTTTAGCCACGCTTGTTTTCAGAACATCACAGCGTTATTTAGCATTTCATTTAGTATACGCTAAATGGCAAGCAAACTGCCTGTAAAAGTCAATATTATATTCACCAACAAGTGTATAAACCTCTTAAAAGCAACATAACTGTTGATTTCATTAGTTTTTAATTTAATAACGTTCACAGTTGTTCAATTAGTTGCATTCTGTCATTAACCAATTAAGTCTTGGCTATATTAAACTATGTACCTGGTTGTAAAGTTAAGAGTGCAATTATCCAATTTAAACCAATTCGTTCGTTGTCTGTTCGTCTTTTCGTTCTGTTGTTACGATATCTAGAAAAAATATTTATAATATCTATAATATTTAAATATAATTTTTCATTTAAATGTGATGCCTTGTTGTAGCGAATAGTCATCGAACGATAAATCAATTTATTGTTTATATTTATTTCTTTAAAATAATAAATGTACCGTCACTTTTTCGTTACGATTTAATTTGTCGGTTTCCTTTAGTATAATTCTATTTCAAATAGTATTCTATTTCTTATATTCAAATAGTTTTTCTTTATTTATATATATATTCTTTATATTTATATATTATTGTCTAATTGATTGCATAGCATTTTGATTTAATATAGAAACTGAAATTTAAGTTACACTCTGCTAACTATAAACAATGTTTAAATTTTTTAAAGTAACAATTTTTTCTGCTTTATAATAACGATTCTAAATTATAAAATTACAAGTTTGCATGTCTGTCGTGTCACAAACGTCATTATTATTGTCTATAGATCTATCAGCTTTGTTGAGATATATATACGTATGTAGTTTAATGTTTTATTTTTAACAAATTCTATTGATTTCCATTTGGTATTAGATGATAAATAATAAATGTGTAAATTATTTTAAAAAATAAAAAATCTTTGAAGGAAAAAATTATATATATTATCCAACATCGCCAGACGGTATCCCGTGTCAGTCAGATGGGTTTGTATAGCGGCGTAGAGGGCCGTTTATATCGTTCCGAGTGCGGTGTTGGAGCGTACTCGGTTCTGGATCTCGGAGGGCAGTCGGATTCTTTCTGGGGCACTCAACGTTGCCTGGTAATATTCTACGGCTATCGCAGTGGGTTGGCCACTAATGACATCTTCGTGTTCGGGCTGACTTCTTCTAGTCTGGGCTCGAGTGGGTAAGTCGGAACGGAATTCATTGATTCTGAGTGCATCTTAAACGCTGTCGGCTCCTACAATTAATCAAGATGGCCTACGGAGTCGTGCGCACCTATGTCAATCGCGTGTGTTCCTTCATTGGGGGAGTGTCTTGCCATCGGAGCAACCCGGACATATGTGCTAGTGTTTCCGGTGGCCCTCCACTCCACGGTGAGATGTTGACTAGCTGGCTTAGTTGGTGAGACTCAAACATAACCGCGACTCATCTTCCCCTTCATCCATTAGAATTAAGAGCAATGTTTGCCCTTTTCGCCTTAGTGAGAGGTCACGTTACTTACTTTCGCACTCACCTTGACACCCCGGTGACACCCATCGGGCTGACCTGAGCAACATAGACTACCCTCACGACGTAGGCCTGTAGGAGGTTAGAGAGATCACCGTCCCGTCCCTACGGGGGTATTAGTGCTGGGAAAGGAAGCGGCGGGCGAACTCCCGCCTCCTTCTCCCCAGCCTATCCCAATGGAATGAGTCAGCAGACGAGGCTTGCGATATAAAGAAGCCAACGATATAAAGAAACCAAGTTCTTATGGCGTACTAAGGTTATGATATCAGATTGGTCCGAGTTCCAAATTTTATACCCTCAAAACTTTGTACCTTGGTTGCCTTTGCTCCTACTGACCAGGAACTTGTTTTAACACAGTGTTTTAAAGAATATCTTGGTATATATGACTCCGAGCAGTTTTACATCTAACGTAAAGTTTTTTATTTTGAAACCCTTAACTTTCTTCTAAGGAATGATTCATTATGGACGGAAAGGGTGTCGTTGAAAGCGTCTTTTCTAAATCTGGATTACTTACTAATTATCGAACAAGTATTTATTTTACTTTACTATCAAATTGTGTATTCTTTTTCAGAAAGAGTTAATTAAAGCAACTATATCAATTTATTTATAAAGTTAAATTTATTTCTTTGTTTAAAATGTTTAATTTTATTTCTTTATTTATAAAGATCATAATTGTATTTACAATATACAAATATATTAATCTTATAAACAAAAAAAACACTCAACAAACAGTAATTCAACGATTGGTTGGTAACCGGTGACCGAGGTCGAATAACCGATCAATCTTATATCTTAATGTAGAATTAATCTATGTTATCTGAATTAATAATCAGCAGTTATTGTAAGTCTTCTGTCCCGCACACTCCCCACAAACAGAGTGCATATATGACGATGGTATTAAGATAACTGTCTCGTTAAATCTCTTGTACAAAATAACTCCTGTTGTCTCTGATACAATCTTCGTGCCGACGTCTAGAAGAGACCTGAAAGATAATTCGAATATATTCTACATATATATATATATATAAGACTTGTCCTGATGAACTGATTTTACAATGTGCAGCCTAAGTTACGAAGGTTTGAAACAATTTAACAATTTACTTTAATCACGTACACAATATTAGTTTTATGTGAGATTTTTATTTACTATATAAAAAAAATATTATAACAATGAATAGAGTAAATTTTAGGATTTAAGCTGATTACTAAAATAGTAACAGAGAGGTATTAGGAATCTATATAATATATTTTTTCTTGAAAGGACTCTCCACTACATTTTTGAAACTATAAAATACGTGCTTGAAATTTTGAATAGAAACTTTTTTCAAGATATGGATGCAACTTACAAATATTTTAGCAAAATTCCATTCCTAGGGCCATTAATAGGTGTGTGAAAGTTCGTATAGTAGTGTCATTATTTTCGAGACAAGATACAAGAATTATCTTTTTTAGGCATATAAGTTGAAACAACTTTCATAAGAAACAAAAATATATAAGTAGAATATCAAGAACTATTTTATTTTGTTATTTCTTTTTTATTGCTATTTTTCTACCATTGAATTTAATATTCAAATAAAATAATAAAATGATATTATTTAATTCATTGAGATAGTTAAAAGTATTCATTTCAAACATGATTTGTTTCAGTGAAAATTGATTTATGAGTATATTTTATTAAATTTATATACACTAGGTTTACCGGAGCAAGGAAAGAGCATTCAAGTCTTATAATCAAATTACAAAATATTTATGTACAAGTAACATTATGTTTGCAATGAAATGTAAAATAAATTGTAAATTTACTATGTCACTTCACTAATAGCAGATTTTTAAAGCTCAGACACTATTTTTACTATTGAATAACTTTTGTATTTTGACAGATGCTATATAAAAACTAACATCCAATAATCCTCTGGGTTAAATCTTATACGAACATTGCAAAAATAAGCCCTTAATATGATTAAAGGAAAAACCGCATGTTTAACTAACCTCGATGTTATCCAAATATAACGTACGTAAAATATAAGGTACGTAAAATGTAACTTACGTAAAATCAATACGGGGTGAACAAATAGAACCTATTAAAGTTGAGCTTGTAAATCTTCCAAATATTAAAAATCAATTAAGTGTACATTTCGGTGTATACATATTTTGATATGACTGCAAATTTATGCAATTTATTAATGAGCTGTTTACAATACTTTAAAATGTTGGTTGCCTTGGTTATACGGTGTTGTAAGTAATTAGTAGAATAAGTTGTATAGATCTCAAAAATGATGCTGATCTAAAAAAAAATATGCAGGTAACTCTGAAGTAAGTAGTTCAAACCATTTAGGACGGATCACCATAGCTGGAGTTACCGGATACTTTGATAAGGGATTAAACTAAACCTCATATAATATTGTAATATTGCCAAACATTTAAGATTGCTTCTCTCTTTGTTTGAATTCTGAAACATTCTTACCTGTACTTGTACATTATATACTTGGATACAAATTTTCAAACTTTATCTTAAATTTTTGAGCATGAATTAAAAAATACGTTTCTGAGTGATCGCCTAAGTCATGAAAAGTTAGTACAGACAAAATTTCAAGTTTCTAAACCCAGTGGCTTAAGCTTCCCGCTTATAAATGAAACCATGAATTTCTAATAACGTTTCCGGAGCACACAAAAATTAAGTAAAGAATCGTAAGAAAAGTTTTTAAATTTCCAAATTCAGTAAGTGCTGTGGAAATTTAAGCGACAATTATCAATTAGTAATACCAGTATTCTGACACTTATTAGAGACACTACCGTGAATCGCTTACTATGGATATATTTCCCAAATAAATTACTTTCCTTGTTTCTTTTTATAACCAAATAAGTACTTACGGCTTATTTTCCATAATTTTCGATGCATAGACACTAGTCGCGTTGCTTGGAGAGTAGTCGCCATCGTACAGCTGTATGCCACCATTTTGTTGACGAAGTATGACAAAACTATTAAAATATATAATGCTTAAATTAGTTATCAGCCTTTAAATATTCTGCTGTAAGTTTCCCAGCTATGAAAAAGTACGAAACATAACCTATCTCAAATCACCATTACATTTCATACATATGAAAAAAAATCATCGACTTCTGGGAAGCCATTCCTTCGCTCTATCGGATTATCTATCGTGTCACATAAATTAAAAAAAACCATTACTCCAAATGGAATATAAATTGTGGTCGTGATTGTAACGGCCAAGTAGGTATTATCGATGTAGGGTGTGAAAAAAAAATGACGACAGAGATAAACACTGAAGCGAACAGCTTTTTTTTTTTATCTGGCAATCGTCAACACTTTTTTTCGCAAAAATGAGATCAAACAAAACTGTCAACCATAACAGATCCAGATCATAAACTTCCTTCTTGGAGATTAAATTTATTAAAGTAAGCTCAAAATGTAGTTAGCTCAAAAGTAATCCTTAAATAAAATGACCGAGGCTTGAGAAGAAGGGCTTTGCGTGTAAGCAATAATAATAAACAAAATGATCTGTATTGTATAGCGAAAATGAAAGAGATGAATGAATAGGATATTTTGAGCGTTAAATGTATAGAAGATAACAAGGGAGACGAGACGAGAATATTTAAGCAGATGTATGGTGAAACAAAGTCAATAAGATCAGAATTAAATATATCAGAGGGAATTTGAAAGTTCTGCCGGTTAGAAAATGGATCGTCGAATATTACATGACGAAGAAAAGAGTTGAGGCAGTGCTGACGGGTGAGGGTAATGACTGGAAGAGTCCTCCAGTCATGCTCACCCCGCCTAGAATGAATAAAGACAATGGAATAATGTATATGATATTTTTGACCAAAACAATTGGTTTCTCTGATCTGTTTAATAAACCAAAAACTTCTGCAATATCAGAGGACGTTTTGTGAAACTAGATTTGCTTGTGATGTCACAAAAGAAAAGCATAAAATTAGAAATACCTATCAATTTTAAACTAGCACTTGGTGGTTTCTAAATTTAACACGATATTTATTAGTATATTACTTTAGTACTACTACTACTTTGAGTACATTATCAAAACTTCAAGAAATGCAAATGGTTTATAAAATTAATATTTGAAAAAGATCTTTGAGGTTTTCTGATGGGTTATGTAACTTAATTTGAAAAACAAACACACCTTGGTGAGACAGAACAATCAGCTAGCACCAGGCTCTCATAGCACTGCAGAGGCTGCAGCTGTTCCACCGATCCAGACAGTGTTTGTACGGTTGACTCTTGTAAACGACATTCTCCTGTTAAATAACAGAGAGTAAGTGACAGAATAAATAATTTGTCAATATTTTAATAAACATATCTGTTAATTTTTATGTATGTATTATTACAATTTTTTACTCACGATATAATCCAAAACGTCTCATCAACTGCATAGCAGTCCAGCTATCTAACAGCCAAGACAAACCTCCCGCGTGCACTTCCACCTCCACCCCACCGTTGACTCGTATTGATGCTGTACCGTCCTTCTCCTATAAATATATTTTTATATTAACCCGGCGTTTTAAATGCTTTTAAGAAATTAAACTTGATATAGTCGTCGGTAGGTTTGTTAGTTGTTCAGCCAGCCTTGACGGTTTCTCGATTGTCGGGCATAAAGTCAAGGACGAATATAAAACCCAAAGACGGTACTGATATTTTGAGGCCTCAGAATAATTTCACAGATTTGTTATTATATATTTTGTATAAGAGATATCCAAGTGTTCGGTTACAATAATATTCTCTTTTGAATTTAGAATGCTTTTAAGTATATAACTGCGGGATAAGCTCAGTGTTTCTTGCGTTATTTTGGCCGTCTTTTATGTGCATGTTTCATTTTAATTGATTACATAATGCATGCATTTATCGTAAAACTACATTTGATTGCTATTATATCTAGTTTTATTAAAGCGTAGTAAAATATTAATTTATTTACAACAAATATTATAACTTCTTTTAGAATAATGATTACTTTTTAATTTCGGTCTGAACAAAACGTTATATACTAATTATGATTTTGACATATTTTTAGTTTTTATATACCTTAATAACAGCGGTCGTGTTAATAATATTCTTATCGAAGCTCCCCAACAGCTGGGCTACCGGCGTCTTCACACCAAATCCTAATAGTTGCAGGAGATCAAATTGATGCAACTGAAACATTTTATTATTTTTTAACTTTGGTAAATAAAAAAATATTAGTTTTACTGTTTGAATTCTACATTAATAAAATATTTTGAAGCCTTCCCAAATAGGAATAAAAGGTATCCTTACATTTTCTCCCAAAATATCAACTTCAACATATCTCTCTATATTTCCTCTATCACTCCGCGGCGTTCCGTTATAACTCAATTGTAGTTTGGTCTCAACTGATTCAGCATTGACTGATGTGGTCTCATTTGAATAGCACTGGTTGTATTTCTCTGAACTGTGGTACAATATTTTCGTGATACCATGGTATGATGATGGGTTTATAGTGATATCTTGATCTGACGGCGCGTGGCTTGTATCTTGTTGAGTATAACAGAGCTGTGTATAATATTTAATATTTATTATATATAATGTCAACATACAATTAAATTATTTTATTGCATACTTCCAAAACCCTTTTTAATCCAGTTTTTAATTTTAATATTCATACGTATCATTGTAAATTAATTAGATACAAAATATAAAATCTTACCTTCCAATACTTCTTTTTGGGGTCTAAAGAATATGGCTGGTCCACATACAAGAACCATTTGATGAAGAGATTTCTCCCCGCGCTTTTTATTTTTGAATTAGAGTCTATTTTTAGGAAAATTTGTTTCTTGGGATCTTCTATGCTGAAATATGATATTTTTATAAAGAATGATTTGAAATTACAAAAGGAAACATGATCAAAAAATAAAATTCAGGCACATCCCTATAGTATATACATTACCTATAATATTTGAGCATAAAGTCAAACTCAACTTCAATTTTGTCGATCTTCTCGAACACGATATCTCCTAAGGTGAACTCAACGTGGATCATCTCGTCTTCCCCCCCGACTGGACGAGTGGGAGGGATGATTACCCCACATGACGATATGAAACGAGATATCGAATTCAACATGAGCTTAGTGGGTAGGAGTCTGAAATAAATTAAATCATTATATTTTACAAGAAAAGAATCAAACGGCTTTGGGCATCCAGGTACGAACTGATCATTCGAAACTCAGCTGTTACTGCCACTTCGAGCAGATTTTTTTATAAATTTTGATTGGCCTTTAACCATTCCTTTGACCTTTAACTATTCAAAATTTCACCAAAATTTTTTGCGTAATGCCGGATAAACCAACAAATTAAAAAAAAACATATTGTATACAGGTTATGGCTCGTTGCTATTTTATAATACGGAATTAATCTGTAAGTATCAAATATGGTTATTGTGTAGAAATATTAAATCAAAAATTAATCTTTTTTATATTGATTTTAATTTTAGGTCACTTTGGCTTGGTTTTATTTGGTTGCAGTATTTCTTAGGTGTTCTATAAAAGCACACAAAACCAGTAGAATGTACTTAAGGCCGATGCTTGAGCATTAGTTGATGAAAAGGCCTTAATTTTGCATGCACTTGCATTTATTTTTATGCATGATAATTTGCGAATGAAAAAAAATATCAAAACTTACTCATAGCTCATAAACTTCGACATTATGTATTTTTCTATCACCTCTGCTCCAGTCGTCTTTCTTTCGCAGTCAAAGAAGATACCACTATCGTCCTTTATCAAAAGTAATAAAACGTCACGGTCTACTATGATGTAGATATTTTAAGTTTCTATTGTGGTAGTTTTTTATATTGAATGTTACATTTCTAACAAATTATTTCAATACTTACATCAGTTGTTACAACAGGAGACACTGTATAGACGTCTGATTCTTGAGCATCCATATGTACTTGGACCCATGAGTGTATTGCGAGCCCGGCACGCTGAGCGAACGGATTGAGCCAGGTTAGTCTGTATTGGTATTGATATATAATAACATGAAGTACAGACCAATAATAAAAAATTAGGATTTGAATTATCCTATCTTTTACTTTTAGAAGTCTAAAAGTATAGCTACAGACAAGAAATATACTTGCCAGACAGGTAACCTTGCCTAGCTATACAGAGGAAAAGGAAGAATATTAAATTGAGAAGGGAACGGTGTTAGGCAGCTGCTTCTGATTTTATACCATTATTTAAAAAGTAGTGGTCGAAGGAAACAGTTTCGTATCTTTGAGAACGCTTTTACAATCCTTATACTATATTTTTTACAAAACTACTAATACTGGTATATAACTTTCGCATGGTATGTAACTTTCGCAATATATGGACAATCAAAAGAAAAAGAATAAGAGATAGCGGTAGGTAGGTAAATAAGAATATTAGGTAAAAAATTCAAACGCCTCTCTAAGATCTAAGATTAGTATAGATTAATAAAACAATAAATGTACTTACGCCACGGACTTCGCGAAGGGCTGCATAGTGACATTGAATTTGATGGGTAAGTGTGCAACCATCGAGCGCTGGACGCGCACCTCGTGTTCGGACTGTAGCAGTGGGGCACTTGTAGACAGAGAAGTCGTGGTAGTGGCTTGCTGGCTAAAGAGATTTCAAACTAAGAGCTAATTTCACTAATATTGGATAGACTTATTCAAGCATAAATTATCTATTCTAAGAATAAAAGATTTTTAAGTTTCCTAAGCCTTACCTGCGATTAATTTCGCTAGAATTAAACTCTATTGACAGACATTGATTTAGTACGAAGCTTAAAATGAATTATTAATGAAGTTTCAGAATAACTTCTATCTTTATTTTTATAAAGATTTTTTTAAACATTTAATGACATTTTAAAAACTAATCTTGAATTAAGCACACCTTTACATATTACCGGTGGTTGTCTAATGGTACTATACGCCTCTACATTTATTGTATATATTTTATTCTGTTACGTAAAGCGACAATGTACTATTATTACAAACCTGCGACAAAGTTTATTACTATTGTAGTAAATACGTATAGTGGTGAAATTTCTTTGTTTGTTCAATATTTAATAAATATTTGAAGTATCAGAACAGACTTATTCACTACTACATACATTGAATATTATAATGTATCTTTGGCATATCAATTACTGGATTTGTAATGTTACATATTATATCCTGCGCTAAATAACTTTAAACAATCCCAAGTCTCTGAGTACTTGCGTGCAGTATGCTTAAAAAGGATATACAAAGTTTTCTTTAGGCCCGTAACATATTCAAATGAAGAAATACACACAACGTAGAGCGAGGGACATAAGCAATCCCGTTTTAGAAGTTCATATATTCAATGTGGTTAAACATTTATTTCCTGATATCGTAATTCTCGCGAATAAGAAAGTTTGGTGAAATCGGCCCTTAAATGATTTGAATCTTTGAAACTTCTTAAGATATATTATGGCATTTTTTGGGCCACAGCTTTTGCCTTAAACTTCTTCCCAATTTAGAGTAAGAGTGTTATTATAAACGTATTTCTTTTATTTAATTTATTAATGTATTGTGTTTATATTTATTATAGTAGGCAAATATTACTACTGCAGAGTAAGTGTTACCGTATATGTAAATCATTGACCCAGTCCAGAGCAAGTCCGCTATCCGGGTTTGAAGTGAGGTTCCCGCGGATGGATGTGAACGATACTACTGATGACTGGAGACGGATTGGAGTGCCTGCGATTAAAAAGTTATTAACTATACTACTTACTATAAGTAAATAAACTCACGACGAGAAATCTGTAAAGATTGTTCGCTTAAAGATAATAAAGTAGGATTTATTAGAAAACGTACGTTTTCTATATTATACATATTTTAAAGTTGTTAACATTTTTGTATAAAATGTATCTTACCTAATTCGCTCGGTATATTAACGTCCATCTGTATCGGGTAGTAGGCCACTTGTTGGTTAATGTGACTGCCGAATCGAAGAAATTCGGTAATTGATTTTGTCACTAAAATATTAACCATGATAATTAATGACAATTTTTCGAAAAGTTTTTCATTTCATGCGAAAAGCACTGGGATAGGATATAACTTTTTATTAGCAATATATATGTGTTAATTAAATGTAGTTAAATAAATATAACTTATGTTTGTATATAAATATATATATATATATGTTTGTATATATATATTTATATGTTTGTATATATATATATATATATATATTATGTTATATGCAGAGAATGCAACCTCTAGGATGCCGTCCTCGTCATTATATTTAACATTTAATACTACTTAACGGGACATATTGGTTGGTTTAGACCGAAATTAATGTATATATCCTTACAATCGTATCCATTCCAACTCTCGAACCGTGTTTGGTTCACGTGAGTTGCGAAAACTGTCTTGTCGTGAATCTTTATTACTATGTCGATATGAACCTGAAATTAACAAACCGTATAGCTAATATTTTATTTTGTATGTTGTATGGAATTCCACAATTTTGTAACGTTGTCATTATACTCGTACAATGCTAACACATAATATAAACTTTGCATTAACTATTTTAATTAATAAAAACTATTCAGCGACATTTCTTCTGGCTTGAATGACAAACATCACATTCTTTCGATAAAAATAGCCTGTTAGTGAAGGACAGTGAAAGTGGATTGCTCTTTTTGAAAGTTTTTAGTTTTTTTTTTGTGATTACAAGCAAGTAAAATAATATTTTCTCTATATAATATTAGTACAGATTACATTGAGATGTTTATCAAGAAACTTGGCTCCCTTCTCCATTAATATTATTAATTATTCATAAGTTACCTGAACAAAAACTTACTTCTTCCGACGTTTTCAAACTCCAAACTTTCATTCGTTCTAATATTTTGAGTAAATTTTCGATTTTAAGATCACTCGATTTCCACTTGTGCATCTTTTTAAATAAATTTGATGAAACGCCTTCTGCTATTACATATACCTGTAGAGAAAATTGATAAATTACATTTTTAAAGGGATTTGCTTTCAGGGTTTCATATGCACCATAATCTTTCTTAGGATATAACAGGTCTACCGAAGCTTGATATGGACGTCTTCCTCCAGTAGATACAGATAGAGCAGCAAGACTTGGAGCAGGGTTGCCAACGCTCATCAGCTGCACCCAAGCACTTAACTCCTCACCGCTGGCGATGTGGTTATTTGTACCCCATAGAGAAGAGTCAGGGTTTGCCACATCTTTGGCCACGAAGGGGATGTAGTCGGAACTGGAATTCAATTGTTTATTTCATAACAATTACTTGTTTTATTATCTTTATTTTTCAAATATATTATTAATTTCATTTGAATTTATCTACACCTGTTAAGATGACTAGACAAACGAAGACGTATATTCGTTTTGATGCTACTTGTAATATTTGACTTCGTTATGAATACAATCATCCTGAAGTTACTTGAACTATTAAAAATAAATCAAGCTATACTAACACCGTCCTATACTTGATGAACTTATTATTTTCGAGGCTCTTGACAGTCGAGTACCAGAACCGCTGCAGCTCCGGCCTGCTAGTGGATATCCAATTGTGGAGGAATAGAAAGTCACTCTCCCTTATCCCTGAACTGAGTATGGAGTGAAGAGCCGATACCCGGAGCTGTATGTGTTCTGTATCATCCATCAAGATAGGAAGAGATGTCTCTAAAACCTGTCGTGTGAGTTTGAATTGTAATTAACAAAAATGTATATTGTTATATCGATCAATGTAACTTAAGCGATGTCAACTCTTGAACACAACTAAATGCTAAGATCTTGAATTATACCAAAATTATAAGAATGTTCCTTAAAATAAATATTACGTTATATCCTCTAGTGTCTTGCCCACAAGCCAGCGAAGCCCAAAGTCGCTCATGTCTATTTCTATCCTTATCAGAATATATTGTCCGTATATATGACTCTGACGTGTATCCCAAGCTGCAGAGACCTTGGAGCCAAATCAGACGGTCCAGGTACTGGGGACAATCTAAAATACAAATGTTAGCCATGAGTTGGTGATGTCTTTCCCAAGTGTGAATTTATATTTTCTATGTTTATCTCACCGCTGTACATCCTAAAGTATTTCACCACAATGCTGTCAAAATAATCCTGTTTAACCTTCATCACCTCAACGCCATGAGCCACCATTATTGCAAATGACAGTATTCCAGCATGTCTGATCTCCTGGGGAAAGTCTAAACCCAACTTGCTAAAAGTCTCCATTTCTTGAAGAAGAGCTTGGCTATGATTTGCTATGTTGAATGGCAGCTTTCGAATGAGAGACAGAAGCGTAGTATCCTCTATTTTTTCCTATATAAAATCAACCAAGTTCAATAAAATATTTTATAGTATTATTTGGGTTTAATTTATTCCATTTACACTTTACTTTTGCAAATTTGTATATCCTCAACGAACTTGAATTGTTTATGTTCTAGTTGAAACTTTGACAAGTTCTGAATCATTTACAAAATATTGATACTTTACTGAATAAATTAAAAATATGATATATTATTTATCTTATTCGTTACCTTCTCGTCAACAACAAGATATTTTATAAATTTTGCGCACGCTTCGCTCCGTCCATGCGGAATTACTTCTAGGAATATGTTTCGCGCTGTCTCTAGATCATAGCTCGTACCTAGTACTAGGTCTTCGAAGAGTTTGATAAGAGTTGAATAATGAAGCTTTGTTATTGTACTGAAAAGGTATAAGGCGTTAGATTAAATAATAATGGTTAAGATTACTAAATTTGAATATTAAAACCAATCATTTGTTTTATTTATGTACTTAAAATGTTTACTGACTTCAGAAGGTCGATAAAATTCATGCTATGTATGAGTGCCGCGTCTCGTACGATGTTGTCTGCGTCGATTCCTTTTCTAGCAATTTTTAATAATATCTGTAAGAACACAACATACGTAGAATGTCCTTTTCTCCAAATATTATGTTCTTTTTATACTCAATATCTACATATATGTCATTATCATGAAACTCTGTATTTAGGTAGACCTTTGTAAATTAAAAATACTCTAATAAATATTATTTTTATGAGGATTGTTTATGAGGGTTAAATAAGGGTGGAAACGAATATGAGAAACTTCTTTATTTTTGAAGCCATGTTTACGAAAATCGATATCTGAGTAGTTCTTCAGAGATAAAAAATACTGTTATACTTTTTGTAAAGGGGGAGGGTGGGGGTTAAGGGTTCAATGACAATGAAAGCGCACGTATTGAACTTCATTATTTATGAAGCTATATTCAGAAAAATCGATATCAAAGAAGATTTTGACCAGCCAGTAAGTTTCGTGATCGGTACTATCTGCCACGAAGTCAATAGCTGTTAGTTCGATCTCACCCAGGACAAGCGTTTGCCTTAAAAATCTCAAATGTTTGTTCTGTGTATGGGTATTTACTATCTAAGTATTTACTTAATCTTTTACATATGTACGTTTATCAGATGGCTGATTTCCATAATACATGCTCCTTCCTCCGTCCTTGGGATCAAACGACCGCGTATAATACTGTCGCTCAATATTTATTTACTTAATATAAATATTGGCCGACTTTTTAGTTAATATAAGTTATTATATAACACTGAAGAGTAATTCTAAACTCATCCCAATGAGGCCAGTTTGTGCCACCAGCGATGAACTCAGATTCTTTAATTTACCTTATATACGACTAGACCCATAGATTATATACACCTTATATACATACACCACAGGATGCGAACGAAGTCGCGGGTAAAGACTAGTATAAAATATTTCGAACGAAAAAACCATCTCAATAGGTTCTAAATTAATCAAAGGTAAATATCCTAAAAGATACAAGTTCTACTCTGCCAATGTTGTTAAAAAAAGATATATTATTGTCGTTATCTCAAAAAACAAATTGGTCAATGAAATGAAATTACCTCATAAGTAGTGTTCCTCAACTTATCCTGAGATATAATTTTTATTCCATTAGTGGGGTCGTCGAAACCCCCAGCCACGTATTGAACATTGGTAACACGCGCTGGTTCTATTAAATATTCCTTTGCTGGTAAAGCTGAATCCGAGTCCCGGTAGAGAGACAACCTAAATGTTTAATTTAATTATGATTACAGAAATTCTTCATCAACTTTAGTGTCAATTTCTTTTGGAATTAAAAGTGTAAAGTTAAATGAGTTTTTTTGCTTCGAAACATATTTTGTTTTTAGAAAAGTATTATATATAATTAGTAATACTCCAGGCTCCATGCCTCACTGTAACGGAAAATATTCTATAGAAAAATATACGCCATCTCTTACTGCTGATGAAAATCAAGAAATTCGAATATCGCCAAATTGCAGTCACGTGGAATTAATAAGTTTTACGCAGCAGAGCTACATTAATACATTGTTACTTTTACGCTTTTAATAATTATACTTACTCAGATAAAACAGTAAGTACGTGTCCCTCTACCATATACTGAAAAATTCCCTTCATATTCAAACTATTCAGGCCCTTTTCATAAAGTTCGTAAACGCGTTGCGAGGTTACTATGTTCTCTGGCTGAAAATAGATTTAGATATATTTAAAACATTGAAAACATTATAGTATTAAAATTTATATATATATATATATGAGAGATATTTCAGTTAAATTATTTATTTAGATTTATTGCACAGAAAATTATAATTCCCGAAAAATATTTTTTTCAGCCATACATACATCCATTTAGAAAAGTATTAAAAATATGCTAAAATACTAACATATATATGCTCTAAAATATAAATTCACTGAACTAACTTTATTTTTCTAAGTACCTTCTAAATGACTTACCATTCCCTTACCGTAATCCCCACTCCAAGGCACAGAACTCCAACTAGTTTGTGACGTCATTGACGCCTTCTGGTATGAGCTGTACTTTTTAATGGTTTTGCCTTGTACGTTGTATACCATGACGCAGCTGTCGTATAAACATGGCTGAAATATAAAAAAATATATAGTTAACTGGTTAAATCGTATACGTTTTTGTTGTCAAGTATTGATTCGTATTCCAATTATCACCTCGTCACTGGTATACGACCCTGAGTCCTTTCTCAGCTGGAAGTTTATAGATATAGCTCGTTTAATATTCGTAATCCACATCTTTTCTTTGTCCTCGTGACGCAGCTCACTGATGAAACCGTTTTCCTAAAATATTATTTTATAATCATTTTACAAGTACTCTTGATCCCTTTTGACCGCTTTGTGAAAAGTTTTAATATTTTAGGTTCTTAGAAAACACTTCCCTTCAAATAGATTTAGGTTTAATATTTTTATATACCAATTACTCTTTAGAGCTATCTGACAGGAAATCAGCTAATTTATAAATTGTGTTTGTTTCACAACAGGATTTCTCAAACTGACTTATAACAAACTTGCCAATTTGGTGATAACAATGCTAGAATTTTAATATTCTTATACATACACTATTAAAAAATAACTTTTACGGACGGTTTGCAAAATAAAACTTTCATATTACATGAATATTAAAAGAGACAAAGTACCTGATAAATCACTTCCCACGGCGTCTCCAAATGCTTTGTGGCTTCTTCAGACTGATAAGAGGAATAACCCGCATTATCACTGTATACTGAAGTCTGAAAAATACGTAAAATACATAAAAATAAACTAAACCTAAAAATTTCATATTTTATCCGCAAGGTCAACCAAACAGCTAAAGAAATCAAGACTAAAAAAATAAAAGAGACGTTATTGCAAAAGAACAATGCAAAAAAATATGAGATCGACTAATTACATTCATTTAAAATAAAAAATACCTTGAACTATATTATAATTACCTTCAAACCTTCCAACTTGAACTGCACCCTCGTATAGTTGTCGTATACGAGGGCCAAAAGCCTGCCCTCAAGGGTCCAGTAGGACTCCCTGTGGGCGACTCCTGTAGATATATTTGTTTTAACTACATAGTTGTATTGCTTTAGTTCTGGAAAAAGCACATGTATTCCCGTCGCTGCACTTAAGGAGAGACCTGTAAATATTGGGGAATATAATCCAATATACTATTTAAGATAATTAAATATCAAATTTAAAACTATATTTCTACTCACCAGTTAAAAAAAGAAAATATTTTACTACCATTATCTTATCTGAAATATATTAACACGTTATTTTTAATGTGACAAAATATACTTTTAATCTTATTACTTGTTAATATTATATTAAATTCATTATAATTAATGATGAATTATTATAAAACTTTTCATTTAACACAACTCTAATAATACAAATATTTACTTTCTCTAATAATACAAATATTATCATTTTAGAATTTATTTGTATCTCATCAAAAAACAAATATGTTTTTATCGACTCATGATATCAGAAAATAAAGTTTCTGAGTATTTCTACTTCCAAGAAACAAATTTCAATGTTTGCGAGATAAAAATAAAATAACAAAATAGATTTACGCATTCTTCGTCAAAAAATATTGGTATTATTTAGATTTCATAATATGTGTGGAATCACTTGAACTAAAACACAATCAACCAATATCACAAATGTATGTAAAACTTCACTTCACCTAATATTAAGATTTCTTTATCAAATTACTTTTAGTAAATAATACTCTCGTAATTAAATGCACAGTACCTCTTAAAGACCTCGAAACAATGATTATATCTGACTCCAAGCAAACAAACCAAAAAGATATAAGTTTAAAATATACTTTTTTGAACACATTTTTTTTATATCAACAGTAAGTAAGTTGTTCATTAAGAGAAGAATTATTAAACATTTGTATTTAGATTCCTTTCCTAAATAGAGAATCAAAATTTTTATTTAGATTCCTTCTAGAATATTGGTAGCTCATTTTTGACGTATTGGCTAATCCAAAAATTATAAATAATATAGTAGATTATTCTCTAGTAAGATATTTAATTTGGGATCATCTCAGCGCAAGTCTCATTATTCTTTTGTATTTTTTATTATGGAGAACACAAAAATAAAAAACTGTGAGTTATATCATATTTACGCCAACCTTATCGGGCGTTGACAACTCACTCGAACTCTGACCCGATGAACAAACGAATCATTAAAACCTGGCCATTTTAATTTGACCTCTCTTATTAACTAGTACCTACGTCCAATAGGATCTACCTATGGAAATTATACCTTTACTCCTAACACAATTTTAAAAATACTATATTACATGTATACTTTTGTATTATTTTTATAAATACAATGAATTTTACTTTTAAAAGGTACTTGATTATAATCTATCCTAAAATAAGAAAGAAGGAAAAAAATATTAAATTCCTCAACACAAGAAGGACTCGTCTCTCTTATACTCTTATTTTTATTAAGATTCCTCTCCAATCTCTTATTTATAAGATTTATTAAGATAAATGAACCTCTACATTTATTAATGAACTCTTTTTATTCATTGAACGTAAATAAAAGTATTGAACGTTAAGTTAAATTAAATGTATGTTCTCCTAAAGGAGTAAAACCGTATCTCGAATTTTAGTTCCGAATGACTGAATGACATTGAATGAATGTTTAATTATATGTCATTAGCGTTATAAGATAAGGTTTATTTAAGATCTTTGAGTTATTTTTGCTCCATTCATTCTGTTTTAAACTAACTGTTGCCCGCGACTCCATCTAAACCCCCAAAAGATTATGATTTGATAAAAAACAATCAATATTACATATAATATAGAGTACAATATAAAACAGAATTGATAATAATATATTTTTTATCAACTGTTGATAACTTAATGGACATCTAATGATACCCGCATTCCTGCATGTTTCAACAACTTGATACAACTTACACACCCGTCGTCGCTTGATTTAATATATCAATTAATAAACAGACGGTAAGTATATATTTTTAATTTTATTTGGGCATAGTTACAGTTTCAAAGTTGGTCCATGTAAAAGAGATGACAAGAAACTACTTGGTAACTCTTCATATTTATATTTTTTTATTATTTGGTACTTTTTAAATGTATGGTATAATATAAAAACAGACAAACAATATAATATTACATTAGTAATATAGAATTCAATAGCTATATAAGAGTTGCGGAAAAGTCAATAATACAAAAATGGCGACTTTTAAAGCACTGGTATCTATTATTTTCATCCTTCAAATAACTTTATCTGCGTCATCGAGGCAGAAAAGGTAAGTACATTATACGTCATGTAATTTATATATCGGTAGTGAGAGAAACATCAGTTACTGACGTATATTTGACTCAAATATGACCCTTCACGTTGTGGCACCGATGTGTTGATTTAAAATCCAGGTTGACCTCTTTGGACGTAATTAATTATGTAAGATGAGTATTTTTCTAAACGTTGAAATAAATAATCTTGAGGAAATATGAATATATTACCAAAAAAAATTATTGGGTACTTGTAACCTACTCGCCACGTAGTGGAGTAGCCGATGGGTTTAGCTTGCACATTATTTTTTTTAAAAAAAGGAGTGTGCCCAATTGTGGGACATATAAAGGGACTGTTTATGCTTATGTTTATGTTTATTCGTGTATATTTTATTTTAACAAGAATGTAAATAAAAAAAAAGAATTATTTTTCTACTGTTTTTTATATTAAACAATATTATAATAATTATTCTTCTGATATTTTTTAACACACAAGCAGAGTGCTATAAAACATACTATGTTTAGATGCATAGTGATCCAGCGGCAGTCCGGGGCTCTGGCTGAGAGTTCAGAAGATGATGACGCCTGGAGAGAAGCGAGAAATCCAAAAATTAATAGGAACCATGTGAAGGATGTGGAAGTATGTCGAGCTTATTGATATAGTTACATGAATAACTGCTATCCAGCGTATTGGATGTACCTCTTAAAGGAAATTATAATCCGGTATTATTATCTAGCTGTATCCCGCGACTGTATCCGGGTTGATTACAGAAGTACGTTTCAAACTACTGAACGAACTTGTCCCATAAATAGCATGATCTTGATTTTTCGAAAACTCTATTATTAAAAGGGTTTTAGTATAATATTGTTTATATCAACATACTGTAAAATATTAATCTGACTAGTAGTTCTAGAGGTAATTGCGTTCAAACAAACAACCCCTCAGCCTTTTTTGTAATGTTTCTGGGATACGGGAGTTATCACAAACATATAAGTATCAGATTCAAACTAAACCCAGTTTCGAAACAGTCTATGGATCTTACAAAGAACTTAACCGTCTGGAGATCGAACCCACAGCCTTTGGTTTAACGAATCGGGAACAATAACGACTTGATCATCAGGCCGTAAAATGATAATAGACTAAATTATTATATTATACTTTTAAAATGATGAGTTACAAGCTCGGCGACCTTGACAAGTAAATACTTATATTTTTCCGTAAGGTCTCTCAAGGAAAGCAAGGTGAATAAACCTATATGAAACAAAATTCTGTGATAAATGCAGCAATAAACTCAAATTTACCTTACAATAAGAAGAGGAGTATTTTCAGACGAGGGATATATTTTATAGACTTGATTTTAATATTTTTATTTTGAGAAGCCAGAAATGCGACAAAATGTTCTAATGGAAATAAATGAAGTCTCTTATTTGTTTTAATTATAGATTTATTATTTCTGAATTATTAATTAATTTCGTTCATTGCAGGTCATTACACCGGAATTTCTTAAACAACTGGCACCGGCGATGAGAAGCGAATTTATACGTCTTAGAAATAAATTCAATGCTTTAAAAAGAAGCGTTGCGTAAAGATTGAGATCCTTCACTCGTAGACTCAACTGTTTAACTTTTATCATAAATATGAAAATTATGAATATATTTTTTGTAATAATAAAGTATTAGTAATGAGATTTCTTTTCTTTTATAAATATTGAGTCTTTTGTTATCCCGGAGTTACATGTAGCACATGTCACTGTATTAATTCTAAGGAAACCATCGTCTTGGACAAATATAAATGAAAAACCAAAATAATTAATCTTTTTATTAAATAAATCTTTAGTTTTATCCACAACACACCATACAACAAACAAATTATACTGCAAAGTGAGTTTATAACCTTCTATTACATTTTGTGTACTATTAACTATTTAATTTTATTAAAAAAGAGAATAATTTCAAACGGTTTCAAAGTAGACTTTGCAATTTTTTTGCCTCCATTTATTTGCAATATTCCGTTTGGCACCAATTATTTGCAAATAACAAATTAATAATTTATTGTTCTTGTAATGAAATAAATTTTCTCGAAATGTATTATTTGTAACAAGAGATCATATAGACACATTTTGACACACATTTATTTACATTTATTTGATAAATCTATAGATTTTCCAAAAGAAATATATTTTTTTATTTTATAACATATAATACAGTTATAAAATTCTTTTATTCACAAATATTCGCTGTTTTGAATAGTTTTATAAACTAATAAATTAAAACATTCTATCATATTTATGGATGAGGCGAAAATCTTTAAGAGCATTTCACTTTATATTTCCTAATTTTACATGAGTATAAAAGTTATTATACTATTTAGAGACTACAATAAAATTGTCTAGCGATTTTTAACACTTACATTAAAAATACAAAAAGTGCACACACAGGTACGATCGTCACCGTTACAGTTTGAAAATAGAAAATAATATTTTAAAACTTTATCTCTCAAAGAATTTTTACGTAATTACAACCAAAAACTGTGGCCAGATCCAAACTATATGCACTGACATGTATATTTTATTCACGAAAAGAACACTTACGAACTTTAACATTTTTTAAATTAATATAATGTCATCATCACTTCGTAACACAAAACACCTAACGAGTATTAAAACCTATGATTACACTAAATAATAATAAAACCGATCATTGTAACAAATAAAAGAACAATACCTATAACTTTTGGCAATTACATTTGGCACTTTGCAAACTGCGGAAACATACAAAATTGCAAATATTATATAAATTACACACAAACAAATACTAAAACATTAGCCCGTCTCATAAGTATTACAGACATATCCACACATATATAATATAATAATCTACTTATTTTATTATGTACAGTATAGAACACAAGTTTATTTTGTAATTACTTATCTATTTAAAGACAAATATTTCAAGAGTATATTTAATTAATACTCTAATTTTCTGTCACTATGCTATTGAATCAGTACTTTTTGGTACAAAAAATTACAACACTTAGTCATAAATAAAAAAAAACGCAAAAGAATTTTATTCAATACATTTTTTAATATAGGATCGGCATTTCTTTGCAACTTTGCAAATTAACTTTGCAATATTTCACAGACTTTGTATGAATGCATTAAATGAATTCTAACAGAGTACAAATTTTGTAAAAGTCTAAAAATAGTGTACATTATATTATAAAATTTACGCTATTATCTGAACGTGTTTCTTCTCGCGAGGTTCCTTGAGAACGTATGAAGTCGTTCTTCTTAATGTTCCGAATGAACCTGTAATATATTCAATGCAAATTAAACCTTATGATCTATACTTGAATTTAAAAAATACATAGATCGGTGATGTAAAAAAAATCACGATTGAGAATATACCTCAGGAAGGAACTGAGTTCATAGACACCGGGGAGTGCCTACTCGAGATAATAACGCCGAATTGTATTCGGTATTTCAATTATCGTCCATAGTTAAGTATGAGATAAAAGAGTGCCAAGAATATCGGCTATATAAAAAGCCAAAGGGAGTGAAATGAACGTGCAAGGACGGGAGTAGAGGCTGGCAGAAGTTGCCAAGGACAGCTTTTGAGTGCCCAGAACTTTCATGTCCTGGGTGGCCTTTAATACATATTCACCAATTTTATACATATATTTAACAATTTTAAACATACTTGGACTGTGCTCTCGCGATTTGACGTTTGAATCTGTAGGCACGGTTGTATATTTGCTTAAGAATTTAGGGATATTTGGTTACTAGCAGTATGTGTCTTGTTGTCCTTTTTATATTATATATATTGCTAATATATGTAATCATTATTTAATGGAATATTTAAAAATAAATTAGGGTTGTAAAATCAAATTAGGTTGGCCGTCATCCCCACCCAATATTAATAAGCTGGATTATTTTATTGACAGCTTTAGATATTACGGCATGCTCTAAAAGCTATAATAATTGGTGTCATTAAAAGAATCCATAAGATTTGCAGTGAAGATTTTTCCATGGAGAGAGTGCGTGGTTCTATTGTTCCACTATCTGCCCTCAGCGTTTAAAGGAGTTTCATTTTGTATGAACTTTACATTTTCCTAATAGAATTATGTATATTAATATATTTTTTATGCAAAATGAAAAAACATTTTTTTTACAAAAAAAAACTTTTGTATATGACAAGTTTATATATTTATCGTCTTTAAGTTTAATTCTGTCCGGCGAGGCGTGGGGCGACAGACCATATATGTGTGTGTCTCTGTGTATACTGACCGGCGGGGCGGCAGGCTGGCGGGGCTCGGCGGGGCGCAGGCGCAGGGGAGGCGGGGGCGGAGGCGCCGCGCCGCGCCGTGCGCTATGACCACCGAAGCTCCTTCAGCTCTACCGTGCTGGATGCATCATTCTGGCAGGTATGTGGTTTTATATTTATATTAGGTTATTCTTTTGATGATCAAAGTCTAATATTACAGACAATACGATTGTCATCTTCTGTCTAAACTCTAAAGTATGTTTTGGTTCCTTTTGTTTTAAATTTTATTGAAGTTAAAATCCTTTAAGGCATTGTTAATGTCAAATCTTCATAGAGCTAGTTGTGGTTTAATTATTCCAGTCTCCTCTTCAACAACACGCTTTTCTTGAATATTTTTTTCTGAGATATCAATTATTACTGTGAATCGAATAGTCAATACTATGAAAAATAAATGAGTTTAAAACAATACCCAATGAATTTATTGACTGTTCTTCTCCATGGACTAACCCTTTCGATCTGTGCAACTAGAATCTGACGTATTATAAATGCCTATTTGATATTAAAGAAATAGACTTTCTATACATAATAAAATTAATATTTAGTTTATGAACCAATACTCGTAGATAGTAATGGAAAAACTCTGTTCTCATTTAGCTTACGATCATAATAAAGGCAGTATTGTATCACTAATTTGCATTATCTGGTCTAGAGATGCCAGCAATAGTCAACAACAAAAAAATCAACTACATTCACTGAATTAGTCGTCATAGGCGTCTGGGTCCTTATACACTTAAACGGCCACGAGATACAATGTATAAGCCAACTGACTACCAACAAAGTAATAGAGGATGCCATTCCAAAATTACCAGCTTAGATGAAGCCTTTTGGAATATCAAAAATTATACAAAGACATCGCCTGATCCGATATTGGTACGCAATACCTTACATATTTTTACTGAATAGACTAGTTATTTAAATGTAATAGGTTAGATTTTTTTTTATTTGGCTTAGTGTCAAATGTAACAGTCTACTCAAGCGGTGTCGTCGCCTAAGATCATCTTTAAAAAAATAAAGTTGTTTCATAACTATCTTTTGAGGAATACGGAGGGTGTAGGCAACTAGAACCCATGGGAAGGAACACATGGGAGGGTGTGCGCATCCAGATCTTTCATTCACCGTATCAAACGTAGCCGTAATAGCTACTTCATGCCGCTCATCCGTGAGGTGTTACACCGGCAAAGCCAGTCTATAGACGAGCTTCAATCTAATAACTACAGCCAGGCGCTGCAACATTATCTCATAACCTCACCTCGTAGGTGTCTCTGACGGGCACGTGTGTCCCAGGCTCGCAGCGCGCGCAGCCCGCCCGTAGCGCCGCACGCGCCCCGCCACCGCGCAGCGCCGTGCGGAGCTCCTGGACAATATCCTCATATACTGCACTGAATTGGACTATAGGACTGTAGGGCTCTAGTATATGCCCATGATGCCCATGATAGACCATGTGGACTACACTCTATTTTCCACGAAAACACAAAGACGTCCCGCGATTGTTTTCGCACTAAACCGTGTATACAATCCTAAGATAATAGGATTGGTTGATTGCTGAAGAAGTTTATGGGAAGGTCCTAAAATTTCGGTGATGGGGAATTGTATCAAACGTGGAATCATATGTATTCTTACCTGTCCCATTTCGCTGCAAAGGGACTGTCGTCCTTGAGTTGCATTCTTCTTTGTATTCCAACAAAACTCTAGAATAGCGACCACTATTGCCAAAACCAGTCCACATAGCAGAGTTACAAACACCCCACCTGAAAGTCATTCAATACAAATAGTAAAGTAAAAATCATTGTAACTAATGCTGTATTCAACTATTGTCATTATAAGCTAGATTCAATTGTTATCCTTATAATTATTGTTTAATTGTTAACTATACAAGCTCTAACCAATATTCTGTACACCCAATGGATTCGCCTTGCTGTCCTTGCCGTCTCTGTTACAGACGTCGCCTGTGTTCTTCCACCATTTATCGTATAGTATTTGAATAACCCCCTTCTCTTGTAATTCTAATATAGCGAGAGATATTTTATCCCTCCATGGACTGCCTTTCCAGGTTGCTATTCCATAACCCTGAAGTGAAATACGATTTTTCAATTTATATCTCTTATAAAAACTAGGATTTCATTGAGTAACTTAGATTAAATTATATCAACAAATTTAATCTCAATATGATAAAGACGTAATATACAAAGTCTTGTCACAATACAATTTGAGCGCGGCCAAAATATAATAATTTCCATACAGATAATACTTCAATGAATCTCACTCGAACAGCACCTAACCTTGGAATCCAGCAGTCCCCCGACTTGGGTAAGATTGCAGTCCCTCTGAACGCGGTGGTCCAGCATAGTGGACTCCATGAGGAAGGCGTAGTTGCCCCCGAGAACTCGGCGCACTCCCTCCTCGTACGACGCCACGAGCGCGGGCGGAGACGCCGATGACATATGCGACCACATCTTTTGGTAGATATCTATGTTAGAGTCCTGGAAAATCAATTTTTTTATGCTAGTAAGTTTGTCTCCTTTAATATGTGTTTTTAAATATGAAAAAATCACCGATTTAAAATAGGATTGCCATGCCATTGCCTTAGAAAAACACTTTCTAAAACTGGGTGCAAGCATTATTCTATCCTCCCCTATATTGTACTATATCAAAAACACATCCAGAAGAACGCAGCCGGAGCATTCTATCGCTCCAGTACTCACCCTGAAAAATGTCATAGTGGACCCACCGCTGAGCGTCCCGTACTGTACGCTGGTCTGCGCCGCGAGGTCGGCCGCGCTCTGTATGGGCAGAACCGTGCGCTCCACCGTCAGGAAGGCGGCTAGGTTGGCCGTATACGACGACAGTATGATCAGGGTGAAGAACCACCAGATACCTCCCACTATGCGGGTCGAAGTTGCCTGGATGACAGATACTGATTAATACTTTAGTTCTTGTGATGTAATTTAGCGTAATAATGCAGTGAAATAACGTTAAATAAATTAATAAATTTATTTACTGTTATTTAACTTTAATCTTTTTTAATTTACAGGAAAAATATGTAAATGATTAAAAATGGAAAATCAACTCACTAAAAATAAATATAAACATATTTTTTGTCCTCATATTAATCTCAATTATAAAAATACATAACAAAACCAACCTTAGGATTTAAGCCGGAGCCTTGACGAAGGAAGGTACCGGTAATAAACCAAAATGAATTACAAACACTAAACTGATTGGTCAGGAGTTTGGTTTCGTGACCACAGATGTGGGTGCCGGAGGACCTGGAAGTTTAAAGTTACAGTCATAAAAATTCCAGTCCAAAGGCCGATTCAATAGACGGGTTATTTTTGAAGAGAATTGAGACGTTGACTGTTGAACCAAAGGATATGGTTTTGATTCTCAGAGGAGTAAATTTTTTGTGATCCGCAGATTTTTAGTCCGAATCTGAGTGTACTTTGTCGCCCTTATTTATAAGGTTGGTAATCCCTCCGAGACACAAGGATTACATAATGTCTAATGCGGGATAAATAAATAGATAGTAATAATACATGATTGATAAAACTATAATCAAAAGCTGGTTTTAATATACCATAAACAAATTTTGCCATCAATTTATAAAGAAGACAAAGTGTTTTATACTCATAATGTAATATTAATTTGAGTCCTCCCTCACCACTCATACGGCGAGAACCTCGCCATCACAAATAACGTGAAGCTGACAAGTACATACGCCGCCAGTACGTACAACCAAATCTCCACTGCTAATGGGTTTAGAAAGCTGAATAGACGAGTCGGCTGGGATGAGGGAACCTGAAATGGAATTCTAACATATATCAAATAATGTTACCTAGTGTCTAATTTTAAATAAGCATGTGAAATCATACTATGATTTCATACACTTATTCATGTAATACTACCTATTAAAAAGGAGTTACAGGAGTATTTCCCAAAACTAATAGGTGCATGGAGCAGAGCCTAAAATAGTCTCAAGTTCTTGGTAGCGTTGTGTGAAATGTATAATTGAACTATATGGATATTATATCATCAATGTATAAATATTATTCCTTCCAAAAAAAATATTTTGTTATGTATTTACAAATTAATTATATAAAAACATATTATAAATTATTAATTCAATTAATTTATTATTGTATATAAAAAATATACATAAATAATAAACAAGCTTATCCTATATTTAAGATATAGAGGTACTTGATGAAATCCAAGCGATACGTCAAATGTAAGAAACTTTTCATCATTTACCGCTTCATGTACCTTGAATAGGATCCCAATTCCTAAATTCATAAAAGGCTTAGTAAAATCTATAACGGCTTCTCTTGCGTAATTTATTGTCATTGATGCAACTGCTATGTCTGCTTTCTGAAAATAAATAAATATATATCTAACTAATACGAATTTATGTTTTCAACTTAATTCATGAACCTTTATCACTTTCTACTATCGGAATTGAGTCAACACTGTCCTGGAAGATGTCATAATTATTCTTTAACTACTCACCCGATCCACAAGTTCCCTCACGATTCCGTTCCACTGTCCCGTGACAGGGTCCCGGGCTCCGTACACGTTTCCAGGCACGAGTCTCAGGCGGTAGCTGAAACCAGCACGCGCTGCCACTCGAGCTAATAGGTCGATGCAGAAGCCCTCGAAGCGGGCATTACCCTGAAGATTCCAGCCATCCTTTACCATCACGTAGGGTTTCTCCTGCGGAGTTGATATCCAATTCTTGTTAATATACATATTTTTAAATAAGTTATTATATTTTCATGAATAAAGGTAAAACATAAGATTATTTTTTAAAGTATATAATCTGAAACAATGATATTCAATTATGAATGCATTAATTACATTATATTTTCAAATTTTGAACTTGTTTTCAACCATACCTCGACAGTGACCACAGTGAGGGTAACATTCGGTGGTGGGTCTCTCTTGTAAGCCGCGGGGTCGGTGACCTCGAGTCCCCCCTCCTTGGTCCAGTGCCCCGTAAGCACCGCACCTCCTCTCTCCCCGGAAAGTCTCATCAATTGCAGGGTGAAGGTGTTACGGTTGCCATTGGAGAAGGCAATAGGACCTGTCAGGCCGTGGGCTTCAACCTATGCGTTGAATGGAAAAACTTGGAATTATATTTAGATAATAAGAAATGTTTTTAACAAGTTACATTCTCCACCCAAATTGTCAATGAGCGAATTTAAGAAGGTCTCAAAACCAAATATTTAATATCAAAACTTTGTCATTATTCACTCTTAACAAAAAACAAAAAACTATATAGAATATTTAATATTACTAGTTTAATTGAAAATGTTAGCTGCTATCGAATATACTTATGTTTTATGCAAAAGTTAAGCTTTTACCCATATCTTAAAATATTGTTTGAAAATTATAGTATAATTTAATATAAAGAAACGCTTTGTAGACGTAAATCTTATGTATTGAACTACAATTATCTTACCTTCTGAATATTTTCTAACAGCACGCTTCCATGCGCGACAGTCGTTTCGCTGTCGCACGATGCGTTAGTCGCCCGTACGTCACGTGTCGACGCGAGCGCCAGCGCTAGTACTTGTATCGCGTCATAGAGTAGCGCGGGCTCTGTCTGTGTGTTAAAATAATATGCTGATGTTATATAAGTCTACCTGTTTATACTTGGAGTAGGTTAATAAAGCAATATTTACTTTAACTTATTGTAAACCTTAAAAATACATTTTTTGTTTTTTATAAGGATGGCCGGTAGAGCTGCTATTTAATTATAGCATTTTGTCTAAACTTTTTTAAACATAAACATTACATTTATGTTCCACCTAAAACCTGCATCTACCTTAATATGACCCCCACTGAGGATAGAAGCCCCAATAGGATGGAATTTCTGCATGACGGTGAGTACATCTCTGACTTTGTCTGAGTCTCGGTCTACGAGTCGCCAGCCGCTCATGTTGACGCGGTTATATAGAAAGTCCTCCAGGTCGAACAGCTCCATATCCTGAGCAAAAAAGATCTTGTAATCATAGCACGCTATTGCGATTTTTGTATGGTTAGCTTACTTACAAACGATGTGAATATATAATGGTAGTTTTCGTTGTTCATTTGTAGCTGTAAAATCTGAAAACAGACCATTTTATCAATTTTAGTATGATTTTATTTTATTTAAATTCAATTTAAGATATAAAAATGTCAAAATATAAAAAAAAAACTTACGGCCCTCGATAGTAGCCTCAAATGTTTAGGGTCTGTGTCAACAATTATATGTTCAATATGTTGTGCCTTTAGCTGCGCCAGCGCACGGCGATAGTCGCGCGACTCACAGCGCACAGCGTACATGTCGCGCCCATCACGCGCTAGGCGAACTATATTTAGTTCTCCTGAAATATTTAAATTTCATAAGTTATCTCAGTCTTGAAAGTTTTCAAAAAATAAGTTATAGCATATAGTTACTGTATTATAGCATTGGCATTTAAATGTGAAATAAAAAACAAAGTTTTCAGTTAATTCCCAATTTTGATCAACTTGCGCCTGTAATACATATTCGTATCAAATAATTTAACTAGATGGCGCTAATATAAATGTTAGTAACTAGTGTTTAGTAGGTGGTTTTGAAAATACGTAAAAAATATATGTTTATAATATTCCAACTATATAATTATTCCAACTATATATGTATGGAAAATTATTAGTTACTATGGCCATAGATAGATGGCTATATAATATTAACTTAAAAACTAAAAACGATACTAAGCTTAGACTTCGCATTATATTTGTGAAAAGGTGTCTAACTAAATCTTCTTCAAACCTCAATAACTATTTATACCTCAAAAATAGTCGAATATATTTTAACACATCTATTAAAATATTTTAACTCATATTAAAAAGGGGAAAGATTTATGAATAATCTCCTAATCAACCTCAACTCGACATTCATAAATGTGAAAAGAATTCATAAATAGCGATTAAACTATTCCATCGAGTAGTGATGCTCTTTTTTACTATTGGACATTAAACAATAAAATCTGTAAGAAATTTCAAAACATTTTAATTCGTATATTGATGATTCTGAACGGTCGTGTGCGATTTATCTTATCTTTTACAATGATTGGGCTTGTCTATTGTATTTTCACACACTACTGATTTTACGCGCTTTTCTTCACGGCTGAGATATATTCACTAACTTTGTTTATGTTATTTTTTGTTCCTCCCGTTTTTGTCATTCGAAATCACAGTATCTGTCGTGAGAAAGTCATTAATCTCTCTACTCCCTCGTATAAGATATGATAACTATATTTTCCTTCAGCAAATTTGTCATTAATTTGTCTTTTGTCATTAATTACATGGGTACATATATAACATTATAATTTGTAATCTAATATGAGGGTAGTTTAATAATTTTAAGTGCTTGTTGATATTAATACATCCGTACATCACTAATTATGATCCCACTATTGTTTTGTTAATAGCATTGTTATATAACTTGTATATAATGGAGGAGATTGTTAGTCGGGAGTGTATTATGAGTATTTAGTGACGAATAAATGGTCCAAGACACGCTGATCATTACTGGTAAAATGTTATTTCATTATTATTATTTTTTTTATAAAATTATTAAATACTAACCACTTCCGTAATCCTCGTAGATGATTCCCATCCTGGACCAGTTGAGGAAGGAGGTGAGGTCTGAGAAAGCAGCGTCCAGAAGATCTCGGGACGGATACAGGTTGATGGTGTAGTCTGATACGTTTGGACCTAGAAGCGAGATTCGACTCTGGATGAAGATTAATAGTTTATGGAAATTCTTTAATCACAATATATTAGAAACTAATCCAATATGGAACAATAGAATGGCTTTGTTTACAGAAACTTTTAAGTGGAATGAATTTAAAAATGTTTATTTCATGTGTTATACCAGTGAAAATCTATGAAAAATACATAAAATGCAAATTTTAGGTAAGCTTAAAATTTAAAACTACGAAAGTTGAATGTTTTTTATTGAAAAAGAAAAAAAGGATGTCATTGCATTAGATCTACACGTCATAAAATATTTTTTTACTGTCAAATATTTGAAATAATATATTTCCTTCCCATTTCCAAACAAATTTCGAAAGTTGAAATAGGAATCATGGAATCGCCACAGCTTACTGTCAACGTGTGGCGCGACGGTCAAGTGTGGCGCGTGGAGCGAGCGACACATCGCTGACAACGTTGATCCCAACAGAGGACCCGCGCTACTGAATATTGCGATCGCACCAGACTTTATTTGTGTACACGCTGGAAATACAATAGGGAGAGTAAATTTATATACTATTCTATATATACTTAAGACAGTTATGAGTTTGTTAGTTATAGTCCAGTTTCTGAAGTTATAACTTATGAAAGCTACAACACAATACGAGTATATTTTGTCCAAATGAGGGTGTGTTATTCTATAATTAAATCTAAAACCAATGTTTATGCTCATTGGATTTTATGTGTTCGCAGAGAGATCAGCTGAATGGATTTAAACTATAGATTACATTCCCAGAGGAAACAAAAATGGGTCAATAATATATTTATTGGCAATATAATCTGAATATTATTTAATATCCTAACAGCCTTCTTTCTAATCAGCACTAAATAATTAATTGCTTGAAAGGGTTTCAAATATTTGACGATTAAAGTAAATCATGGTATCTGATTCAGTTATTGTTGACAATTGATGAGTATAAATAATTGATTTTAATCTTAGAACAGATTTAATCTTATCAGTATCTTATCTTAGTATAAGAACTCGTAAATCCAAATTAAATTATCAAACTGTTAGTTAAGGGCTAAAGAGTTTGGGAATTTATGTTGTATTTAATTTATAGATGTTTAATTTAAATTCACTTCTTTTACTAATAAGATTCACAATAATATTCCCGATTTCTAAATGTAATTATTTTATATAGTTCAGCTAGCAGAGTAATGGCTAGTTAATCCGGGTGCAGCTATGAATTCCGCTCGTGTTGTTGATTTTTAAAGTTTCAATTTATTACAAGTACAAACTATTGACAGTTCTATAAAAAAGCTGTTAGATATTCTGTGGCCTAAAAGTCATTTCACATATCCCTACGAGGAGTTTCTATACTTTTCATATTCGATGAAATGAAACCAGTTTTTAATCTTACAAAAACAGAGAGCTCTCAAATACGCCACTTCCGGTAGCCATATTGCGCACTCGACAAGCGCGCTCCATTTTTAATATAAATTCATTTAATATTTTTGCCAAAGTTCGCAACGTCTCTAGAGCTTTTTATGTAAGTACTTAAATTAATTGCAATTACGATACTTGTAACTTTTTAATTTTATTCAAAAAGGCATTTTTGACATTATTTCAGATATTTTTTGTTGGATCTTTTTGAAAAAACTATCTTTACGTAAGGTACGTACGCCTACGCACGCGGTACGTACTTTTAAAAAGTGTCACAACACATAAGTGACTACACTAAAATATATTAAGAATATTACTCTCTTTGGTATCTTTGTAAATATTTAATTTATTAAAAACTGTTTTATCAACACAAATATTTGTATTTGACCTAAATAGGTCAGGTCGTTCGGGTGAAACACGATCACGACAGATTAACTGACGCATTATCTGCCAAAGTTAATATTGGATTGATCCCAAATCGAAATCAGCCCTAGATTGTATCCAACAACCTCAATTATCAAGCCTGAGGTTACTTGTACTTATGAATCAAGAAATTTATTTTAAATTATATATTGATTTGCTGTAACTGAATCTGAATTTATTATTAATTTATAAATATCTCCATAAATTTCAATATTGGTTTGTAGCTTTAGCAGTTTTACGAGTATTTTAACTTTATATATATATTTTTCATTCTAAACAATGTTTTGTTTTTTAAATATTTTATTTACAGACCATGTTTTGTGTGAGCCTGTCACAGCGAACACAATTCTACTCAAAGACAAATTACCTTTTTTGTAGGTTTTAAAAGTATCTCTGGCTGTAGTGTACTGAATGTCATACACTAGAGTGCTTGCAGGCAACAAATTTTTCTCTTTATTTATTCTATACACAGCGTACTTGAAAGCCAACTCCGCACTTCCACCGCGGGATTCTTCTGTGAAAATTGCTCCTGAAAGTTAATATAAAACCTTTAAAGTTATATAATATTTTGATTTTCAAAATATATTTAAGACACATAATACATACATTTTAAGCATTCGTATCATAATTGCTCAAAGTTTGTATAATACGTTTACTACTGTAAGTTGTTTTATAATTTATATTTGTATTTATCTAAGCGATGAAAAATTGTTTAAATGCTACATATCTTTATAAATAGCACCTGTAACCCTCTGGAAGGCAGTGCAGCAGCTTGTGGGTTAAGTTTCGCAATCTTTTTATGTCAATCCATATCGTTCCAGCCAATGGTCAAAAGCTACCATATAATATATCTTGGTAAAGCAGAAGGTGTATAAACATCTGTCTCTCTCTCTCTCATATCATGATATTTTTTCACACTTATATTAGTTACAGATCAGATCAGAGGAAAGCAGTTAGCTAAAAAAATAAAATATCAGAAACCTATTTTAACGACAGGTGACAGTGCAGCAACAGCATTCAGGATCAGCACGAGCCAGCGCCACTCTTTCCACATATTGCACCATCTCACTCCAACACCTGGAACACCTGCACCTGGAACAAAAATAATTTTGGTTAAAAAGTGTATCCGATATAGATATATACACCTGTTATAAAGTCAAAAGTTTCTAGAATTATGCAGCTTTTGAGTTAATCGACAATGTTTTATGATTTATTTACTTAATGGGCTCATTCCAATATTGTTATTAAAAGCCTATTTGGTTGTCTGTTTAATGGAACAAAATATACAGGGCTATTTCTGATAAATAATTTGAAACGCGAACGAAAATGTAAATAACGCTGTTATTAAAAGTAAAGGGTTAATGAAGCAGGCCAGGGATCATCTTCAGAGATGCTTTGGTACTTAAACTGAACGTTTGTGTAAATTATAAACTTTAATTGAATGCCTTTAAGATGTTGACGTTGAATTTTAACTCTAAACTCCAAGGCTACAGTCTCTGGAACAAGAAGTTGTGACTGATTTACTGGTAATTAAACCAGCTAGCAACTCACAGTTACTTGAATCTTATTTGAACTAGATTTTGAAATATAAAGACAGAGGTCTAAACCTTGAAACACGTATTAGTTAAATATTTGCGGATTAAAATAAAAATGTTACATACGAATTAAAATAAACATGAAATATGAAAATATCAATAGTAAAATTATATCATATCTAAAATAAACTACAAAAAACTAATCAAAACAGGCGCCACTATTACCATAGTTATTTGTTCATCATGAATCCTAAACGCATTTTTCTCGCAAATGTCGACTCGTCGCACCAATTCATCGGTAATGGAGCCGAACGCTTTGCTATTTAGGACGCAAACATCGAACAATTTGTATAGAAATGAGACTTGAATATATTCTGATTACGTGTTAACTTCATTTAATGGATTTCTTTTATGATACTTTTGAACTAGGAGATTATTGAATACAGGTTCATCGAACACTTATTATGATTGCTGATAATAGGTAATGCCTGCTTTTATCACATTAAAAAGTAATTGCCTTATGAAACGAATTTCATCGGATGTATATCTGTACATAAGTATTCTCTCTAGGAAGGCTTTGATATATGATTCTTTTCCAGAGATGTAGATAGTTCTGGTTTATATTTGGTTGGGATACATAAACTAGCTTTGTCAAGGCGAGTGCAAAAGCCATCTCGTGATGTCCAAGTAAGGTGATGAGAGTAACCGTTAGATTTAGAGACAGTGAGTTTCAGTGGCAGCAAACAATGGCCATCTTCATCAAGTTAAGTCAAACAATGGCCATCTTCATCCTTTCTGGTCTATAAAGCAACAATAAAGCTTTGCTCGAGGCCAATTAACACACCCAAGCCGTTACTAAAGCTAGATGCATCGCTGGTGTGATACGTAACGTTGGTATTTAAATGTAAAAAAGCCATTAAAATAAAAAAATATATAGAATGAGAAATAAAGCGACAACTGCGGGAGTTCGCTCTGATTATATCTAATATAGAACAGACAATTAAGGTTGATGCTCACATTTTACAATACGCATTAAAATATCAAAATTGCAAGGATATAGGTTTGGTTGGCTAACGAGACGTTGTTCTTGATGGTGAGTGGTGCCGTCACCAATGGACGCTTTATCCATTTAAATTTAAATTATCTTTACCTTTACGTTTTTAGACATTTATCATATTTTAATGACATTTATGACGCGACTATTGTGTTTGTGATTTTTATTAACCACAGTAAAAATATGTCATTTTTAAATAACATATTATTTGATCACATTATTTGCTACGTTTGTATTATTTATACTATTTATATCATTAATATATTTTTATAAATATATTGATTTTATATTTAAATATATGATTAGTCAAAATATTTGCAGAAACTAATTTGACATCAAAAAATAGTAAAATTAAGTATTTAGGAGAACCATCAAATAGGAGTTCTTCAGAAGAAACGTCAAAATGAGACGGTCTAAATCACAGAGAGAAAAATAAAACAAAAAGAAATTTAAATAGCGTTGAAACAATTTGGGAAAGTTTGTAGTAAGTAAAATAATCTTCTACAAATTAACCCGACCTAGTCTCTACGTTTTAATATAGCTCAGCGAAATTATATACACGATAAAGTTTGAAAAAAAATGTCAGTTTAACATTTAAAATATTCGCTTCATTCTCATTAAAATTAAACAAAAGGCCTTCAAAAGTGTCGTGTATTTATGGAAATGTTTAAAGAAATATTTGTCAATTGGTTCATGACCAGTCTGTAACCGCAGCCTCGCTACACGGACAAATCGATATTTACACAAAGTTTGATCCATTATTTAAGCTATACGTTAAAAAGTTCTACATCGTTCTACATTAGAGTGTCTACGTAATTTAGGGGTCTACAATAAAAGTTTCCAGTCCCAGTGGTGTAGGTTATTCGTTAAAAAAATGAAAACTCAACAAAATTATTTATTGATAGTAAGTTCAATATATTACATGTTTTATTTTCAAAGCTACTACCAGATTCGAAAGTTCTTGGAAAATTCTTGGAAAAAATGAGAAGAGCTGGAAAAAGTCTCAGGGATTATATTCAAAGAACTAATAATATTTAAATATATTTGGCAACCGGTAGAGGACGCTCAAAGTTACCCCTTTACCAATTAATATATTAATATTGGTATAATTATCTCAAATATCAATTACGGCATAGCTTTAAGGTTTCATTTTGAAATCGTATTCAAATGAAAAGGGTTTAATTTGAGGGATTGAATCTCAAAATTACTCTCATATTGACATCTATCCAGAATAATATTATAAAGAGTTACTAAATAATCTTCAAATTAATAATACATTTATTAAAATTCTAACATTCAGAATGAACTTCCTTATATTTAACTATATTTGAAGATAAAAGAGTTTGCGTTTCTTACAAACCCCCGAACGGACGCAGTTCTTCAGAGTTCAAATTCCCAAAACCTTATATTACAACTTTAAAAAAAAAATACCAGCAATACTTTTTTTATAAGGTTTTTAACGCCTGAAATTGATTGCAGGAGAATACAACGCCATATGATAATATCAACCTTCCTCTATCGTACATCATCTCAGTGCTTCTTTGACATATCATTTTTCCAGCACCCCACCCATCTCTTCTTAAGTCTCCGTCTTCTCTTATACTTAAGACTCTTCTCGTTACATGCGTCTGTATTACGTGACCCCCGACAAAAGATCTCATCTTTCAATCGCAGATGCTTCTTTTAAACTACCAACTTGACTACCAACTACCAAACTTGATCCACTCTTACTTAACTTTTATATATTATTTTCGTAGCCCAGCATCTCGATCCAAATATATTTTATTTTCCTAATTAATAAATATAAAATATATTAAATTTAGTTTTTGCATACATTGTATTTCATGTTTCCATATTTATATTAACAAATTTATCATTGGCTGTGTTGTACCTGTGGCCTTATGTATTTCCATACACTACATACACGGATCTCCTGAAGTTGAAAGTAATGAATAAACAAGATAAATAGGATTAGCAAATTTTTAATCAATAGGATAAATATTTAGTTTGTTTTGGTTTTTTTTTGGCAATGTAAGGTTAAACATAAAAAAATCAATTTTATGAAATTAACTATTTTGTCAATATTATATTTACTTCACAGTTTAAGAATTCCCATTTGCTTTCACTGGATTACTCATATTTTAACATTTTTATAGAAGTGAGTATCCAATTTTAGACTAAGAAAATACTTCATCTTTTCCGCAAATTATCCATCTCTTTTTTGGTCTACCTCGACCCACATATCCTTCCACATCATCACCATATCTAGCATTCTTTTTGTTAAATGGCATTAATCCCTTCTCATAACATTCCATTACCACACTAACCTTTCACTCCTCAATTTGTCCGCCATTTTCAACTAACCCTCTGAAATGTGTCCGTATTACCTAGTTAACGTCAATCATTTGATGCCAACCCAAGTCAAGCCATCCCTTATACGAGCAGTGAAATTGCTACTGCTAGGCTTTACTACCTATAAAACTAAATAAGTATATTAACACTCTACGTTTGATAAAGCTATGAAAAGTGCAGGGAAATCTCTTTAGGAAGAATATTTCGTACGTTACACATGATTCCATATAAAACGTATAATTTTTCGATAAAGAGCAGGCGATATTTTCAATATTCCCCCTACGGTAGTAGTTCTCTGTTCCTTCCTTTACTCATCCATATCATCCAAATCATCATTCTTATAATCTAGATTCAAGCTACATTCTTTATTTATAAAACAGGCATAAGATATTTAAAATCACAAGAAATTAAAATGCATTTTCGAAATTAGGTTACGAAATAAGAAAGCATTTTACGAACTTTATGTTGCGCGACTTCAAAATAATTCTGTAATGTGATGTATGAATACAAAAAAAAATCTCAGTTTTCGAGTATACTCGTTAGTATACTAGTGAGTATCGCGGCTTTTTTTATCATAACTTAAAACAGTAAAATGCAGTTATAAATCGTGCGGTCGTGATCTTATTGAAAAAAATTACAACCTTTGGATGATGATGAAAAAGATCAAAAAAAATATATTATTGTGAGATATAACATATATTCACTAATTACATAAATTCTAAACGCCAATTCACAGATGTTATTCCATACAATTTGAATATTATTTCCATTTTAAAGTATAAATAAAAGAGCCTTCTAGATTAATGCAGACCTAGGAGATTAATTTTATTATCTCATAATTAACATCAGATAATATTAACGTCTCTCTAAAAGTCGCAGTATTTTATTTCAAATAGGCGTACATTGCACTTATATAATTTCAGACTTTGCCAAACTGAATAGTTTCCTTAACAACCATATATCATATCATAAAAGCACGCTCTCAGCTCTCAAGTAGATTTAGAGTAAATTACCTAATGTATATTTATTTAATAACAAAGTTGGATTTAAAATATCCAAAGTTAATATTATTGTTCAATCATGTGATGTTGTGAACTGAAACGTTGCGTCTTGATATGTAAAATATATGTTCTTTTTTAATAAGGAAATACATGTTTATTATAATAACATGACAAAAGACTCTCGGCTTCATTGCATTTCAAATTTTTCGTTGTTTGGATCGTAAATACAAATGGCTGTGTTATTTAGTTGAATTACTGATAGAGTCAGAGAAAAGAAATTGAACGAGAAAAAGGCATTTCAGCGTCGTGTTATGAGAAAGATATACATATATTTTCGTAAAAACTCATTAACATAATAATTTCTACATCGAACTTGCGTTTTTACAAATAAATAACGAACACAAAGGACACCTAGAGTCGGAACAACAAACTGTTTATCACCAACTAATTCCTTGACAGTCAAGCATTTCAATTTGGCAAACAGGGTCACTAACCTCTAACAGGCAATCATACTTATAATCTTTAACTTTCTTAATTGACGAATTTAATTGTCGATGTCTCAGTTGATAGACAGATTTTGATGAAACTGAGTGTGATTAATATTTTTCGGCAGAAACTGTTTTCTACGAAAATTATTTCATTTTCACGATAATGCATGTTTAATGGGAATATAATCACCATATACTAACATTAACGATTTTAGTTAAATTTTTGTGTTATTATATATAATTCAACTTATTCCTGTAGATGGAGGGAAGCAGCTTACTTATAATCAAACAAAGTGTAAATATTTATTTGCTACGAACCACGAAGCTATCATTCACATGATTTTTTTCTTCTGAAAATGAAGCGACGTATTATCTACGATGAAGCTATTTTTGTCATAGATGTATTATCCAATAGGTCGTCGGTATAAGCTAACAACAAAAAATTACCTAATTTTTTCCTTGAAGTACACCAATTTATGTAAATACCGCTCACACACTAACTTAAAGAGAAGTATAAAAATCTTTTCAGTGTGAATTAAAATTAAATAAAAATCATAAAACGCCATCTATTACATAAAACGAAAGTTATATTTTGTGACTTTAGTACTTGGAAAGCATATGTAATATCAGTAGCTTTGAATAACTTACTCTATATATATATTAGTTACGATTCAGTTTAAGTTTAAAACTTAAACCATAATGTCAGTTTAAACTTCTTGAGCGCTAAGAAAACAAGTGATTAAGAACTTCAGTGTAAGGACTTGAAGACTCAGTGCTTTTTATTACTTCTCATTGTATAGAAACACAATTTATGTAAGTTTTCCTACAAGCGCCATCTTAATACTTGAACTACGAACTTATCCCACCGTTTTATGAGATTTTATGTATTATTATTCTCTGAGTGCAATGATAAATTTAGACAAACGCCTTAGTAAAAAGGTTACATTTTCTTTTTAAACATAAAACACATGATAAGCTTACACTTTATTTACTTAGAAGAATAGGAAGTATCTCGTGGCCGCCATGCTGTTATCAGATCAGCGACGTGTTATACATCGTGTTTTATTACGTTTTAATTATTGTCTTTTTATTTCTTTGAAAAAAGTTCTATTTTCTTCAATGAAAAGATTTATTTGTAAAATACATTAATCTTTCACTGAAGAGTTCCATCCATATAATAATTTATAGTATTTTCGTTTTTATCACTCACAATTCATATTTTTGATTGGAATCTGTGAATTTAGAATTGTAGAAAAAACACTTCGTTAATGAAAATAATAATCGATAGCAACAGCTTTCCTATTTTACTTCAGATATTATTTAACAAGTCTTGAGTAATCAGTTTAGCAATTATCTGTGCAATATTACAATTTAAAAGTATTTGCTTTTATTGATCTGCAAGTGTCATGAATCACTAATGGAATGTTGTCAGCCCTGAAAACATAATCGCTTTTGTATTCAAATGGTTCCAAAAATATGTTATTATTTGTTGAGCGTTGGCAGTGCAATTGTACAATTATATTAAGTGGTTCTTAAATAAGCCCATTGCTTGGAGTTTGTTATTTCTATGTATTCAAAGTATTAACTTTATAAACTTAGAATAGAGATGTAGTCACAAGTAGATTTACATTATTATTTCGAAGTTGGACTTGGTAGTTTAACTACTGTATGAACTACGTTCTGCAATATTAAACCCATGTCGGGGTCGACGACCCTCTCACTGTCATATATCACCAAATAATAATCACCGTGACACGAGGGGTGAGTGAACTGACTTCAGTTGTAAATGTGTTACCGCAGAAATTTTCGTTTAAATTTGTAAAATGAATAGAGTAAAAAGAAAACAAATCTTGTTTAAAAATATATTAATATATATAGCCCATATCCAAACACACAGGCTTTCATATGCTTATGGAATTACTATAAACACTTATGGAATTACTATGAACACTTATGGAATTACTATAAACACTTATGGAATTACTATAAACACTTATGGAATTACTATAAACACTTATGGAATTACTATAAACGCTTATGAAATTACTATAAACACTTATGGAATTACTATAAACACTTATGGAATTACTATAAACACTTATGGAATTACTATAAACGCTTATGGAATTACTATAAACACTTATGGAATTACTATAAACACTTATGGAATTACTATAAACGCTTATGGAATTACTATAAACAAACTTGTAAAATCAATACACTTCCTTTGTTTTGCTGTATTCATGTAAAAATACATATTGTTTTATTTACATTAAAAAACGCTACAACTAAGGTCAACGAAGAATCTATGTAATAATTAAAAAAGCAAAGCATATTAATGAAAGTATAGTTAGATAAATGTACGTATTAACGTCACAAATTGCGGTCTCGTTCAGTCAGTAATGAAGCTGAAAGAAGCAGTCATTTGTATTTATGATCCAAACACTGAAAAATTCGGAGGGAAATGAAACTGGGAATTTTCGGTTTTATTTTATGTTTTTATAACGGTGGTGGCTTTTTTGTTTTGTATGTTTATTTGAGTAAACGTATTCTTTTCTTTTACTTGAAATCAGCTTTTAAATGCAGTTAATGTATTGACTCTTAGAAATGGAAACAAAATGTTAAGCATTCATTGAAATGAATCAATTGGTTTTTAGGACAATATTTTGTTTTAGAGGCGTTGTTTTAGTCATATATATTTGTGCGAATATTAAGTTATTCCCTATTTAATATTTCTCTGAAAAGTATCTGAAAATATATATATATTAATATAATTTAATATATTATCTTTTTTGCTAATTAGCTATTAAAAATATTAGGATATATGGGAACTAGCGTCGTCCACTCAACTGACAGCTGGTGCTTCAACAAATTGCTAGTAAACTCTCAAAGTCCTTAATCAGTTGTGAAAGTGAACAAAATTTTAATAGATATTTAAGTTATTAATTTCGAAGATAGAAATAACACCATCTGGGAATGTCCTGTTTATTTACGTAGACATTTACATGCACTTTTGAATCTTCAATTACATTACATTACATTAAAAAATTTCAGTATAGTATCTCATTCCGTGAGTAAGCTAATTCTAGCTCGGAATATGGCTCTGCTGAGAAGAGCTGGCCAGAAACTCAACAGTTGCTCAGTTAAAAACAATTCAACAATGTTTGATGTATACATTAGAATATCCTGCAATTGAGTCAACAAGCAAAACTCCACAACCTAACCTAGTAGTATATCGAACTGCGATGAACTAAAAACTCTTGTATCCTATAATAAGCTCTTTTTAACAGTATACTTTGAAAAGCAACAAAAGGAAGGTCTAAGATATCTTGTGGAACTTTATTATATATGCGTACACTCAAGCCCATCAAAGATTACTTAACTTTTTGAAGACGATATTTCCGCGTTGAGAGTTTATTTTTATTTCTTGCATTTATAGCGTGTCTGTTACTATTTTTTACATTTGTATAAAAATTGTGCCGTACAAATAATATGTTATTAAATATATATTGAGAAACGATCGTAAGAATACCAATTTCTTTAAAAACATCTCTCAGTGAATCTCTAGCTTTCAAGTTATAAATAGCCAGCACAGTTCTTTTTTGTAAAATAATTACAAAATTTATTTCAGCACCATTACCACATAATAAAATGACAAAGTACTATGAAAATAACAAAAATAAACTAATCAAGCCATATTAACACCCGTTAATTGTCTTACTTTTTTAATTGCATAGATGGCGGACCTGAGTTTGCCTGAGAGTGTTGAGAGATGGGGGTTTCACTGAAGCTTTTTATCTAGAGCTATACCTCGGAAAACTCTTGAGTCAGTTAGTTCCAACACTTCACTGTTATGGAGCAGGCTACAATTTTGTCTTTTACATTAGGAAGTGTGAACTGCACGCATTTAGTTTTCTTAGTATTTGACCAAAGACCAAATTATTAATTTCAAACCAATAAAGAATACGTGATAGACCACTGTATACTTCGTCATAATTAGTCTTATTACGCTTGACTTTAAAAATAAATGAGGTATCATCAGCAAAAAGTATAATGTCATAGAGTCCTTTTATGATAAAGGGCAGATCATTAATATATAGTAAGAATAAGAAGGGGCCAAGAATAGATCCTTGTGGAACACCCATCTTTAGATGGAAACCAGCCGATTTAGAATTATTTACATAAACCGTCTGGACTCTTTTATCAATGTAAAAGGCAATAAGATCAAGCGCAACACTACGCACGCCATAGTGGTTAAGTTTGCATAGGAATGTTTGATAGTCAACAAAATCAAAAGCCATAGAGAAATCACAAAATACCCCGATGGCATTCTACGACTTTTCCCATTCGTTGTAAATGTGCTCAAGGAGCGTGGCACGTGGTGATTTTATGAACAAATTCTGTTATTCAGTTTAAAATAATCTTTTCAAAGATCTACTTAAGCTTGGCAAAACGGAGATAGGCCTATAATTTCCCAGTTCTAGTTTAAACAAAGGAAGTACTTTACTATTTTTCATCAAATATAAATTCAATTACAGCTTCTAGATAAGACTTGAAAATGTAAAAAAACTATTTAGAGAGACTGAAATTAACGTGTTACACTTATATGACTAAAAGATAACAATTTTTGCTGCCTAATCCAATGTTTTTGATTTGATTGGTTAATCATAAAATAGCTTGATAAACAGCCAATCACAACTCTTATCTTAATGAAAATGGTTATAAGCTTTTCTTTTATAATTATTATAATTCCTGAAGGTTGTTTTAAAATTTATTTTTTAATTACCCGAATCATAAGTGAGGTAATATAGCCAATAGTGGAACTGAAAAGGCAACATTGAATATAATTCGTTTGCTACTATCGTGAAAGGTACAATAAATAATGAAATTTTAAAGAGTTATTTATATAAACACACACTTTTATTTCCGCAATGCAGCTATCCATCACAAACCACAAAGCTGACTCAGAAACACTACCACGAGATCATCTACATTACAAACACTCATCAAGAACGGAAACACAAACGAAATTAAAAGTACTGTAGAAATAACTTGGTAGAGTTGGCAGCGATGACTGTATTTTTGTTCTGCAATGTTGGCAGGAATTAAGATACGTATTTGTTTTACGTCTTTGTATCAAAACATATATTTATTTATCCTCGATCCTTGTGAAGATTTCACTCAACAACAAAACAAAACAAAAACAATGACTTTTATAAAAATAAAAGACCCAAATTTTGTTTGGAAAATATCTTTAGTGAATAAGTTAATTTAAAAAAAATTGTTCCACTATAAAAAATACTTATTGAAAATCCAAAACTGACTGACAGATGACACTAAGATTTGGCATTTAATTTCCTGAATACCATTAATTTTTTGGTGTGACATACACTCTTAACAAGATCACATTTCGATCTGACCAAATGGCCATTTGAGATTTGGCACTCATGTATTTTACGATTTAATATTCCAGCGATTCCTACATAATTACAAGCATAACTTCAACCTCTCAGCAACCGTCATTTAATATGAAAATACAAAAATTTCATAGACTTTTTTTCATGAAATATAAAATAACCGGTGAGAGTTCTAACATGCGTGTAAAAATTGCTTATTTATTATTCATATCATGGAAAATGCTTATTCTTAAAAGTACCTTAAAAATAAAAACAGCGAAATTGAATATTTAAAAAAATGTTAATTTGTTCTTTCAATCACAATAAAATAGAGAGGGTCGGCTTCAGAGGGACTGTTCGAGAGAAACATTCAAATACTTTTCAAAAGCGTCGGAGATCTCCAATAAGTCTGACGCTAGAAATTATTATTTCTAGCGTTAGTCTCGTAGTTTTGTTGCAAATGTTATATTGTTATTAGATCTGGATGCATGGTATCAATATTTATGTCATGAAAAAAGTACTATCGTCCTAAAATAAATATATAATTGACATTTAGCTATCGAAGCATTTACCAACAGTGAAGCCGCACAACTGATGATTCAAACAACGCGGTCATGGCTTTATTATACTCGTTCACTTACGTCCGGTTACAATAACGGACTAGAGCTGTGTAATAAGATGGCAAACGAGCAAATAGTTCTGAACGTAAGAATGCCACCAATGCATATATTTAAATAAAGATTGTTGCAAATGCGTTGCCATCGTTGAGGAAAGGGGAGATATGAAGGAGAGGAAGGAATAATATTTGACTTTCCGGTTCTCCCCTCATCATAACGTAGCTATGACAGCTCCTTCACGATCTTCCATAAAGGGTATTACCCTGACAAAGCGGGCTCGTATGCGTTAGCCATGGACAAAAGCTTTTAGATAGAAATAATTTTCATTTTTTTATACCGTATCGTATTGGGACACAAGAGTAGACCGAAACTTTTAGAAGATATTTTTTTTCCACTTCATGAAATATAAGGAAATGGGATGAAAGATGACCTACTATTAACTTTTATAAGAATATTGCATTTGATTAGTTGTATTGTTATTAAACAATAGAATTGTTACAAAATATTGATATGACAAGCGTTTATAGAGAGGGGGCCACGTTGATATTATATGATTTAAGTACTGCTTTGAAACTTTTAAAATTATTATTTCAGTAACATTTTTAATTTAGGATCCTTATAATTTATTTATATTTGTATATATAACTGTATTGTAACTGTGTGAAAAAACATAAAAGGAGATGAGATCGTTTGTGAATTTCCTTGAATCAAGATAGAACAATATGAATATAAAATCTTGACGACCAACAGATGAGAAATGGTCGGCTTTGCTTAAAAAGAATCTTGTACATTCATTTTTCTAGAATAAAGCCATTAGTTTCAAGCAACTGTAAAGTTCAGCATCTGGCTTTCATTTCTAATTTAAATATCCTAAATGCAGCGTTATTTAAAAGAAGATAAGTCGTTATGCAACAATGAGGAATTTTATAGACATCTATATTTATTTTCGTAAAAAGTTTTTATTTCTATACATGTATTTGTTTTTAATAATTTATATTAAGGGTAAGGTGTTAAGAAATGATGTTTTCCCTGAGGAACATTAACATGACTCTTAAAAATCTATTTTATTTATTTCTTGTCAATGATTTTTCGAGGATATTTTTCCGTTCCGTTATTTTAGTTACTTGTTCCGTACGTTCCATTCTCACTTACGTATATTTTGTCAATTCAAGTTTTGCTTTATATTTTAAAGTAATAACACTTTCAAATCAGTCATTATTTTTATAATTTTTTTTTAATATACGTTGACGTTTCACAACAGAACTTTATTCATCGCTACGGTCACTTGTTTGTATGAATTTTAATATTTTATATATATCTAAGAAACAAATATTAGAAAAATTAAAATACGTATTGCCTGAATTTCTTATTTTGTCTAGTTGGACTAATTTCTTTTCGTCTACATCTTGCTTGGACAAGCTTTCTCATTGCAACTGTGCGAAAATCAATAGATTCGTAGCCAGACAGATTAAGGACCCGTGTCAAAGCCATAGGTTGACACTACACATAATTTTTTGCTTGGACTTCTATAAATATGTACCATACATACAGTTTGATTGTGAGGATTATATTATAGATATAGTGTAGGAATAATGTATCCTATATTAATATAAAAGAACGTGTTCATCATCATCTTTAACATCACAGCCGGAAGACGTCCACTGCTGGACAAATGCCTCCCCGAATGATCTCCACGGCGATCGGTCCCGTGCAGTCCTCATCCATCTCCTGCTGGCGACCTTCACAAGATCTTTACAAAGCCCATTGTTACTTTACAATTTGATACTCAAGTTATGGATATTTATGAAAATGCTGCCATATTAAAGCGGTTATATAAATATTAAAGAGACTTACTGAGGTGAGACAAGCCAAGTTTGCCAGAATTAATTACAAAAAAAGTGTTGATTATCTGTCCATCACGATATCAACCAATCAGATTAGGGATTGACTGAGAATATGTCAGTTTTAATATAATATATCCAATATCATACTATATGTATGTACTCTACATAGGCAGCCCTAAAAACAAGAATTCTGAAAACTCTTACTTTGATTCGTACCACGAGCTCTTTAAAACAGTATTGTTTTATTCCTACTAAGTGACGTAGGAGAATGAATTATATTTTTAATATTTTTATTTTTATATGAAAAAGTCACCTTAATATTTCAAATATCAGAACATACTTAATACCATACTTAATAATAACTCATACTAGGAAGTATGTTATGTATAGTGAGAGATTGAATGACTTAGGAAAATGTCATCTAAAATTCATATCAAAACATTATTGAAGTAATATTACTTTTAGGACGAATTTGAGTCATGAATCAAAGAACATTATTTAGCCCAAAGGAAGTATGTAGTCTTCTATATGAAGAACAACGGACTTCCTCTCGACCTCAGACAACTAAGTACTCGTCGTCGTATAAAAGTATAATAGTACACTAAATTATAAAAGTATTAATAAAAAGGTAACCTACATTATTAATACATTCTTTCACACACAGGAAAAGTTAAAATAGTTTCATGTTTTCTTTAAAATTGTACTAATAATATGTATTTATTAAAATCAGCTTTAAGAGCTCTAATCTAGTCATGAAAACTGCAGATAAATTTAATTAATTTACATTTAGAGACATTTCTAATAACGAAATGGCTTTAGAGATATTGATTGATTTAATTCCATTTATACCTATGTTTTATTTAAGTCTATTAGTTACTTTCTAAAAGGTTTAAGAAACATCCGAGTATTTAATTCTATTAAATATCTCGTTACTTAACCAGTAAGTAGTCATGTTTGAGTCTCTTCTGAATTAGAAGACTTACAAACTAGAGATTTAGTTTCTTCAACTGATATGGTAGAGACGGAGTGTTTTGAATGGTTCGAATCTCGAACGAGGAACTCTCCTGTATTCTTAGTTTGGTTTCAGAGTAGCGACGTCAAAAAATAATTTGATGGAATGATGACGCTTCCAATTGCTTAAAATGTAGCAAACTTAAAATTAAAAGAAATTATATTAGGAATATAATAAGCCAAGCTTGACATCAGTCAATCACTATTAGGCCATCATTACTAATGGTATTCGAAAAAAAGAGCATCAAGTTTAGATTTAAACGACGTTTGCGAAAACCAGGAACTTCACTTTCGACTTTCATATAATAAATAGAAGAGATGCATTATAGAGATAAGTTTACCTTTGTACAAGAGATCCCTTATGTACAATAAAGACCAGGACGCGGTCTCTATGGAAAATATAAAACTGATGAAAAAGTAGCTTTGCCAATTTAAAGTGTTTAAAAGTAATTAACTACATATTTATCTTTTGAACTGATATTTTTTTCAAGATTTGTTCCGAACTCGACGTAAGCTATAACGACGTAAGATGTCGCTATGGCTTATTTTCATAAAATGTTTTTAATTTAAACAGATATAAAAATATATATTATATATTTCGATTGAGAAACCTCTTCCTTTTTTAAGTGGGTTAAAAAGTTACAATTTGTATATGGTTTCTAATTTTATCATAGGTTCAACTGTAATAGGACAAAACTGGAGAAGGAAGAACTCGGAACATGAAGAATAAGGAACAAACGATTTTAAATTCATAGTTAAGTTAGGACCCTAGTTTATTTTTTGCCCTAGGGTCTCTTTTTATCTAGCTACGCCTCTGCCTGATAGTAGAAACGTCGCGTTGAATAACTTGGCTCGTGATCGTGACCACGCTCGTTCTTAGATAATGTGGATTATTATACAGCTCTGAATATTTTAATCTGACAATTTTTTTCATTATTTATTATAAGTAAGTTTATTTCATGGCATAGTTTTAAAACATTTTTTTTATAAACTAAATACTTGCTTAGTTTGCAGATCGAAATACTTACTAAATAATGTTTTATGTGGTATTTATATATTCAGTAAAGATATCCAATTAGGCGCATCTTTAAAATAGAGTAATTAAACAATTATTGAAGTTATATTTGTAAACATTATTTATAAGATATTTGGAACTTTTATAAAAACATACCTTCAAATATGGCAGACGGAAAATCTCGAAACGTTATTTTACTCGAATTTTGCCTCTGGAATAGGTAAGATTCAGCTTGTTAAATTGCCGGAAAATAAATTGTAAAATCCTGCGATAGCGCTTTAAATGCGATCCTGCCGCTACTAGCCTATGATACATTTAACGGACTTCAAATATTGAAGTTGCTTTTTGTATTTTATAAAAAAAACAAACCGTTACTTAAAGTGTATTTTTTTCAAAGTATCAAATAACCATTTATTTGTAACAAAACTGTTCCCAATATATAAATAAATAATAAATAAATAATCTTTTTAATTATTTAATAAATATTATCTATATTGTCCGCTATTTACAATGCAATGTTGGTTTTCTTTTCAAACAGAAAACATTTGTATAAGTTTTGAAAACAACTAAAATACTCTAGACAATAGTCATAGAGTTTGCCAACAATACTTCATAGCATAAAATATTACGGCTGTAATATAAATTACATTATAAGATTAAAAGTTGCTTTAATAAGAAAAAACAATATTTATGCAACCTTATCAAACATTACCTCTCAAATATTTAAAACATAAACCATTGAATTTTCATTTCAAAGTAATCTTATACGAGCGTCAACTATAATTGAAATCCTCGCTACAAAAAGTTTATATTGCAAGGTCCCCTAATTAGGGAACATGTAGCTCGGAGTAGTTCAACTTTAAAGATATAAAAAACAGAGCAAAAAATATGAGTATATTATAGATATATAACCTATAATTTGTTTTTCTTTAGAAAACAGTTGCTGTGGAGTTTCTGATATCTTCACATGTCGTAAGCATTTAAGTAACATTAACTCCATTGAAATAATTTTTAAACATGTCAATCATTTCGTTGAGTACTTGGAAAGCATACGTTATATCAGAATAGCTTTGAAGAACTTACTCTATATAAATATTAGTTACAATTCAGTTTAAGTTTAAAACTTAAACCATAATGTCAGTTTAAACTTCTTGAGTACTAAGAAAACAAGTGATTAAGAACTTCAGTGTAAGGACTTGAAGACTCAGTGCTTTTTATTACTTGTCATTGTATAGAAACACAATTTATGTAAGTTTTCCTACAAGCGCCATCTTAATTTTTTAATTTAACTTAACCCGCCGTTTTATGAGATTTGATGTTCCCTGACCGGCAACGACAGTTCGGTTAAACATACAAGTGTTTAAATAAACTTAGCTTAGAGCTTAAGTAAAAAGGTCTTATTATCTTTTTAAACACAAAACACATGACGTAGCTTAAAGTGGAGCTTGGAATTATAAGAAGTAGCTAGTAACCGCCACGCTGTTATCGGATTAATGACTTCTTATACAGGGTGTTAAATTGTTTTATTTATTGTGCTATTTTATTAGTTTAAAAATTTAAAATTAGTTAATAAATCAAAACCAACATTCAAGTATCAATAACACACACGAATATGAAATTTTATATCAACTAGCACGTGAATTATTTGTTTTGCTTTTGTTATGAGAAAATTGAGCTTTCTGTATGCATTGAACCACAATAGTGGGCATATAACAAAGAACAATGTATTCCAAGTCAAATAAGGAAAATTTTTAACTTTTACAATATTACTAACATTTGACAATTATCGATAGAGTTATCAAAGTTGATAAACAACTGAAAAAAAAAAAGTTTTTTATTTTATTTTTCAATAATTGCTTCGTATACAAAAAAAATATTAATGTACTCTAATTTCTTTCTTATATGCAATCATTTTTTAAGATTTGAAAACTGAAACAAAAAATATATTATCATTTGTAAGTGATAGTTTGTTCAAACAATAAAATGCTTTGGAACTATAATATTAAATGCAGTTATGAATAACTGTTCCAACAGACTGAAACATCGCAAAACGCCTTTGTATTTCAGCTGAAGCGTAGCTGATCATATTTAAAAAAAAAAGTGTTACCTGCAAGCCAAATTATTTGTCATTATAAGTAATCTAGATGGACAAGCTAAAAAAAAATTGCAACAAACATTGCAAGGTGGTGAAATATAATATAAATATAACTTCAAATATAAATACGCTATTATTTATTAACGGTATATTTTGTACCAAGATTTATTCCCAAAAGATACGAAGAAGAATATAAAACGGGAGACGCCATAAAAAATTTAAAGCTATATTTCATCAACGGCATTTTTGCGAAAATCAAGAAATGATTCATTACACTGGAACGGTTTCGATACAAGTATATACTGGAGCAGAATATACTTTGTTAAATAAATAATACAGCACATATTAAACTACGGTACAGCTTTGACGAATGGTTACTTTATATTAATAGTGACCGATGACCGACCGATGGTGGATCTTTAATTACGTAACGTAAAAGATGGATGGATCATGAGGTGGCGTAAAAACTGCTACTATACTCGAGCTATTGTGTTATTAACATTGAGAGGAAAATTTTATTTAAAATAAAATATCTACAAACATGTTTAGCCAGTACAAGCTTTAATTCATATTGTAAATAAATTCATAAACACGCGCTGCACTCTACAACCTCCGGGAGTCAGTCCTCGTTACCCTGCCAACTGAGACGTTATAGAATTTAGGATTATTTATAAATCGTCCTGTATAGAGACGGAAGTAGGTACTTGGATGCGACATGAAGGTTTACTGACATTATATAAAATAGGAACATCTTTCAGTTTCCTGAACATATTTAAATCAAATATTCAATCCCATCCCAGTCTCAGTTTGCCTTAGCTGCGAGACTCAAAAGTCTTGCTTGGTGATTTTTCTCTATCTTAGTCTTGCTACATTTAGGTTGTCTTGGTATTGCAAAAGTTTAAGAACAAGACCAGAACTGATTTTGGGCAACATACAACTCTGTTTACATATTTGTCTGCATCCTCCCTCCTATGTGAAAAATAAAGAATTTCCAGAAATAAAACCCCATTTGTGGACTGAGACATAAAGAAATTAGGTAACGGTAATATAGGTATATATAGATATATATAGATATATTACCTTTATTTCGCGAGATTATCTGAAAATATTCATCGTTAATATAATCTCTTTTGCTAATTAGAAAAACGTAATGCTGAAGACGACATGTTTTTGTACAGAAATTTCAGATGTCACCCAAAATCAGTCAGTAATTTTAGCGTTATGCGCGAACAATCCAACTGATAAACTATATAATTAATAATAGTTATATTACGTCTGTGTGTAAAAACAAAACAAATACATAATACGTTAATAAAATCTTTTTGAAATCCAATTTCAATTTTAAAATACAGAAATGAGACTCCCGATAGAAAGTTCCCAAGACTGAAGCTTGATCATTTATTTACAAAGTGCTCGAGAAAAGTTAAAGCTAATAATGCCTAAAGTTTATACAAAGATAAAAATGAAAATTAAACGTACAAATAATTGTACTACGAAATATGTTTCAAGCCTCACGCTACAAATTGAAATAATATTTCTAATTCTAATAGTTTAAAACAACAATAGTATTTGTATACGAATTATGCAAAAAAAATACGTTTTCTTTTATTTAATTGTATTTGACTTTATTGAACTGCAGGTATCATCAATTCAGATCTGGAACGTTGGCAGTATTGTGCAATCATGTAAGTGACGCTTAAATCCAATGTTTATAGTTTGTCATTTTAAAGTATGTTTTATATAAACTTTGATAAGAGATCACAAAAATATTTAACATTATTGTTACGATGTTAGACTTGGTACTTCTAATAATCTACGACTAAGTTACGTAACATGAAACCCATGTCGAGGTCGACGACAGACTCATAACTCATAACTCTCTAAGCAATCATCTTAATGATATGACGCTTGAATAAACTGAGTTTAATTATAAACTTAGTAACCCACAAAATATAGCTTTTAATATTTTTTAGAAAACTTTTCTCATTAAGAAATTTTCTAAAAGCATATGCAATATTTTAACACTGAAGTCAAATAAAAAAATTAAAACATATTATACTATAGCCTACGTTACGTAAATGTATACTCCAAATCTTCACAAATAGACATACGAGTACATACACTTGTACAAGCGCCACAAACATTCTTGAAAAATTATTACGCCTCCTTTGCTTCACTGTATTCGAGTAAAAATTACATTGATATTATTTGCATTAACAACGCTAAACTAAGGTCAAGGAGGAACGATTTAATAATTTAAAAGGCAAAGCATATTAATGATAAGATAAAAGCTCGTATTAACGCCACAAATTGCGTTCCTAGATCAGTCAATAATGGAACTTCAGTTCCAGAATGAGAATTAATGGAAATGACTGCTTTTTGAAAGAAGCAGTCATTTCTATTTATGATCCAAACAACGAATTATTAGAAGGGAAATTAAACTGGTAATTTTAAGTTTTTTTATGTTGTCATAATGATAGTGCATTTTCATGGTTTCGTATCTAAATGATAAAATCGGGACCCTATTACTAAGCCTCCGCTGTCTGTGCGTCTGTCTGTCACCAGGCTGTATCTCAAAAACCGTCTTAGCTACAAAGCAGAAATTTTCAAAAATTATGTATGTCTGTTGCCAAAGGGGTATTAAGGGGTGTCCCCATACAATAAACGTGTTTTTTCGTATTTTTTTGCTCAATAGTAATAACGGTAACAGGTAGACAGTTAAAATGTTCACAGGTAATATAGTTGTATACTACCTTTCAAAGTAAATAATTAAATAAAAATAAAGTAAATATTAAAGGTGGGTGGGCTCCCAGACAACAAAAGTGATTTTCTTTAAAAGATGGTGATACGGAATACGGCTCGCGCACTTGGCCGGTTTTTGTTTTACACGTTTATATGAGTAAATGTTTTTTACTTTTACTTGACAGTATCCCTAAATGCAGCTAGTCTGATGACTTAAACAAATGAAGACAAATATTAAGCATACATTAAAATAAATCAATTGATTTTTTTTGAACGAAATTACAATATCTATGTAAATATGAAGTTATTCCATATTTTTTTTTATTAAAAATAGTGCTTAAAACATCACATACTTTTACACAGAAATTTCAGGTGTCAAAAACAATATATTTGATACAGTACTATTTATCAAAGATACCGGAGTTGCTTTATATGGGAACTAGCGTCGTCCGCTCAGATGACAGCTGGTACTTCAACGTATTGTTAGAAAACTCTCAAAGTTCTTGACCAGTTGTTTTGAAAATATACATAAGTTTCATTGAGATTAGATATTAAACTTTGAAGATAGAATTATAACCATCTGGAGATATCGGGATATCTCCAGATGGTTATATTTTACATATCAATCCGGTATTGACAAATTCAAAAATAATTATTAAATAATATTTATTTTCCGAATTTGAAAAATATGTTTATTTATTGAAACTCAAATAAACGTGTAACATTTTCACGACTATATAAGAATATATTAAAAATCGATATTACTGCCAAATCCAATATTTTTGTTTTGATTGTTTGACACCTTATTGATTTGATTGGTTAATCACAAAATGGCGTGATATACAGCCAATCACAACTCCTATATTAAAAAATAAAAAGTTATTGGTTGTTTTATTTACACATATCCAATATTTTTTTATCTAATTTCTCTTCGAGAAGACTGTTTTGAAATATATTTCTTAATGAAGTTTATTAATTATTATTTTTAGTATCTTAAATTCATAAAGTTCTACCTGCTTTGCAAGTTATGTAATAGGAAATATAATGCCTCAGCCAGTAGTAGAACCGAAAAGGTAACATTGAAAATAATTATATTGTTTTTATCGTAAAAGGTAAAATAAATAATGAAATTTCAAAGAGTGTATGTGTGTATAAGCACACACTTTCATCTCCGCAATGCAGCTATCCATCACAAACCACAAAGCTGACACAGAAACACAACCACGAGATCATTTACATTACAAAGAGCCATCAAGAACGGAAACACAAACGAAATTAAAAGTACTGTTTAAATAACTTGGCAGAGTTGGCAGCGATGACTGTATTTTTAGTTTCGTAGTGTTGGCAGGAATTAAGAAACAGATGTATTTGTTTTATGCCCATAATGGATCACGAAAGTTAAAATACAAACAAAATAACATTGTTTACAAAAATCAAAATCAAAGTTTTTTTTGTAATTTACTTCGTATTGACATTTTTGTATAAAATATTTGATAAAAATGAACTGTCAATATTCATATGCGCAAGTATTATTTTTGCGAGTCTCCAATAGGAAATGCAAATTTTTACTGAATTTAATTTCAGGTTGTTTCATTTTTAAAAATGAATATATTTGCAATATTTTACATTTCAATTTGAATTCGAAAATATATTACTGAATTTATAATTATTTATTTTTAAGACATATACTTGGAGCCGTGTCATTACAGTCTGACGACAATAAATATCTGATCTTATTTCAAGTCGTATCAACTATATATTATTGATTTGTCAAAACAATTATATTTATATTTACCCGGCTGTATTCACGTAGAAATTAAATCGCGGCGTGAACTTAGTTTCGCAACGCTCGAAGCTCATGATTAAGAACCCCGAATGGACTCGAAACTAGTCGGGCACATTCCGATATAATTGCTGCGTGAATACAGCCGGGTAAATATAAATATAATAGTCATGGTTCATGAAAGTTTAAATATAAAAAAAATGTCAAAACAATTCAATTTTATTCAATTGTAATAAACCTTCAATTAAATTAATGTACTCCTCTGCTCCAAACTCTTTCAATGCGAGCACATACGCGGGCAAATGCTAGCATTATTATTTTTAACGAACCTTAAGAAGACTAATACTATTGAAGTCTCTAAGGTTGCCCGTACTCTTATATTTTTAAAAGCAAATATGAAGTCTTTGAAAATATGGAAAAGGAAAATTGATTAATAATAAATTTTCTGATCAATTATGAAAACTCATAAAGATAATATCATCGAGGTCGTTTCGTCAGGCATGAGAAAAAAAATAAGTGAAAATCAATAAACGTTATCTCGGCAACGCTCTTTTTGAAATTGAAAATATATTATTCATTGGCTTGGTATAACAGCTGCCGCAAAATTATTAAATTGTAAAATAGTGGCTAAATAAAAACTGTTATGACCTTGTATCTTATGTTTCACCTTCATTTACGAAATCAATGACTTTTATAAAAATAACAGTGCTAGAGGTTGTTTGGGAAATATCATAACTGACTGACTGACAGATGTCACACAGATTTGGCATGAATTTCCTGAATACCATTAATTTTTGATGTGACACACTCTTAAAATGACATTTCGGTTTGACCAAATGGCCATTTGGGATTTAGCACTCATGTATTTCATGGTTCGATATTCCACCTACTCTTGCGTAATTACAAGCATAACTTCAACCACCGAGCAACCGTGTCATCTATTTAAAACAAACTTTCAAGTCTTTATACTTGTAATAGAATATAGCCGGTGAGAGTTCTAACAGTCGTGTGAAAATTACTCATATATTATTCATATCATAGAAAATGCTTTATCTTCAAAGTACCTTAATAATAAAAACAAGGAAATTTAATATTGATAAAATAAAAAGTATTTATAAATTTATTATTTTAATCACAACAAAATCGAGAGCGTCGACTTCCAAGGGACTGTTCGAGAGAAGCATTCAACCGCTTTTCAATAGTGTCGGAGATCTGCAAGAACACTAATGCTAGAAAAAAATATTCACGTTTCGCTATCGTAGCATTGACCAATAGCGAAGTCGTCCAAGTGCCGTGTTAAGCAACGCGGTCATGGCTTTATTATACTCGTTCGCTTACGTCCGGTTACAATAACAGACTAAAGATGAATAATAAGATGGCAAACGAGCAAACGGTCCTGAAACCTGATCATACGAATGTGACCAATGGACGTATTTAAATAAAGGTTGTTTCAAATGTGCTGTCATCATTTAGGAAAGGGGAGGTATGAAGGAGACGAAGAAATGGTGTTTAGAATTCCGATTCATAGTTATAATAGCTTAATATGCTAACAAGAACGAATATTACTTTTCTTTTTTCTTTTCTTTTTATAATCTGTACTAACAGATTATAACAAAAGGAATTTTCATGTACTAACGGATTTTTAAGTATAGTTAGTATAGAGCATAGTTATATAAGTTATATATAGCATATACTGGCTGGTCAACTGTAGTTCTTACAGCACGGGGGCGTCCAGATCTTTTATGGTCTTCAACAGAGGAAGTGTTAGTTTATCTGTTGATAGTACAATATACATACGGCTAATACCAAACCTTTGAAGGGTCTTGAAAATGTCCAATTTACAATAAGCAATTATTGTACTCACTGTAATATCTGTAATCTTTAAAACTCATTCATATTGAAATTTAACTATATCAATAAAAAAGAAGTCTATTGGCGGAACATCGAGTGAAGTTTTGAAGGTTATTTTTATTGTAACAAAAAGTAGTAGTACATATTTGAATGTCTTCTTCAACTTAATACAATCTGATATATTTTATTCGAAAAAATCGGAATCTGAATTGATACTATGTGTCTGAGTCTGAAAGTTATTTAAATTTATACAATATGGAAATATAGCCTGGAAAAATGGTCAATTGTTATTGAGTCGTAATAGCGCGTATTATAGCCATATGTTGTGGTGGTGAATGTTATACTGAAACTGGATCTAGGTTTTATATTTTTTTGAATATTTATCTAAATGACCTGTTGGACTAATTACTTAAGACTTTTCGTCTAAATCTAGGACAGATTTCTCATTGAAACAGGACGATAATCAATGGATTCATAGCCAGACAGATTAAGAGCCCGTTTCTAAGCCAAAGGATGACACTTCATATTATTGTTTGGTAAAACTTCATTAAATATGTATCTATAACATACACTAGGGTTCAGAAACACGATTTATAAATTGTGGTAGCGATAGAAAACAAAATGGTGTAGGAATAATATTAAATAACAATATTTCAGAATATGTTATGTATGATAAAAATAATTGATGGAATTATTGCTGTGAAAGTTATTTCGGTATCATTTTATACGTAATTAGTATCTACAATACAATTTGGCATTGATAAGGACATGAAAAGGACATTTAGGGAAGTGCGCTGCATACATGATAAGCATGTAGGTGGAGACTTCAAAAGATATTTGGGAAGAATGATTGAGAGAGGTGAGAGCTTTCATATAGGTACGGATAATGGAATAGTATAATATAAAAAAACAGGAACTCCTTACAACGAAGACAGCCTTGCCTAAATCAAGAGATACAGAATCTCAGAAAAAACTATTACGTGAGGAAAGTGAGATCACGATATTCAAATATATCGAACCGTCAAACACAGGATCAACGCAGTGTACATGATAGGGCGGTCAGGCAAGCCACTGGAACAATTTAAAGCTCCCGTTTGTTCCATAGACTGGAAAGAAAAATTAAAAAAAATAAAATAAGTCAAAATGCTAACCTAGGAAAGGAATGGATGAAAATTGCATGCTGCTTAAATGCGAATATTGAGATGAATGGTCAAGAAAGGCGAACGAATGTAACGAAAGCATGTAACGAGAAGACTTTTAAGGATAAATGTGGATGGTTTAAAGAGAAAGATGGCGAAAAATTATAAGGCAAAGAAGTAAGTCTCCACTTTGATAACGTATGACAGAAGAGTCTGGAAGAATTTTCCATATTGCGAGAGACAAGAAATGGTAATGGAACTTTTTTAAAAAAGCTTCATCAAAGATAAAAGCATTTACGTCTGTAACGAAAGTTACGGCTAGACTAAGTGTAGATTTATAAAAAACTTAAAATTGGTTAACAAACTTTTACAAAAAGTTATTCGTTTTAACAAAAGAAATAGTTGAACATTACGTTAATTTTCAAGAATTTCGAGGATTGGAATGTAACATTCCTAATTACCTTTCATGAATGCGGTCCGCCCATTACAGAACAATGAGAAATATTTTGTAGACCTCAATATTTTCACGGCTTTTATGTATCCGAAGGTATTTCTCAGATAATTTTTTTTTAGGCCTTTGAGTGTTACAAATAATATTAATGTCTTTTTTATTCTATTTATTATATTATATACACAAAGCCCAAAACGTCTCGTTAAGATATTATTTGCAAAGCTGTTTTATTTATTATGATATCTGATTCCTTAACCTTTACTTTACTATTATTTCAAATGTAAATAAATTTTCAAAACAAACTCAAAATATTCTAGGATTAAAAAGCTGACTTTTTCATTTCTTATATTTGTTTCATGTGATGTTCTTTTCATATGACATTTACAAAGTAAACAAGGTTTCAAAGAAGCGTGAGAAGAGCGCTCGCTCCACTTGTACTTGTTTTATAGGTTTTTAAGGATTTAAATAATTTATAATGAAATTTATTATAATGAAATTGAATTTTTTTAATTATTAAAAAAATTCAATTTCATTATACTAAATTGAATTGGTAAATTTTCAAAAAGGTAGAAAAGTCAAAAATATTTAAAGAATCTATTAACATAAAAACTTTTAAGAAGTATGACACTCAAATATTTTTTAATTTGTTGTAACCCGGCGGTAGCTTTTAAGAAAAGAAATTTAAAAATTATTTTTTAACATTTAAATGTTACAATACAAGTGTACACTAAAATAAAAACTTACTATATCTAATTTGTAACCAGAAACAATATTATTATTTAAATTGTTTTACTTTTACACTTTACATTGTTTTTCAATTGAGTGAAATCAAATTAAGTCCTTTTCAACTGCAAATTTTAAATATTCCACAGTTAAAAATATTCTTTACCCTGACGACATACCTTTTTATAACCATAACTTTTTATCCAAATCTACCTTCTAGTTTTTGTGATGAGAGCAAATAAACAGACCAACAGACAACAATTTTTAAATAGTTTAATAGGGATTATTACAGAAGACGTACCAACTACGACAATAATTTTTTTTTTCAGTCTCGTTATTATTTTAGAACGCATCGTCCGTGAACACTAGCTTCCTAGGAATATTAATCGAAAATATATCGCTCAAAAAATAAATATTCAAATTTCTCTTTAGCTTGAAAATCGGTTTCAAATTGCTGTTTGTAAAATTTCACTTTGACGTGTTTCATTTTCCTATACATTTCAGATGATACAGAATAAGTAATTTGAAGCCAGTGTAGAGTTCACAAAGCCCATTGTTACTTTACAATTTGATGATTAAGTTATGAAATTGTTTATAAATATAGTGCCAATATTTCAATAATATTACTTTAATTTGTACACGAGATCTTTAAGACAATATTGTTTTACTCCTGCTGAATGAATGCTTTCTTTAAATGCGATACACTATTTATATAAAAATAAACCAATAACACACCAAATATATTACCTAGTACGATGTAATAATGTTTCCTATAGTAAGAGATTGAATATGTTATTAAAATGTTATCAAGATGTGAATCAAAGAAAGTTAAACCCAGAGGAAGGATGTAGTCTTCTATATGAAGAACAACGGTCTTCCTCTCGACCTCAGACAACTAAGTACTCGTCGTCGTATAAAGGTATAATAGTACACTAAATTATAAAAGTATTAATAAAAAGGTAACCTACATTATTAATATATTCTTTCACACACAGGAAAAGTTAAAACAGTTGTATTTGGCTATTTTATACGGCAAATTAATACATTCTGGTTATATAATAAATTGTATGAATAATGGAATAAAAAATGGATTAACCTACGTCAGATTTAGCAGCTCTTAAGGTCAGGAAATCTGCAAAAAACATATTTAATGTACATTTAAATACATTTCCAATAACGAACTGGTTTTGAAGATGGAAAGATATTAAATGTACGTTCATTTTATTTCATTGATGTCTATTTAATTCTATTTGTAAATTACTAAAAGCTTTTAGAAATATCTGATTTGTAATATTATTATAAATCTCGTTATTTAAATAAACCTTTCTGAATTAGAAGACTTACAAACTAGAGATTTTTTTCTACAAATGATATGGTAGGGACGGAACGTGACGAAACAGACAGAGATGGAGAATAAGAGTTAACTTTGATATTAATTACATTTTAACTAAACATGAGAGTACACACTTATAGGACGTTTAAAAATGACATGAAATGTACATTTTTGTTGAACGAATCAATAGTGAACGTTTTATTATACATATATATATATATATATATATATATATATATTTATACAGTTTATTTGAACACACTAATCTCTAAAACTACGAATCGACAAATATACAAAAAATACTATTTTGTACGTGGGTTAAATTTTTAAAATAAAAATGTAGGTATATATATAATTGTATATATATATATATATATATGTATATATATTAAAAGATACTTGAAACGTACATAGTATAATACAATAAGATAAAAATACACCATACGATATGGAAGAAGAAAAATCTGAACAACTTCGTTCTCGAACACGCTCTTTAGAATAGTAAAAATTCAACAGCATGGTATATTTCCGAGAAATAAATTGTAAAATCCCTCGATAGCGTTCTGAATGAGGGCCGGCCATTACTGAACAATGAGACATTTTACAAACATTAAAAACTAATGATGCTTCTACTATTTTTATAAATAAACGATCCGTTATTCAAAGTGTATTTTTATTCGAAGTATCCATTCCAAGTTGTTTGTAAGAAAACTATTCACAACATATTATAAATAAACATTTAAATTAATATAATCTGTGTTCTCCGCCATCGATAATGCTATATAGTTTTTCTTCTCTTACATAGACCATTTGTTATCAAAGTGATTATAATTTTATTTCATTGCTATTGCTAACAATATTTCATAGTATAAAGTATTGACTGAAAAATAAATTACATTATAGTATTAAATCGGACTTTAAAAAAAAATAAACATATTTATGGGATCTTTATTCATCTCCAGAACAATTGAATTTTCATTCCAAAGTAATCTTATACGAGCGTCAACTATAATTGAAATCCTCGCTACAAAAAGTTTATATTGCAAGGTCCCCTAATTAGGGAACATGTAGCTCGGAGTAGTTCAACTTTAAAGATATAAAAAACAGAGCAAAAAATATAAGTATATCATATTTATAAGCTATATTTAGTTTCTAATAATTCAAGCTTAATTTATAAAAAAATAAGATTGTCAAACATTTAAGAAATATTTCTATATTAAAAAGAAATAAAGAATAAAACAATTATAAGCACGAGAAGGACTCAAACCAGCTATCGCTGAAACTTTATCTGTGTCACTCCACAAATAGAGCTAATCCAAAAACAAAAAAATGACAATAAATGTATCCTTGAGGTCTAATACCGTTCACACTAACTTAAAAAGAAAACCCAAAATTAATCAGTGTCAGTTAGTATTACATCAAAATTATACAACGCGGAATCTATATCCTGTGTTCTTTGTACTCGGCAAGCATATGTTATATCAGAATAGCTTTGAATAACTTACTCTATATCTATTATTGGTCTATATCAATATTTATCCTTGTTTTATTAAAAGTAAGTATGTTTTTGTAGCTTTTTTTGTGTTTTAGAATTGTGTAATTTTTGTGTTTTTTTTTTGTTTTATATTTTATTTCTTTACAGTTTGCACACCTACCAAAGCTCTCGTAGAGAAGTAGAGAATGTGTCTGTCGCATTAAGCCCGCCTTTTGTGCATTATTTTTTTATACTGTGCAATAAAGAATTAAATATGTAAATAATAAATAAATAAATAAATAATTAAGTTACAATTCAGTTTAAGTTTAAAACTTAAACCATAATGTCATTTTAAACTTCTTGAGCGCTAAGAAAACAAGTGATTAAGAACTTCAGTGTAAGGACTTGAAGACTCAGTGCTTTTTATTAGTTGTCATTGTATAGAAACACAATTTATGTAAGTTTTATTACGAGATTGTATTTAATACATAATACCATTAAGGGGCAACAACACTTCTAATAAGCTTACAAATGTTTAAATGAACTTTTACCAGAGCTTCAGTAACAAAGTGCTCTTTCTTAACACAAACAAATAATGTAGCTTAAACTATATTTATTTATAAGAATAGGAAGCAGTTAGTAGCGACCGCTCTATTATCAGATCAGCGAAATAAATTAACAGTGAGATAAATTTTATTGGATGAATATTTTAGAATTGAAATGAAAAAAAGCAAACATTATTAATAATATATATTTACATTGTTTTCTATATTTTTCTTTGCAAAACTATTTATTCACTTCTCTACCTATAACGCTATGGGCCCGGCACCAGCACGGTGAATCCATGGAATGCTAAGAAGCTTCATCTCTATAACAAATTTCAATGTTTCCATTTCAAACTAATAGCGGGTCTATTTTACGATAAAAAAATATTAAACGTGAAATACCTGAATAGTATAAACTGACAACAGCGTTAAAGTTTATATATATATAAGTTTATGAGATAGAAATAAGATGAAAAATAAACGTACACTTTACGTACGAGGAATGTTTCAAGTCTTACTCCATCTTAATATAAAATAATGGTTCTAACAATAATTTCAAACATATAAGAATAGTATTTTTAAAGGAATTGGGAATAATATAGGTATTTTCCTTTGTAATTCAAAAGTATTTGGGTATTTTGAACTGCAAGTGTCAGTGCGAGTCAGTTCTAGAATATTGGAAAAATTTAAAACATAATCGTTTTTGTATTCGAATATTTCCAAAAATACGTTATTATTTTTTGAGTGTTGGCAGTATTGTGCAATTATATTAAGTGGTTCTTAAATAAGCCCATTGCTTGGAGTTTGTTATTTATATTAATTCAAAGTATTAACTTTATAAACTTAGATTAGAGATGTAGTCACAAGTAGATTTACATTATTATTCGAAGTTGGACTTGGTAGTTTAACTACTGTATGAACTACGTTCTGCAATATTAAACCCATGTCGGGGTCGACGACCCTCTCACTGTCATATATCACCAAATAATAATCACCGTGACATGAGGGGTGAATGCACTGTTTCTTTTTTATACGAGATTCTTTAGAATAAGTAATGACGCTTTTGTATGAACATGTAAATAGTGATGTGAGAAAACAAATCATATTCTAAAAAATATATATTTAAATATTTAGCCTACATCAATACAAACAGACATACATATACATGCATGACTACGAACAGACATTTAAATGAGAACATCTCCTTTGCTTTTCTGCATTCGAGTAGAACTAATATTTTATCATTTGAATTAACAACGCAATAATTAAGGTAAAAAAGAAACGATTTAATAATTAAGAAAATTAAATACGGTTATATACGAGTAAATGTTTATATTAGCGCGACGAATTGCATTCCTCGTTCAGTCAGTAATGGAGCTCAATGAAACAGTCATTTGAATTTATGAAACAAACAACGAATAATTAGGAGGGAAATGACACTGGGAATTTTACAGTTTTATTTGATGTTTTTATAAAGATGATGTGCTTTTTTGTTTTTTTACGTTTATTTGAAATGTTTCTGTAAATCAATTCTTTACTTTAACTTGAAAGTACTTTTTAATGTAACTAGTCTATTGACTTTTAGATATGTAGACAAACATTAAGCATTCATTGAAATAAATCAGTTGGTTTTTTGAACAACCGGTTTTTAAGAGGCGTTATAAAGTAATTCCATACTTAATGTTAATATAGTACTTTTTTTGTTGTGTATTCTGCCTTTTTAGTAATAAGTAAAAATGCTTCAGTCGAAATAGTTTTGAATAGTAATTTCAGTTGTCAATAGGAGTTTATTTGATATAGTACTGTAATCAGTTGTGTTGAAAATGTTCAAAAGATTCATTGAGATTAAAATTATTGCACTTTGAAGATGTCTTCTTCATCTCCAGATCGTTTTACTTTTATAAATAAATCGAGCAATCAAGATGTCCTCTAATAAAAGATTTAAAATTAAAAGTTACATAAATATTTTACATATTATCAATCAAGTATTGACAAGTTAATATATATGTTTATTTATTGAAACCGAAATAAACGTGCAACATTTACACGGCACATTTATATTTATAAAAATATATAAAAATTCATTATTTAATTATTATATTAATTATTTAATAATTAAATAATATAATAAATGATATAATTATTACATTAATTTATTTTTTGCCCAAGCATATATTGGTTGAAAACTCTTTGTTTTGATTGGTTTATTACAAAATGGCGTGACATACAGCCAATCACAAGTCTTATATTAAAAAACAAAAAATATCCACTGATTTATTTACAACTGCATCATCTCCACTATGCAGCTATCCATCACAAACCACAAAGCTGACACAGAAACACAACCACGAGATCATCTACATAACAAACAGTCATCAAGAACGGAAACACAAACGGAATTAAAAGTACTGTTGAAATAACTTGGCAGAGTTGGCAGCGATGACTGTATTTTTAGTTTCGCAATGTTGGCAGGAATTAAGAAAAATACGTGTTTGTTTTACGCCTTCGTATCAAAATATACTTATATTTATGTTTTTTTACACTCGATCCTTGTGAAGATTTCACGCCCTCAATCCACCACGCTCTATGAGTAAGAACCTCGAATGGGATCGAAACAAGTCGGCCAAATTCCGTTATAAATGACGTGAGTAGAGCCGGGTCAATATTTACTAGTCATAATGGATCACGAAAGTTAAAATACAAATAAAATAACATTGCAAAAACACAAAACATAGTTTTTTTTGTAATTTACTTTGTACCATTGACAGTTTTTATATAGAATATTTGAAAAAAATAAACTATCAATATTTGTATGCGCAAGTAATATTTTCGCGAGTCACCAATGGCAAATGCAAATTTTTATTGAATTGGGTTTCCAATGTATATTCGGGTAATGATTTTATTGAATCTAAAATTGGTTATTTTTTTAACTGTGGATCCAAACTGTATACAGTCTGAGTCAATTATCAGGTTTTTGAAAATAAAACCGCTAAATTAATAATTTTCTTATCAATTATGCAAACTGACGAAACTAACTAACTAACTGACGAAATGTTTTTGATGAAAATGCCTTTATAGGCATTTTCATCAAAAACATTTCGTCAGTTAAAAGAACAAAATAAGTAGAAATCAATAAATGTTATCTCGGCAAAGATCTTGTTGAAATTGTAAATATGAGAGAGAGAGAGAAAGACACAAGACATGAATTAGGTACAATGATATACCTAACCTTGTATCTTTTGTTTCACCTTGATTTACGAAAACAATGACTTTTATAAATATAAAAGTGCTAAAGATTGTTTGGGAAAGATCATGACTGAATTTATAAAGCATTTAATTGTTCCACTCTACAAATACTTAATAAAGTTCTCAAACTGACTGAAAGATGTCACATAGATTTGGCATTTAATTTCCTAAATACTATTAATTTTTGGTGTGACATACACTCTTAAAATAATCACATTTCGGTTTGATCAAATGGTTATTTGAGATTTGACACTCATGTATTTCATGGTTCAATATTCCACCCACTCTTACATAATTACAATCATAACTTCAACCACTGAGCAACCGTGTCATCTACTTAATACAAACCTTGAAGTCTTTATCCTTGTAATAGAATTAGATAATATTCATTTATTATTCATATCACGGAAAATGCTTTTTCTTAAAAATACCTTAAAAATAAAAACAGAATTGAATATTGGTAAAATAAAAGAGATTTGTAAATTTATTCTTTTAATCACAACAAAATTGAGAGGGTCGGCTTACGAGGGACTGTTCGAGAGAAGCAGTCAACCGCTTTTCAATAGTGTCGGAGATCTACAAGAAAACTAACACTAGAAACGGACGCTAATGATAGAAATCATGCTTTGGTGCAAAATATATATCGTTGTTAGATCGGGAAGCATACTTATATGTAATGCATATTTCACTATCGAAGTATTGATCAATAGAAAAGCCGCCCAAGTGATGGTTCAAACAACGCGGTCATGGCTTTATTATACTCGTTCACTGACGTCCGGTTACAATAACGGACTAGAGCTGTGTAATAAGATGGCAAACGAGCAAACGGTCCTGAAAAGGGGACGTATAAAGGAGAGTAGGAGAGGGAGGGCAAAAAACGCTGTTCGGGTTTCCGGTTCTCCCTCTCATCGTAGGAATCGTAATTACAATAGCTGCTTCACACGTCGATCTTTTGTGAAAAGTTATTACCGTGATTAAGCGATAACGTATTTTCAAGCCATGGAGTAAGCCAATTAGATAATATTCATTTTTTTATATCAATAAATATTTATAAATTATACAATTGATTTACTCGAAAATAAAAAAAACTAATTAAGTGTGAGAATTTCTTTAAAACAAGTTGGAACAATCATATTAAGAGGAAAATCCAGAAACCGTAAGTTCAATTTTTCTTGAAGCCATTAGTTTCAAGCAATGTAAAATAAAGCTTTCTCTGACTTTCATTTCTAATTTAAATATCTAGAGCAAGCTTATTTGAAAGTCTTTTTTACAACAACGAGGTGTTTTGTTATTTTTAACATTTTGTTATGTTAAACAATACTTTTTATTATTGTTAAAAATTATATTGTTTTTAATATTTTTACTAAGGTTAAGAAGATAACAAAAATGTCTTTTCTGAGGAATTTTACCATAACTCTTTAAAATCTTATATTTTTTATTAATATTTTTTATTTATTTCCTTCAACAAGTTATTCTACTTATTTAATTGTTTCGTATGTTACATTATTACTTACGTATATTTTGTCTTTTCAAGTTTTATTGCATATTTTTAAACTAAAACTCCTTAGTAAAGAGACAAGTCAAATTAGTTATTAGAGTTATTTTTATCATTTATTCGATTGTATCATTCTTAGTATATAATTTTTATTTACAATGTGGACCTTATAGCCTTTTTAACATAGTTTTCAGTCATCGTCACCGTCGCTTGTTAATTTGCATTTTAAAATCCTATACATATAAAAAGCTTGATTTTAAATCGACCAATGGAAATTCATACGCTTTGTTTAAAGTTTTTTTATGTTAAAATTGTAATAACAGTAGGTATTGCCGAAATTAATCTTTTTAAGAAATCTCAGCAAACAGTTGGAAATTAGATTATTAGTTATGAGTCTTGATAGAGTGTTATAACTAAGTAGTGAATGTAACCTCATTGCGACTGGATCTCCGTAAAATGAGATATTTTTACAGCTTATCGAATTATACCGAAATAATTAATTAGTCCTTTCCGTCTTAATTTCTGTGGGATGAATCAACTTTTCCATTAAAATAGTGAAAGAATCTATAAATTCGTAGACAGAGAGATCAAAAACTAATATGAACAGCCAAAGGTGGCCTTTTCATATTAGTTTTTGATGAGACTTCTATAAATAGGTACCTTTTACACGTACAGTATGATTGTTAAGGATAAATTATATACGATTGTGGTAACGATGGAGAATAAAGCTGTGTCGGAATAATATTAAATATCAATATGAAAGTATATGTTAGAAAACTAATCGACAGAACAATTTTTGTGAAAGTGATTTGGGTTTGATTTTCAACGTAATTAGTATACATTCACCACAATCAGGTACTGACAAGGATATTAAAGGTAAATTATGGAAAGTGATTATGTTATTGAGATGGATATTCCAGAGATTGCAGAAAGGTATCTAGGTGGAGATTTTAATAGACATTTGGGAAGAATTAATGAGAAATGTCAGAAATTTCATGGAAGTACGTATACTGAAATAGTATAATAAAATATAGCGGAACTTTTAAAAACGAAGATAGACCATCTTGCCTAAATCAAGTGATAGTCAATCTCAGATATAAAGATATAGTAAATCTATTGCGAGGAATATGAGACCGCGATTGTAAAATATATCTAACCGTGAAACACAGGATCAACGCTTCTTGTATGGAATGACAGTAAGAAGGCACTGAATTTTGTCCATATGTCCTGCCGTGTTGTATGGATCGAATGCGGAGCCAGGAACGTAATAGATTACAAAGTGAAAGCATGTTCCTGTAATGCAAATATTGAAATAGATGTTGAGTGATATAATAGATGTATGCAGGTCATTTATATCGGATTTTAAAAGACTAGTTTTGATTACCATTGGAGTTGTTATTTTACGGACTTTTTCTTATGTTGTATTTAATTTCACTGTTAATTTTCACTAACTGTTTTCTTCTATCTTGTGTATCTTTTGCGCCAGAAAAAAATAAGAAATGAGCTTATAAGAGGTACTTTGAATGTAGATCGGTAATAGAAAAGATAACGAATATTATACATAACAAGATACATATATTATACATAATATATATAACAAGAAAAGTCTTAAGTATGAATGTGGATAGTTAAAAGAGAAAAAGGCAACTAAAGAAGTTATAAATCTCCATATTTATTAACTAAAGAAGCAAGTCTCCAGAGATATAAAATGCATTTCCGTCTGTAACCAAACTTATGACAAGACTAAATGTATTATATAAGAACTTAGAAATGGTCAACAAACTGTTACCGTTTCATTTCTCTCGAATAGAGTTATTCGTTTTCACAAAAGAAATAGTTCAACATATCGTATATCTTCGAGAATTTTGAAGATTTAATAGTAACATTCCTCCTAACCTTTCATGAATGCGGTCAGACCATTACGGAACAATGAAAAATATTTTGTAGACCTCAATATTTTCACGGCTTTTATGTATCCGAAGGTATGTCCCAGGTGAACATTTTTTAGTCCTTTGGGAGTTTATGTAATATTAACGTTTTTTTATACTATTTATTATATTATATACAAAAATCACAAAACGTCTTGTTAAGACATTTGTTCCAAAGCTGTTTTGAAATTTCATTGTTTCTGAATTTTAACATTAATGGTAAATAATAAATATCCCTTTATACCGATCTTGTACAGTAATGCTTAGAAACTAAATAATTAAATTAAATCTATTTTTTTTCTAAAATAATAATTTGTTTGCCAGTCGCCAAAGTCTTCCTCCAACCGCTCTATTCCGATCTATTTTAGCCACTCTGTTCCAGTTCACACCCGCCTGATGTCTTCATCATTTGGTGTCAATTTACATATTATCTTTGCTTCTTACCATATGCCCTTCCCATCCCCATTTCAATCTCCTTATTTTAAAAGTAATTTTAATGGAATTTGTTTTGAATCTAATTGCATTGTTCTTTATATTATCCACTTCTTTTTTATTCAGCAAACTTCTTTTCGTGGGCAGACTACAAACTTGCTTATCATTTGCTGTGTTGGTGTCCATGATTAGCGGCCATACGTACGAACAGAGAATATACACGTGTTAAATAATTTACTCTTTATTCTTATATGAAGTTCTTTTTCCTTCATAACTTTTTTTTAGACTACAGTATCTCTTCCAGCCATTATTGATTTAGAGCCATTATTGTTATGACCTGTCCCAAATATATATAATCATCCGTGTAGTTTATTTCTGTTTTTTCTATTGTATTTTATTTCTAACTCCGTTTGTCATCACTCTCGTTTTATCTCAGTTATTTTTTAATCCTACCTTCTGCTTCAGTACCCACTATCATTCTACTTAAATCATCATCAGCATCTTAGATGTCTCACTCGTACCGCTGAGAATAATTTTGGTGTTTCTGTCTAAGTCCTTCTTCAATTCTTACAGGGGCAATTGTCTTTTCCAGTTTGATTCCGCTTGTTCGATAGGCTGGTTCTCATCTAGTATTATTTCTATGCGTTTCAGACTTATTTGAGCAAAACTCTTATATATGTTGGACATAAGACTGATCGGAAGATATTTTTATATGACATGCCTATCTCCTGTTTTTTTTTTATCAGGATAATGTTTGACTGTGTCCATTGTGGTGGAATGATTTCGTTGCTAATAACACGTCAATAAAAGAAAAAATAAAATAATAACATCATTGAACAACTCTCTAAGTATAGGTATGAATACTTTGTCTTAATATTCCATTATTGATGGCGTCTGGACCTGGTGCTTTCTCTTCCCTTTGGATCTCTATAGCTTTCCTCGTTTCTTCAATGAGGATGCTAGGAATGTTCGAAGTTTTCATTCAACCCCACCTCTTCTTGTATGTATGTATATATGTTGTCTTCGTGAAGCATCTTATAATAAGCTACTGCTGTTTTTAATATGTCTATTATGCGATGTTACTATTTTTACAACCCCGTCATTAGGTTTATTTAATTCCTTGTATGCATTTTTGTTTCCACCCATTATTATTATAAATTTCTCAAAAGTTTCTGCTCTGTTCTATTTAATTTCATTGTTAATTTTGACTTGTTGGTTTTTCTGTCTTGTGTATCTTTTGCACCTAATAAGTTGTGTCTTTCTTCCAATAGTTGAATGATGTTTGTTGATAGTATTTTATCATTCGTGTCTGTCTTGCCTCAGGCTTTACCGTGTTTCTAATAGTACCTTCTACATAGTTGTATTTCTCTTGTATTGTCAGCTTCTTTGTCTTGCCATTGAAGTCTGTGAGGCTGTCTCTTAACAAATTAATTACTTTAAACTAACAACAATAACTTCAAATAGTTTGAAAGTTTGAAGTTGAAGTTGTTGAAGTTTGAAATAGTAGAAATTATAAACTGCATTTTAATAAACTTCTCAAAATAATCGACGTCAAGATGATGGTAGATATTTTAACCTACATATACAAAACTAAACAAACTGTAAATAAATCTATTTATATATAAATATAAATATTCAAATTTCCCCTTAGCTTGAAAATTGGTTTCAAATTTCTGTTAACATTTGTAGTGAATTTCACTTTGCACCACTTTCCTACATATTTTAGATGGAGTAAGGAAGTCATTTGAAGCCAGTGTTGAGTTCACAAAGCCCATTGTTACTTTACAATTTGATACTCTAGTTATAGAATTGTTTATAAAAATACTGCCATATTAAAGACTCACTGAGGTGAGCCAAGCCAAGTATGCGATAATTAACTAAAAAAGAATGATTTAAATGAAAATAATTTGACAGAGTTGATAATCTGTACATCACAACTTCAAGCAATTAGATTAGCCCGAGATGTAACAGAGCTTTTGTTATTTTTAATATAAAGTATGCAATGTTATACAAGCCTTCTATGAACTCTTAAAAACTATTATAGTTTTAAGATTCCAAGAGCGTTTCACGAGCTCTATATATTGTTTTATTCCTTTACTTGTCAATAACGTAAGAGAATGAATACTTTCTTCAATTCATATTTCAAATAACAAAACATATTTCCTAGTACGAGTTAATAATGTTTCCTACAGTAAGAGATTGAATATGTTATTAAAATGTTATCAAGATGTGAATTAAAGAAAGTTAAACCCAGAGGAAGGACGTAGTCTTCTATATGAAGAACAATGGTCTTCCTCTCGACCTCAGACAACTAAGTACTCGTCGTCGTATAAAGGTATAATAGTACACTGAATTATAAAAGTATTATTAAAAAGGTAACCTACATTATTAATACATTGTTCTCAAACACAGTAAAAGTTGAAACAGTTGTATTTATCTATTTATTATGTAAATTAAATACATTTCATTTATAGTCTGTAAGAAATCTTTGGTTTAAACTTATATTAATTAAAGTTAGGCATTAAGAGCTCTTGAAGTCATAAAATCTGCACTAAAACTTAGTTCATTTACATTCAAAGATATTTCTAATAACGAAATGGACTTGAGCATGAAAATATATCAAATGTACATTTGATATCTTTAATTTTATTGATGTTTATTTAATTCTATTTGTAACTTTCTAAAAGGTTTAAGAAACATCCAAGTTGTAATTCTATTAAATATCTCGTTACTTAACCAGTAAGTAGTCATGTTTGAGTCTCTTCTGAATTAGAAGACTTACAAACTAGAGATTTAGTTTCTTCAACTGATATGGTAGAGACGGAATGTGTGTGTAAAGAAATGAGAAAGTGGGAGAGATGGAGATTTACCATACTGTAATATTTTAGATAGTTAAAAAATATATTTTTAAATGAATTGAAGTATCGCAAATAAGAATCTTAAAACAAATGTTATATTTCTGTGAATAATTCACAATTGATATTAGAATAATTTGTTATTTAATCAATAATTATATATAATATATATTTACAGTTAGTTTGTTTGTATACATTCATGTCTCTAACAACCAATCGGAATCCTTGTTCCTTGCAAAACATTTCTTTTGTATTTTCTAGTCCATTTATTCAGGAAATTCTAGTCCATATATTTAGTCTAGCCATAAATACTGTTACACTTACTTAAAAATTAAAAATATTACATTTGAATTTCGAATCTGTCATTTTTATACGATTGTTCATTGTTTTCTCATTTTGGCGCCAATACATTGTACAATATTTTGCGATATTAAAATGGAGTGGGGTGATAAAGAGAACCGAATCGCTGTGATTGCATTACACAAAGTAGGTATGGAGCCAAATGCAATTTTTAAAACTCTCCATACACTTGGTATTAGTAAAATGTTTGTGTACCGGGCTATTATTAGGTATAATAAGACTCCTTCTGTTTGTGACAGAAAAAGATCTGGCCGTCCACGTATTGTTCGTACGAAAAAGGTGGTCAAACCAGTAAGGGAAAGAATTTGAAGAAATCCCGTCCGAAAGCAAAAGATTTTATCTCGGGGAATGAAGATAGCACCTAGAACCATGTCGCGTATTTTAAAAGATGACTTAGGACTTGCAGCCTACAAGAGACGCACTGGTCATTTCTTAACTGACAATTTAAAGAAGAATTGAGTGGTAAAGTCGAAACAACTATTGAAGCGGTATGCAAAGGGAGGTCACAGAAAAATTTTGTTTACGGATGAGAAATTTTTACAATTGATCAACATTTCAACAAACAAAATGACCGTTTTTATGGTCAAAGCTCTAAGGAAGCTTCCCAATTAGTCGACAGAGTGCAATGTGGACATTATCCGCCTTCAGTGATGGTTTGGGGTGGTGTTAGCTATGAAGGAGTGATTGAACCATATTTTTGTGAAAAAGGTATCAAAACATCGGAACAAGTATATCAAGATACCATTCTTGAGAAGGTAGTTAAGCCCCTTAACATCACCATGTTCAATAACATCCAGCAAGACTCGGCGCCGGGTCATAAAGCTCGTTCCACGCAGTCTTGGTTGGAAGCGAATATTTCGGACTTCATCATTGCTGAAGACTGGCCGTCGTCTCGTCCCGATCTTAATCCGCTGGATTATGATTTATGGTCAATTTTGGACACTACAGCTTGCTCTAAACGCCATGATAATTTGGAGTCCATAAAACAATCTATACGATTGGCAGTGAAGAATTTTCCCATGGAAAGAGTGCGTGCTTCTACGTCAATAGAAGCACGCACTCTTGAGTCCTTTAAACGTTGAGGCCAGGAATTTTTTATTTTCAAATGTGACAATATTTACGGCCAGACTAGGTATAACATTGCTCCTATACTATAACTAGTATTATTCTCAATAGTATAAACATTTCAAATATTCAAATAATACTCTCTGTTTCACAAATTCGATCATTAGCTCTCGACTGAGATTTCGAATGTGTTCCGATGTTTCTTATTAAATTTCCTATTAATTATTAATTATTTTTTTATTATCTATCAGACCAAGTCGCATGAAACAGCTAGTAGGTTATATTTTTTACTAAAACAATGTGAAGTTTATATTTCAAGTGGAATTACAAATAAATGTGAGTGAGTTGTCTCGTGACTGCGGTTGTTCTTAGATGGTGTGGATTATTGTACAGCAGTGAATATTCAGCTTACAGACATTTTTATTATAACTAAGTTTATTTCGAGTCATGCATTTTAAAACTTAAATATATAATACGTTTACACACACAAAATAGTAAGTACTTTGTGTAAATAATGTTTTTTCTGATATTTAATAATAAATTTAGATACTGCTTTAAAAGAAGAAAAAAATAAATAAACCGGTTTTATATTTATAAACATATTTTTAAACAGAATTAATGAGATAAGATAAATATATATTATCGAATATGGCGGACGTAAAATATTTTAAAGCTGTTTTTTCTCGAATATGCCTCTCTGGAATAGGTAAAAAGCAGCTTGGTATATTTCCGAGAAATAAATTGTAAAATCCCTCGATAGCGTTCTGTACGAGGGCCGGCCATTACTGAACAATGAGATATTTTACAAACATTAAGTACTAATGGTGCTTTTAGTATTTTTATAAAAAAAAAAGATTTTAATAAAATATTCGAAACACCAATTCCCATTAGCTTGTAACAAAATTATATTCACAACATATTTATTATAAAAAATAATAATCTTGCCCTATATTTAGAATGTTAGTTTTCTTTCAAAGACAGAATATTTGTGTTAGTTTTTTAAAGTGACTCAGATATTCTAAAATAGTAAAAGCCATTTCCAATAATATTTTAGTATAAAATATTACTTTGCTTTAATAATAATAAAACAATATTAATGCGTCTTTTCTCATCTCAAGCATTACCTGTCACTTATTAAAAATCATAAAAGTGATTTTTTATTCCAAAGTAATATGAATTGACAACCTCGCTCCAAACACTAAAGTTTATTTTACGGGATCCCCTAATTAGGGAATACGTAACTGAGAGTAGTTCAACTTTATTAATTTTAATAGCGGCGAAATAAATGTGAATATATTATACCTACATTTTGTGTTTCAGGAAAATACATAAATGTTTCTTTCTGAGATTTTTACATGTGATAAATATTTAAATAATGTGTAACTCCTTTTCAAATATTTTTTTTACATGTCAACCATGTTTGGTTTATTTAAATGTTATAATAAATACAGAACGAAACAGTTGTCGGCACGAGCAGACTCGACCCTGCTAACTCTGCAGCTTTACGTCGCCATTCCAACTGAAAGATCATATTTGTCAGTACATCGATGATATCTAACTGGTATTTTTTTATTCTACAAATAAAAATAATTTTGAAAAAAGCCTCAGCAAAAGCTAGAGAGCTTAAAATATAGCAATTCTGGTTTGGAAAGATCAAATGCAAAAATAAATAGCCCCTATGTTTATCTAGTTGTGCAGTAGTTCACTCGATATAGTTAGATTTTTTATTGATAATCCGACAATAAGTCGCATTTTGTTAAGCTAAATCAAATTTGACGGTGATATTTATTTTCATGCATAGCGCCGTAAAGTCAGTTTAATACATCGTTATAATCTTCAATGCTATATTTTGCAAATATGCTAAAAAATTTAAGATAAAAAGGCATTTAACGTCGTGGTATTATGAAAACATATATTTTTTTAACAACTCCCGCATTTGAGAATAATCGACAAACAACAAACTATAATAAAGGACGCATCAGACACCAAGAGTCGGATCAACAAACAGTGAATGAAACAAATAAATGTCCTACTTAGGCCCCAACCCAACGACCCTTTTTCAATAAAACAAAACATGAAATTATTTCCTATGATTTTAGCACTTGGAAAGCATATAATTTAGACTGGCTTTGGAAAACTTGCTCTGTAAATATTTCTGGAATTATACGAGTACGTACTTCTGGAAAAGTGCCGAAATTCTGGACTCTTGCTAACGTGCAGCCAGTACCCAAAGAAGGCAGCAGTACCGATCCTGCCAATTACAGACCGACTTCAATCGCCTTCATACTCTGCAAGATTATGAAGCAAACTTAAAAGGCAACAATCTCCTCAGTCCAAACAAACAAACCTACAGTAGGGGATTCGCCAAAATATGCTATGTCAACGGCCTTGCCTTTAATGTATGCATTAAGGGTGAGACCGTCGAGACCAACGGAGAAACATTTGCCGTCTCTGTGGACGTCTCAAAGGCATTTGAAGGGGTCTGCCATGCGAGCCTTATAAGTAAGCTTTCAGCGTACGATATAACTCTAGCTCTGATCGGCTGGGTAAAGGACTTTCTGAACCAGAGATCCCTCTGAATTGTTGTCGACGGATGTTCCACGAAGCCCTTGACAATAAACGAAGGAGTGCCTCAGAGGTCCCTTCTTTCTGCAACTCTTTTTTTTAACTCTTTCTTTTCCGTATGGGGCAACGCCTATCTTGTTAATTTCAAGGCCACCAAAACGCAGACGTGTTAATCACCGCCAAAAAGAGCCCTTTCATCTTGGCTCCTACTTTTCAGAATGTATTTTTGGAATCCAGTAACCGACTTCAGTTGATAGAGATATAATTTTTCCTTTAACCTCAACTTTGGTCAGTTCATAGGTTCTAGAGCGAGAGCAGCCGCAAGAAAACTTGGCTAAGGACCGATAGAACATCGGGACAACTGCTCACATTATATAAAACACAGATCCAGCTGTGCGTGGAAAACTGTAGCCATTTATTAGCCGGTGCCTCAAAATGTCATCTTGCAGCTCTGGACTCAATTTAGAGGCAAGCAAAGAGCCTAATTGGTGACCCTGGTAGTTGCTGCCTGCCTGGCTAGTAAAAGCCAATCTCCACATCCTCGAACAAAGACGTATAGCCAGCCTCTCAGCTCTCTCATTCTATAGAATACATTTTGGTGAGTGTGCAAATGAATTACATGAGCCAATTCCTCCATCCCCCTTTCATCACCGGACGTTTCGAAGCATTCATTCTTTTGTAGTAGACACGCCTCATGTCCGAACGAAGCGCTAAGCTTCGTCTTTTTACAATCTTAATTAAAGAGTGAATAGGCTGCTCCTAAATTGATGCGCCTTACCACCAACGACTTCATTGAAACTTCCCATCAGGTGGAATATAGTCAAGCGTCAACTTAGTTTAAGTGTAAAAAGAAAATACAATTCAATTTAAGTTTACAAAATTAGTCATCATGTCCATTTTAAACTTCTTGAGCGCTAAGAAAATAAGTGATTAAGAACTTCAGTGTAAGAACTTGAAGACTCAGTGCTTTTTATTATTTTTTTTTTTTTTTTTTTTTTACACTTAAACTAAGTTGACGCTTGACTACATTCCACCTGATGGGAAGTGGAAATGTAGTCGTAGGTGGTAAAGCGCATCAACTTAGTAAAAACCTATTCACTCTTGCCTTGAAGACACCCACATTGTACTCGGACGGAAATACCGACGCAGGCAAGCTGTTCCACTCCTTCGCTGTCCGATTTAAAAAAGATGAAGCGTAGCGCTTCGTTCGGATATGCGGCGCGTCTACTACAAAAGGATGGATGCTCGCCGTGCGTCGGAACGTCCGGTGATGGAAGGGGGATGGGGGAATTATTTCATGTAATTCCTTCGCACACTCACCAAAATGTATCCTATAGAATACTGAGAGGCTAGCAACTCTACGTCTATGTTCGAGGCTATGAAGATTGGCTTCCACCAATTCAGGGTCGCCAATTAGCCTTTTTGCACGCCTCTCAATTGTGTCCAGAGCAGCAAGATGACATTTTGCGGCACCAGCCATTAAATGGCCACAGTACTCCACACACGACCGGATCTGTGCTTTATATAATGTAAGAAGTTGTCCCGGTGTGAAGTACTGCCGGACCTTTGCAAGGACGCCAAGCTTGCTGGCGGCTGCTCTTGCTCTAGACTCAATGAACCGACCAAAGTTGAGGTTCGAGGAAATCTCTATCCCTAGCAACTGAAGTCGGTCACTGTATTCCAAAGATACATTCCGGAAAGTAGGAGCCAAGGTGAAAGGGCTCCTTTTAGCAGTAAATAAACACGTCTGCGTTTTCGTGGCGTTGAATTTAACAAGGTTGGCATTGCCCCATAGGGAGACTGCCTCTAGCTTGTCATTCAAACGCTGCACCATGGCTTCTCTTTCAGCCTGTACTTGATCTCTACTGGCCCGAGTACTCGGCAGGTATCTTTCCACCACTGTGCTGTCGTCTGCATACCCATAGATAGCGGGTTTGAGCAGATCGTTAATATGCAGCAGGAAGAGAGTTGCAGAAAGAACGGACCCCTGAGGAACTCCGGCATTTATTGTTAAGGGCTCCGATGAGCACCCGTCAACAACCACTCGGATAGTTCTTAGATTCAGGAAGTCCGTTACCCAGCCGATCAGACCAGGAGATATACCGTACGCTGAAAGCTTGCTTAAAAGGCCCGCATGCCAGACCCTGTCAAATGCCTTCGAGACGTCTAGAGAGACGGCGACCGCTTCTCCATTCTTCTCCAAGGCCTCGCCTAAAATGTGTGTAGCATAAACTAGAAGGTCCCCAGTGGACCTATTTCGGCGAAACCCGTACTGTCGGTCACTGAGGAGATCGTTACCTTCTAGGTATGCTAAGAGACGCGAGTTCAATACACGCTCCATAATCTTGCAGAGTATGGAGGTGATTGAAATCGGTCTGTAATTGGCAGGATCGGCACGGCTACCTTTTTTGGGCACTGGCTGCACGTTAGCAAGCTTCCAGGATTTCGGCACTATTCCAGTCCTGAAAGAGAGGCGATATAGACGTGTTAATACAGGAGACAACTCAGCTGCACATGTTTTCAGCAGAATGGCTGGTATACCATCCGGACCACTGGCTTTATTCACATCTAGACGACACAATGCTTTCCATACCTCTTTGTTAGTGATGCGGATTTCAGGCATAGAAATTCCGCAGTGAGGAAGATGTGCTAGGGTAGCATTGCCAGTGTCTAGATGAGAATTATTAGCGAAAAGAGAGGCAAATAAATTTGCTTTCTCTTTCGCTCCATGAGCCAGGGATCCATCTGGTTTCAGCAGAGGTGGCAGTGAGGTTCGGCAGAAATTCGATTCGATCACTTTGGCAAGGGACCAGAAAGCTCTACTGCCTGATGGCAGGACTGAAAGCTTTTCGCCAACCTTAGCGATACGACCGAGACGAACCCTACGTAATGCCTTTTTATAGGACTTAGCAGCTTGGTTAAAGGCTCTCTTCTTGGAACTCACATCCGGAGCTTTGCGGTTTCGAGCGTCAACCCAAGTAACATATGCCAAATGTTTTTGCTTTTCAGCACGTCCACATTCAGCATTGAACCATGGGCGAGCTTTGCCACCGATAGGTACATCAGCAAAAGGAATGAAATACTCCATTGCCTGATGTACCACATCAGTTATAGCATCCGCGCAACTCGACGGATCCTCAGAAGAGAAGCCAACCTGCCGCCAAGGATAAGATGCAAAGAAGTGCCGCATCTCATCCCAATCTGCTGACTTGTATTTCCAAATTCGCCTAACACCATGGAAGTCCAAGTCCGGCTGGGAATAAGTTAATACAGATTTCACCAGACAGTGATCGGAGGTTCCCAAGGGGGAGGAAACCTCTACACGATACCTGTCTGGATCAGTTGTCAGCAGAAGGTCCAGGCAGTTGGCTGTATGTGACTCCACATCAGGCACCCTTGTCGCTTGCCTCACCAGCTGAAAGAGGTCCAAGGACAACGCAAAGTTCCGCGCCTCTCTTCCAGCGTGGTCTGTCCTCTGGTACGGGAACAGCCAGTCCTGATGACAGGCATTAAAGTCCCCCAGAAAGACGAGCTGCGCAGAAGGGTACCGATGCAGAGCCATATCAGCAGCCTCACTGAGATACTCAAATAATCTGGTTGTCTCCTGATCACCGCTGTGCGAACGGTAAACACAGGAATACAGGATTTTTTCGTTTCCTGTGTCTACCAAAACCCATAGGGAAGAAAAAGTGGGGTCTTCAAGGTGACGAAGGCGCTGGATACAGAGGTCGTTTCGCGTGTACACACAAACCCCGGCACGTGAGCGGAAATTGTGCTCTAACGTGTAACCAGGGTAAGCAAGGTACGCAGTGCTCAAAGGACATTGTATCTGCGTCTCCGTCAGAAAGAGTAAGTGCGGCTGCTCTGTCTCTAGATGGTGATGGACAGCTTCGAGATTTGAGTGCAATCCTCGAATATTAGCGAGGTGCACTAGGAGTGAGGAGGAGTGCAACCGCTGAGTAAACTTACTTTTCTTTTTCTTACTTTTCATAAAAAATTTAAATGGAGTGAATAGGATAGGAAATGGCAGTTGAACGAGGCGCTACGTATCGAACCCGACGTCGAAATTGATGTTGCTGTGCCAACGGGAGGCTAGTCTGGAGACTGCGGGGACGCCCGAACCCCCCCAGGGATCGCCATCGGGCCTCCTCATCTGGTCGCCAACCAGCACGATGGAGCCACCCTGGGATTTTTCGCAGCTGGCGGGGCAGCCTTTCATGGGGAGCTAACCCACTACTTGGGCCCCCAACTATCTGCGGGCGGCCAGCGGAAAGCCGTCGCTTCGGATCCCGCTACCCTCCTCGACTAGGCACCCGACACAATAAACACTAACTCGACGACAAAACGGTTCACCAACGCAACGCAGCTGTTCAGACCCATTTCCCATATACGGCTTCATCGAGCAACGTAACGGAACACGACAGAGTCGCTTTGCGGTACGGCTTTGCCCGATGGGTGGTAACCTTGCCGGCGACCTGATGTTATGGCCTACCACCGAGAGATTGTCATTATATAGAAACACAATTTATATAAGTTTTACTTTAAGCGCCATCTCATATTTGTGAACTGAGATTTTTGTATAAGTTGATAATATGAGATTTTTTTGTGTTTATTTTATTATGTTTTCAATGTAAAGATTTATTTGTTAAATAATTTATCTTTTGTTAAAGTTCCATCCATATATTAATAAATAGTATTATTATTTTCATCATCGTTCATATTTGTAATTAATTTCTGTTAGATCAATGTGATTGGAAGAATATTTAAGAATTAATATGTTAATAAAAAGATCAATCAATAGAAATAAATTTAATATTTTTCTTTGCAATTCTTCAAATATTAATTATAAAACGAAATTCAATACTATATTGTGAAAGTTGTCTTTTGTTAAGAATTTTAGTTTCTTTGTATTAATTTTTATTTTATTTAAATTTTAGCTTCATATTTGAGAATACGATAAAATTATCTTAAAGACAATTTATCTAGAAATATGCATTACCGAGTAAAATTTAATTTAAACTCCGAAGTCCAAGTTAGTTATCTGTATATATACAGACACGTATCTAATAAAAGATATAAAGCTGACATTGTTTCTAGTACGTAAATAGTTTCCGTAACGTTAATACGTACATTAATATTCAAACACAAATAGGAAGTTGTAAATCAACTGGCATTGGTTCGTGAGTTATTTGAACTTGAGATAGGAAGCACCGTTTGTTATTAGAAAATTGAGCCAACTTTATATATTGAAACACAATAACTTAGCATAGCAAGGAAAAAATATTTCAAATCAATTATTTTTTAACTCTTATATTTAACTTCGTACCATTTTTAATAAAGTTTGATTAATATTATCCAATACAAATCAAATAAAAAAACATTTCTATCTGTCGTTTTTTGGACATTGTTGGCATTTTGGCAATAATCTACTACACTTAAATTATTTTCAAATATGTTATCAGCTTTTAAAAATGAAAAAAATAAAAACGGCTTATTGTTGGTTCTTGATTAGAAGAAAAAATGTATTGGAATTAAAATAATGAACCAAAAATAATAAAATTGCCGTAACGCTATATATTTCAATATATAATTTGTTAGCATTAAATGGAAGCAGAACTATTTGCTAATATTAGAAATCTTTAACAACAAACTAAAATATTTTGCAACGAATATTGTAATATAATATATTGTGTCATAAAATATATAGTTTTCGAATGAAACTAAAATACAAATAAGCTATTGGCTACTGACAGTAATTATTGTACCAAGAATAAATTATAAATAAACGAAGAAAGATATAAAATGGAAGACGACATTAGAATTTAAAACTATTTTTCCTCTCCCGGTGTTTTAAATAATCGATAAATGGTTCATTAAACTGGATCAGTATATAGTGGAGCAGAGGTTGCTTTTTTTGAAACTTCAGTATTAAAAATGTAGCATTCTATATAAGTCTCTTTGAATAGGGACGAACGTAGGCAGTTGTGAGCTCCATGTAGGATTACGAAACTACATAAATAAATATCTATATAAATTTTCTGTATTGAAATCTAATATTAAACCAACTAAATTAATAATGTTAAAAATAAATTTAAAAAAATTCAAATTTCAATCGGTTTTATTTTTAAACATACTAAAATCGGTAAAATCTTTTTCAGGTCCAGTTTTAATACAGGAATACATCTAAGTTCCCAAGGCTGAAGCTTTATCACTTGTGTACAAATTGCCCAAGAATAGTATAAAGCAACAAAAGCTTTAAAGTTTATGCGGAGATAGAAATAAGATGAAAATTAAACGTACACTTAACGTACGAGGAATGTTTCAAGTATGACTCCATCTTAATATAAAATAATGGTTCTAACAATAGTTTCAAACATATAAGAATAATATTTTTATAGGAATTATGCAAAATACATTTTCTTTTATAATAACAATATTTGACTTTATTGAACTGCAAGTGTCAGTGCGAATCAGTTCTGGAATATTGGCAGCACTGAAAACATAACCGTTGTTTTTATAATGTTTGTAGATTTGTTATTATTTGTTGAAAGTTGGCAGCATTGTTGGCAGCAATTATATTAAGTGGCACTGTTTGTAGTTTGCTATTTATATGTATTTAAAGTATTATATAAACTTAGATTAGAGATGTAGTCATAAGTAGATTTACATTATTATTTAGAAGTTGGACTTGGTAGTTTAACTACTGTATGAACTACGTTCTGCAATATTAAACCCATGTCGGGGTCGATGACCCTGTCACTGTCATATATCACCAAACTATAATCACCGTTATATGAGGGGTGAATGCACTGACTTCAGTTGTAAATGTGTTACCGCAAATAATAATGATTTAATTTGAATTTAAAAAGCTACAATTAATATCAAAGAAGAAAATTTAATAACTGAAAAACCAAAGCATATTCACGATCAGTACAGTTATAAAGTTGTTTGAAATAGAGCAATTGGTTTTACGATTTTTTTCAAGGTTTTATTATTTGATAGATATATTACTTACAAACTCTTCAGATAATAAATATGAAGTTATTCCATATTCTATATTTCGTTAAAGATTACCTGAAAATATAATATTTTTTTCTAATTATTAAATAAAATACTTATGATTTGACATACTGAAATTTCCGGAGTAAAAGGAGGTCAAATGAAAAGTACTGTATATCAGAGATACCTGAATTGCTTTATATATAAACTCGCGTCGCCCTCTCAGCTGACAGCTGGTGCTTCTACAAATTGTTAGAAAATTCTCAGCGCTTACTCGCTTGTTTAGAAAGTGTACAAAAGTTTCAACTGTCGTTGAGGTTAAAGTTAGCAGACACAATCAAAATGAGCACATGTCGGTACAGCGTATATTTATTTATTAAAATGTTTATATACGTGTTACATTTACAAGGCTTATTGATATACATTTTTAATTTTGCTGACAAATCTTTATTAACTTTTTCTATTTGATTGATTAATGATAAAATATATCAACAACTCTTATCTAAATAAAAAGAATTATTGACTTATTTATCTACAACTGTTACATCTTTACTCTTCTTGAACGTACTTTTAAAATATAATTCTAGAAAAGATAAATTAAAAGCATTTGTAACACTCACTTTAAACATCAGGCTGTACCTGCTGCGTAAAAAAAAAGTAGGAAAAATAATGATCCGGCCAGTCGCATAACCATAAAGGCTATATTTAATTTAATTATCGTTTTAATCGTGAAAGGTAAAATAAATAAAGAAATTTTAAAGAGTGTATGTGTGTATAAGCACACACTTTCATCTCCGCAATGCAGCTATCCATCACAAACCACAAAGCTGACTCAGAAACACAACCACGAGATCATCTACATTACAAAGAGCCATCAAGAACGGAAACACAAACGGAATTAAAAGTACTGTTGAAATAACTTGGCAGAGTTGGCAGCGATATTTTTGTTTTGCAATGTTGGCAGGAATTAAGAAACAGATGTATTTGTTTTTATATCTTCAATATCATGAAATGTATTAATTAATTACATTTCATGCATTTAGTTTTCACCTTAAACGAGGAGATAGTCAGCCTATTGACAGGTTATTCGTATATCCATTGCGCATTTACATATGTGAAAATGGAGAAATCTAAAGTTTTGCAACCTTCAAGAAATGGAGAGGAATAACAAGAGAATACACGTTGAGATAGCGTGGGTGTTTGATCACCGTCTACCACCAGCTCCACCACCACCAACTTCTCATAGTAAAGTAATGGTACCTATGAATGAATCGCTTAAACTCACCACTTATAAATTAAAATTATTTTTATTCATTCCAGCTTAATAATGTTGAAATGCGATCCACAGACAGTGCACGAGAGCTTACAGATGTGACAAAGAGAGACGATCTACATTACAAAGAGAGCTGACGAAAACCAAACACAAACAGAATTAAAAGTACCGTTAAATTATTTTCAGGAGTTGACGTGAACTGTGTTTTACTGGTTTGAAGGTGTCTACATTATTTTGTATTAAATTTGTAATGTCAGCTAGATTAAAACAAAATAAATTTATATGTAGATGTATCTATATAGTCCTATTCAATTCTGTGACCTTTACGGGCAACCACAAAAAATGGTTTGAGATATAATATTTATAAAACTGCATACAATGTAATAAAAGTTCTGAATTCTTTAAAGAATCGTAATGGATCGCGAAAAATAGAATACAAACAAAATAACCTGGTTTACAAAAACAAAATCAAAGTTTTTTTTTTTTTTTGTGTCATTAACAATTTATATGAAATATTTGACAGAAAATAACTGTCAATATTTGTATGAGGAAATATTAACTGTAATTTTTTGCGAGCTACCCATTGGAAATGCATATATATATTGAATTTCGTTTCGTTTTCGACAGTGAATTAATTTGCAGTATTTAACATTTCAATTGGGTTTTGGAATTATATTCGGAAAAATAATTTACTGAATTTGGTTTTTTTTAAAAATACCTTAGAACCATTCAACTAGATTCTGATGACAAATCAAAGAAACTGACATTATTTATATACGCCTTTTTTCATGAATCAATCAAGAAATCCAAAAAAACCTATGTAGTTTCTTTTTATCGTTGTTCTGGCCAAAATTCGATTCGAGAATACGAGTAAAATCTGAAAACTGTCCGCAATTAAAAGTATCACTTATGTTGCCTTTGACCACAAAATGTAACCAAACCTTTTTATATTCATTTGTCAACTAGTTTTTGCGTGCTGAGAGCAAATAGACAGATCAACAGACATTAATTTTAAAAACAGTGATTCAAGGAATAATCCTTGTAAATAATCTTTTGAGTCTCATTATTTTGAGTCTCATTATTATTTTATAACACTGCTCTCCGAGGAATATGAATTAAATTTAAAAATCCCTCAAAAATATACACCAGATGCTTACTTTCCGTAGGTTTCATTTGACAGCTATGAAATATGAAATATATAGTAACTTTCCTGTTATATATTATTTTATTGTACTTTAGTTTATTTTGTCTTATATTATAGAAACTGAAACTAAATATGATCAAAATTATAAAGTTGAGAATTACCTACCGACAGATTATTTCTTACAAACAACACCAATAAATTTCCCCTTAACTTTAAAATCTGTATCAAATTGTCGTTTACAAAATTTGTAGTAAATTTCACTTTGGCGTGCACCACTTGCCTACATATTTTAGATGATACAGAATAAGTCATTTGAAGCCAGTGTAGAGTTCACAATGCCCATTGTTACTCTACAATTTGATACTCTAGTTATAGAATGGTTTATTAAAATATGCCATATTAAAGACTCACTGAGGTGAGCCAAGCCAAGTTTGCGATAATTAACTAAGAAAGGATGATAAAATAGAAGTGATTGGACAGAGTGTTGATTATATGTCCATCACGACTTCAACCAATCAGAATAGCACGGGGTTTAACAGAGAATATGTTTTTTTTACATACAATATATCTAATGTTATACTATATGTATGTATAAAGCATCAGCAGGCCTACCAAAGATTTAAGATTCCAAGAGCGTTCCACGAGCTCTATAAAACAATATTGTTTTATTCCTTTACTTGTCAATAAAGTAAGAGAATGAATGCTTTCTTCAATTCATATTTCAAATAACAAAACATATTTCCTAGTACGAGTTAATAATGTTTCCTATAGTAAGAGATTGAACATGTTATTAAAATGTTATTAAGATGTGAATCAAAGAAAGTTAAACCCAAAGGAAGACCGTTGTTCTTCATATAGAAGACTACATCCTTCCTTTGGGTTTAACTTTCTTTGATTCACATCTTAATAACATTTTAATAACATGTTCAATCTCTTACTATAGGAAACATTATTAACTCGTACTAGGAAATATGTTTTGTTATTTGAAATATGAATTGAAGAAAGCATTCATTCTCTTACTTTATTGACAAGTAAAGGAATAAAACAATATTGTTTTATAGAGCTCGTGGAACGCTCTTGGAATCTTAAATCTTTGGTAGGCCTGCTGATGCTTTATACATACATATAGTATAACATTAGATATATTGTATGTAAAAAAAACATATTCTCTGTTAAACCCCGTGCTATTCTGATTGGTTGAAGTCGTGATGGACATATAATCAACACTCTGTCCAATCACTTCTATTTTATCATCCTTTCTTAGTTAATTATCGCAAACTTGGCTTGGCTCACCTCAGTGAGTCTTTAATATGGCATATTTTAATAAACCATTCTATAACTAGAGTATCAAATTGTAGAGTAACAATGGGCATTGTGAACTCTACACTGGCTTCAAATGACTTATTCTGTATCATCTAAAATATGTAGGCAAGTGGTGCACGCCAAAGTGAAATTTACTACAAATTTTGTAAACGACAATTTGATACAGATTTTAAAGTTAAGGGGAAATTTATTGGTGTTGTTTGTAAGAAATAATCTGTCGGTAGGTAATTCTCAACTTTATAATTTTGATCATATTTAGTTTCAGTTTCTATAATATAAGACAAAATAAACTAAAGTACAATAAAATAATATATAACAGGAAAGTTACTATATATTTCATATTTCATAGCTGTCAAATGAAACCTACGGAAAGTAAGCATCTGGTGTATATTTTTGAGGGATTTTTAAATTTAATTCATATTCCTCGGAGAGCAGTGTTATAAAATAATAATGAGACTCAAAATAATGAGACTCAAAAGATTATTTACAAGGATTATTCCTTGAATCACTGTTTTTAAAATTAATGTCTGTTGATCTGTCTATTTGCTCTCAGCACGCAAAAACTAGTTGACAAATGAATATAAAAAGGTTTGGTTACATTTTGTGGTCAAAGGCAACATAAGTGATACTTTTAATTGCGGACAGTTTTCAGATTTTACTCGTATTCTCGAATCGAATTTTGGCCAGAACAACGATAAAAAGAAACTACATAGGTTTTTTTGGATTTCTTGATTGATTCATGAAAAAAGGCGTATATAAATAATGTCAGTTTCTTTGATTTGTCATCAGAATCTAGTTGAATGGTTCTAAGGTATTTTTAAAAAAAACCAAATTCAGTAAATTATTTTTCCGAATATAATTCCAAAACCCAATTGAAATGTTAAATACTGCAAATTAATTCACTGTCGAAAACGAAACGAAATTCAATATATATATGCATTTCCAATGGGTAGCTCGCAAAAAATTACAGTTAATATTTCCTCATACAAATATTGACAGTTATTTTCTGTCAAATATTTCATATAAATTGTTAATGACACAAAAAACAAGAAAACTTTGATTTTGTTTTTGTAAACCAGGTTATTTTGTTTGTATTCTATTTTTCGCGATCCATTACGATTCTTTAAAGAATTCAGAACTTTTATTACATTGTATGCAGTTTTATAAATATTATATCTCAAACCATTTTTTGTGGTTGCCCGTAAAGGTCACAGAATTGAATAGGACTATATAGATACATCTACATATAAATTTATTTTGTTTTAATCTAGCTGACATTACAAATTTAATACAAAATAATGTAGACACCTTCAAACCAGTAAAACACAGTTCACGTCAACTCCTGAAAATAATTTAACGGTACTTTTAATTCTGTTTGTGTTTGGTTTTCGTCAGCTCTCTTTGTAATGTAGATCGTCTCTCTTTGTCACATCTGTAAGCTCTCGTGCACTGTCTGTGGATCGCATTTCAACATTATTAAGCTGGAATGAATAAAAATAATTTTAATTTATAAGTGGTGAGTTTAAGCGATTCATTCATAGGTACCATTACTTTACTATGAGAAGTTGGTGGTGGTGGAGCTGGTGGTAGACGGTGATCAAACACCCACGCTATCTCAACGTGTATTCTCTTGTTATTCTTCTCCATTTCTTGAAGGTTGCAAAACTTTAGATTTCTCCATTTTCACATATGTAAATGCGCAATGGATATACGAATAACCTGTCAATAGGCTGACTATCTCCTCGTTTAAGGTGAAAACTAAATGCATGAAATGTAATTAATTAATACATTTCATGATATTGAAGATATAAAAACAAATACATCTGTTTCTTAATTCCTGCCAACATTGCAAAACAAAAATATCGCTGCCAACTCTGCCAAGTTATTTCAACAGTACTTTTAATTCCGTTTGTGTTTCCGTTCTTGATGGCTCTTTGTAATGTAGATGATCTCGTGGTTGTGTTTCTGAGTCAGCTTTGTGGTTTGTGATGGATAGCTGCATTGCGGAGATGAAAGTGTGTGCTTATACACACATACACTCTTTAAAATTTCTTTATTTATTTTACCTTTCACGATTAAAACGATAATTAAATTAAATATAGCCTTTATGGTTATGCGACTGGCCGGATCATTATTTTTCCTACTTTTTTTTTACGCAGCAGGTACAGCCTGATGTTTAAAGTGAGTGTTACAAATGCTTTTAATTTATCTTTTCTAGAATTATATTTTAAAAGTACGTTCAAGAAGAGTAAAGATGTAACAGTTGTAGATAAATAAGTCAATAATTCTTTTTATTTAGATAAGAGTTGTTGATATATTTTATCATTAATCAATCAAATAGAAAAAGTTAATAAAGATTTGTCAGCAAAATTAAAAATGTATATCAATAAGCCTTGTAAATGTAAAACGTATATAAACATTTTAATAAATAAATATACGCTGTACCGACATGTGCTCATTTTGATTGTGTCTGCTAACTTTAACCTCAACGACAGTTGAAACTTTTGTACACTTTCTAAACAAGCGAGTAAGCGCTGAGAATTTTCTAACAATTTGTAGAAGCACCAGCTGTCAGCTGAGAGGGCGACGCGAGTTTATATATAAAGCAATTCAGGTATCTCTGATATACAGTACTTTTCATTTGACCTCCTTTTACTCCGGAAATTTCAGTATGTCAAATCATAAGTATTTTATTTAATAATTAGAAAAAAATATTATATTTTCAGGTAATCTTTAACGAAATATAGAATATGGAATAACTTCATATTTATTATCTGAAGAGTTTGTAAGTAATATATCTATCAAATAATAAAACCTTGAAAGGATGATAAAATAGAAGTGATTGGACAGAGTGTTGATTATATGTCCATCACGACTTCAACCAATCAGAATAGCACGGGGTTTAACAGAGAATATGTTTTTTTTACATACAATATATCTAATGTTATACTATATGTATGTATAAAGCATCAGCAGGCCTACCAAAGATTTAAGATTCCAAGAGCGTTCCACGAGCTCTATAAAACAATATTGTTTTATTCCTTTACTTGTCAATAAAGTAAGAGAATGAATGCTTTCTTCAATTCATATTTCAAATAACAAAACATATTTCCTAGTACGAGTTAATAATGTTTCCTATAGTAAGAGATTGAACATGTTATTAAAATGTTATTAAGATGTGAATCAAAGAAAGTTAAACCCAAAGGAAGGATGTAGTCTTCTATATGAAGAACAACGGTCTTCCTCTCGACCTCAGACAACTAAGTACTCGTCGTCGTATAAAGGTATAATAGTACACTGAATTTAAAACATTTGTACTTAGCTATTTGATGACGCAATTAAATATTTTCCATCCCTTATCGGTCCAGAAATCCCTTCTTAAAAATTGTGCTAATAATATGGATAAATTAAAATCTGCTTTAGAAGCTCCTTAAGTCAAGAAATCTGCAGAAAAACTTCGTTAATTGTCATTTAAAGACATTTCCAATAACGAAATTGGTTGAATATGAAAAGATATTGAATATATATTTATTTCATCCTATTGATACTCGTGATTTATTTAATTTATATTAATAACTTACTTAAGAACTTTAAGAACATCTGAGTTATAATTTTATTGAATATCTCTTAATTTATGTAATGTCTCAGCTGCTCTGCTCTGCTCTAACCATATAAATATTCTAAATTAATGTAAATCACCTTTAAGATGACGCGTATAGTAAATATGACTTTCAATCAAATAAATGCACATATTTCGAAAAATATTACCGTTGATATTCGGTGAATAATTAATTCTTTAATAAATAAGTAAACGGTTTTTTTTCAGTATGTTCAAATTCACTAATTTCTGAAACTACCAATAGGTTTTCATCTTTCTTACAAATTTTGTTTTTGGGAACGTTGTGCGCTATATATAACATTTTACTAGAATCCTAGTACTCAGTACCGTTATTTTATTTATGAAGTAAATATCCAAAATAATACTCTACCATCAGTAGCTCCGGACTTACATTTCGTTTCGTGTTGTATTACTAGTAGTAGCGAGTACGATATTTATTTTACTGAAACAATGTGAAGTTTATATTTCAAGTGGAATTACAAATAAATTTCAGCTGATAGAAACGTCCCGTTGAATAACTTGGCTCTTGACTACTCGTTCTTAGATAAGCTGGATTATTGTACAACACTGAATATTCAGCTAAGTTTATTTCATGTAAGTTTATTTCATGTCATGGATGTATACTTATATTTAACTTATTACTTACTTACCTATTAATAAAACGTTATATATATATATATATATATATATATATATATATATATATATATATATATATATATATATATATATATACATATAAACGTTATAACTTATATATATATATATATATATATATATATATATATATATATATATATTCACACAAAATATATATATTGTTTTTATGTGGTATTTTTAGTTAAGTAAGATTTAAAAGTCTATTTAGGTCCATTTTTTATTTTGAATGATTAAATAATTACAGTTTTTTTAAAATATATACATATTTTAAAGGAGACTTACGACATATATTTTACTATAAGATAAAAATATACCAATAAATATATAAATAATAAATTTCTCAGACGTAAAAGTTATTTTTCTGAATAAGGCCCTTTGGAATAGCTTCAGCAGATTGGTATATTTCGGAGAAATAAATTGTAAAATCCCTCGATAGCATTCTGAATGCGAGCCGGCCATTACTGAACAATGAGATATTTTACAAACTTCAAATGTTAATGGCGCTTTTAGTATTAAAAAAAACAAACCCGTTATTTAATGTATATATTCATTCTATTGAAAAGGTTATGTTATATCAGAATAAGAACTTACTCTATAGATATTAGTTACGATTCAGTTTAAGTTTAAAACTTTAACCATAATGTCAGTTTAAACTTCTTGAGTACTAAGAAAACAAGTGATTAAGAACTTCAGTGTAAGAACTTGAAGACTTAGTGCTTTTTATTACTTCTCATTGTATAGAAACACAATTTATGTAAGTTTTCCTACAAGCGCCATCTTAATTTTTGAACTAATAACTTAACCCGCTTTTATGAGATTTTATTTATTAGTTCCATGAGACAAGTATGATAAACAAACAATTTAAATAAACTTAGCTTAGAGGTTTAGTATCATATTGTCTTTTAAAACTTAAAACACGATATAAAATGCTTAAACTGTATTTACTTGAAAGTGTACATTTACACCGTTTATGGATAAGAAAGTCAATTTTGGTGCCACATACCACGTTCACCTTTTTGTTTTGATTGGTTGATTACAAAATGACGTGATAAACAGCCAATAACAACTCATAAGAAAAATGATGGACTTATTTATCAACTACTGTAAAATCTATTTATCTTATTTACCTTTCTTGAAGGCTGTTTTGAAATATAATTCTAGAAAAGATCAATTCATAGCTTTTGTAAGTAATTTTTAATGTTGGTTAAATTGGCCGTAATTATATTTATTTATTTATTTTTGTATTTATTTATATCTTTTCAACTTTGAATCATTACCAGTGATCACTTGTGTACGTTAAATAGAGGTGTCAGGAGGGCCCATTTTGATACCATACTTATCGAAATAAGCCCTTCTGCAAGAACACCCTTCAACTTAAAATTAAAATAACAAGTCACCGCCAATAGCATCCGTTCACGAGCATCACGCAAGAGTCAGCCATCACCCCCTTCAACATATTTGAGAAAGGAAGGGTGATCTAACCCCCCACGCTACCGCAAGCAATGACTTCTAAGGGAACGGTGTGATGCCACCAGTTGCCGGCAGTTGATCAAATATAAGTAACGAACAATAAGTTTATGTAATCCTTTACTCTATAATAGGATTTTTTATCAATTTTCTTTTAGTTTTAGTGACAAATTTAAGACTTCATTGGGAAGTTTATTGTAAAACGTATACAATTAACTGTGACAGAGTTTCCAATTCCATATTGTCGAGTGGTGGGCATAGCAAGTTTATTTTTATTTCGAGTATTAATTTTGTGTAAATCACAAATTTCTTGAATTTATCAATATTCTTATGCTCTCATAAATAAATTGATTATATACAGTCAGTCATCATTTTAAGTTCTTTAAAATTTTTTATTAACGATTCGAATCAAGGAGTAAAGCTATTTTTTTTACGCTTTTGTGTCAAAATCACATCTTATTTTTGTTTAAATATCTTCAATACTAGTATATTAAAACATTTCATTGGTTGGGTTTGAAAACGAGGAGATGGTCTTTATATCGACAGATGGATCCAATGCGTATCAATACAAATATACAAATATACAAATATGCAAAGACCTAAATTCTTTGCAACCATAAAAAAATGGGAGGGCATACAAGAAAATACACATTGAGATAGCGAGGGTGGTTGGTCAGCCCGGCTCTCTTCTTTGACAAGTATCATCTATTGCCAAGACTTTTCCAATCGGCTTAATCCCTTGACGTTGCGTAGAGATGTAGCTTCCCTCTGCATTCTCTATCGCTTATACTATGGGAAGTGTTCTGAAGAGTTGTTCAGACTTATACCACCCACAGATTTTCGCCTTCACCCACCACCATCGCTACAAAACCCCCACCCACACTACCTCAACAGCTGACACTCCACACCTGTACGCTTCTCGAGAATTTTTTTGCCTCGTACGACGAATCTGTGGAACAAATTGTCACCTAAGGTATTTCCGGACCAAAACTACATTCAAACCTTCAAGAAAAGAGCGTATTCCCTTCTAAAAGGCTGGCAACGCACTTATAACTCCTAAATTGCAAATTTCCATGGGCGACGGCAGTCGCTTAGGTGACCCATCCAGCCAGGTGACAAAATAACTTCTTTTAAAAACATAATCAAAATTTTATAGGTTGCCTATAAGAGATCACTTTTGGTGATACCGTACAATGAATGCCTTTGTACCAAATTTCATATACTATCTTTAATTTGTTGTCCTTTTTTTTTTTTACTTTCATATTGTGTGTGCAATAAAGTATTATAAATAAATAAAAATAATTTTATGGTTTAATTCAATTCAAATCAAAACAATTCAATTTTATTCAATTTTAACAACTTTGAGTGAAATTAAAGAACTACTCTGCTCCAACCGCCTTCCACGAACACAAAGACGCGTCCAAATGCTAGTATAATTATTGTTTACGTTGCTTGAGAATAATGAAGACTTTGACAATATTCTAAAGAAATGTCGATGAATAATAAATTTTCTTATAAATTATTCAAACTCAAAGACATTTTCATCAAAGACGTTTCGTCAGTCAGAAGAACAAAACAAATGAAAATCAATAAACGTTATTTTGGAAACATTCTTGTTGAAATTGATGTTCAATATTTTGCTCCAAATAAAAAAATATTTTACGTAAAATTATTATTTTATTTTTTTATAAATAATATGTATGTAAAACTTTCAAGACTTTTTCCATGAAAAAAAATAAGCCGAGTAAGATTCATATCACAAAAAAAATGTTTTTTCTTGACAGTACCTGAAAAATAAATACAGCGAAATTGAATATTGGTAAAATAACATTTTAAAAAAATATTATTTTAATCACAATAAAATCGAGGCTGTTTGAGAGAAGCATACAGCCGCCTTTAATTGATCTGGATGCATACTATAAATAATAAGGCAATGTAAAAAAAAAACAGTTTTATAATTCACCATCGAAGCATTTACAAACAGAGGAGCCGTCCAAGTGGCGAGTCAAACAACGCGGTCATGGCTTTAGTAGAGTCGTTTGCTTACGTGCTGTTACAATAACAGACTAGAGATGTGATGAGAGATGACAAAGCGAGGAAATAGTTCTGAAATCTGATGGTAAGAATACCACCAATGGAATTTTCATATAAAGATTATTGCAAATGCGTTGCCATCATTGAGGAAAGGGGAGGTATGAAAGAGAGGAAGGAAGGCTGTTTGAGATTCCGGTTCTCCTCGTCACTGTTCGAATCATAGCTATGTTAGCTGCCTTACATCGATCCTCTGTGAAAGGTTATTAGCCCAGTTAAGCGAGCCCGTATGCGTAAGCCACGGACTTAGTCTATAAGATAAGTTTATTTTTATATCATTTCGTATTGGGAAGTAGCTGTAGACCGAAACTTTCGAATGATGGAACATATATAAAAAATAATAACTAATGTGATATTATAACGTTCTGCTAACGGATGAGAGCATGTAACGAGAAGAGTTGTAAGTGTGGATGCGTATGGTTTGTTATATAAAAAGTAAGTTGCTAAGATGAACACCAACGATGATGAAAAGCTTCGAAAAAAATAACTATTGGATCGATCACCAAAACTGAGAGAGATAAAAACGAATAAATGATTTTAAAGTTAAATTGCTTCATCAAGAATAAATGCATTTTTTCTGAAAAAAATGTAAAGCCAAAATATGTATTTTATGTAAAAACCTACAAATAGTTAACAAGCTTTTACCATCTCATTTCTCTGAAATAGAGATTTTCGTTTTAACAAAAGAAATAGTTCAACATTGTGTATATATTCGAGAATTTTGAGGATTTAATTGCAGAATTCCTCCTAACCTTTCATGAATGTGGTACGACCATTACGGAACAATGAGAAATATTTTGTAGACTTCAATATTTTCACAGTTTTTATGGCTCTGAATGTATTTCCCTGATAGGAGTGGAGAGCGTTCCTCTCCTTTCAGTTTTGTTACACATAAAATCCATTTTTTTACATTGCTTATTCCACTAACAAGAATGACATAACGTGTTGTTAAGGACATTTTTTGAGTCATTCCTTCACAAGCTGGTTTGTTTGTTTGTTTGTTTGTTTGGAAATCTGATTCTAACATAATATAAATATCGATAGTAGACGGCACCAGCTTTTGGATTCGTGTTCGGTGAAACGGGAGCTCGTTTTGTTCTGAAATTCTGCATATCTGGAGTCTGTAGTTAAGATTCCAAGGTTGACATCTTTATTAAGATATTTAATCATTCAATCGAAATGTAAGAACATCTAGCTATATTTTATATAGCTTGTCTAAAAATGGCCAATCGATTAAAAAACAAACTCTTCAACTTTATTATTAAAAGGATGCCTGGGACGGATCACTTTGTAGACATCAGTCTGTCTGTCTGTAAAAATATTAGGCATGTCATGTACATTTAATTGTATATATAAATATATAATAAAAATACCTCAATATGCCCAAAACTAAAGGTTAGCTTTTTATAGTTTCTTGACAATTTTTCAAAATAAACTAATCAGTTTAAAAACTGTACAACTAGAGTCTGAAGCTTAAAAAATCATTGAGTGGAACTACTAGTAATATAACTATACTAGAAATATAACCTCTATTTTGTTATGTAATTTATAACATAAAGCGTAGAGTAAATAAAATCAAACCGTCGTCGTTAACAAATTATTCGTATATTGAATGTCTTTATTTATCTGGATTTGGTGAAGAAAAACCCAAAGAACCTATAACTTTGTTCTTTTAAATGAAGTAGCAAATTCTATAAATAAAATACATTATATTTTGTAAAAGCAGAGGTCAAAGTTCTGTTCTCACGTCTGTTTCATGTGATCTTCTTTTCATTGACTTTTACAAAGAAACACGAAAAGAACGCTCTACGTCAAGTTGTTTTATAGGTTTTTAATAATATAATTCTTAATACAATTAGTACTCATGTATAAGTCATAGTTATGATACGGTAAGAAATCAATGAATTACTAGCTTTTGCCCGCGGCTTCGCTCGCGTGGAATAAGGTCTGTTTGCTGTCAGTACTACCTTGATAGATACGGCTTTGCTTTGTGAAATAATAGACTAAAGCAGTCGTGATATTTTAGCAAGTAATATATTAGATCAAATAAACAATCCTAATACCACAACTAACTTTTACTCCTAACCTAACAATATCATGTTATAAATAATGGTTATTCTTAACATAAAAAATATTATAATAACGTAATGAATTAAATATAAATAAACTTTTTATTCTAAACTATATATTCAAAGAAACTATTTAATCAAAGAAAGAAACTTATAAGTTGTCTAAACAAACAACTGTCAGAATTCAGATATAAAAGCCTTTAAGGTTCCATGGAAGCAAGAAATCTAAGATTGATAATACAACATACTTAAATATTATTCAAACAAAGATAGCTTGTAACTCATAAACTCTAAAAAGTACTAAACTGCTGTCTCATAAGACATTAGTATAAAACACCATGACGTTCAAGGATATACATTGTTGGTAAAAAAATCTTCACATCGCATTTTATAAAATCGACTATGTTGTAAAGCGCCATCTATGATTCCGCAGTGCAACTACGCACGCACGCCTATTAGACGCTTTATGCCGCTCCGTTCCAGTCAATCTTATCGTGATGACTTTTAAAGTATTCGTCCAAATTACTTTATGTAAAAGACAAAGTTTATCTTCATTAAATACTTTTAACACTTAAAGCGGCAGATGTATCGCTTTTGATAAGACTTTGAAAAATATTCTCATATCATATGAAGACACGACGTAAATATTGTATAAAAATTAGATTGTTTGGAGCGATTGCCAAATCAATTTATTTATTTAAAACATAAAATACTTTTAACAGATATTGATATGGTCACCAATGGCTGTAGTTAGGTTAGCTAATTACGTAACAACTTAAGACAGAAGGTCCCTTAAGTAGGGACTGAATAAATTAATAACCGACTTGGTATTAGGTACATGGATCCTATAACTCTTTACGGTAGAAGGACTGCGTTGAGGGACTTGTTTTTTTATTACAAGTATTGTTTTTTATGGCATCTCAGTCCTTTTTGTAGACAGTCCTACTTCCTCTTCTCTTCCTTTCCGGTACCTTCTACTTCTTGAATACCAACAATATCGCTCACACCTTTCTTATCTACACGTAACTTTGTAATCCTATGTATTTATATGAGATTACAAAGTTTTTTATGCAGTTGGTATAAATAGAAAACTAGGCTGGAATTGCAAAATATTTTAGTTTTTCCTTGATTTGTACACTAAACACTAATTTTATTTCTAAATTTGAATATTCTTTGTCTGCTAGAAGTGCCTTAGATTCTTGATGATCGTTCAGTGAGTTAGTGACAAAATCAAGAAACGTTGACTAATTATAATTTTTAAACTATTAGTTCATGAAATTTGAAATGCACCGTATTTATTCAGACTTCTATTTTTATCCACAACAAAATGGGCTGAATTGCTTCGAGTAAAGTATGGCACTGCTGTGCCGGTTTTTTACTCGACTAACCTAAGCGTCACTGAAACATATTTTATTATAAATATGAGTTATGAATGAAAAAAAAATAATAAGCCCAAAGAAAAGACGTAGTCTTCTATACGAAGAACAACAGACTTCCTCTCGACCTCAGACAACTAAGTACTCGTTATTGTATAAAGGGAGGTAGTAGTACACTAAATTATAAAAGTATTATTAAAAAGGTAACCTACATTATAACTATGTTCTCAAACACAGTAAAAGTTGAAACAGTTGTATTTATCTATTTATTATGTAAATTAAATAGATTTCATTTATAGTCTGTAAGAAATCTTTGGTTTAAACTTATATTAATAATAAAGACTAATTAAAGTTAGGCATTAAGAGAAAGTCATAAAATCTGCACTAAAACTTAGTTAATTTACATTTAGAGACATTTCTAATAACGAAATGGCTTTAAAGATATTAATTGATTTATTTCCATTCACACCCGTGTTTTATTTAATTATATTAGTTACTTTCGGTTTAAGAAACATCCGAGTTGTAATTCTATTAAATATCTCGTTACTTAACCAGTAAGTAGTCATGTTTGAGTCTCTTCTGAATTAGAAGACTTACAAACTAGAGATTTAGTTTCTTCAACTGATATGGTAGAGAGGTAGAGTTCGTACTAATAGTATGTTGACTGATACATTAATAATATCAGAACTTTATAAAATAAATAGAAGAGGAAGAAAACATGTAAATGATCTGTTATTATACTACATAGACTTACAATATTTTACATATATCATATATACACAAATATACAATATTTATACACAGGTATTACACATTAACTTAAAAACACAATTTAATATATATACCTAAATACAAAATTACATACATTAATTATGATAAAGACGAGAGGCTGTTTCGGTTTTCTCGAGAGCAGTTATTTAATAGAAGTGATAAGTGATTGACGTTCCGACGAAGTCGAATAGGAAGCCACTTTAACTGAGTTCGAAGTTCCGACACATCTTCGAATTAAGCGACTACATAGAGATGGTAGTGACATGAAATGACTTTCGTAATTTCGTTAATAAACAATAGAAAGAGAAGAGGAGATAACACATCGCCTTGTGGAACACCTGCAGAGATATCTGAACAGTCTGAGAAATCGTCCTCCATACAAACCTTCTGCCGGCAACCATTCAATTAATGAAAATGTGATAATAAGAGAGCGTAATAAAACCTAACAACACGTCAAACTCCACAGAAGAAAATGCGTTGCTCAAGTGGATTTAGAAGATTATAGATAGCTAGGAACGAGGTGAGTTATTTGTAAACCTCATTTTCCAAAAGTTTGGGCAAAACAGGTAAAATGGAAATAGGACGAAATTAAAAAAAAATAGGATTAGATGTTTTGGGCAGTGAAATAGTATAAGGAATAATATAAAGAAAAAAAAAACGGAGAAAAACATCGTAAAATCCCTCGATAGCGTTCTGGTTGCGGGCCAGACATTATTGAACAATGAATTATTTTACAATTTTCAAATATTAATGGTGCTTTTAGTATTTTTATATAATATCATAAAAAAAATATTCGAAAAATAAATTCCCATTTGTTTAAATACATTTTAATCAATATTATCTGCAATTTATAATACAATATTAGATTTCTTTTAAAAAATGAACATTTGTATAAGTTTTAAAAGCGATTATAATACTCCAGTTAAAATCTAACAGTCATAGCCATTACCAACAATATTTCATAGCTTAAAGTATTGTTACTAAAAAATAATTACAACATTATAGGATTAAATATTGCCTTAATAATAATAAAACAATATTTATGCAACCTTATCTCATCTGAAACATTACCTCTCAAATATTTAAAATATAAACCATTGAGTTTTTATTACAGAGTAATCTTATACGAGCGTAAATTATAATTGAAATGCTCGCTATAAAACGTTTATATCGTGAGCTCTCTTAATTAGGGAACATGTAGCTCGGGGTAGTTCAATTTTAAAAATATAAAAAACAGCAAAAAAATATAAGTACCAGTATATCATATTTATAAGCTACATTTTGTTATTTTGGGCCAGGAAAGCCTGATATGAAGATTTTTGAGATTGTCACAAGTCTTAAATAATATTAAGTCCATTAAAATATGTTTTTAAAATGTTAGGCATATTTCCATATTTAAATAAATGTAGAATTAATTAATTATTACAAGAGAAGTTCTCCATCCTGCTAGCTGCAACTTTACGGCACTCCACTCTACAAACTAAGTCAGAACTGGCCTTACAACCGTATTTGTCAGGACATGAGACATATAAACTAATTCTGATAAGTGTCTTTGTTACTTATGTCTGAACGTATGATGAATATTGTCATTAGAGTAGACTGTTTATTATTATATTTATATTAATAATCAATTTGACGAAACACAATAAAAAAAATCAAAGTACCTTCGTAAATAATATGTTATCTGCCTACAAAGCGGTGGAACGCCAGAAAAATATATCTAAATATAATCTTTTATGTTATAACATTAAAGATTATATTTAGATATAATAATCTTTAATATTATAACATAAAATGGCCGACATTATGAAGACAGACTTGCCAAATTACCCGCACCGTATTGAAGAAACTTAAAAAACTCACCTGTGGTATTCATTAAAATGTCATTACAGACAGACTGGACAGAATAAAAAAGTAGCTTGTTATAAATTCATGCAACATTAATCAAAAATGTATAAATAAAGCATTAAATAATAAGTCTATATTCCATAGTGCCATATTAGAAGTCTGTAATATTTTAACATAATATTATGGATTTTACAAAAGTCTAAATCACCCAAATATTTTGGTATTTTCTAGTAGTAATAGAAATAATTTCAGATCGGCTCAAGTCAAATGCAATAATGAATGCAAACATTGTCATACTTTTGATATGAAAGAAAGCTGTCTTCTTCTCTTGACGTTTAACGTTTTGTTACGTCAAATTCGTACTGGGGTTCAGCTAGGCTTTCAAAAACCTTTAAACATAAATTAGTATACATTTATTTCTTTTCATATATTAACTAACAATAATTTAACGGAAACATCTGAGATATTATTTTAATAAATGTACGTTCTTGCTATAAGTTGCATCTTTTCTAACTGAAAAGATGATTTACAACTAGATGTAGGTTGTAAATAATTCTGACTTAAATTACGGAAATCAGCGATAGAATTATCAAATATAGTAAATGGTAATTTGAAATTGAATTATATTATAATATAATGTGATATAATTATAACTAGTCCATTTGAAGCTTTGTTAGTTTGATTAAATTAGTTCAGTAGTTTAATAACTTTTCCTGAAACTAGTCTTCAAGTTAAAATAACTTTAAAACAACAGAATAACGACATCTTCGGCAAGTTTCAAACCTTTTACTATCATGGGATAGTTAGTTCAAAAATGTATTCTTATATCAAGTAAGTGTACAAAAGGAAGTTACATAAGCAAAGCAATCTCTTTAATAGTCGACATTAATAATCGATCCTGAATATTAATACTGAATATTGAAATTATAATACATTTTTTAGTGGCACAAAGCGCCTAATCCGTCTCTTGAGTTATCAGACCAAATAACAGACAGATCATAACAGCTCTAGGAATGTAGATTGATTAGTATTATAAGAATGTATATCAAAATAATAATCTACTCACTGGACTATAGGAATCAATAAATTTTATTGAACAATTGTTCTCATCCTGTAGCATGGATTAAGACATCCCGTAGCAATGGGCTAAGAAAAATGCTACGGTATCTTATGCCCGCCGTAGAAAGCGACTTAAAGGAGCTTCGGCGGTGAAGGCAAGCTTCAGCAGATATGCAACGGGTGTTGGCGGACCCGGTGAAGTAGTAAGGCAATGTGGATGGCCTAGAGGGCGGCGATAGTTAACATAACTGCTACCGACGACCATACATTTTTCCGAATCCTTCTCTAGTTTGTCGCGGACCTCCGTTCCAATAGATCAAGGAGGGTGAGGACGATTGGGTGCACCTTAATATCTCCTGCATACTTGACCGCTTCGGATTTTATATGGATTCTGAATATATTAAATATATAGCGGTGAGATAAGGTAAAGGTCAGGTCTATTGCAAACCGGGCTTTGTTCGAGTCCTACACATAGGCGGCCTCAGGGGTGTTGTATTTTGCCGTGGTCACTTTTGCACTGCAAGTGGAGAATAATAGTATGAATTTGGCAGCACCTGGAGTGACAAAGCAGCCCTATTTAAGGCGACTCAGCTATCCTTGCTCAGAATAAGAGAGGACTGGAAAAGGTGTCCTGGAAATTATTCGTTTCCATTCCGAAGATGTTAGTAACTGTGGCTGCCATCATATCACTTTAAACGTGGTCAAAAACTGAAATAACATAAAATTATCTGTCATGACAATTTACACATGGAACGTGAGAACACTCCTTGAGATGGTAGCACTTTCCCAGAGCGTTAAACTGCCATAGTAGCACGTGAACTCCGTCACTATAACGTGGATGTGGCTGCTCTTAGTGAAAGACACCTTGCTGATTGCCAAGGGGAGTTGGTAGAAAACAGTCACTGCTATACTTTCTATTAGAAGGGTAACGCATCGTCAGAACCTAGACGTTCTGGAGTTGGTTTTGCCATTAAAAAACAACTTTTCCAGTGACTTGAAAAGTATCCGCTACATATTTCACAGCACGTTACCACGTTACCACGTTGCGCCTTCTGATGGACAAGAATAATTAAGATAATGTCAACAGTATTAATGCACCTACATTCGCCAAATCTGATGATATCAAGGATAAGTTTTATGAAGACCTCTCCCAGTCTTCTGACTGTATTTTTATTTATTTTTTATTTCTTAAATTATCAAGCCTTCCCTTCGAATAAATTGCGATAGTTCTAGTTGTTCGTAAAGTGCTCATTTTACTTATTACATTTGTGAAACAGTGATCACAACAAAGAGACACGCGGCTGAGTTTGTTGTGTGGTTCTTCTAAGACCAGGGCGCGTTTGGAACACGAGTCATTTAAATTTTAAGTTGAAAGGTGTCCTTGAAGAAAGGCTTATTTAGATAAGTGTGGTATAAAAATAGCTTCCTGACACCTCTATTTGACGTACACAAGTGATCACTGGTAATGATTCAATATGGTAGAGATTTAAATAAATAAATAAAATAACTTAATATGTAATAAAGAATTAATAAAGCCAAAAAAGCCATTTTCAACTTCTTCTAAAATATTCCCCAGATGTCGGGAATATTTTAGAAAAAGATTGTATAATATCTCGATAGCATTCTGAAACCGGCCATTACAGAAGAATGGGATATTTAACAAACTTCTATATTACTTGTGCTGTAAGATTTTCAAGAAAAAACTGCGCTCTTTTAAGTTTCTTTAATTTCAGGCTAGGTTTATTTCTAAAGTCTGCATTTTTGCATTCTTATTGAAAAGCAATTCAAATTCAAGAAAATATCTTTTAACCATACGTATATATTTTTTTACAATTTCATATATAGATACCATAAGATATAATATAATCATGGTATAAGTATATAAGAACATTTACTTGAAACACAAGTATTTGAAAAATTGGGCGAAAAAAATTACAATAATAGTCCAAGATATTTTTGATAACAATTTAATAATTCTGAAATCTGTCACTAACTTTATTGGATTAAAATAAACCAAATTCAAATTTCAAAAATGTATTTTTATTACTGGCAAATTATTCAACGTGTTTATCAATTTTAGACAATTCTAAAATAGTAATTTGCCATAAAATATGTACATAGTTCAATTTATATATTGTATAAATATGGATGGATTTTAGCCCTCGAAAACGAAAGTTGGAAAGATAACGAATCATCAAATACCTCAATAAATATAATTATACTGTGAAGTCCAAATCGAAGTCGAATTCCTAATTATAAATTGTAACCTCGCTTTTGTAGAATAATCAAAGAAACTTTTCAAATGGTGATTTGGGTTATACGTACTGAGCCTATTTTTAGAAAATAACCCGAAATGGCTACCTTATCTTAGAATCCACATTAAAATTATTTAAACAACATTAACTTTTTTATTTGTTTATTGTTTTATAAATTTATATTTTTACATAAAATAATAACTTAAAAGAATTAGTAATTCACTTTTTTTAACGTTTACAGGACCTAATGTGCCTTAAATGTTATAGAAAATTTAAAACTTAAATTTAAATCGTTAATAAGTTTAATGTTCTCTTTATTCAGAGACCGAAATTTTGGGACGAAATTAAAGAAACCATCGGAGCTTTATAAACACCTAAGAGCTACCAAAAGAAAAATCTCATGATGATATTGTAACATCTCTTACAAAAGATAAAAATGCATCAGAGCTGGAGTCACGACTTCAATTCCATGAACAATTCATGATAGGTGCTCAAACAAATAAAGCAAGGTTAGGATCTAGCGGGAAAGTTCGAGATATAGACTTAACAAAATCCTTTATTCGGCAAGATGAAAACGATAAGTATCGAGTCCACGCGATGAATCTAGTAATTCAAAATGTGGTGGGTGACCATAGGCGACTTTTGTATTCCATTCGCATTGAGGTGGCGCACCTTACTTCATGATTGGTCTCCAATCTTAATGAATTCCAAATGACTCTGAACGAATTGAACGGCTAAACACTTGTTGGTAGGGTGTAGGGTGCTATTGGAAAAAGGTCAATACTCGCGGCGCCATGATAAAGTATTGGAAATCATACGTGAACGTGCGATTGGTCTTTCAGTAGCTAGAGCACAAAAGGGTATAAAAAACACTAAAAGATTCATAGAGTTCATTAAAGAAGGCTCGTCGAAAAAAACAAAAGCCTCTATCTTGGATGCCTGTACTCTAGATACTGTCCCATGGGAAAGTAACATCCCCAAAGATCACACATTTACGGTAAACAAGTATTACGAACTGACCAACGAACCGACCAGGAATAGGTATATAGTTAATTTGTACGCGGTAGAAGTGGGAGCGAGAGGTATAACAGCGAAATCTCTCTAAAACCTACTTAACAACTACAAAAATAAATTGTAAAACTTCTGATTTCTTTCTGGATACGGTGAGGCCATTACTGAACTATGAGATATTTTACAAACCTCAAATATTAATGGCGTTTTCAGTATTTTTATAAAAAAAAAACCGTTATTCACTTTTTATTTGAAGCTTCAATTAACATTGTTTGTAACAAAACAAACCACAAGATATTTACAATAAAAATAACAATTAAACATTTTAATTAATATTATCTATATTGTCCGCCATTTACAATACAATGCTGGTTTTCTGTTCAAACACAAAACATTTGTATAAGTTTTTAAAATATTCTACACAAAACTCACAGCCATTGCCAACAATACTTTATAGCACAAAATATTATGGCTCAAAAATGAATTGCCATGTTATAGGAATTAATGTTGTTTATAAAAAATCTAATATCAAATATTAAATATCAAACAATATTTAAGCGATCTTATCTCATCCTTATCTTCTTAGTTATTTAAAGCCAGAACAATTGAGTTTTTATTCAAAAGTAATCTTATACGAGCCGTAAAATGGAATGGAAATCCTGGCTACAAAAAGTTTATATCGCGAGCTAATTAGAGGAATTAAGGTATACGTGCTCGGGGTAGTTTAGCTTTAAAGCAGTGAAAATAATATGTTATATATTTAAAAGCTACATTTTTTTCTTTACGTAATAAAATCACACTATATGGTGTTGTCTAAGATTTTCACTTACTTAACATTTAAATAATTTTACCTCCATTATAAAATGAGCTTTTAACGGGTGAAACATGATAATCATATTTCTGTTTAAATAAATATAGAATGAAGCAATCAAGACGACGACCGACCGCTGAAATGTTGTCTACGTCGCTCTAACAACTGATCTATCGTGTCAGTAATCACCTTAATGAATATAGCATTCTGCGTAATCATATTTGTAAGGATAAGGTGTCATATATCAGAATTCTTAATATCTTAAGAATCAAGGTAATAAAATAATCTGAAGAAAATATTGCAATTATACTTGTATTATTTTTTACTGTTCCTTTTCAACTACTGCATTGATTTACATCTGATTTGGAATATCAAAAACTAGAAAAACAAATATCTAACTACCCACTTGTTTGTAGTTTTGTTATAGTTCACTGGATGGCGTTAGTATTTAAAATTGATCGCGCTATCAGTATCACCCGCCATTTTCTGCTTCTTTCTATTGTCACGACAGTATTGAATAATCTTTTAGTAATCTTAATAAGTGCCATGTTTCGTAATGTCTGAATGTGTGTTGTAAATTATGTTTATTATTATTGTTGTAGTATATTGTAATCTGTAAATCAATTTGACGATACACAGCCAAGAAATATAAAAAGTTACAGTAAAGTTGTTATTTTCCTGCAGAGCGCTGGAATGTCGTAATAATATATTTATATATTATCTTTAATGTTGTATTTTGATAAATACAAACAAGATGGCCGACATATAAGACAAACTTGCCAAATTACCCGCAGCGTGTCGAAGAAATTTATAAAACTCACTAGTGGTATTCCTTAAAATGTGATCACAGACAGACAGACAGACTGGACATAATAAACACAAAGTTTGTTATAAATTCTGTAAACATATGTGTAAAATGTAAAATAAATCATAAAATATTAAGTGAATGGCATATTAGAATTGTTTAACATTGCAGCATTATATATTGGGTTTAACTAAAGTCTAAGGAAAAGCCTGATTTTAATTTTAATTTTATAAATAATTTAATAATATTCTACTAAATAATGTTCATAATGTTAAGCCGCCTACTTACCTTTGTGCTTTAGTTAAAAATTTCCAAACAATACGGCTGTCTGGAAAAAATGGCAATAAGACCGCCTTTTTTATTTCCCATGTTATTTTTTTATTATTTCTTTCTTTGTAATATGTCTGTTTGGTGTGTGTGGTATACACAAAAGAATAAAACAAATAAATAAATAAAGATAACTCAATGAACAAACTGTTTCTGTTATTCCGTATTTTTCTATTTATAGATAATAATTTAAAGAATATAGATAATGAATCATGGTGAGACAAATCATTTCAAACTTTTTTAATGAATTGGATTGATGGATATACTTAGACATACGGAGAGGAAGGAAGTGGCTTCGAGCTTCCGACTCCCTCACTAGCCGTACGAGACATAGCTATAGCCCCTAGTGTAAGTTTGGATGTTACGAAATGTAGATAGTTTTCGAGCAGTCAGGATACAAGTTCTTAGTTGGAATTGGTTGTAATTTATTATTACAAAAACTTATAACTGCTCAAAAACTATCAACGTTTAGTAACGTGAAAACTCGTCTTACGGGTACAGATATTGAAAACTCTTCTTAGGGGTACAGATATTTTACACTAATCTGCTGTAAGAGGTTGGTATTACCTCTGATGGGCCAGCTACCGTGGCTAGGCTTTACAACACATAAAATAATAAAAAACATTCTTGAGAATGTAATTTAAAATATCATATTATAATACTGTAAGTATTACTTTTGTATTTATATCGTAAACACGTCTATTGTAATAATTAGCAAATATTCAACAGAAACATCTGAAATATGAATTTAATAAGTACCTATACCCTTCCAACTGTACATTTCAGTTAGAAGTTATATTTTCTCAGACTGAAAAGAAGACTTACTAGAGCTAAGTCGTTAAAAAGACTTGAATTACAGAAATCAACGTTAAAATTATATAGTAAAATAAAGACTTATTTGAAATTACATTATGATTATAATAAGTTCTTAAAGCTTTAATAGTGTGATGAAATTAGTTCAGTAATTTAATAAATTTTCCTGAAACCAGTCCTCGAGCTAAAATAACTTTAGAACAACAGAATAACGACATTTTTAGAAAGTTTCAACCCTCGTACTATCTTGGGAATGTCAGTTTAAAAATGTCTTCCTATATTCAGGCGTAAGTCTATAAAAGAAAATTATATCGATTGTACATCGATTGTTAATATAAATATATTTTGAAAGAATAATCTACTCACTGGACTATAGCCATTAAGGAATTATATTGTCCAATTGACAGCAAAAAATGTACAATTTTGATAACAAATCAAAATTGTACAATTGGTATCAAAATTGGTCAATGAATGGAAAGTCAAGTCACGTTTGAGGAAAATGAAACAAAAAGTAATCATGACATGAGATAACTAAAATGTGATAAGAATGAAATTTCTTTAACTTTTTTCGAATAAGGCCATTTCCAACAGAACGTGAACTTCGACATCTGGGGAATATTTTAGAAATAGTTTGTTCAATATCTCGATAGTATTCTGAACCCGGTCATTAGAGAACAATGGGATATTTAACAAACCTCTATATTACTTGTGCTGTAAGATTTTCCTAAAAAAAACTTCGTTCTTTTAATTTTCTTTAACTTCAGGCTAGTCTTATTTCTAAACTTTTACATTCTTATTAAAGAGCAATTCAATGTGCACTTTATACTACGTATTACCCGTGGCTCGTTACAGGTGGACCGCAGGTGGCAGTGTTCGTAAGAAACGAGAGGAAAGTTAATCTTGACAAAGAAGAAGGAGACAGGATGGAGAATACATACACACAAATTATTCAATGTTTTTATAAAATGTTGACAACTGTAGACTTTTCAATTGCAACAAAATAGTACAATTTATATGTTAAAATTTAAGTGGATGGTGATTACCCCCCTATTTTATAGGTTCTCCCTCGAAAAAGAGGAGTCTTCACCCCTAAACAAAAGTTGTAAAGAGAACGAATCATCAAATACCTCAATAAGCATAATTATACTGTGAAGTCCTGCGAATGCCTAATTATAAATTTTAGCCTCGCTTTTGGGTAATAATTAAAGAAACTTTTGATTTGGGTTTTCCTTCCCGAGTCTATTTTTTGAATACGTTCCGAAATGCCTGTTTTATCTTTAAACCTACATTGAATTTACTTAAATAACTACTTTAATAGGTTTTTCATTTGTTTTATTTTTCCAATAATTCACAAAACAAATATTATATTATTTACAAATATTCCTTTACAATTTTTTTTATAAGTTAATATTTTACATAAAACAATAAATAATAAGCGATTATTAATTCACTTTTCTTAATCAGAATTCATCAGAATGTTTTATCTACAAGACACATTTAGATAAAATAAGGACAGGTTATAATATAATATCCAATATATATATTAATTGCACAGTTAAAAACACCGATAAACGCACATAATATGATTGATCTTATTTAGTAATATATATTTAAAAAAATACTTATATTGGCCGTTAAAATGCCATTAGATAAGGCGCATGAAAAACGAATGAGCTCCTGAAAAAACTCAACATGGATTATCACGTTTTTTTAGACGGTTTATATCGGTTTTTAGTCTGATATAGTTTTAATATTATAAATCGAAGGGTATATTTTTAATTAATGGACAATATATTTAAAGACAAATTCGATTATGTACAAAGATATTAAACCAAAAAGTGATAAATGTTTAAGCATATGAATCACAAGACACATCCAATTATCCACTAATTATCCGATAAAATCCAATAAAAAAATCGTTATAAATATATTACAATGAAATAGAACGGCCTTACCAGTAATCTGATGTTTAATCTGTTACTCGTACTTTACACACACATATAAAAGTCATTATACACACTATCACATAACAGAAATGTATATTTGCACATAATTTCACAAAACAATGAACCTGTAAGTCATTATTTTATAAGCACCAGTGTTTTAAGCCCACGATCGTGATAACACACGCCCCAGCGGAAGAATGGATCCTACTGACTTCCATGCACGTACAGCTATGGTTATGTAAAATAACACTAGTATAGAGTTCTACTCCAAAAAAAGGTCTTAATTCAAAGGTTTTGGGTTTATATTTCCGTGAAGGGAGGCAAGGATTTCCACCCCAAGGGTGGATAAGGGATGGGACACAATTTTCCTTAACATATTAATAATAATACCCATAATTTATCGATTTAAAGATAATTGTTTTATATCATTGTTAGTGTGTTTGAAGATATATAAAGGCTGTAAAACACTAAATATACATTTTTTTTTTCGAATAATATAATATTATGCAAAATATTTTGATGAATCATATAATGTAGAAAAAAATAAAATTCCCAACATAGCACATATATATGTATATGTAAAAGAATAGAAAAAAAAAGAATATAGTAATATCTATATCATAGCAGTTTAATTTGTGTAATAAAACTACGATGCAGGTAAATTATGTTGGTGCGTAATTTGTCAAGTTAATATATATTATTACATGGCCAGAAAATGTATTTTCATCACTAGTAGAAAATGTTGCCAGATAATTGAATTTCCTTCTATTAAAACATGATTTTCCTCATAAGCATTATAAGCTTCTTAGATTTTAATTATTAATGAAAAAGCAGATAATACATAATATAAAATGTTGTTACTTGCCTTTAAATACATTAATATAAATGTCATTTTTATGGATTCTAACGCAAAATATATTACCAAATGAATATTCTCTTCTATAAAAGTATTGTCTTGTAATAAGATATATATATATATTAACTCCTGAACAAACAGCTTAGACCGCTGAAATTAGAATATTTACTCTAATAAAATATTTTGTATAAATTCCAACCACCACCAGTTCAAAATTCAAAATTCAAGATTTTATTATTTGTAATGTATTCTTGTCATTGTTTTAAGCAATTGATTGTAATTAGCTACAAGAGACCAATGTTTGGTTGAAAAATATAGTCAGAAAGATTGACATAGCTTTATTATGTATATAATATTATATTAAAAGGCTATCCTTTGTTATTTTTTTTATTTTATTCCAAAATATAGTTATGAAAAAGTGACGCATTATTATTACATTGTAGGTCTGCAGCTAGAAATCTTTAATAAAGTAACCATAAATAAAACACAAAAGCCATACTAATCCTATTCACTTTTGAAATTGTATTAAGTTATTATTGTATTACAGAAATGGCAATATAAGGGTTTCTTAAAATGTTTTGTAATTAAAAACATCAAGAACAGTAATTGTGTTATACGAATCTTTTAGTTCTTAAACGTTTAAAAAATATATTAACTATTTTGTTTTGCAATAGTTAACTAAACTGTCAGTGTCAGATGTTACGTCAAAATAACCTTAAATAATTAGTAATATATTATGTAAAAGTAACAACTATCTTATTTGTTACATCTCAAAAAAGTTGTATAGAAATACTTTAATATATAACTATTATAATTCATAAAATATGAATGTTGCTCGTAAAATTTGTTCTATACGGTATAACCATTACCAGCGTAATGTATGCAGAAAACTGAAAATTTCTGCTTCAAATTACGATGCGGCGAAAGCTGAAACACAAATACAGGAAGAAAAATTCGATTTTGAAGATTTAAAGGTCGTAGAGCGAGTCCAACGCCGCAAAGCACCTATACCACCGTTTATGAAAGATGTATACATGTCTGTATTTAACCGTGATTTACTCTCGTACCCAGAAATCTTAAACAAAGAGGAGTCGACGGAATTGGCTGAACGAGTTGAAGTTCTACAGAAGGTCTTTGACGACCCTAAAAGTACCAAAGATGAGAAAAAAAAAGTCTTAGAGAATACCGGCATGTATGGCGCTCCAGTACCACTCACGAACGGTGGTTTGGCGATGAATTACACGGAAAGTTTACGTTATCTAGATGTAATAAGTGACTTACAACTAGGACAGGAACTAAGTGACCACTGGGTGTGTTTAAATGTGCTGAAATTAGGCTTAAATTCTGATAATTATCAGAAAATTATTGGTGATTTGACGTCTAGTGATGCCACTATTGGATTATGCATACAAGAGAGAATTACTGAGAGATTATCGCAAGCTGATTTCAGAACAACAGCTGAATTAAAACACAATGGTAGTGTAGTACAATATTTCAGTAAATCTTATTAAAAATCACGTAATTATTTTCTTTACATAGCCAGTATTCCAAACTCAAATAAATATATTTTTTACAGGTATATGGGAGTTGAATGGTGAAAAGATCTGTCAGACAACAGCCCGGTTCCTGATTGTCCTCTGTATTACTGACGGCATGAAGTTCAAGGCATTCTTAGTGCATCCAGGAGCAGGCGGTGTCACCCACCAAGACAACTTTGTCTCTTTTCGAGATACACCAGGTAGGTTGGTTATACAAATAAATAATATATTATTTTCATGATCTGCATAACAAAAGTATTGTCTTAGTCTTATGACAATTAAATTCAAGTCAACAATATGATATCTTACTACATTTGGTAGATAAATAGATGAAATTAAAAAAATACCAACTATAAGTAAAAAATATTCAGTATTACTAACCTAATACTAATAACATTAGTTATATTTCATTATATCTGTCAAAATCTAAGTTATTACGGCTGATAATATAAATGTGCAAGTTATTTTTTTGTTCATCAATCACACTTAAAGTACTGTGTGTATTTACACATAGTTATTGATAACAAAATGGTTGAACTATGTTTTATCCTAGATAATTACAAAGTTCCGTTACAAAGCCTCTCTAAACTACCAGAGAACAAGAGCACATCCACAAATTATTGATAACCTTAGTTGTATGTTTTTTTAAGGTTGTCTATTAAAAAAAAAAACTATTATATATCTATAAACAAATACAAGGTCAAAACCAAACAAAACTAATTGTTGAATTTTATTATCAAATAATATTTATTGTAAATTTTCTACTTTATCAAATCATTCAATGGATTAATAGTGTTAGTAATAAATAACTATTTTCATCTGGAAGTTACGAATAAAAAGATTAAAATGTATAATTTTATTTCTCAATAAAATAATAATAAAATATATGATTCCAGCGACTCCACTCACAGAGGCCGCCGAACAGGCTCTCTCACAAACACTCGGGAAGGCTCGTCTATACACAGCTAACCTGTGCCGGAACAGTTTGTCAAGGACCCTGAGGTCGGTAACTGAATACATCCGGCCACGGTTCTATGGTGGTGAGATATTATTATTATACATACGAGTTGCTCCGTAGCAACTCTACCAACATTTAAAAAAATACATTCTATATGGTATTGAATGTCTAACAACTTTTCATTTAATAATTATTATAATAAAGAATTCAATAATGTTTATATTATAAATAAAAAAGTACTTTTTAAAAGTGAGTGTTGACAACATACGACTCTGAACTCCACGTAACGTAAATTTGTATGCAGGAAATATTCTCCAAAACTACTCATCAGATTTTATAAATTCTTTCACAAATACTCGTAAGTATATTTTATCGCTATGAAATATCAGAGCTTTTCGTGTCGATCAATTTTTTGACAAAAAATATACATATATATATATATATATATATATTTAAAAGTGTCTTTATACTGGTAGACTGGTATATTTAGCCATATTTGGCATATATCATTTTTAAATAATGATATAAATAAAAAATCAACTGCCGGTGCAAGACTCGAACCTGTGACCTCTGAGAAACTTACCGACGCTCTTATAATTGAGTTACCGTGTCGCCACCCCCCTTTATACATCTAGCATTCCATAAATAACCGTCTTTATCGGGACGGAGGCGACATCTGTGAGAAATCCTATGTTTGTAATTTTGCAATATGACATTGAAAAGATGCCACAACCGACATCAGTGTTTAATAGTATTTATAAACATGTAGAGCCAGCCATGTTGTTCATTCTATATTTATACTGAAGTGAGTCCAATGTTTGTTAAAGGTAAGCCCCTCTCCGAACTGTCCACCATCAAAGCCCACATCGGAGACACGCTGGTGGACTCGTACGCCTGCGAGAGCGCGGAGTACTTCAGCGCTGGACTCATCGACGGGTACTCCGACAGTGACACCGAGCTGGAGGTGGCTATGTGCAGGTAGACATATACAGGGTGGAAACTATATTGTTACAATAATGTGGAATCTAATATTAAATACAAATAATTACATTTTTTGATTTATCAAATTTCAATACATGCTGTAGCTAAGCGATGTTTACTTTTAATATGTAATGACTGCAAATAAGCAATGCTTTTAAAGGCGTGTTGTTTTTTATATATATCTCTAAGTCTGCAAATGGGGTTGTTTTGTACATTCTTTTACACAGATATTTAATAATTGGAACATCTTTGATGACAATCTTAGTTTGTGTAAAAAACTCAAAAGAAAAAAATTCACCGTCAAGATATGTTCAGGAACTTCATATCAAACCACGCTCAGACCCAACTTCTCAAACTGCTGGCCATCCCCGGGGTGGAGCATCAGGGAGAGTGTCTGCGGACCCTCGAGGAGATGAGGAGGCTCACTCTCCGCGGGGAGACAGTGGAGAATGTGAATATGTTTATAGGTTAGTATTTATATTTAACAAAATACATAAAAACCCTCAATAAAAGTCATCTAGGTCGACATAAAAGTTATTTTAAAAAATGTCTAGTTCGAAATATATCATAACTAGAAATGTACTGATGTCGTCGTGTCGTCTGATAAAAATATCTACACAGTTGACTTGATACCTTAAGTAAAAGATGTCGCTGGCCGCAACTAGTATTGTACTGGTAGTTATATATTTCTAACATATACCTATTCCACACAATATATATATCTGACCCACTTTTATGAACACTAGCTTCTGCCAGCGGGTTCGCCCGTACACTACAGTTCATCATTTACGCGATAATATTTTTTTATTTTCATCAACAATGGTCAAGCCGTTTTTGAGTTATAATTGCAAGGTCATACAAAAATAGTAAAATTTTGAGTCATTGAATGATGAAACGAATATATATAACAAAGTTTCCCAAAAAATATAAATGTACAGACAGATCACACTTATATATAAAGACTAATGTTCATTGCCAGCTCTCAACGGCATCCACCACGCCGGGAGACAGATGGCAACTGACGTACAGAAACTACGGAACCCTCTATTCAACCCTTCCTTCATACTCAAGAAGATCATCTCGGACAGACATCAGGTTATACAAATATGTTAATGTTTTTCATATGATTCTTTTTGGATAAAAGAAGAAATTTCAAAGCTTGGTAGTCTTGGGATTAATAAATATTTTTCAAAATTTCAAAAAATATTCATATCACAAAATATAACATAAAATGATAAAATTCTCTAAAATGTTTCATAGTGTTTTTATTTCTTTATCTTCGTTGTCTTTATTTCATTTTCCAGAGAAGTCAAACCAACGAAGCTCATATATTGGTCTGCTCTGAATGTTCTTCACATGTTTCTTGTAAACTACAACTTGATGATTCACTTCCACTGGACTCTTATAGTCTCTGTGATGCCTTTAGATGCTCCTATCAGTCTGATTAAACAAAGCGCTTTTAAATATCAAATTAGCGCTTTTTAATATCAAATAAAGCGCTTTTAATAACAAATTAGCGCTTTTTACTATCAAATAAAGCGCTTTTAATAACAAATTAGCGCTTTTTACTATCAAAGAAAGTGTTTTTTAATATCAAATTAGCGCTTTTTAATATAAAATACGGCGCTATTTAAAACCTACAACTAGTTTCAATGTCAAATCATATAAATAAGTATCTAAAATGACAAACAAATTATAAATCATATAAACATATTATTTAAATTATTTTTCCTTATTTCTCACAGGAGAAAGACGAACTCAAACTGAACCTGTTCCTGTCTGAACACCTGCACCCCACTCTGAAGAAACCAGCGGAACAGCTGGAGTACTGCGTGCTTAGGATGAGGTAATGATTGTTTTATATATTTAAATACCCCAAAAATAAATATTATTTTTAAATTTAATACGCATAGAACTATATTTGTGATGATTGTTAATTGGCCACTAAATATATTATTATTATTAGAATTGAATATATTTTATGAATCATTCATTCCTTAGTACGTTCGTTCATTCGTTCTATTTATAATATATTGTTTTGAGGTACATCGTCGAGTCCCTCATGAGCAGACACGGGACCGACGTAGTGTCCGCTTGCACGTGAGTCGGATAAAATATATATCTGTATATTTTTTTAATATTTGTGACAATGCTAATAAATATAGCTTAGTCACTGAGACTAATTCGAAATAATTTTAATTTTACTTATATTTATGTATAATGAGTTTTGATACTTGTGTTGAGTTTTGAGCTGGTAGTTAAGTATTTACTGGTATTTCTTGCAGAGATTTGAATAGAATAGCCGAAGCCACTACTGAGATATTCGTGATGACCGCTGTGCTGGCGAGAGCTTCTAGGTAACAAACATGTATGAATATAGACTGTCTATGTTGTGTTGTGTGTTGTTGTGTTGTGTGTTTTGTTCCTATGCGTCATATTTTAATGATCATTAAATTATTTCAGGGCGTATTGTATTGGACTGAGGAACGGAGAACTGGAAATGAAGTTGGCCGCTTGTTTTGTCGAAAAATCTAAAAATAACGTCAGGAAATTACTTACAGAAATAAATGATGGGGAATTTATAAATCTAGACCATTTTAGGGTTGTGTTCGGCAAAAGAGTCCTAGATTCTAAGACTGAGCTGGTTGAGAAACCCACTGCTAGGGTTTATTGGTAGAATAAATCTATAATATATTCTGTTGTTTTATTCTGACAGTCCTCGACGGTATTGACAGTTGTTTACGCGGGATTATTTATAAAAAGAAAAAGGATATTCTAAAAAGTATTTATATTTAAAAATGCATAGCAACTACAATATTATATATTTCTGACAATACTACAATGTCTACAACCATCAATATTATATGGTGCGTCATGTTAAAATTATCTTACCTAAGATTAATCTGACTAATAACTATCAAAGGTGCAGAACTACAGTCATTTTATTTTATTTAAGGATTATATTTTGGATGAACATTTATTAATGAAAGGCCGCCGTCAGCGGGTTTGAAAGTATCCCCAATTGTAACAGATTTAATGAGAGTTGTCTTTCTCTTTCGCAACTTGGTAACACCCTCCGCCATTTTCTTTGACAGTTTCGTTTTCTTTGGTCCGAAAGCTTCTATTTTCTCTATGTTTGTGTCTATGACTTTATTATTTTCTTTGCGCTTGTAATAAAACACCTCCCAGGCTAGTGTTACCATCGCTAGACCTAATCCAAATAATGTTGCAATAAAAACTCCACCTAAAACAATTTACATGTTGCAATACAGATTAAAATAATCAAAATCATCTTTTTTACAAAATAATAATAAAATAGATAATTTCTTGTGCAATTTTTTCTACTTTTTAAGTAATCTAATCTTAATCTAAAAATGTATCCTATAATACTTGCCTAAACTCTCTAAGGTGATTCCTTCTGACTCGTCCGCGTCCGGGCAAGCCTGTCTTGCTGATTCATTCCAATATCTAATCAATAATAATGACATATATATGCATTTGAAAATAGTTTTGCAGAGTACTCATATATGGTAAAATGGTACGTAAACTCGATATCTAGGATCCCAGTAAAAGGTGTTTTTTTATACCTTAACAGAAATGGAGGAGGAGATTTAGTTTAGTTTAGTGACCGTTCTACCAGTTTGAGAATTTAAGAGTCTTCAAGAAGACATCTTCAACATTATTCAAAGACCTGCAGCTGCTGCAACTGCTTCGAGATAGGGAAACTTGTCCGTCATAAATGACAGCACCTATGTCACTAGTTATAGCATACTTACTAATTGCCGAAACTATTAATCGATCTACAGTCTGAGATTGAAATCACCTTTAATTGTTTTCTATAAAGTCAATAACCAGTTCAATAATTTCACCGTTAAATGAAACAAAAACATCAAAAAAGAAAATGAAGGATTGTGATGACCAAAAAACGTGGAAATTTGAAGTTTATACATCCTATACTGATTACCAGAGACCTCGGGAAGAAGTTATCTATGAGCCACTCACTTGGCCGCAAGCTGTTCCAGGAACCTCTCCTTCTGCAAGTCGAGCAGCGTACGAGATAGCTCTTCCTGCAGCCTGGATCCCGCCGCCACGGCCAGCGCATAGGGCTGCTCCGCGAACACCTCGCCCACCTCCGTCAGATTACAGTTGCGAGTTATTTCGTATCTAAGGAAGAAGAGAAGTGATCAAAGTCTTTAATTTCAAGTAGGCAGAGACATTATGGAACGTCATACTCTAGTTGCACAGTTACAAAAAGAGTAGGTCGGTGAAGAGGAACGGCTATGAAACTCCATGGACTCTCTTTAAACTTATATATTAATTCCCAAATTATGTTAAGTGGTGTTCTAGTATTCTCTCCCTTCTCTCCCACTTGTTTTCTGTCCCTTCACTCGGGACGATAGGGCTAGTCTTATTTTACACATGGCATGGCAGTTTTACACAAAATTTTAATTTCATTCATCCTTTCTGAAACTTGCCATTAGAGTCATACAATATCCTCTACTTAGTAGATGACAGCCACTGTCATATAAAAACGTAATCGTTCTTAATGTTTTCAATACAGAATATGCGCTAAAGTTAGATGTGGGTGGTTTTCGTAAAGGGCTAACCATTTACTTTGAGATGGTATTTATTTCAGTAAAGATGACATACTCACTTGATTTCAGCTGAATCGTGTATAAAAGCAAAATCTGCTTCCGAGTGCTCGTTTACTTGCTGAAAACCAGTTTCAGCGTCTATTACGGGACCTGCAATTTTTATTACATTTATCTTGTCTATATTTACTATTTATTTCTTACGCTTTAACATCACACCTCGTATCAAGATTCTTTGATTTCCTTTTCTAACAAACTATAATTATCAATATCTATAGTGAATTTATTTCTTTGTTACGCCTTTGCTAATCAACAGTTCGTGAAATTTTGCTCACACGTTATCAGGGGTATAGAGAAAGATATAGGGTACTTTTCATTTCGAAACGAAGAACTGGTTCCAACTCAAAACTAAATTTAGATGGCCTTCCTACACAACAACATTGAGTTTTATCTTCAAGCGCGGGCGAAGCCGCTGCCAAAAACTAGTTGTACCCATATGATTATCTAGGACTATTCATTATTATAGAATCTAAGTTCTACAAAAAAAAAATACTAGCACCTGCTTTACTTATTCTTCAAAGTCGAGACTTTTTGAATACATATATTTTGTATTTCTTTCCAAAAAGGATATTAGATAGGATATAACTTCCTAAACTTTTATGCCGTTTACCTTTTTTAGACAAATGTAACCCATGTCCTTTCTTAGGATCTAATCTATCACCATCAATATTCTTCGAAATCAGTTCACTAGTTTATGCGTTAAAAAATACGTACAAATTGACAATATAAAATTCGAATTTGCAGCGCACACAACTGACAAGCTTCTACAAATATATAGCAGAGACACACGGCGGTGGCTAAGCCAAGTTCGTTATTTTACAAACAATTGTGTTCGAAATAATTTTGGTGTCTATTAATATTCCCTGAAAATGAAAGTGAATATTGAAATTGTTCTCATATAATACTTTAGTGTACGTAATTTCTAAAGTTATTCCAAGCGTTATTCTGATATCGTATCGCAAGAATTATATGTACGTACAAATTACCAAATTAATGTACTTACCTACCTGTTACCATTTCTGACATTTATGTTTGTTTTACAATAAAAGGAGCAATTCATTAAAGCTAAGGATTGTTTTGTGTTATATTACCTGAGGCGTTAATGGCGAGTAGGATGTGTCCGTACTGTTCTCGGATGGGATAGTCCCACACCCTGTACTGCGACTGGTCTGAGGTCGCGTTTAAAGTGATCTCTTTCCACACCCTTATTTAAAAGTAAAGTTAAATAGTTTTTAGACCACTTTTTAACAAATGTGAAACGGAAAAAAATAATAATTTGGTACATCCATTTCTGGAATTATTAGTGCAAAATAATCGAGTTTGTAAGTAAAAAGAAAATTAGCATGACGTAGGATGCTAATTTTCTTTTTAGATTGTAAATTTAATATTAATTTCAGCTTTTAGCGGATTTAATAAAACATTACAAAAATCTATTAAATTTCAACCTTTTACTGATCTTTTTCAATATATTTTCTATTCACAGATTACCAAATTAAAATGATAAATCTATCCACAGAGACATTCTAAATACATAACTCTAACTTCCAAGAGACTGAATACATGAAAGAAGTGATGAAAAGATACTATTTGTCTCAGATAGCTATCTATCTGAAGAGGTAATAGAAATCGGTCATTAGTGCATTGGTTAAAAGTGTACTGTTTGAGTAAATAGTTTTTTTTTAATTTTTATTAACGTTTCTTTTTACCTGTACAGGGTATCTTCAGCAAACTTCATATTGATGAAGTACTGATGGATAGTAGATCCTTCAACGACCGTGTAGTTGATACGAGACTGTCTCGCTAGTTGTTCTAGAGAGGAGACTGGTGTCTACGATATTGACAATCATAATTATTGATAATGAATGAAAACACGCTATATTTATCTGCAATAACTAAATAAAACATAATATTAACTAAAATCAAATTTGACTTTATATGAAGACCACTGAAAATACCTGCATTCTCTCTACAGTTAGAAACGCTGCCAGGTTAGCTGTGAAGGTAGCCAACATGAGCACCACGAATAACCAATACGCGGCCACGAGCGTTCGCCCAGATAAAGCCTTCGGGGCTTCTCCTCCGCCTTGGGGCGTGAATGACGTCAGTGCGAACCAGAAACTCTCTTTTAGTGTGAATTCTCTAAAGAATATAATCAAATCTTAATATGCATCTTAAATACCTCACATTAATACATTTCTTATATAAGAAATCTGTATTAACATTTTAATTCTTGTACCTGCAAGGATACGGATACGCCCCGGGATTATTCCTAGCAGAATACGGAGAATACTTTTCAAGCAACCAGATCATAAAACCGGTGAGGAGTAACGCCGCTACTATGCTAAGCCACACCTCCGTCCGGAGAACTGTCATGAACTTGAAGAGAGAGGTCTTGCGTATTGGTTTGCGAATGACTAAAATTATTTTTAAAAGTTCTGAATGAGTCAATTATATAGCAAGATAAATATTATTTAATTCACAGCGCGTATTCAAATTTTTACTCCATTTTAGTCGTTTTATAAAGAAATATTTCGTGGTCTGATTTTACATGAAAGCAGTCTGTAATTTTTCGGGTATTTTGACTATCTCAGTCTTAAGACACGTGAGACAAAATATCAGTCAAAAATAGTTTGATTAGGTATATTCAAAATATACCAATAAGAATTCCGGTCTGTTCAAAGTACGGCGCCACAAAATCAACTACTTCCTCGCGCTCTGCTGTCATTGTCAACGCCGCAACCGCAATATCAGTTTCCTGAGAAAATAAAAATATGAGAAACAATAACATTCATGCAATTATATTTACTTAGTTCATATTTTTAACTCACTCCAGTCATCAAATCACCAATAATACCGTCCCATGAACCATTCGCCAGTCTCATTCCGAAAGTCCCCGTCTTCGGTGTTATAATTTCGTAGTCAAATCCCATTTCCTATCAATAAAAACTTAATATATATATTATATTTAATATATTATTATCTAATATCAGAAAAAAATTGAATGGCAGTTACTTAATTAAAATAAGTTAACTCATAAAATATATGATCTAATGTACCAACCTCAGAAATTTTATCGATAAGGTCGATACAGTATCCTTCGTAAACCGGCTGTCCATCCTCAGTCAGCATTGGCTCTCCCGATTCCGAGAACTTTACTAAAGTCCATGGAACAGCCTAGATTTGTTAAATTTATGAATAAGTTCTTTCATAGTAATTAATGGTATGTGGTTTTTACTTTATTTTTAATTTACTTCGCAAGTACCTATCAATCAATTTCAATTAACTTTACTATTAACATTTTATCAAACAACAATCCAATAACACACATAACAAGGAAATTAATAATTTAATCGAAAAAAAAGTCATATTACCGGGGAAGTTCCAATACGAAAGAAATTCCGTAATGGTTCCAGCACCACACCTGGTAGTAACTTATATTCCTCATGAGCCAGCCATGAAGCCACTCGCTCAATACCAGAGTCGGGTTTGTATGATGATAAAATAAAAGGGGAGCGGAGGAAAACTCCAGACCTGAAGGAATGAAGTAAATAAATAAAATTGCAATGCTAAATTCGAATATACTGTGGATATTTTTTTAAATAGACACATTTAAATAAAGTTCCAAGTGTTAACCTACAAATCGACTTTTATCAAATAAATTTCAACGATTAAACTTGTATTTTGTTCAATATTTTTTAATAAGCTAACCTTTCTTCGTCCCAAAAGAGCAGAGAATCATTATTAATACTATCTTCTTCAAATATTTGAAGTAGTTTATCTCTTGTAATATTCATTGTAAATTGCGAGTTTTCGCAGTCTACATTGACGACTTGATCGGACTCCATTTTCAAGAACGATTCAGCTATATAAAGGAATATGTTGTTGAGAAGGAACTGACGTCTCTGAAAATAAATAATCACTTAAAACTATAGCGCCATTTATACGTCCAGATAGCAGAATCACGATTCATACGAATTTTCTTATTTATTATATACAGTCTAAGTCCTAAGACGAACTAAGCATACATGAAAGGTATCTATTTACTTTTGTTTTGGAGGTATCGATGTTGTATCTGGCAGGAAAACAGAGCGCGGGAAGCAGAACATTCGAACGTATTTACGGTATTTCCAGTGAATAATCGTGGAAACTTTTACGATGCCAAGAGCGAAGGAAGAACAATATAAACAACAATAATTTCATACCTGCATATTTGAAGGACAAACACAATCTTCCTTCAAGCCGACCAGTTTGCAACATTCCCGAACGTCCGATTGCAGGATAATCGTTGGAAGTACTAGCATAGACTGGTCTAGTACATTGTAGTCAGTTAGTACTATGTTCCAACGGTAGTTTCGTTTCACTAACTTTTCTTTAACCGCCTATATAAAAAATATGCTAATGAATACTTATTACAGTATTTGTATATCTAAGTGATATGTATTGTAGCTACTTCACATAATATAAAGTTTTTTTAATTCAAAATCCACATATTTACTCTTTTATAAGTCGCCACTACAAATTCCTCGTCGCCAACAATAACGAAAAAGTTCGGTTCTGGACGCATATTCTTCAATGCTCTAGCCGAGTCTCTTGTGAGTCCTGCGTGGACCCAGACTCTTACGTGAGATCGACCGAGCAATTCGTATAAAGTTCTATCCACATCTAAAACACGGAAATTTCAAAAACGATGTCGTAATATTGAAAAAGGTAGTCCATGGAATAGATTAACAATAAAATATTAAATAGTAAGTAGAAGAAGTTTCACTAAATTACAAACCACTCTCATTTTCCACCAAATACGCGGCGTCTGTAGCGTTTCTGGACTCCAAATAGCTGTCCCACGCAGAAACCAGTTGTTGGGATCCTAACAAGGTATGGACCACCGGCACACCGGCAGATTCTGATAGCTGCTCTGCCAACTCCCATGGCGTCCATGACAGATCAATAATTACTGACACGCCTTTCGATACGAAGGCGCATACTGAAAATAATTTAAAATTAACTTTCTGTCTCAAATATGTGTTTTGTTCTGTCAAGTAGTTTTTTTGATAGAGATGCCAGAAATGTTCAGCTTACATTTATTGTAACTTTCCTCTTCATTCTCTCTGTCCAGTCGTATCACATCATCAATCACCACGAGTCCTGGTCTACTGTCTTCAGCAAATTTGAGTGCTTGTGAAATTTCGTCCGATAATTCTGGTTCATGAATTTCTGTTATAAAAACTGAAAATACTCCTTAAGTTATTTTTAAATTTCGACATTCTACTTGATATTTTATAACGATCATTGAGTATTCAAGTTTAAAAATAAGGAGAAACCCTGAAAGATTTAAATTTTAAACCTTTTTTAGTTCTATTGTAGCCAACGAACAAATTGTCCACCTAACCGTAAGTGGGTTGTTATCGTCTATCCGTAATATAAGTGGCGTTGCAAATACATTACTCTCCCTAGTAAATCATGTACCCTAAACAATGTTTGTCACACTCGACCGATCGAGCGAACGATTTGTAAACGATAGATCCCGGCTTAGATGCAGTAATTTGACTGTAAATTATTTACAAGCTGGGTCAACCGGGATTATACCATCCTCTCACAGATGATCGACCCGAGAGACCCGGATAAACAAATTCTATGCCTTTCTTTTCGTGTTATAACTTCTTGCATCATACCCTATTCTTCAAAAAATGGAAAGTTGCAAATAAGTATATAATGCCACGTATACGTATTTGCAACTTTCCATTTTTGCTTAGATTCTTGAGCCGTTGCATTATTCATCATCAGGTGGACCGCTCTCTAAGACGCAATCACATTACATAACAACACAAACACCTACCAAGTAGATAAAAAGAAATGTTAGAATTTTTCTTACCAAATCGTAGACTCAGTTCAGAAAAGACACATCCCAAATTGATTAAAAAAAATAACAAAAACAAAACCGGAAACTCCATTATCAATATCTGCAAGACTTACAATTGCAATTTCTTACTTTATTTATTAAAATTGCTGAAATAAATTCTTGTAGCAAATACGGTATGAATAATGCAAGGAAAACATAAAATAAAATTCTAAGTTTTTCAAACATAACAACACTTTTGGGTCGAATACCGAAAACAAATTTAAATATGATAAATAATTGACAATAAACTTCACTTTTCTCTATATTTCTAAAATGAATCCATTCTACTCATCATAGGCTTCAAAGTAATGTAAGAACCAAAGGCTGCACAATGAAAAATCAAAATCACAAGCTAATAAATTATTAAGACAAAGGGTTGTCCAAACAAAGAACGGATAGCCTTTAGGGATAATAATTGAATGTACAGTCACATAGAAAAATAATATATATATTATATTCTGACAAATTTTTGCAATATTTATTTTTCCAACCATTAAAGTTTTCAATGTTTATCATATGTGGATATGAAAGGAAAGGTATGTAGGTTTGGTTGGTAGGTAATCAATCATAATAATAGAGTAGGCACATAAATCTTAACACTTATTGGTTTTTTGAAGTATATTTTCTAGCTTTAATTATTTATTTGCAAATGTCAACGCCTTGTTCCGACGACTGTACTCAATAAATTATTAAGCTGAGACAAGCAAGCTAACAGTTTGTGATATTAATGTTATTTCTGAGCCAACAATCGTGAGATCCAGCAGGTGCTAACTTATATATGCTCCTAACAAGAACTGTGCACGCGATTTAACTTTAGCACTATAATAATATTGATATTTGAAACATAATTTAATAAAAATCACGATCTACTTCTAAAACCTACTAACCTGTAAGACTCGATATATCGGTGCAGAGCCCTGCACAGGAGCACTCGTAAATTCACCAGGGCATTCTTTAACTAATAGAATGTGGTGAAAGCCAGATCGTCGATGTTTGCTGTACTCAACTTACGGTGCTCCTCAATTTACAGCTGGATCTGGCGGTTACCGATACACTCTTTGATTTTGAACAACTGATTGTATTTCATTTTTAAGCTATTCAACAAAAGAGGGTTAAAAGAAAATAAAATATATGGAAGTAGGTTGCCGAAATCATATTTTAAGACGGGCACCTCATAATCTTACTTTAGCCACCCTAGTTTCCTATGAAGTTATATTTCCCTTGTTCATTCGCTAAACAAAATGAAAATACCTTGTTTTCAGCACCGCCAACGGTAAATACATACTGTTACTGTTAAATGGTAGTTTTGTTTTCTAATATTGCCAATTGATATATATTGATTAACTAGTTTATGCCAGCGACTCCATCCGCATTGCGTCAAATACAGAGACTCATGTTTGGTGGATAATCTTTGAATACTTCTACTTTTATTTAAACCTAGCCTGCTGGTACACAATTAGCTGTGTCGATGTCCACATCAGGAACCCATGCACCAGCTGTCTAAGATTTAACGCTAAGGCAAGCTTTCGCGTTTCTCCTCGGCGTGTTCAGTAAGCTAGTATGAGAATAGCCACACTTGGCTGTGAGTCCCCCGCATCACTTGGGACGATTTGTATTTAAGATGAGCTGCATCCGCAGCCTCGCTCAGGTTCTCTGTGTCGTTTAATGATCTCCACGACTATGACAATATCATTTTAATGTTAGGTTCAAATACACACCATTTTCAAAGATTTAAGTCTTTCCAAAAATCTTTCAACCCTATTTCACCCCCTTAAGGGTTGAATCAACACAAACAACCACACCATAAATTCCCTTCGTGTATCTCCAACGACATGTAGCACTTCGCAGTTCTCAGATAGTAGTATGGTTTCCTCTTCTTTATACAATATATTTAAAATCTATATTTCGTTCGTTTATCGTTATTTCGATGAGAAAGCTATAGTTCTGTGAAGATTCATGGTATTTGAGTCTAAGTCGTCATTCTGGATTATAAAAGTAGGATTTAGTCAGGTCATATCATATGATTAACAATGAAATAGTTTTCTACGATAAGATCCCGAAACATAAACTGCACCGGTTTATGTAATACTGTTACTACGCAATAATCGAGTCAGATATATTTATATAATTTTAGTGCACTGAAGAATATTTATATTTAACACGAGCAATATTATTATGTCAACGTAAATTCAAGTTACTTTGAACTGAATAACTATTCAATAAAAATATTGAAGCTGTGCACAGAAATGAAAAATATTTAAAAATAAAATTCAATTTCAAATTCTCAAATTCAATTCATTATGTCAGTTCAGTTGTAGTGAAGGGTCCAAAGTCAGCTGATAATATATATCGTAGAAAAAAATAGTACAATCGATTCAAAAAAATACTGTAGAAAACTTGGAAGAACTTTATATAATCACCGAACTATCAAATTATGTTGTTGACTCACTGAGCTAAAGGTATAGGATGTTAGGAAAGGTAAAAAAAAACAAATAATTTAATATATGATAACTATGTAGTAAGTATAAACATTACATTGACGAAAAAAAATAATTCATTTACCTAACACAAAGTAAATTAAAATACCTTAACACAGACCACGCTACAATTGATTTAAATACAAAAAAATAATAATAATAAAAAAAATATTTTTGCAATGATTTTTCAGTTAACACTAACTTAACGCTATGTTTTTACAGTGGGTTATTTTAGTTGTGAAATTTAGCTATTTTTCTAACAGAAATAATATATCCAAATAGTATTTATTTACATTTTTAAATAAACATCGATGAATCGAGATTCAAAAATGATCCACTAAAATAACCCAATGACGGGGCTCGCCCACTTAAATAACCTCCGAATCTAAGAAATAATCTATTTTTTACAACATTCCATACACCCAAAGAAAAAAAATACCTATCCTAAAAAAAATCTATATGGTATAAAAATTTTCTTTCATAAAAACTTTCGAGTTTTGTACAAATGTCCCGATAATTAAAATGGACTCGTTTTATCTAATTTACTGATAATATTCAATTTTCTCGACTGAGTAAATGCGTTCTCGGATGGACGATCCCTTCGTACATCCGAAATTTATATGAAAAAAAATATGTCTTACACATAAATAAGTTTAATAGAAATTACTCTCAAAGGATAGAAACCGTTCCCAGCAGTGGGACAAATCATTTTTTCCTGTTATAATTTTAAGAGCGTAATAAACAACGTAGGAACATAAAAAACTTACATCGAAATGAATTAACCATAAAAAAAAAACTTGGAAGTTTTCGCGCGAACGCGTCGTTTTAACTGTAAAAAACTAATTTCGTTTAAGGCATAAAAATATATTACAGTTAAAACATTTAACATATGTCCTATGTATACATAATTATTTAATCTATGAATAAAATACGATCATACTGATATAAAAAAAATCTATTTCACATTGCTAAGTGCGGAGTTGTTGGCAACTTTCTGAGGTGACCTTATTAAAATAAAATAAAGTCAATTTAAGTGTAAAAAAGACAGAATACTCGTGATTTTTTAAAATGCGACTCGACAATGAAAACTTTTTAGATAAAAAAAAGAAGCATTCAATCATATAAAATTTCAGAACGCTGTCATCTGTCACAAAAAAAAATTGCCGCCCAAAAAGTCGCCCTATAAATAAAACTCTGGTGCGTAAAATTATAAAAAAAAAACTAATAAATAACATACGAATGATAGCAGAGGAAGAGCTTACACAATAAAAAAAACCATCAGATCGCTGGAATAAAAAAAAACGAGCGCCAACAGATAACATATCGGCGCCATTTAATTAATTCACTGCATAAAATAGTCCGGGTGATCTGGATCTTTCTCGAAGCGTTTCGCCTCTTCCTGCATGCTCTCCTTTATTTTCAAGATGGCCGCCGACTCCGTCTGGTCGCTCTGGTCGCCGCCGGGACCGCCGAAACCTTGGGGGAGATGAATCAAACTTTTGTACGCATTACCTATATGTTCATTGAACGAACGCTCTAAACTTTAAATTTATTATAACGTATAGGTAATTATTAGTAAATATTAATACTATATACATACTATGAAAATAATAATGTTACATCAAAATGAACATTTTAATTTCCATTGCAACACAAATTTTAAGAATTAAGATCCAGTCAAAGGATATATTTATTTTATTAAAAATGAAGTCCATGCTGTAGTGAGGTTATATTTACAATGAAGACACCACACGGAGGCATCGCTTTTGAACGTGTATTATTTAATTTGTTATGATTTATTTGTTGATATATCTGTGTATATAAAAATATAAACCTTTTATAATGAAACTTAGCACACTTTATAGAAACAACCAAATATAAGTAATAGTATTAATAAATTACATACTCTAAACTGTTCTGTTAAATATTAAACAAGGTAAGACAAATGATTTTACTCCAGCTGCAGAAAACTAAAAGTAATAAATAATACGAATACTATATACTACTATATTTATATATATATTGTTGTGAAACTAATAAACATTATAAAGGGTTTACTTTAAAATGTCATAATAAATTCAAAGTTCGCTAACTCCTGACCTTTATATCGCTAAAATATATTTTTAAAAAAATGGGGCCCCAAAAATAAACGACTCACTTAAGTTGTAATCCCCCATTCCGGAGCCGGAGTCCTCCCTGGGGGTCCCGGGGCCTCCGCCCCCCACGCCGCCGGGGGACGCCTTCATGCCGTCGACCCCTCCCAGCCCTGAGACGGATGTGGCGACGCGAACTTATTAATATTAACATACTATATACATATTTTAAGGGTTGAGGTTAGAATACTAACGGAAAACAAACAAAAAAAATATATAACAAAATAAATTTGCGCCACCACAATGTTATACAAAATATTATACTATGTATAAATATAGTTTAGCTTCATTCGGCGTTTGTACCGCGGTATTTGACGTGTGGTGATACGGACTGACTGCTGGCCGCGTAGACGTCACACACGGACAGACGTCGCCTGTGTTATATATACGTTTCAAATATTTCATCTATGAGCCTGTCTAGAAGAGCCTTATAGGTTACGGAGCCCTAACAGAAAGGCACCTTTGGCGAGGGGCTGTGGTAAGTGCTGCGGAGGCGGCCCGTGCTCGCCGGCGAGAGGGAACTCCGCCCCGAGGGCTCCAGCGCCCACCGGCTTCATCATAGCGTACATGTTGTCGCCGCGTGTCGCGCAATAGGCGTCAACTTTTTTCTTTATTTTAATACGACGCCGTTTGTATAATAAATATAATTTACTCACTTATACATTATATCTCAATATGCAATAAAATACCGTTAGAGATAAAACTGCATTTTTTTATTATTTTTTCTACATAGAAAATACAAACAACTAGATGTACAAGAAACAATCAGCTTTTTATTTATTATAGTGCTGTAAGTTATTGTTCCGGAGTTAGAAGTCATAAAAATATATAATTCATCCTAACGTCTGCGCAGTCATCAGTCAGTTCACCGGTTGAAGCCAAAAAATATAGCAAAATCCTTCAAAACTAGTTTTATAACTTCCAACCGGGCTCTGGTAGATTCCCAACTAGTTATATATATACAATTTATAATAAATATATTTAATTATACGTTTGACGTTTGTATAATGAATGCGTCTAGTTGGAAAGCTACTTCTAGAAGAGAAAAGCGCATGATACCAAGCGTGATGTAGAAAAGCTGAATGAAGCAGAACAAAAAGGAGAAAGAACATAAGAGTGAATGGTTGGACGATCAGAAACGCAGTAAAAAAATATATATTTTTTTTAATTCGCAAAAAGGTCTTGTTTTTTTTTTTCAAATAAAGATTTTATTATTTATTTCAGTTTGTTTTAAGCCACGTTTCTGAACGCATAGTCTAGTGATACATCTACAGTGCCACAGTCAAATACCTGGTTTAGTTGTGTAATAGAAAACCTGTGGATTACTAAATGGCAAAATCACTTTTGAATACGAGGGGCTGGATTTATTTATTTTTTCAAAAGGGATATTGTGTATAGAAAAAAAAAATAAAATGGACAATATTTTCATGATAAAAGATCAATTATATGATACCGGATTTTGGTTTAACAAAAGATATTACTTTTTAAATATTTCAGATTTTCTCAAAATATAAATATATACATTAAATATCTAACTTTCATTATTGGTAAAATAATTCAGGAAAAAAACTTTAAGATATATTTTTTTATTTTTACACTTTAAGTACATATTAAAAATTGGTTAATTATAAAATCCGGTATCAGTCCACCACCTGTTAGAACATAACTCACCGGAGTTGGATGAATCTTGCGGGCTTGGCATTATAGGGGTGGGAGGGCCGGGGGGCCCGTTAGACCCCGGCGGGGCCCCGTACGCCCCCGGGGAGCCTCCGCTGTAATTGAGAGGAGCGGACCCCCCACCGGCGCCCCCGCTGCCGCCGGCCCAAGCACCTCGGGGCCCCATACCCATTGGTGGCATACCTGAATGGGTAAGTAAAAGTTTTAATGCAAGAAAGTATTTAGGAAACTTTTCTTTGACACACACACACACACACATATGTATATAAAATTATGATAAATTTGAGTGCATTCCTAATAAAACCTATTTATATAAATCATCAAAGATATCTATCTAGTAATCAGTAATTTCTTAACAGATAGTTTGCAATACATAATTTCAGCGTCCTACCTGGAGCCTGGGGCGGAGGGCCGCGCATGCCGGCCGCGTAGGCCCCGGGGCTCATGGGGCCCATGCCGGGGCGCGGGGGCGTCATGCGCGGCCCGCCCAGCATGCCACTGCCGCGCTCCAACGAGTTGCCCATCATGCCCTGCCCTGGAATGGAGAAGGGGTGTTCAATCTAATTCTTATTCAAATCTTATTAAATATAATAAGGTATAAATATAATACATATTTAACAATATTATTTTATTTCAATTTATTTTAAAAAAATAGTAAAGGAAATGGTGGTGGTATACCTGGTGGACCATTAAAATCATTCCCCATGCCCATCCTGACAGCTGTCCGTGGCCCTCCAGAGTACCAGGGACCGATGAAAGGCTGACCACTTCCCATTAACTGTGGCTGTGGTCCATGTGGGGACGGCTGAGATCCCGGGTGTGGTGCTGGTGGTGATGGTCGGAGTGAGGAGTTAGGGAAGAATCCTGGAGGCATACCTCCGCCACCCATACCTGGAAGGGATTATTGTGATGCTACTGATTTGATTTTAAAACAATATTAAGATATAAGTTTAACTTTTAAATTATAAAAGTAGAATGTATGTTAAAGTGAGAGAACTCTTTTTTTGTTTTATCTTCATCATAATTATATATTTTTAAGCACTAACTTTTAACTCATAATGATATAAAAATATATGTTTCGGTATAGATATTGATATTTGATACTTCATTTTGTTCTACCCATTTTTTATTATAGAACTAGATGGATTTGTGGTTGTGATTGACTATAAAACCTTCAACAACTAGTTAGTTACATATAAAAATGTATTGAGAATGTAACAAATTTGGATTTAGGCTTAGATCTTATTTTAGCAGCACCAACCGCATTATTTGCACAAAAAGATAAGAAATCTGTTGCCCTAGAAAGTTTATATCATGTGAAAAAAAATGTGTTCTTAGAGATCTAAATATAAAATAGCTGTCGTACCGTCATTGGGCGGCGCCGGGCCGGCGTTGTGACCGATGCCGTTAACTCCATAGCCTGAATTTACAAAACCATAGTCATGAAAGGCCTTGGCCTCTGATGAGTGTTCACATGTATCCCTCCTCTCTGGCGCGGCGCAATACAGGTCCCAAAAAACACACCACCAGGAGTGGAGAAACCCGGGCGGCTCGCCGAGTGTTATGTTCTTCTCCCATCGTATTTCAGAAAGGAAAGTCTGAGCCGCTTTCTGTGCCCCGACGTGCAGTAAGTACTCGTACACATAGAGGGCCAACTTCTCGCGAGCCTGAGCGTCCGAAGGTACCGCAGAGCCTTTGCCCTTGGCATACATATCGACTGGAAGCCGACGTTTATGTTGAAATTGTTTATTATTTACATTAACGCTTTATATCAATAAATTCAACTTCACAAAATGTCATTGATCGATGGCGACATTTGGCGTCTGTGGCATAGACAATTTAAATTGTTCTCAATTTCGTAGGCCTCATTAATTTGAATTGTCACTTTGTTCTCTTTATGGTAAAGACAGATAAGAAATGTTTTTTCTATATTTAGCTTCTTATTTTGCGGGCTAGTAGACTAAATACACCGGTATGGAAAATAAATAAATTTATTTTATATTATTTTTATTTTTGAAAAAGGTATTTTTTATAATACATAATTAATCTTTGGTTAAAGTTAATATGGATATTTAAAAATATACAATTATTCCACAGTTAAATAACAGTAAATAGATATGCAAGTAATATAAAAGTACATATACTTAAAACAATTATATTAAGTATCAATCAAAATAATAAATGTATATAAACAAAATACACAAAAATTATTGACATAATATAATGTCATTGAAAACGCACACATTCTAGGAATATTGGTTCTTGTCTATTCCTTCTTCCTTTTCGTGCGACCGTGTCACCGCGTGGTTCGCAGCGGCGTTTCGTGTTAGAAACAAAATCAAAATGGCTATCAGACCTGTGTACAGGCCCACAATCGTCAAAAAAAGGACGAAAAGATTCATCAGACATCAATCTGATCGCTATGACAAACTTAAGCGTAACTGGCGTAAACCTAGAGGTATGCACTAATGTTATTGTTCATGAAAATTTTACTTTTATACATTGGTTATTATAATAAATGTAAATTCGATGCAGATCATCCACTTTCATTCCTGTATTCCAGCTTTTTAAACCCTTAATTATTTAAAAAAGGATTAATATGTACTTAAAACAAATCAGTTAATTTTTCTAGGTTATAAAGTAATGTGTTAGACAAATAAAAAATTCTAAGTTTTTCATCAAAGCAAGGGCACTCTGTGTTAAACATGTTATATGTTACTCACAATTTGTTACCTTGCAATAAAAATTCTATTAAACCTATTCCAATTAATTGATATAGTTATTTGGTCATATTGATGGAAACAATTATAATTAGAATTTAGTATTTACTGAACAAAATAACATGAAACTTTAGTAATATTATCAACTTAACATGCTCACATAATGGTAATAATATTTTTTTACAGATGTAATAGAATCATTCAAATATTTTGATATTCCTATGTCTTTTACATTAGATGTTGAATATATTGTAACTTATATTAAAAATATTGAATGCTTGCAGGTATTGACAACAGAGTGCGAAGACGTTTCAAGGGCCAGTACTTGATGCCCAGCATTGGTTACGGATCAAATAAGAAGACCCGTCATATGCTGCCCAATGGTTTCCGTAAGGTAAGTGAAAAACTTCCCACCACACTGATCTACTGAAAATTAGTGATAGTTTTTGATAATATTTGCACTTATCTAAAGCTTTTTTTCACTTTTTTAAGCATTCATCATATTAATATTTCCTTATTCAGTTAACACCTCTGTTCACTGCAACTTTTTAATTCTCTATGGTTTACTATATTTACTATATTTCCTGGCTTTGGCTGAGTTTTTTGGATTTATTTTGTCAATAACTGTTGTTGTACTGGTTTTGGTTTTTTGGGATCAATATGTAACTTGCCAATTAATTGGGTTTGTTTAGTGGACCTTTGTCCAACAGTTGGACAATATCTATTGATTGGCATAGTATGCAAGAGCACTCTGTGGTAACATTTATATGTTATTGACAATTTGTAATCTTGCTATAGAAAATATATCAAAACCTATTCTAAGTTTGTTTGTTCTCGCAACTTGGTCATAGTGATAAAGACATGCAAAAATATTGAATAACTTTAAATCCGTTTTATAATTTAATTATTTTAGTAGTAAAGACAAAACTGTATTTGGTTATTTATTATATTGTTTGATTATTTTGAGGAGTGCATAAAGCTTTAACGTGCATATAATAGAAATAAATTCTTCAATCAAGTATAATTTTATGAATCAAAGAAAAACCAATAGTTTGTATAAACCAAGTATAGCAATATTATACATTGATTTATAATCATTGTAAATATTAAAAAGTCTTGTTGATTTATTATTAGACTCAGTTAAAATTTGTATTTAAAAAACAATTTTAGCTTTTCTAGCCTTTATATATATTTATATTAAACACTATTTTCTATTCAAGGTCCTTGTCCACAACGTCCGTGAGCTGGAGATCCTCATGATGCAAAACAGGAAGTACTGTGCAGAGATTGCCCATGCTGTCTCCTCCAAGAAACGGAAGGCAATTGTTGAACGTGCCCAGCAACTCAGCATTAGAGTTACCAATGCTGCAGCCCGTCTGCGCAGCCAGGAGAACGAATAAACTTAAATATATATTATAGAACTGTTTTTACTTTACGATCCTTTATCCCATTTCGGTTAATTCTTTTGAATTAATAAGGTATGAGATATTTTGGAGTCAGGATTAATGACTAGTACAATTTAATATATTACCTTCACAATGTATCCTAAGTCTTTTAGACGACATCTCATGGCAGCTTTTGCTCTTTCCTTTGAGTGACAAAGAAAAAGTGGTACTTTTAAAAAAAAATATTGCAATAAAATCAAAACTTTTTTTTCTTCGTACTAAAGGAAAGCTTTGGAATAATAACTTTTAAAAAAAAAGGAGCTAGGAGATATCTTTGGAAATAAAGTTTAATGTGGTTTATAACGAAAGGAAGTCTTGTATTTTTGGAAAAAGCAATTATTCATTAATATCTAATCTTTTCCATATCAATCTATGAACTAGTACTTTTGGCTACAAAGAAGACGCAAAAAATAAACTATCATATTTAAAATATTAGTACTCTTCGTACGTCATGTGGTCCATTATAGGGCCCCAACGATGTAATTATTCTACTTGCAGACATCAGTGCGTGTTTTCCAATCGCGTGCCAGTACCTAATAAGTTTTCCCTTGCCGAACTACTGTCACGGTGACGGACAGGATTATGCACTATTGAGTAAACATTTAATATTATTTTGTATTGTATCCCACAATTAACAATTTGTATTTCCATAGAAATAGTGGGATACATACTTGGTTAGTAGTAAAGTACTCTACGTTTTTAAACTTAATATTTATACAATATTTTTGGTGTTTTTAAAGGTCAAGAGTCCCATCCAAAATAGGCATTGAATATCACACCAATATGGCACTTGTGCCTAAAATCATAATTGGTAGCAATAATCAAAAATATTGTGCAGTCTGGGACCTCGTCAAAAAACAAAGTTCCTGATTTACATTTCTAAGCTTTTATTATCAATATTTGCTACGATTTCCATTTAAAATGCAATAATGACGCATTGTAACTCTTGTATGATATAAAACAACATTAGTTTTTAAGAATTTTGCACGTGGTTATACAAACTACCGCGCACTACTAAAGTAGCCATTTCATTATGCAATTTACTAGGATAGGTCATCTTAAATACTAATATCGCATTGAGAATAATCTGTTAGTGAGCCAGTGCTTCCATCTGATTGGTGAAGACTCTTTCTTACTCGCAATTTTTTGTGGTCAAATAGGATGCCATAGATTTGATAATGAAATGAACGCAAAACAGCCTTAATTACATGACGATTGTTTCCACTTTCCAGTGAACTCCTTTTTTTTTACGTTGGAAAATGTCCTTAAATATACCCGCTGGCCAAGTAGGTGATGGCCGGGGGTTAAGGGAGCCCCGAGCAACGAAAGCACAATCACGACGTAGGCTTATGGTAGGTGAAAGGGCTCACCCTCCCCTCTCACCAAAGCACTACAGCTAGGGACGGAAGCGGCGGGCATACTCCCGCCCCCTTCATTTCAGCCTACCTCTTCAATTCGGGTCAGCGGTAGAGGCTACCATTCAACTCCTACTTCAAGCCGCGTTAAGAAACTTCGTTAGTTTGATGAAATCTATTCGAACAAAAGGCTATTACTTAGGTAATTCTTTAAAAAGTAGAGCACACTTGAGAGATTTACTATAAATTGAAAATAAAAACAATTTTTTTACATAACTTGCCACTTTATTGTTTAAAACTATTCAAAATGGCAGATCATTGGCAAATGTTCGGCTTATGATTTTATTTTTTATGATGCACGGACTCGTACCAAGTACGGCTCGTTAGCTTTTACGAACAGCGTGTTTAAATTTAGTTTTCATTTTAAATATAATGAAAGTTTCATGGATTACCAAAAAAATAATTGGAGATTTTAAGACCAAATAAGAATATATATATTTTTAAGTTTTTTCTACCATTAAATTGTACCAAACACTTGAAAATATAAAGAGTTAGATTCGATATTTTTTATATACATGTTATAATTTATATAAATGTTTACAAGTACGTACGTACATTGAAGATATTAAAAATAAAAAAAACATATACATATCTATATCTAAGCCATAGAAAGTAATGCAGTACCTACAGTTTTGTAAAATTCTATTTGTAAGTGGAGGAATGACGACAAACTACTGTACGGATTTTGATAACATTTTTTTATTATATAAATACTTTAATTACCAATAAAACTCTCTCACTTTCACGGGAAAACAAAAAACTGATTTCGGCTATAATTAGAATTCAACAAAACTATTTGTTATCAAATAAACAAAGAAAAGTCAGCGAGGAAACACAATCACTGGCTACAGCTAGTTTTTAATAAAGGACATAAATAAACACACTGTATATGGAAAATGCTTTCCCGTCTCGATATACGAAAATTCTTGCGAAATATCATACCGAAGTAATAACTCGGGTCGCGTGTACAAACGAGGCTGGATTTGTTTTAGGTACCTAATACATTTGTGAAAACGGTAAGTAACATATATCAATGTTCATGGAAATGGAATAACATTAAATATTAACCAACTTGCAATATTCGTATATTAATACAATAAACGAATGACTATTATTTAATTCGTTTAGTCCGAGTATCTTAACAATTACATTGACAAGTCCTCTTAAAACTTTGAGGTAGCGACGATTTTCTTTTTCAGTTACAGTTTAACAAGATGGCTCTCAAAATTCTTCATACAGCCTCCCAGAAAGTACCAAGAAACCATCACAGCGTTCGATTTTCAAACGACGAAATGCCTAAATTTAAGTCACTTGTGAGTATGATTTTAATTATATCAGAATAATAATAAAAAATCTGTTAAAATTTTAAAATATAGGTACAATGACTGGTAAAATTCTACACATTTTAGCATCGTGTCTGATTATCCACAGATAAAAATAAATAATCATTCTTTACACACGAACAAGCTACACAACAACTACCAAGGCCTTCAATACAGAAGCTACCTAAATGTTTCTTCTAAGCTCCACCTGCACTGGTTATAAATCTTAAGTTTTACGGTCAAGTAAAAGAACCACCTACTGGTCGCTTTTGAACGATACGTTTACAATATTAGTTAAGAGTCCGTAAATAACCTTGTAGCGAACCGTTTTCTCATATATGGCTGTCGGTAGTTCTGAGAATGTTCCACAGTGTAAAACGCCGTACTTGTCATCACAGCAGATGTTAATGTTTAACCACTTACCATCAGTATTGTGTAATTAAAGGATTCACCAGAGACAAGCAACGGTTTTGCACCACAGAGTATAGACTCGGGTGCGCCGAGCCCGGACTGCGCCTTTCAACCGGCGGCGCAGAGATATCGGCTGAACGAACAACGTAATTGTGTTATACTAATACAAAATAGGTGCTACGTAGTAGTAACTGTAGTTAGAAAATAAAACTTGACCCCAAAGTAAGTATTTACGATGTATTACAATGTAAACCGCGACAATTTACAAACATTTGTTACATTTGTGGTAGAAAAAATACAAGCCGGTGAATAAACTTTTTGATATTTGAATAAAACCAAAAAAATATTATTTCTAACAATAAAAGGAACTGGTAAAATAACCAATAATCTAAGAAAATATAAACGCCCAAAATATAATCTAATAAAAAATGTTCCAGGTATAAAACTACTAACAGCCATTAATCATGTGGTCCAGCAGCGAGCTGACCTGGAAGCTAATAGGAGCACGCTCTCCAGCATGCTGGATGAGATGCGACGCAAACTTAAGCGACGGGTTGAGGAATGCCATCTTGAAAAACGGGAGAAGATGAAGGTTTGCTTAAGCGAATGAGATTAAAGAATATATATTTTATTTATTAACTTTTACTCCTGACACAAAAACGGTAGTGTATCATATAGTTGTGGTTGTTATGTGTATGTTTGTTGGTTCGTCAGTCTAAGCTCTGGGATGTAATTCCCAAAGAATGAACAGTTTAAAATCTTTGATCAATTGTCCATATGTCACAAATTAATAAATTATATCATCAAAATCTGTTCAGCCCTTTAGGGGATTTTATAACTCAAATATTTTTTTTGTTGTAGTATATATTCACGGCTTCACGGAAACCAATCAAACGTTTTGTTTAGACAAACTATTTCATATTTAAGATCATCTAACCGTTAACTCAATATTTTCTGTTTTAAATAAAAAAAAACAGAAAATATGCAGTCAACGGTCATATAATTAAATATAGGCATTAAAGCAAGCAAATCAGCGTCTAGAGCGCGAGAAGTTCAGCATCGTGTCTGAACTAGAACACCTCCAGCGACACCTGGAGAAGGAACACGCTCACCACCTGCAGCATGCAAGGAACGCGACCGCACAGGTACATAGACAATTTAGCCTCTTTATTTTCCACCAGGGAGCAAAGAGTTCCCTATGATGAGGTCACTTCAATGATAATCTATAGATATGTAATTTTTTTATAACCAGTATTGCTACGTCCTATTACATCTTTTCCTTATTTATTTATATCTGAAATATTATTTCACGGTATTTCAGCCTGAAATAATACATTTCAAGAGCTGGATTCTTATTTCATTAATCATTGTGTAAATAATAATGTGTTTAACATAAATAAATGACTTTTTATTTATATTTACCCAGCTATATTCACGTAGAATTATTTCTACGTTAATTTATTATTTTGATTTATATTTATTTTATTATAGTATTCTACGTGAATACCTACAGCCGGGTAAATATAAATATAATGTCATGGGTCACGAAAGTTTAAATATATAAAAAAAATCATGTCATTAATATTTTTTCTCGAAGACGGAATCGGGAGCAATGACCTTGTATTATATATTTTACATTTCCAGGCTATACAGGGAGTTACACGAACGACGGTGGGCCATCTGTTTGCACCGTGCTCGATGTCGGACCTACCAAACATTGTCAGCCGAAATGTTGCTAGGAATGCGCCCTCGAGGAATGTAGGACTCACTGCTTTTTTATATATGCTACCTTGGAGTGGCTGATGTTTTTAAATACGGGATAAAAAAACGAATGTTATAAGGAGCATTGACTGCAAAATAATTCATTAATATCGGTTTGTGTGTTGCTCATTACCGATTCGCAATGTTTTTTTATAAGTCTTCTCAATAACTAAATATGAATCAATAAACTGGAGATTTAGATGAAATATTTATTGAGATCTCTTGGCGAGTTTAAATTTTTGCAGTAATCATTAACTCGGCTAAAGATAGGGATGTGGTAGTGGTACAGTTACCGAGAAACAGCGAATTTAAAAGAAGCAATTTAAATAAATGCAAGTCAAGTCAATTTTTTTTAACAACTCCCATTAGAGTGTGGTATTGTATTATTTGTAGTATTGGGGGAGTTATACGAGCTTATAAATAACGGACACACTGGACTCGGAACTACTATTTGTGAATAATACGATAAATGGTCTCCTTTGGAAATCGAACCCACTACCTCTGGCTCAGTGTACAGGGTCACTATCGATTGGTATAATAGACCAGGCTAGATTCTCTTCTGTTTACCAAAAAATATCAAAGAAAGAAGTGCTACTACCATAAACCTTGCCTCCCCTCTCATCTCCAGGCGGACAACAAGCTCGCGGCAGCGCGCTTGATGCGCGATATCGCCGAGCTCAGACAGAGAGTGGCCGCCGTCGAGGCGAGACTCGCTAACGAGCTCAAGGTAAATGCGTAACGTCAAACACTTCTAGTAGTAGTTGGGATATACTTTTAAAGTAACTCAAGAAATAACATAAATTCAGCATACATTTAAAATCATAGACAAATATGGCACAAAAGTGACACAAACATGATTTGTAGTGATGTAACTCTGATATCATTCGGATAGAAAGTATTGATGTGTAACAATTTTAATTAGCCAAGATTCTAAACAGACGGTCCAGCTGTTGATAAGTGGTAACCGCTGACTACACGCTCTTATGAGCGTTACAGATACTTTTACACTCATATAAAGGGGAGGAAAAGTAGCAGTACGGGTAGGATACGAACTACAAAGATATTTTTAGTCGAACTTCAGTTAGAAAAAAAATTACTTCTACTTTATATTAAAGGACATAACACATTTTCAAAAACTGTTATGTATAATTAATACAATAACAGATAAAACATACCAAACAATAATCCAACAGTGTATTTGCAGCGTAAACGGCAGGCTGAAATCGACATTGTGCGACTGAGAAAAGAATTGTCATCCACCAAGAGCTGCGTCGCCTCACTACGACTTCCGGGAAGAAAGACGTGCGCTAAGTTCGTCTAACTATTCCTCAATAAACTTCAATAACTTACGAACGATAACACCTCTTGGACGGTATTAATAATCGAGCTACAATCCGAGATTTAAGTTAACCTTAGTTTAAACTCCATCCACAGCTTATTGATACTATCTAATAACTGGAGAAATGGATTTAATATTAAAACCTAAATGTATCAAAAGTTGAAACAGGCTCGGTTATTAATTTCAGCCGATACACAGTCCCTTTCAATCTACGTAAGAATGCTGAGATGTATGTATATTAAAATGTATAATTATGAATAAAGAAATAATATAGGCATATATATATAGCCTAAATAATATATTCTTGACCATATTACTAGCAATTAAGTACCTTATAGTAAGTATATATATTTATTGGATTAAAATAATAGCATGACTTCAGTTGTTGCTTTAATTAAAAATTCAGGCAATTTTATAAGGATATAATTTATGTACATTTCAGTTAAATATTAATACTTGTTTAAAAGGTTAACAACTATTTTAACATTTAAAGAGGTCTTTCACTTAACTTATATAACCAAATCAATCGGAATAAAGCACATGTACGTCTCAATAGAGTTTTAATAAAATATAAAAATACAAAAAAATATATTTAAAAAAGTATATGCACGCAACGTAATGACTGAAGAGTTTTGGCGCCAAAAGCCAAGCCATTTACTAATGCCAACATGAGAATTAGAACAAATATTTCTACAAAACATATCTTTCATTACTAACAACCTAGCCAATTTGAGATTGATATGTAATAAAAAAAATATTTGCTATTATTTCCCATGTGTTAAATAATGTGTTTGAAAAGCCTGCTTTCCTTTAAAAACTCGCATACAAACGTCACACTGGTATATTGGCTGTCCTGTATGCATACGCATATGCCGATCGAGTAAATCTCGCGTTTTTAAATCCTTTCCACACACTGCGCATAGACAATCCAAACTGTTTCTATGCACAGTATTAATATGATGCGCCAGATGTTCGGCGACTGTATATTTTTTACCACATTGTGTGCAATAATATTTCTGCCTCACTAAGCTTTCGTTTCTAACGATTTGAGAAGACTTTTTGGGCAAGCAGTAAAGCCTGAAAGATAGTAATATATTACTCACGTTTAATACACTGAAGACAGTTATTAAACTGAAACTAAGATAAGGTAAAAAAGATATAATTTACAAATTGCTTCAAACTCTGAATTTTATTAAAATTACCTATTTTTGCTTTTCAAATCTGCTTTCTCGTGTAATTCCATGTGACCCTTCATCATATTTGTAGGCATCATTATATTGCATTTCCTACAAATACTATTTCGAGGCTCGCTGTTTTTCTTACACCGAGAACATACAAACTTTTTCGCTCCTTCAAAAGGCACAATCATTGGAAATCTCTGTCTGCACATAGTACACGAAACGTTCATTCTTCTAACTTGAGTGTTAGAGTTGAAAATTGATTTGCGTTCGATGCATCGAGGCTTTTTACGGGTATTGTCTATGGTTGTTCTAGTTGACTTTTTGTAAAGGTCAATTTTTGAAACTCTATGTTGGTTATTTAATCTGTGTGAAATGTAACCCTCTCCAACTCCCATTCTGGAACGTTTTGTTGAATCTGCAGAAGTGAAAAAATAACATTAAATTAACTGTTTATATTTTTTCTATATTAAATTGTATTAGATAATACGTTTTTTTAGAAACGGCCAATAATTAACTAGCTTATATGCTAACTTACATTCGCTGGGTGCTCTCGCAAAAGCTGCATACACGAGTGAACGAAAACGTTGCGTATTTCGAAGTTGACGCACACAGCACTCGCAAATCATACAGTCCGCTTGCAGTACCTGGTTTATATAGAACAAAGTTAAAAGCAGTTGACAGTTGTCAACGATTTTATCCCTTAATAAGCTTTGCAGACATCGTCCTTTATTTTTCTCCTTTACTCCTTCTCTTAATTAATTAATACGTCGCTTGCGGAATTTTTCAATATAATATATTCAGCTACATAAACTGCGATTCTCCTATGCAAAGGAAAGACAGTAAGTATGGCGAATGTTGACAAAAAGCTTTAACTTTTAACCAAGAACATATATGGTCTCGGTGACAATTCCCCAATGAATGTCAAGATGAAAATCCCACCTATTCCATGGATTACAGATGATGTGCAGCCATGTATCTTATCTATTGATCCACGATTGGTGTATCAATGCGGGATTTATGTAAACTCACAAAAGTGTCAAACCATAATTACAAGTAATATGGCACCAGTCGGCATAAAATGACGTCAACGTACATCTTATATCATCAGTAAAAAGTCTAGGCCTTCCGTTTCCAAATAATTAACTTGTGTTGACAAGTTAAGTTGCTCGTTACGGTTATATCATCAGGGGAAAACCAGTCTACTCATTCCCTACATTCTCCTATTCTATTACTTATCGACAGAGCTGATAGATGCTACTCTAATATTTTTTAAGTCTAGTCGTGGCTGGAGATATGCGATCTCTATGCAATAAGTTGGAGTGCCTCTTCAAACTAGATTTTTGTTATTACTTCACACACTAAAACTGTGGAACTGTCTCGCTGATATACTTCATACGTGATAACAATAAGCAGTTTGTAAAAAAAACACCTGTCTTTATTTTTATGACAGTTCGTAGTTTTTTTTACTACTTAAAATACTGTACGTAAATAAATATGATAATTCTAGTTTATTGTTAGTAATAAATTATAGTTTAGTTTATGTCAGTATAATTATTAATAGACATAGTATTTTTTCTATTTATGTTTTTTGCTTTACACATTGTTTTTTTATTTATCCGTTAACTGGTGACTGGTAATTATGAATATTGTTTGTAACAATAAGTTCAATAAATATTACTATCGTAACAAGTAAGATAGTCACTTACTCGGATACCAAAGCAATCGAGCAAAAGCTGATCATATTTTTCTTCTACCCCCTCCCACATGTAGCTGTCAGAGAAGCACCGCAGGTTAGCGTCACCCCCGCACAATCGGCAACAAGGTAATGGACCGACGCCATCCCCAGACGCGTGCGCTGCTGTTAGGCGAATGGAATCCTTGAAAAACGAAACATTATTATTTAAGGAACAGATACAGTAAATTAACCCCTTTCAATTTATAAAACATACGCGCAATTAATATGTTATAATAATACAATTACCATTCGCTGTAAATTTAACTTTGATTTTTTTTTCGGTTCTGCCATTTGCCATTATTTACAATATTAGTTAAGAATTATTTTATTTAGTTGCTTACTTTACTAAATATTTTTTGCAATCTTTCTTTTGACCATAGCACGTCCATTTCAAGTACTTAATAAATAAAAAAATGTTTAACTTCAATAATTTTGCATTTTGCACTCGTTCATATCTTGTGATAAGTATTTGACAGAAGACGTTTGTTTAAAATACTAGCATAGTTTTTAGAATTACAAGAGTCATATTCATGAGAGGTTCTGTTAGAATAAGTTTATAGTTAAATGAAGCAAAAAAATATTTTGATTGGTGAGGGTTTATGAGTTATTAACAATTGAACAACAGACAAAAACGTCAAACAGAAAACTAGCAACCGAAAATATAGTAAAAATAAGTTATTAATAGAAAATTGGTATACTGTAGCCCTTTCTAAAATCAACATGAAGAACAATATATTATTATTTATTAATATAAAATATTACATCAAGTAACCAAAAACACCTTGTATTATGATTGAATGGATATAATACGAGTATTGAATTACAACAATACATGATGTAATGGGTATAAATAACCCTCATAACCACCGGTTTTTCCCGTTCTAGTTGCATGTGAACGTTATTGTCGTAAACTGAAGTGGAATAGGTTATAGAGTGTTTTGAGCATGGTGATTAATAATACTAGGCTTGTTAGTAAAAAGAAAGCAAATTTGTTGAGTTTTTGGTTATAATCTGTAATCCTAAAAAAATAAACTTTAATATTTTTTTAAATCGATAAATATTGAAAAAAATTTTCGAAAGTTTTACATAATTATTTATACCTGTAGAGGCACATTGAGCATCCGCTGCAGAAACATTAACTTCTATTAAAATATCTCTTTACATGAAATAACGTAAGTTTCATAGTTGCCACCTTTTATACTTTGACTTTTGAAAATGCCACTAATTTTTTCAACGATCAAAACCTTTTTAGATATGTTGTCGTGAGCTTCGCGTGAGTGTAAGTTATAACATCATAAGTGACGTTTTCGTCGCGACCACAACGACCGCGGTCTTTATGTGGAACGACTAAAGGAGCATTTTGATTGTTGAGGGCGCTTTGTGGAACGCATCCAAATAGTCTCTACATTTCCTTTTTACATTTACTATGGCATTGTAAAAATTCTGAATTTACTATGGCTTTTACATTTACTATGGCATGGCATGGCTTTTACATTTACTATGGCATTGTAAAAAAAATATAGTTAATTGTGACGTTTGATGTTTGACGTTGGTTAGTGACAATTGACATTTGTGATCCTGATAATTTGAGTCATAACAATAACGTTGTTTTCAATAAAAAAATATTAAGAGACAAAAATTACAACAACCAAAATAATATATACTTAGTGCTATTTCATATGAGTGATAATAAATAATCACGAAATTTCATAACAATGGGTAAAGCTGAAAAGGGCACCCCAAAGTACATAGCCAACAAAATCAAAGCAAAAGGCCTCCAAAAATTAAGATGGTACTGCCAAATGTGCCAAAAACAGTGCCGGGACGAGAATGGATTCAAATGCCATACAATGTCAGAGTCCCACCAACGCCAGTTGCTTTTATTCGCAGATAATGCTTCTAAATACATAGATGAGTTTTCCAGAGAATTTTCAGATGGTTACATTGAACTACTTCGACGACAATTTGGTACAAAACGCGTAAATGCTAATAAAGTATACCAGGATTATATATCTAACAGGTAATTATGATTAATTTTATACTTTTGTTATGGTTTATGCCAACATTGATGAAGAAGTATATATAGAGCCAAATCCTTCAAGGTAGGTAATGTTACAGTAGCTCAGCTGGAAGAGCGACAGAATGTTATCCCAGAGGTTGTAAGTTCAAGTCTTGCCCAGGTTGATGATTTCATTTTGATTATTTAAAGGTTGATAGATATATTTTTCAGAATTAAACAACAATTATAATATTGTTTAGTTTTTTATTAAAAAGTTCCTCGTCAAGCATAAACAAACTTCTAAAACAAATTGTAGTTATTAATGGCCATCATGTACTAAGTGTATGTTAATCTATAGTCAGTCTTTTTCTTAACCCATATAGTAAGCAGTGTAGTTTTGTAACTGTCCCAAAATTTCAACAACTGAAATCTTCGTAAAAATGTTGTAATTGAAATTGAAATAATTAAAATGATATTGTAAGTATATTAATAATACTTTCGTAGGGACCATCTTCACATGAACGCAACCCAATGGGAAACACTTACCGATTTCGTAAAATGGCTTGGACGTGAGGGCAAGTGTGTAGTCGATGAAACAGAAAAAGGGTGGTATGTTGCATACATAGACCGCGACCCAGCTACCATTGCAGCTCAGGAATCAAAGGCCAGGAAGGAGAAGTGCGATAAGGATGATCAGGTATTCATTTTTTTATGTAAACTGGTCTATTAACTTATTATATTTGACCTCTCCTCTCTATATCGCCCGGTTTCCATCCATGATTGGTCACTAATCTAAAGATCAACCTTCAACACATTTCAATCAATATACAAATATAAGTTATTGAATCAATAATTTCAGGAAAGAATGCTAGAATTCATCCAGCGTCAAGTAGAGAAAGGCAAGAAAGAGACAGCAACTAATGAGCCGACATATACGGAATTCAAACGAGAGAGTAGTCAAGAGAGACTCACACTTAACTTGAACTTAAAAAGAAAAATAGAAGGTAAGGATAATATTATATTAGAATATTGTGTTCTTAATGAGGTTTTTCATCACAAAAATTACACAAAAATGACAAAATAGACTACAAACTTTTTACTGGTTGGTAGGAATTAAAAATACTGTTTTTGTTACAACTTTAGAGTACTCAAGAATGTATTCTTTAAATCTCTCATTTTATTGATTTATCCTGTATTAAATCTGTCAGTATCAGTTACAGAGAACTTTAATATATTATCATATATATTACAGATATAAAACCAGAAACAAAAACCGCATTTAAAATAAAAATAAAAGAAGAGCCACTTAGAAAAGTTAAAACTGAAGAGAAAACTAAACAAACGGCTCTAGACGAGATCATGGCAATGCAAGAGAGGGAGAAAGAGAAAGCTAATAGGTTAGATATTTTGTCTTTACAAATAAAAAAATGTCATATTTAATGATTTTTATATGAATAATATTTCAGAAAGGACTACTGGTTAACTGAAGGCATAGTTGTCAAAATAGTGACCAAATCTCTCGGGGATAAATATTACAAGAGGAAGGGAGTTATTTCTAAGGTTGTGGACAAATATGGAGCTCACGTAAAGTTAATAGATGAGTCCATCACTTTAAAGTTAGATCAGGTGAGACTACAAGATGTGACCTAGGCTTATAAATACATTGCATGTAGATTGTGAATACTATATGAGGCTTCAAAGGTAGTTAAGCTATATAACTTTGTTTCTTGCCCGCGACTTTGTCCATGGGGAATGTAGAAGGGAGCACTTACATTAGTTTACAGATAGTCACCATTATTGTCTTAATATCTTTTAAGGCATTTTTAATATGTACTTAAAAAAAGGTGTTTTCTGATACTGCTGTAATGATACCAGTGTGAATTTATAAAGCCAGTGTCTGGAATAATGTATAGGTCAAGTTATCAAATAATTTCAGAAATGGGTGCGGTAGACATAAAGAAACTTGGCAGCTCCTTTCTTTCTTTCTTAATGTTTGAAAAAAGTTACATTTCCAATAAAATTTTTGGCAGTATAAATAAATTTATTTTAATATTTGTTATATAACATAGGATTATTATTTTAACAAATTAAAATGCTTCATTTTATATTATTTCAGAATCATCTAGAAACAGTGATTCCATCACCGGGGAGACAAATCAAGTTTGTGAATGGAGCCTATCGAGGACAAATTGGTGTTCTGAAGGATATAAATACAGAGAAATACTGCTGTGATGTTGAGGTTAGTTTTTAAATATTTCAGTTACAATTAATAAATGTCCTACTCAAGGCGTATCTTGAGAATAGCACAATCTTATTTCTCTAATGTGTGTTAATATACAATTTCTTTTAAAATATTTATTTTACAATCACCGATCAGACTCAAATATTTAAATTTTATCATACTTATTATTTTTTTAATTATAAAAATAAACTACCGAGCTTTTGTAATTTGCAAGTGTATATTAATTTAAAAAAATATATCTTTAAACAAAAACCCATAATTCTAAATACCCACACTAAGAAGAGATTAAAGTTATATTATTAATAAAAGGATTCAAGATATGTTCATTCTATTATATCATTTGTTTTTTCTATTGCGTCGTTTCGTTTTATATGGCAGAGTTGGTCTAAAAGATTTTTTTATTTTTCCAAGGTAATATAACTTGATGTCCATTTTACTCTAAAACGTTTCCAGCAGTATCTTATATAAAAACAAGTTTAAATTTTTCAAGAACGACAAATAAACACTTACACATTTGAACGAAAATGTATTGGAATAAATGAATGTTTTCCAGATTGCAGAAGGACTGCTCACGGGCCGCGTCGTGAAAGCTGTACAATATGAAGATATAAGTAAAATTATTTCTAAATAAATAACTTTTTTAGTACTTACATGTTTAAAAAATAATAAAATGTGATTTTTCTAGAACTGTTTTTTTTTTTTACAATGAAATTTAGTTCGAAATATTGAAAAATATTTTTTTTAAACAAGAGAAGAAATTGAAAGGAGGGAAATAATAAAACATTTATTTGCACTGTATATATTTATAACGATTTGTAAACAGTATATTTGTTACACATATCATAAAAGACGCATTAAAATCTTCATTTATAATCTTCAGACGTTAATATGACGCCGTCTGACCAAACAAAACATACGGCTATAATATAGATAGATAATATATAAGCACCGGTTCACATGTAAGGCACGTTTGGATTGTGGAACAGTGTATTTCAATAGTTCATCAAAAATACACAATAATGACTACTTCGACATATATATATATATATTATTCAAATGGTTACGTGTTTTTTTAAAAAAGCGCTAGATTATATAAATGTCAATAAAATGGCGGACACACGATTTGGTACATAATAAAACATTAAAATAAAATACAAACTGTATAAAATTAAAAGAATATCGGTGACATTTTCTCACAATACATATAAATATTTAAAACTTAATATTCATTAAAATAATTGTATTTTTATACTTAAATGTGATGTTATTATATATTCGAAAAAATATCACCAATCATATAAAATGGGCAAGTGGTGTTGCCATATCAAAAAACACTAAGTACTTTCTCCTATATCTATACTAAAGCTATTGTTAACGAAAATGCCATTTTAAATACTAGCAAGATTATAACAAAAACTGAAAATCTACGTTAAATTAAGCATCCACCGCGAAATTGTCATAGATTGGGGCAGTGTTGCCAATTAGTAGCTTCTGTCATTTCTTTAGTAGTTTTTCTTCTTCCGGATTATGCCCTTTCTCGTACGCTTTGAAGGTTGAGTTGGTGAAGGGACTGGCGGATGAAGGAGTGAACTGAAAAATAAACAATATTCAATAATATATACTTAAATATCAACTTCAAGCTTTCGGCTAGAAAATTTTCAAAATTTCGGCTAGAAATTCAAAATCTGAAACTGAAAGAAACCTCAAGTGGCTTCTTATAAACTAAATCCAAAGCTCCGTTATTGGCATTGATCTAGAGATATTTAATCATTAGTATCAAACATTAGATCATGATTACTAATTTCGGCCATTAATTAGTGCAAAATAAAACTTTATATATCCGCAACATGAACAAACACACGTTCATAATATATTTCTTATGATTAATATTAGTTAAGTATTTCTGTCATGACCTACCATCGTATTAATACCTCACAGTTACTTCCAAATTCTGACAGCGTGTAAAATAATATTACTCATTAAATTTAACATTAATAAATTTATAACAAAATAATTTTAATATTTATAAATCAATGTACCTGTTTAACGAGAGAATTTTCCTTTTCATTCTCCAATATTTCTTCTAACTTATTTCCATCACCTTCGCGTAGTAACTGAAAACAATAAATAAGTTAAGTAAAACATATTTTGCTGGAATGAAAAAAACAAGCTAAGAATATACTTTATATTATTTTATTTTATTCTAGTATTAGTTATTTATAATTTGTTAAAATGATATAATATAAAGATACTTTAAATATGAGTCGGTTTGAATTTGCATTTAGACAATATATGAGACATTTTAAATCAGAGGAAAATATCGAATAAATAATAATTATAACCAAATATTTTGTTTATTTATTTATCAATATATCATTGTAATTTACCTTATCAACTTCCGGTTCGATTTGTTCGTTGGTGCCTCCTTTGTTGAGGGCGCCCTTCTCCATCAACGTCGCACGCTTTGCGGCCAAGTACATAGATCTGTAAATAATTCAGGTATTATAAAAATAAATCTTCGAAATTTCCCTAAAAAAAAAATTGTTAATTTGAGATTATTACTTGAATGGTGTTGTTGCTAATGATCATAAATTTGAATTCTCAAAAAATATATATTTCATGCCATAGTTCCGTCAGACATTTATAAAAGTATATATTTATATGTCTGACGGAATTATGGCGTATATCAATCAAATAATAAAACTGACGGTTTGTTTTTAACACGCTTTTATTATTTTTTATCATTAAGCTTATTTCAGTGTAGAATAAATAATAATTGTATGTTTTTTAATGTTAAAAATATTATTATATCTCCATAGTGTAGTGTATTGTTGGTTCTATAATCTCACCTCTTAATCGTCAAGTAGTACAATTCAGCAATGGCCCTCACGGAGTAGTCTGGCACGAAGGTGTGACCCAACATGGAGTCCATGTTCAGATTCTGAAGGGAGCCCAGGTTTGATGGCGCAGGGGATTCAGCTGTAAGAAAATACATTTTTAAGATTTTTTTCTTGTCCTTGTCTTCCACCCACCCACGCCTTTTTTACAGCGTTTTCTCTTTCACACCCATTCTCACGTTATATCTTTCCTACTCTCTCTCGTGTCGTCTCACTCACCCACTCCCACGTTCTGAGTGAGCGCCTGCACGCCGAAGTAGGTGAAGGGTCCGGCCTCGAAGACGAGGTTCTCTCTGCCCACCGTCACCTCCACGCGGCCCTCCAGGATCAACACGAAGTAGTCCACCTGGGGAAACCAGTTTAAAATCATAAATGTAAAGTTTTAGAGTGCATGCATGGTCAGTATTTATGCGATAGCCCTTAAAAAATAAAAGTAACCAACCAAGGGGGTGAAAATGTTGATAATTTTACTTCAGACGTACGATAGTACTAAATATAAAAAAAGAATATATATACAATATAAGAATAATAACACTTATTTTTATATAAGTAGGATAGCTGATTTTATTTTATCAGAAATGGAATACTCGGTTTCGTTAAATCAAATTTGACGAGAATCTAAATATTATCTCACCGGTTTTCCTTCTTGGAACACGTATCTCTTGGGATCCTTCTTGTCCTCGTCTCCACGCAGCTTGATGTGCTGGATCACGTCCTGCTTCAGGAGGCGACGGAGCACGTTCTCGGAGATCATATCAGATCTAAAGGCGTCCACACCTAGAGGAAGTTGGGGTATTGCATGAGTCATAAAGACTAAGACAGATTGTTAAATTCATCAAAGGAGTAGTTTCAATGGCTCAGTCAGGAGAGCGAAAAGGGAAGGACTCCTAGTTTCTGAAATAGTTTATAGTTTTTAATTCTATAATTATAAGTTATAATGAGAGTTAAAAAACAGTTTCTTGGTAGATTAGAATGATGCCACATCTATTAGACTTGTACTTCAAAGTACTAGGAACACATAGCACTAGAGGAGTACTAACATCCAACAGACCTACCAAAGACCCAGTACCAGTAAATCGGCTCTTAAGGTTTATGTATCGGTACTTATGAGACAAGCTACTTTGTGAAGTACCGGGAACACAGCATTACAGGAATACTCATAGCTACTGACCAAACCAGTACCTATCAGGTATATAGCAGTATCTACATGTCAAAGTACCGGGAGCGCATGCTGATGGAGTACTCACTGGTGCTGAGGAACTGGAAGGTGGCGAGCACGAGCTGCGGCGACACGTGCACGCGCTGGTGCTGGTGGCCCGCGAAGGCCGCTATGTCGTGCAGCTTGTTCATGGGACGCAGGAGACGCTTCTTGGTGCGGTTGTCGCCTGGAAGAATAATCACAATTAGAATTTCATACGATAAAGTTCATCTCAGTGAAGTTTATAGATATATAAATGCAGAAAGAAACACGGTAGCTGAAATAAATTAAAAATTCAATTTGCAGTTAAAGTTAAGTTTGATAAAATAGGGGGGGGGGGATTTATGACTCACTTATAACATCGCTCTCATCCACGATCTCCGCTTGGATCATCTCCTCGATGACGTCCTCCAGCGTCACCAGCCCCACGGTCTCGTACACCGGGTCTCCGTCGCCTTCCTCTATGCGCTGGACGAACGCCATGTGTCCCTTGTGACCTGGAACACATATTTGATTAACATTTATTATCTACTAACTGTTCCCCGCGTCTCTGTCCGTGTGGATTATACACTCAGAGCATTAGTTCCTAACTACTTATTAAACCCGGAAAAAATATCATATAACCATCCTCAAAAATTATCTATGTTTTTGCTATGGTAATTTTTTTTTTCAAATCCAGCTGGAAGGTCCAGAGATAAGATCTTTTATACAAACAAAGTTTTTGGCTTATTTTATTGGTGTTATTTTTACACGCACAAAAGATTTAGAAATGTATTTATAAAAGCTTAACATTTATAAACGGTAACAGATATCATCAAATTTTCTTCCGAGCAATACATTTACTAAAAATATTTATAATTTTCAATAAAATATATATAAATAATCTCAAAAACTAAACAATGAACCTCAGCAGAGATATATTATTTGAAAGTGCAATAAGAAGCCAATGTTATTTTTAATAATCTTAAGGAAAATTAAAGGAATTAACCATTTGTATTGTTTTTGTGCTTTATATATAGTTGGCCTCAAACGTTAAATTACACCAACCGCAGTACGAAGTTACTAAAGAACATGTTGTTAAATTATTATTATTACAAATAGGTTGCGAGTTTGTTTTTGAGTGACATTATCCGTTTCTATCTAATACAGTCTGTGAAGTTTACGAAAATCGAATATATATATATATATATATTTAAAATATGATAATATATCGTGTAAACACTTCAGTTTTTAAACTTCACATGTACCAGTAACCGGCTGTTTCTCATAAACAGACATTAATCATCGAGTGAAGATTTTTCAATAGCCAGCGGTATTCACGGCTCTATTTGAACCATCCGATGGTCTCTGTATTGTATAGCGCGGCTTACTGACGGGAGGTCAAGCTGGACTGGACCATAAGCATCTGATTAAACATTGACGTTTTTAGATCAGACGCCATTTAAAAAATTTTGAAAAGTGTGTTTTCTCAGCTTTTTAGAATTTATAAACAAAATGTATATGTATTTTAAAATATATTCGATCCAATCTCAGTACAAGAATTCGTAGTTTCAAATTAATTTTAAAGTTTGCAATTAACACTGAATTTAGTTAAATATTGTATTTGACACATTTTAAGAGTCTCCATTGGGTTTCTTTTGTCGTTCATTTCCATGAACTTAGGAACCGTGCAACTAGTTTGTCGTTTCAGAAATACAAAACTTACACTTATGATGAGGAGAATTGGGCCGATATCTTACCTTCCTTGAACTGCTTCAACATGATATCCAGGGTGGCGTCCTCGAAGACGAAGTTGCAAGGGTTCTGGTAGTACTGGCAGAGGGTGCGCAGCGGCGTGTTGTCGTCGGGGTCGACGAACGCGAGGTCCTTGATGAACAGCACCGTCACGATGTTGACGCGGGAGCCCTCGTACACTGGGATGCGGGAGTAGCCTGGCGGATATACTACTGTTAGTGAAGGAACTTGGAGAATTTAAGTTGACTCAAAACTCGAGTCCATATTTTTATTTTTATGTGCCGTATTTTAAACGATAATAAAAAAAACATTGTATTGATAGGAATGAGAATAAGAAAAATATAAGTCGGATTGAGACGTCTGAACTCTAATGCTCTTAAAATACGTCATTTTCGTGTACTGTTAAAAAGAATATAATAAATACTATTATAAGTTTAAACTAGAAAAAAAAAACACTAGAAGGAACCTTAAAAAGTCTCCCTCTAACCCCTTAAAATAACAAAGTAACCCTCACCAGATTTAACAATCTCGGTCATGGTCTCGAAGTCCAGGACGCTGTTGATGGGCAGCATGTAGCAGTCTTTGAGCTTGGTCATGACATCCCTCACGGTTTTCTTGCGGAGGTCCAGGGCTCCTGATATTATGTTCACCTCCTCTTTGTCAAGGTCATTCACGTGGTTCGTAATCTGGTTTTAGATGAGAAAGATATTTTAAATGTCTGTAGTTTCCTAATTTGAAGAATATCTGAGAACGTCACACATCTAAAAATTCTACTTCAAGAATGGTTACAATCGATTTATGCCATTAACTCATCAGAAAGCAAATAAGTAATACATTACATTTTTTTGGCCAGCCTTCGAGAAACCAACCGTACCGTACCAGTGTTAGTTCTAAGAAATACGTACTTTGACGAGTTCCTTTAGTCTCTCCCTGTTGTAATGTGTGCCGATCTCCTCTCCTAGGAAGTAATCCAGCAGCTTGCTAGTTGGCCAAGCCAAGGGAGCGCATATACCCATCACAATCTAAGTAATACAAGTAAAATTGTTAAGAGAACTTGATTGGATTACATATCATGTAATGTACGATTAAATAACAAACCTTCATAATCCAAATACTCTTTGCTCCAACGAAGAGACCATGACGAGCACAAATAGCCTGAGGAGTAATCTCAGCAATGAACACGATGGCCAGCGTAGAACCGATAACCGCAACCAGACCAGACGTCAAATCGTCCAAAATGACCGTAAAAGTACTGTTTACAGCCACGTTACTTAGTAAAATTGTACATAATAGGTAATTTCCATGAGCTCGTACTGGCATGATAGCTCTAGCGTATTTCCTCTCCTTGTCAGTTCCTGTATTTGCGATGATTTTTAATTCAGTTCTGTCCAAGGCCATGAGCCCGAGATTGAGGCCAGAGAACAGAGATGCCAACATCAACAAAATTACTATAAGAATTAATGACGCCCATAGAGGGAGAAGTTTGTTGTGAGTGCCTAAAATTTTCCATTTTTCTTGACCTTGGTGCACGAATTCTGCGTTGCTTGAATTTTTAGTGCATATATAAAATTTGTAGTCCTCTAATGGCGGCGGCGCTATCAGTTCGAAAAAACCCGAGTCTGATTGAGCGGTCTTAATCTAAAAAAAAAATGATTTATAATACTAATACCGATTTATTATAAATATAAGACTTTTAAATTAATAGACATACAAATGAAGATATCTGTTTTCAGAGTCATTATATTTTTCTGTAACACTATTTATTAAAGTGACCTTAAAGCGCTCCGTAACTAGGTCATCTTATCCATCTAGACAATACACCTTTTAGATAGGTTTTATATGAAAATCATGGTTATATAAATATATAAAATACCTTATACTCTCCGCTTAGGAGAAAATGGCATGGTTTCCCATATTCTTCAGGTACATGAGTAAATGCGATCACAGTATCACTAGTAAAACCTTCTCCAAATAGCCTCAATTGAAACCAAGTTTCTCTCAGAACACTGGGGATCATTCCATCAACGATTTTGGGTTCCTTATCCGATTCCTCAACACGTAACCCCATAACGCGAAGCATTCCATTAAACGCTGGTAACGCAGTAACTGCATTGTTGGCTGCAGCATCACCACTGGCTTCATCTGGTACGACACTGGATTCAGTGGGAACCGTTTCAGATTCGCTTGGAGCATCGGTTGCTTGACGTTTTATACGATCCAGTTTTCCGGTCTCCGCGAACGTTTCAACCAAGTCATCGTCGTGACTCTCATGTTTATTGACTGCTAGGTCGCGGTAATAATTTTGGACGTAATGTCCTTCCAAGTCTTCTATCTGGTCAAGCGGAGCGTCATCGATTTCGTTTTCCTCCGTCCTGTGAAACAAAACATTTTAATTACACCTCATCGAGGATCTAAAATAATTATTATACAAGAAATGGCTGTTATGTGATATTTGTAGAGAAACGATAGTATTACAATCGGCAAAGGGCATTTGCCGATTGTAATTGCATAAAAGAAAATTTCAGAAAAAGGAGGTGTGAAGAGAATTACGAGTACAACATAGCGGAGCGGAAAAAAGGTTGTGCTGCAGGCTCCATATTCGTATACAATTCAGTCTTGATCTCGATCTTCTGTTAGGTAGCTGACATCTCATCGACCAAGAATTTCACATTCAGTTTAAATGTCCTAGATGCGTATCTATTTATATAAGTATATTTCCTCAACTATAGATATTGTCTCAACCTATTTAGTATGAGTATATAATTGACACAGTTCTTTCGTTTGTTTGTATACTCATCAAGACTACACTAGTATACGTGTCTTAATTTCTATTGTTATAACAAATCATCAAGTGTAGATTAAACGGTTCATATAATACGATTCTTAATCAAACTAAATATGTACAGACCTTTTATTTATAGGTAATATTACTTCATACTGAATTACGCCCTGGGCTTGGATTATAGCAATATTGTAACTCAAAATGCTTTATAATTGAGATATAATAGTACCTCAGTGGTCATAGAAAATGTTTTCAATCAAGTTTTTATCTGTCGGTCTGTATGTAGGGTTCAGTTCGACAACAGCTAACACTCAAATCTGGATTTGACTGTTGGAAATCTTAACATTCAGAGAAAGTTATGTTAGATCAAAAACCAATAAATATAAGTCTTTTGTTGTGACATGTAGTTCGAAACACGTCAATGTGTACTTAAAGGAAGAAAATAACTTTACCGTATAGAATCATTAAAAAATAACTTCGTAAAGGTTTCGGTAATTTGTAATGGATACAACATCAGACCGTCGAAGATTACCTGACAACGGTATCGACATTCTGCCAGTGGAATACAAAATTATCAAAAGGGATACAGCAATAAGGAATTCTCCGCCTAATAGAAGTGAAAACTTATACAAAATGGAAGACATACAATATTCGTCATTCAAACACATAAATGAAGTATTTTCAAATAAAAAAACTAAATCTTTCCAGGTATTGAGAAGTAATCGCTAAATATAAATAAACATGAATAAAAAATGTTACGAATTCAGTAACTCCCATTTTTTTTAAATCGTTTAAATGGCAATTTTTATCAGTATTGGAATAATAGTATTCACAAATAAGCGCATTACGAAGCAGATAACACCGGCTGCTACTGATAAGGTTTAGCTAAATATGTGTGTGATTATTAAAATGTTAAACTGCAAGATAATAAAATTAACAAATTAAATATATAGAAACTACGTAAGGTGTGTTTGTAGTCGTCAGTTAGTTATACAGTCACGAAACGAGTTCTTGCTTGTGATTGGTTGTTATTTGGTTGTCATTATTAGTAAACCAATCACCATCATTTAGTGGCTGCTCGAAAACTATCAAAGTTTATTGCTATCAAAACTCGTAATAGGGAAACAGATCGTGAAACTTTAAACGTAATATTCATTGTATACGAATCGTTAGAATATAACGTTATAGGTGGCGCTATAGTCGTGTTAATAATTGTGCTATTTATGGAATAAAATGAGCATTTTCTAAATAAACATTGGTTTAGTACCAAAAAAGATAATAACGTCTGGATGATAATGGTGGTTGGAGAGCATGTGATTGACGATAGAGTATAAAATTCAATCTACCGTCCCATTATGTCCGTACGTACTTCTATCAAAAAGATGGGGATTTATTGTAAGTTATTTTACTCTTTAGTAATTCAGTGAACCATAGTATAAGTTAATAGCGGGTGCCGCCCATCGCGTGACCATTATGATTTAGCTGACCTGATTTTTTTAATAAATTAGTGGGCTGGGACGCTTAAGTCTATGGACAATGTTAAACGTTGTATATATTCGGTAATAAAATGTTTATAGCGTCCATTAAGCATTTTTCATTTCGTAATCATATTAAATACATTACATAATATACATCTGAAATTAACCTTTTTTTTTTATATAATTTAAGAGCATTTAAAGAATAAAATAAAAGTGAAACCAAACACATTTCGCAGACACACGCAAATTATAACTCATCTTAGAGACTCTTCTTAAAATATATTATCGGTGACGTCAGCCATTTTGGTACGTCGCCAAGTTTGGCAGACGGCGTTTATGGAGTCTATAACACGGCGATGACGAAATGTCAATATTAATTTTAATATTTTTATTGTTTCGTTCGAATGACTTCATCTAGGTCGAGTGAAATATGAATATTCTTGAGACAATGGAATTATTAGTACCTCTTTAATTGTTGCAGCATTTTATTACCTTTTTGTATTTTGACGAATCTAGAGTCTAGCTACGGAATAATACCTGTCTAAACCGACGTAACTATCTCGTAACTACAAGAAAATATTATACAGATAATTGTCCAATGCGGGAATCGAAACTACGGCCATTGTATTGGTCAAAGCTACTAACAAATATTTGAAAAACAATCTTATTATTCTAAGTGACGCTAAATTTGGAGATGTTAAAATCAATTGTACGACACTTCAATGCAAATTGAATTATATTGAGTATTATCTGCCCCTCTCTACTTCCTGTTCAAATCAGACTTCAGATCAGTTAAAGCTAAATGGATAATAAAATATTTATTTGGCATTAAGATGTCGTCTTTGCAATATTACAAAAATTGAAGGTCATTTTTTATAACATTCGCGCCCAGAACTGGAGTGTAACAATAATAAAACAATTGAGCTCATCTAGTAATCCGGTGCTGTTATCGTTTTTAATTAAAAGCGATTAACATTTTATTTGTCAGCCGCTATGAAACTTCATGTCATATCTATATAGTTAGTTGTCATATCTATATAGTTAGTTGTCATATCTATATAGTTAGTTGTCATATCTATATAGTTAGTTGTCATATCTATATAGTTAGTTGTCATATCTATACAGTTAGTTGTCACAGACGCGGCCAATTCCGTGAATAGTTTAATAATACCTTTAAGAGATTGGGCAATCCCTGCATGTTGTAAGCGTCCTTCCTTCTGTCCGTTTGTTACTTTATAACTCAAAAAAAATATTTTATAATAATAATTTTATTTTTTTAACATAACGAGGACGAATTCACGAAAAAAGAAAGCTAGTTAGATAGACTAAGTTTTTCCTACCAACATTCGTTTGATTATTTCAGCCTTTTTTTGACTGTACACAAACACGTACAAATATTTTCAAAGTATATATACGAATTAGCGTACACAATTCCAAAAATGACAATTAGTTTAGAAGCTATGGCAAATACATAATGGAATGTGTACATGATTCACGAGCTCGCGGGACATTAACGAGGCTAATATAAACAGTTCAAACGATAACACTGTGTGAATTTTGATAAATAATAATAAATAAACAAATTACACTAGGTGATTCACGCAGCTTCGTTGCATTCTTTAAGTTGTGGTCCATTACCAGCGACTCGCTTGGGTCACAGAAGGGCGTTGGATTGAACCCATAAGACAAGGAGTATTGTCCGCGTATCTGCTATATTTTTTAACATACCATAGTAAGGTAGCCTCTTAACACTCTGCAACTCTTTAAGGTTGACTGTCAGAGAATGCTATTTAGCATTAAATCCGCCCATTATAACATTTTTTGTGTTGGAACAATAAAGTTTTAAATAAATAAATAATATTATATATAACTTCAAAAAATGACTATCAAATGCAAAAATGTCTTCAAATCCGACTAATTCTAGAGATTAGTACAGATAAACAAATTATTCAGCTTTATCGTTAGTACATATATGAAACGTTTACTCAAAAATAAAAACGAATTACACATCCAGTAAATAAAGAGTACTGTAGTTTAATTATCTAATGTAGCGAATTATCTGAAACACAAAACTGTTTTGGTGATATCAAGTCTTTTCATCGTAATTCAGGACAAATATACCAAATATATATTATAAGAACTTCTCAGTAAATTTATTAATATATTCGAAATCCTAGCGTAGAACTAATTTCACGTTAGTATGCTTTTTAGGTACGAATATTTGGTGATGAGTCAGCAGTTAATTATTATTCATACCAAGTGGTGGCATCGCTATTGTGTATTTTACAATAGTTATTTTTATTTATACAACTTCCAAGCAGGTAATACTTACTGGTGGCTTCATTAATGTACACCTGACAAAAAACACACTCAGACTTGAATCTGCTGACTGGAAATGGAGTCGGCATCACCAGGAGGTGGAGATTATTTCTTGGGAACACATGGAAATTATAGTCCATCGACTGATAAATATATATATTTTTTTAAAGTGACATAATTTTAACTTTGAATGTGGTTAAGAAAAAATTTACGTCTGGAAAAACATTTGGCAAACGTGCAAATTTCTTATTTATGTCGCGTCCTTTCATTTCTTGGAGGGAAGCCAGATTTTGGATATAATCTCAAATGTTTAAAACTTACTTTGAACTAATAATACTAAGATTTTAATACTTGATACCTAACCCGTAAACAATTCTAGACTCAACATAAATTGAGTATTTTATTCAAGTGGTAAAGACCAGCTGTTACTGGACTGCAGATCATATACGAGCTGGTTCAGCTGGGGTAGTGGCAGTACCACCACCTCACAAAAGATCGTCGTAAAGTAGCTACTATAGCTACGTTTCATGCCCTAATGTCGGAGCCAGACGCTGAAACCTCTTGTTCTTTGTCTGTATTAGCCTCCTGCATCTTTTCCCAATCATCGTGAACGGCATCATGACCAAGAGCAACGTCACAATTTACCATCAGATGGACCGTCTGCTCGTTCGCCACATTTACAAAAAAAAAATCTCCGCTCAAAAAATTGCTTAAGGAACTCTAAAATAAGGTAATAAACAATCTAAATAACACATCGGATATAGATGAATAAGTGACAATTGGTGTTAATATGGTATCAATAGTGCAGTGCTAAGAGCTGACTAAATAATGAGTTCAACCATACTTCGGAATCAATAGTCAATAAAGGTTGAGGAAAAATCTCTGTCAAAACTTAACAGAAGTTATTCTCATTAAACTGACTCACAGAACAAAATTGAGGATAAATGATAACGCTTGTTAAGCAATGTCCGCGCAGTCATTATGAGGTGGGTGATCGTTTATCAGAAAATTCATATATGCAAAACATGATGAAATATCGTTTATTTTTTTACCATCATCAAGCCATTTCAGGGGTCTATTTTGGAAAACATTTCCTGAATATCTAAATACTATACTTAATTAATAATAGACGCGAAATTGGAACCATACATGGCTTCATAAAACTTTCACCTATCAGGATTACTAATTTTGGCAGTACGTCATCGACACCTGATTATCATTAAGAATTTGCTGAAATTTCGACTAATGCAGTGGAAATTTCATTTGTCCACAAAAAATATAATAATATAATGTATTTACATTTATTATGATAAAAAATTATGTAAAAATCTTAGATCTTTCATGTATAGGTGTGTACTGAGTAAACGTATATTGATACTATAACCTCATGTTACGAGTACATCTGTTTTTACTGTTTAGTTAATTCTTTTATCTTTCAAACTTTACATAAATAAAATTCTCTCAAGACAGCTGTACCTACAGACGCAGAGACCGGCTGTCACATTCTACAATCTGTTATTTCAAATCAAAAATAAATCGTTTCATGAACGTTTTCCAATTGTATATTTTTGTGTTAAATTTATAACTACCGTACAATACAAAATTAAAATTGAAATTAATAATGTATGGACGGTACTAGTCACGGGTTCGAGTCTTGTGACCATGAATTTTTCGTTGTTTGTTTAGCTCATATTTATAAAGATTGTTAAAATTCCTATCTAAATCACAATCTTACAAACATTTTACTGTCTTAAGTTTTATTGGGACTGCTTTAATTGTTAAGTTCTTGTGAATTTCTCGAAGGTTCTATGTAAGATAGTTTGTACGTTCGTTGGTATTTTTTTTTATTTAAACATTTTAAAAAGATTTTAAGAAAATTTCGTACATACGTAAGCGTAATACATATAACTATGGCGCTAAATGATGTCATACTAAATGGTACATACATACAAAAGAAGAAATTTGGTAAAGATCACAGCTAAAACTGATAGGTTTGTTGGAAGGAATACTTACATTCAATACATTAAAAAATATAATATATACATTGTAAATTTAAAAAAAAATGAGGGTTTGAAAGAAATTTATAATCACAAACAGTCTCTGAGCGACGAGATAGTTAAAGATCACCCGTTTTAATGTAGTAAATAAACTTATCTAAATATATTAACAAGTACAGTTATTTTATTATACTTAAACACGTAACAAAGGATTTTACTTTAATACTCGTATACTATAAAGTAAGTACACTCACTATACATGAGGATTTCAATTGTAATCCAGTATTTTTAACAGACTTATGGCCAAAATACAGTATACGATCTAAACCGTACTATTTGACCGAGAGAGACAGCTAATAGACGTCTCCACCAATCAGAGTAAAGCACTAACTCACTAACAGCTATTTCACTATACGACGCTATTTAGATCAGTTGAGATTTTTTGGCTCAGATCTTTAATGTATTTTGGCCATAAAAGAAGTTGATTCCAGTCTCAGCCCATACATGTACATAGATTTCTCTGCCACTTTCTTCGACTTTTTTCTAAGATACGTTAACTTCTTCTGAATGTTATATGTCACCGATCTGACTCTAACATAGAAATATTGTGTCACAGTCGAGGATGGAACCCAGGACGCTTCAATTCAATTATCACTGGTATAACTTACACCGAAACAAATATACGGTTTATCAGTTGAACTAGTGGGAACCCACCCAAAAATCATCTTTATTTTTATAAATATATTTTTATTTCTTGGAAAGAGTAACAAATTGCAAATAAAAAAAAACAGCTGGATCAAATTCTGACGAATACGGTGGTAGAGGAAGAATTATCCGTCGAAGCTTCTTTAATTTTGAGTTCTTCTGTTGTGCGGGAATTTGACGCTTAAAGCAGAATAAATAAATTTATGAGCTTATCTTTCATAGTCGAAATTCCTCACAATTCACATATTTACAATTATTGTCTTGACAGGTCTTAAAGTTATAAAGCTACTCGTTTTTTAGTGCTTTAGGGACATGCTTCGATTCTTTTGATTGGAAATTTGTATGTCAGTTTACCAAGCGAAGAAAATATTTTGTTATTATCTTTTAGTTTGTTATCTTCGCAAATTGACATAAACAGTTTTGTCACTTTCGTTGAAGACTGCTGGTTTGAAATATATTAATCTTAAACCATCGACAGTCGATAAGGAGGAATCGAGGTCTTTTCCGGAAGTTCCGATTGAAATCCACGATTCCGATTCCGATTTGATTGAAATCCACGATTCCGATTCCGATTGATCCACGTGAAAATTTTTTGAAATCTTAAAATTCCAGAATAGGGGCGAGCAAACCAAACACATTTCTTCAATTACGTGTTGACTGAATACGAGTTCCACTATAACCAATACACTAATGGAATTCGTATTCGAAAATATTATACCCATTAGATTTTTCTGTGGTCGAATAAACAAATATCAAAGAAAAATCTAACGTTACCAATCATATCATCAAACAAACAAGCAACTGGTCTTCGAAATGAAAGGAGCTTGAGCGTATGATGATATCATAAGATCGAAAAAAGTGTTATAATTTATATGTGACGTCATAATTCTTTATCGTCAGCGTAGATTAATATACATTAAATTAAGATACTCATACCCAATGATCCTACCCATAAATAAATGTAATAAAACCCATGTGCTTCATATTGAAATGACCTTTATTTCCCTATAAAAATCCAATTGGCAAAAAACCAGACGCACGTACAGACGGCGTGAAGGATGAGTTATTATTAGTTAGAGGAGAAGTTTGATCTACAATCTTGATTCACGTATTTTTTTTAATTTATAGATATATTTCCCTCATTTTTGTGATACCTTGTACAAAATAAAAATCATAAAAAATAGGTATAAAATATATAAAGTAAGTTTTAAATATATGTATGTATATATGTTTTAAGTGCATAGTTCACAATTGGAGTATACATTTAGATAATCATAAACATTGACGTGTTCTAAAATCGTTGCCTATTAAATAAAAAAAAAAGGAATAAGTGGTTGATTTACAAATGAGATGATTTCCATAGCTCGTATTCGATCCTATTTCTGTAATGTGAAACCAAAACTACTAAGTAATCGTAGTTTAATTTTAGTTTTTAAGTTTAGTCAGTAGTAGTTAAGCCAGTTTATAAAATAGCAAATGCCGTAGTCGTCATATGAGTCACTCACTATTACGCCATAAGGTTATTGAAGCTCAAATCTAACTTAGATATATCGTAAAGAAAATCTATATGATTATCATTTCAACGCTTCAAATTAATAAGAGGAAAATAAATAACAATACTAATAATTAAATAACACTTTCATACTAATTAATTACTTAGGAGTAGCTGTGACGCCATCTTGTAGACGCCGATTTAGCCGTCTTTCCTATTAGCGCCAATATTGCATAATAGCTCGTGGCAATGTTTACAAACTATTTTAATAATGAAGTTATTGACTTAGGTTAGTTTAATATAAATTGGAGTATTTGTGTTTTATCTGTCTATATGGATATTATAGAACAAAAAAAAAAAAACAAATATTACAATTAAATACAACGTTATTTGTATCTTTCCCAAAAATCTGTAAATTGTATACTTTTAGGAGTGGAGTTATACATCAACGCATTTTATTATACATAATAAACCCATATTTTTATCACTTGTGAAGGGAACATTAAGTTCGTTGATGTGATTCGTTCCTGGAAAGTAAATGAGAAATATTTGTAGTCAAGAAATCGAATGAGAGCAATGGAAATGCAATTTACGCGAATCGCAATATAAAATCTAAATGGAAACATACAATCATACTACACGGATAATATTTTTAATGTACTAAAAAGTTCGAATAAATACACCTATATATTTATTGCAGATAAACAGTAGGGAAATTTGTTTTATTTGACAAAGCTAAAGGGCTCCATGTGATATTTTCGGCTCTTATATTTTTGGTAACTATTAAGTTGTGTCCCTTGTCGAGTATTAGGGGCCGAGAGCACTTTGAAGATTGACTACGATTTCTTTTCAATATTGGTAAAACATATAAGACGCACTAATTATTTTAATTTCTGGATCCTATAATATAAGGTTTACCACTTTTAATTGCAAAAAAATATTGTCACTGCTTTCGCAATTTTTATTGCAAATGTAACAATGGTATTACCCATAACTCTTCCGTGAAATAAGAGAACATGTTTACAACTTTATAAAACTGTTCATGTTCAATGAAACATTAAGTTCCATGATGGCAACGCCTTCGCAGAAAATAGCGCCAATTTAATAATTATGTCGCTACGCCCACTGGTTCAGCCAAAAAATTGGCGCCAATTCCCGACGAAGTATATATTGGATATTTTTAAGTACCCCTAACGTCACAGAAGTTTATGATTATCTAATATCAACATAATGTTCACATTTACACAACAAACACAATTACTAATTTATACATTGCAATAAAATATTTATCAATTTAGAAGGGCAAAGGTCGTACAGTTTGTTTACAGTTTGAAAGAAAAAAAAGATAATAAGCGACCTCTAAATCTGTTCTATTTTTTTAGACTTTGTGACGCATCCGATATCAAGTAGGCACGTGATCAATTATAACCTGAATCCTCAATTTCAGCAGGTTATTTTTTTTTATTCTGGTGAACTTCATTACATAATATGTATGTAAAAAATAATTTATTAATATATAATCTAAATTTAAAATTACATGAATAATATTAAACCCAAAATCTTTCACCTTAAAAGCCATACATACATACTATAAAATAAACGTAAACAGACTAGGGTACTAACCGTGTCGTGATGACGTCACCTTCCAAAAATACTCCTTCATGAACCCAACCATCCTCACCTTCTCCACAGACATACAATTTCAAATTTGGAACGCGTATCTTAACATCAACACCGACAGGGTTGACTGATAAATGAGATGAACACAATTCTCCAAACTCGCCCGGCTGTAGAGTCAACGACCACAACTTTTTGTTTCCATTCACTCTCAATTTGTAATCACATTTGAATTCGGAACACGAGTGATCCTTCACATCAACAGATATCCATGGCGACACGGCGAGCGTGTTTGTTAAAAATATTAATAAAATAAATCCACTAGTCCGTAACACACACAGAGCCATGTCAACCGCTACTGATAACTGATTGGAATTTGGAATATGACTGAATGAGAATCGTGAGCTGTCAAGAATATGTATTGCCAGTAGAGTACAATGTTGCTCACGTTATATTTCTAATTTCCCAACTTAAAAAAATAAAATAAATATATTAACAAAAAAGCTACGATTTTTTGTTTAGATCCAAATGGTATAATATGTTATTGATCATATTGATAATTGATCTACAGAATTAATTAAGAAAATTATTAATTTCGGGCAGTTCTTTTATCATTTGTCGTATTTGTAACAGTGAATAGACTAAGTACTCGTAGAAGTACTAGTTTCAGGAAAATATAAATAAAATTAATCATTAGTACCATATTAATTATTAAAACAAAGAATGAATAATAAATATTAGGCAGCTTTGCTGTCATTTGGTAATGTTTTATCATGCTAAAACGTGCCATGTTATTGATATTTTCATAATTTATCGTAGATAGTTGATATTTTACTTACCGGTGTGCAAGGTTGTAGATAAGATAATTGTCTCGATCATATGGGTTAGTTATGTTATATAAGATGGTGATCGATAAAAATATTTTTATAATTAAGATAAAGATTTTTGAATGGCTAGCTTATTAACGTTAAATTATTTAAAATAATCGTCATAAGGAGACGAGACGATGTTTCTTAGCATTCCATGGATTCATCGTGCGGGTGCCGGGCCCATCGCGTTGCAGAGAGAGGAGTGCAAACAGCTCCTGGGACTTGCGACCCAAGTGTAGGTTTAAGGGGCCCCTTTAAAATGCGCATTCACGCTCATCTCAATTGGTTACGCTCCTCTCCCTACCTAACCAAATTTGGAATGAACCTACCAATGCCGCCTTTGAAGTACGTTCTAGAAATGAACTGATGATAGTTCTAGAGAGGTCAAGATCTTTAAGTAGGTTATAGAGAGATTTCGCTGTTATACCTCTCGCTCCCACTTCTTACAAACTATTACGATTACAAATAAACTATATACCTATTCCTGGTCAGTTTGTAATACTTGTTTACTTTAATTGTGTGATCTTTTGGGATGTTAGTATTCCATGGAACAGTAAGCTAAATATAAATATTCACGGAAGAAATTAGTATTCATTATTTATTTTATTAATAACATATTTATAAAATAAATATTGGTTGCTTCTTAACTACTTGGACCACACTCTTTCTCAAGCTTTTTGAAAATAGTCATTGTTACATATGTATTTCATAATAACTTATAACCAAAAGATTTTAAAATGGGCTGTTATTTGCAATATTATCTGTTTGTGTTCGAGTATTACTTTTAAACTACTAAACGGATTTATGTGAATTTTGTAATGGATATAGCGTAGAATGCAAATAACATATAGGATATATTAAACTAGAAAAGAAAAACGGGACGTCAAAACACAACTAGAAAGTAAGACGGATGATTTTATCGATGAGTCCCAGGTTCAATAAATTTTACCCACCCGGAAATAGTAGCGGGCAGCAATTAGTTTACAATATTATATTGTTTCACATATTCGTTATATTTTACAACACTTTATTTTTATTTTGTAATATTGTACCTAATATATTTCAGCCTATAAGTAGTCACCGTCAGCTTTAGGTCTTAGATTGTGAGGTAAGTGATAATCAAAAGTCAATCTAGTGTCTGAGCTGTGATCGATCGACCAACAATTGAAACAACGTGTGCCAAAAGACGTCAAAAATACCTAAAGTAAATATATAATTAAACAAATTTTGAAGAATTTTGGAGTTCTGTACAATTTTTTTTTATTATTATTAATGTACAAATGTAATTATTACCAATAATAAATAAACATTCATTAAATATTTAAAATTTATCCCTATCGAATATAAATATAAATAAACTTAATTGAAAAAGTCAGTAATTTTGTGGTAAAAGCGATAGGAATTTTGAAAGAATATGTTGTATAACATTAGAAATACCTAAAAATCAACAAAACAATATCGATTTAGTTATCTATTTTATCTATGACTCATGTATATAATGTATTTCATTGTATAGTTTGTTTGAACTGAAATGACGTGCCCTATTCAATCGTTGCAAACAAAAAAAATATATGCACGTAACACACAAAAATGTAACTGTGATTAATCATTCAGTCGTTAATTATTCATAAACCTTCGCGAAAGTACTGTCAGCATGTCAACTAAAAATCATCTACGGAGTCAATATTTACAATATGACATGGATAATGAACTAATTGTTAATGTTAACGACTCTGATTCAGATTAAAGAGATAATATTGAGACGAGTGAATAGTGAGTACTTACATAATTTTATAAAACTCACTTTTGCCTTCTATCATAACTAAAATGAATTGTTATATATTTTTTTTTAAATTTTAATGCAAAACTATTTTGAATTGTAATGTATGACTAAAAATAAAATAAATATAATGTAATTCTAAACATAATAAGTCATTAATTAGTAATATCGTAATTAAATTTTCCATTATAATTTATTTGTAGACAGTAGTTGCTAAAAGGCGCTAGTTTTAGAATTTGTTGTCCAACTAATCATAAATTGTCTAAGCATGCGAGAGAGCGGGCGTCTTCTTTTATACAATACACTGGAGCTCCATGCATTCGGCATTTTCGAATTTATTACGTGACAAGTCAAGTCAATAAATAAGTAACCCGAAATGACGCGTCCAGTGGGACGCGTCATTTCGGGTTACTTATACTCCTATTTCGTTACAATCGGCATCCTCACGAAATTATCTGTGGAAATCAAGTCTTCTTTAATATCATAAATTAAAAATCCTGATTTATCACTTCAATCTCTATTTTTAAAATTTAATGAGCTTAGTTTGATAAAAAAGGATGTTATTAACGTCAATTTCAATCGAAGATAATACGAATAATTAGGACTAATTAGTTTTCAATTAAAATTTTGCAAATCGTAGTGTAAAGTGACGTCATAATGTTAAAAATGATTCAAACAATGGTTTTTCAATACTATTAAAAGCAAAATAAGATCTTCTGGATTAATAAAATATTTTCAAAAATGAAACATATGTGTATACAAAATAATAACGGGCGGTTTCTGAAAGGAAAGGAAATATTTGACAGCACTGTCAAGAGTTCTGATTTGAAAATTGCCATTGTAATACAAATTGTTGTTTTTGTAATTTAGATATGGTAACAAAATTTAAAAAAACAGTTTTAGTTAAAGTAGTGTTTACATAACACGAATTTGTTATTGTCAGGAAAAGTTTTATTAAACTATCACACTGTTATTATGAAAAAGGATAAATGTAAGTAATATATGTTCGGATATTTCCACGCAACGCAGTCTAGCCCCTACTTAACTACGTTTGTACTATTTTATATACATGTAAACCACATCCACACCTAAAATACATATAAGTTTTATCAAAAATTAAAGCAACTACGTGAATTGAAGGTGAATTAAGCTCTGATTTTATAAAAACATCTTTTTTTTTCGATAGCATCAGTTTTAATCTTTTTAATTTAATCTATTTTCATATCACTGCATCGATACGAGACTTCTCATTAAAGCTAAAAATACTAAAACATCATCAACATCTTTAACATTATTTTATTTAAAATTCAATATTAAAGGTAAGATTATATATAGAAAAATATTCGATGCGATACGCGCATCAGCTCGGCAAGTTGTTTGTTGTTGTTTTCATGATCCACGAACAAACAGGCAAACGGATATAAATTTAAATACAATTGTTTTTAATTCTGTGTCATGTACTTAATGAAAAAGTAGCAATTTCTTTTCAAAGAAATATTTATTATACTCGATTAAGCCTTTTTACAAATAATTATGTGTGTTTTATTATTTGTAAAAAGACGTATGTGTGTTTTAATATTTTCCACACTTCGAGGGATGTTCGAGTTTTCCTTTTAATTATCTCTATTTGAGGACGCTTAATTTTTCCGGATGAGATCATTGATTTAAAATGTTTTTTCATTAATCGTGACCGGGTAACCGTAATATGCTTTTAAGGAAGTATCAATATTTGTCATTTCTTGTCTATCTAGTACATAAACAATTCCATTAATTTAGTTCATCCATCCATAATAATACCAAGAAGTCTATAATTCAAATTTACAGCTTTAGTATTATGGGGAATATATAGCTAAGTAGTTATCTAATTTTGGAAATAGTATATACTTAGTTTTTGATAAATTTACGCTCTAATTATTATTAGGCCTCTATTTCATAATCATGTCAATAGTATTATTAATATTGTATTCTAATTCGTAAATGTGAGTATTATTATCAGAGGGCTTTTGCAATATAGAATTGACATAATTATTTCTGGTAGATTGTTAATATATAATAAAAATACAAGCGGACCCATGACACGTCCTTGAGAAACTCCAGGCTGAATTAAAATTTATTGCATAAAACAAAACTTTTTGGAAATATTATACCAATATTTGATATTTACACATTGTTTTCGGGTTTTATATTGTATTCTGAAAAAAAAAGATTATTTTACAATAAGCTCTTGTTCCGGCTGCGCTCACGGATAGAAGGTTTATTAAATCCACAACAGCGCCACCAATAAGGTCCAGAATATAATATTTAGTAAAACTTTTATTGTGAAATAACATTTTTCTCCCATAAACATTATATTTAAATATAATATATAGTTTTTTTAATATATTTCCTATTCTGCAGCCTTTTCCAGTATATGTAAAAATAGGTCTTTATTTCTAACTAAATGACGATGATAATTCCTCATTATTTTTTTATTTTTTTATGTTATAAGAGGGCAAACGAGCGTGCGGATCACAGGTGTAAAGTGATCACCGCCCCCCACGAACTCTTGCAACGTCCGAGGACTTACAAGAGCGTTGCCGGCCTTGGAGGTGGGTATAAACGCCTTATTATCCTAATTCTGGAAATATGGTCCTCATTTAAACTTTTATCTCCTCTTCAGGTTTTTTCAAAGGTACTGTACCGTCCCCAGGAGGCTATGAACCCACTTCGTGCCAAGTTTTATCAAATTCTGTTCTGTAATTTAGGCACGTAACTTCAAAGGTGCTTTTTATGGGATTTTAAATATCTTCTAGAAAATTTATTAGTTCTAGAGTTAAAAAAATAAACCTAAACTAAAACAAAAGGTGATTTTTAATATTTAAAATAATGTAAAGACCACACATTAATATGAAAGAACACAATACATTATCATATATTTTATTATTAAAACACATAACACATATAATTATTAAGGGATGTTAGCCAAATAGTCCTTCACATGTGCGGGTTCCAGTCTTCGGAAGCCACTGGCATCACAGATCCCCACTTCAATGTTGTCTGCAGTCATCTGGCCTTCAAATCCCTCTTTAAGAGTTAGAATTGCTGTGTGGACAGCATCATCCAGCTCTAACTCTTCAGTGTACCTTTAATATAGAATATATATTATCATTTCATTTAATATTATTACATAAATCAACAAACAATAGAGTGCTGAAACATTTTCCTATTAAATTAATATATTTATTCATATAATTCCATTTTGAATCATTGGTCCTGTGTTTGTCAGTCGAATGGAAGTGTCAGAACGGCCTATTTCACTTATTGAAACAAGTTCTTCTGACACTCTCCAACTTAAAATTAAAGCTACGAGTGATTCAATGTGCCCAGCTCTGAGAAGAACCACACAACAAGCTCAGCCAGGTATTCTTTATTGTAGTATGTATATTGTATTCTACACTAACATGAATATTTAGAGAGCAATTCACAAGCAACAGAACTATTACAATTAACTTTATGGACAGGTGTTATATCGGCAAATAGAATAATAAAGAATTTAATAATTTAAAATTGCTTAAAAAGTATATATAAAGAACAAATAAAATAAATAAACAGCCAGCAAGACAACCAGCAACTGAACTGCTAGCAGGAGATATAATCATGTACAATAGACATTTTCTTATAGGACTATTAAAATGAATATTATGCAGCCATTAATTACACTTAAATAGAGAATGTTTTTTTCATAAATAAATAAAATATTCTAATAATCCGAGATGCAATTTAATCTTTAAGGTTTATTGATATTTTTTTAAATAACCTTTTAGTGAAAGCTACAACTTTAAGTTATTGAGAAATAATATTAACATAATAAATACCTCTTTTCCAAGAATGTTTTGCCATTGTTAAAATTCTTTCCCATAGCAGTTGCTTTCCATGCAAAGTAAGCTCCGGAGGGGTCACACTGGAACAGGTATGGTCTATCACTGTCCCAGCCACAGATCAGAAGGGAAACACCAAAAGGACGGACACCACTGGAAAAAAAGATATATTAGAAAATATTATACTTATATATGAATATGTCTGATAAGTGCGAGACAGAATAATAACAATGTCAGAAAATACATTTTGAAACACACCCAGATTGAGTATATTCTTGCATAACAGTAGCAACCCTCTGCACCAGCTGTGCTGTAGGTATCGGCTCGTGGTACATAAGGAAGTACTGTTGGGCCATCTTACGAGCTTGAGTGACAAGCAGACGGTAGTCAGGACCCATGCCGGAGTACACCATGCCTGGTGGATGACAATAGTGTAACATTTATTTTTGTTTAGTAAATGATTTCATTGAATGAAATGATAAGTGAATCAATAAAATATATTTTGTATTTATAAATGTTTTGAATGAAATGCCTATGTCATTGTCGAGTTATTGTTAGAAAATGTCTTTTAGAAGACTTTTTTAAAGAATTCTAAAAATCTAATGTTAACCATTAAATATGTGATGTTTAAGGCATAACCAACTTTTTGCTGTATTGTAGATTAGCTTAAGTGTTATAGACAATAATTTAAGAGAAAATTTTACATATTACTAATTCTTACCAATATGGCCGGTGATCATTTCTACTTTGTTGACGCTGTGTTCATCATAGAGAATACTTTTGTGTTTATTTTCAGTTGCGATCACGACACCGTTAGATGCTGAAATATGAAAAATATAAATAAATAACAAATACAGTAAAATTTAACCTATACAAAAAAAAACTACCTTTAATTCCGACGGAGGTGCCGCCAGCTGCCACAGCGGCTAAGGCATATTCAATTTGTACCAATTTTCCAGAAGGACTGTAAGATAAATGAATATACACAATTAAAACTACTTTCCGTATCGAAGTCCTAAGTAACAAACACCGGCATAAAGACGGATATAGAAAGTATTTACAAACATTATATACACCAACTTATGAAACAATAATTAATCTTTAATTTAGTTAAATAATGTTATATTTAACCATTATAATTACCTAAAAGTTGTAAGAGAAAAACTATAGCGCTCAGACGCCATGATTACAAAGCAAATTGTCAAAATCGGCAGCTAAATAAGCGCCGTCATGTTTTCGACTATGAAAGTTGTCAAATATGTTTTAGTTCAGAAATAAGAAAATAAAAAATGTTTAATGGTTTCTTAAAATAAATTTTAACCTGATATTTATATTAAAACACGACTGATTTAATGTTTATCTTTATAAGAAAAAAAAAATTAAACAAATACTTATTGCAACATCGGCCCCAATCGAAGTGGTCAAAGTTATTTATGATTTTTGTGCCAGAAACTCGTAAATGAAATGACGTCACAGGAAGCATGTTCTAAATATACGAATTTGTATAAATTATTGCGTCGTAATAAATATAGCCGAAACTATGTTTAACGGATTCAAGAAAAGTCACGTCTTTGCAAAGTTATAAAGCAAAATACATTTATTTTAGTCACTGTTATGGATAGAAACAATAGTATCGTAGTAGTATATTTTTTAATAACAGAAACTAAAATCTAGAATATACCGTTTCTTTCACAAATATTTCCAAACTCAAAAAAAAAACATTAAGATTGAAATATTATAATTTATTTTGGACACTTAAAATTAAAAAGTACATCCGATCCGATATCGGGTCGAATAAAGTAAAGTCCTCTGGATAGGTCGTTCGATATAGGGAGGGCGAGTGTGCGCGGTGCGGCAGTCGGGAGCGCGGCTGCCATTACACGTTTCCTTAACCATGTAGTTCCACGGCGAAAATGGCTCCTGACCCTCGAGGGTCGCCATCATCATCAGCCATGTCCGATACATCAGAAAAAAACCGCGTCGCAAAGGCCCATTTAACCATGCCTTGCCAAAGCCAGGTTTTCATGCACAAAACCAACATCAACCCTAAAAACTATTCCGATAAAAACGGAAACGAAGTTACCAAGAAGGTGTATAAAGGACGGAAGACCTTCGCTTTCTGGATGCTTGTCTTGCTTCTATTTCTGATGGCTCTCGGCAACCTCGTCCTCACCTTCACCATGCTAGCAGTTCTGCGTCTTGGACAAGGTAACTTTTTCAATTAATAAGAATAGCCACCAAAATATTTATATTTGTCGGGTTCGATTTCTCGGCCATAATAAACAGTTCGTTTCGAAGGATTCCGTTATCTTCGGAGATAGAAACAGACTATAAAAGGCGGCTGTGCGGCAAACGTTTATTAATAGACAATAAATATTACAATAATTGCACCTGTGTGACTTCATATTCATATTATTGGATAATCAATCGGATATCTTATTTCATGTTAACAATATAAACATATTTTTAATGCGATTTTTTAATTATTGTTTTTCTCAATTATAAAACTTTCTCAAAGATTTAATTAACTGATTTTATTGACTAATATAGACTGTAGACTTTAGCGTCACATGTAACGTAGGTTTCTAATAATCTTTTGAATAACATTTAACTTGTCTTATAATTACAACACAAGAGCAACAAACAAGAAACGGTTAAAGTAGAAAAACAAAAACTGTTGCAATTTTTACCTATTAGGCGAATATTTAGGTTTATTTATTTTAATAAGGCTTATTTTAATCTGTAACATCTTTTCATTGCGATCAAGTAACATATAATATGATTTGATCTTTCATCAGTTTATTATATACTAAATATAATAATATATAAGGAAATGAACAGGTTATCTGGGGATAGTAAAGTCACCCCTCCCCGCAGTCCCCGTACGTTAGGTCACCCTGAACTGTTACTAGATCGATTAGCTCATCTAGGTCCAGAAAATTGACATGCGCAGTGGAGCGTTGGGAGGGTTGGCAAGGTTGGGCGTAGTGCTGGGGGAGGCCGGGTTGAATCCAGGGGTAGAGGGTGGCCCGGGTTTCTGCTACCTTCGATCGATCCAGTGCCCTGATATCTATTTTTAAACTCCTGCCAGCATCCCGCTAACACTTTGATAGATTATGAACATGCGTCACTGCACAGAATGTTATGAATTCATAAAGATCCTATAGTAAAATGTTTTAGTGAAAATATAAATGAATATTAACTGCTTTTGATATTTTTTTATTTTTAAATTAAAGAAGCCTTACATAGCTTTACATGTTTATAGATATTTTCAAATATTCTTTATATTTATAGTTTTATACTATTTTCTTTTTAGTTTTTTAAATAGTTGTCTGTTAGGTTAAGTAACTTTAGTTAATAAGCTATCGAAACTTAAAAACTTACTTAATTTCAAAAGACATTGGGAGCAGTCTTACAAAAAATCACGCTGCCGCTACTTCATTTTAAATATATTTGCGTATTTTAGGATCTGATTGTCATTTTATTTCCGCTTCATCAATACACAATTAATATACGGATGTCATTTTCTAAAACACGATAATACCAAATTGCCGATGAAATTTGTGGAGAATAGTTTATTGGAGTTTTATGTAAATTAGATAAACTTGTACTGTTGTCCAATCGGTAACTTACTTTAACAAAATCTTTTCCAAAAATAGACGTGTTAAATTTTAGGTTGTAGTGATTAAGATTTTTTGCTTTATCGCGCTGATCTCTGAAACTACCACCAGACGGAATTTGGTAAAAAATGCATAATTTGTAGATAGTTTCTTATCATCGCTATTAGATGGGTTAAAAACAATAGCATGGTATTGGAAATGTGTTTAGAATATAATATTTTCCTTCAGTTGTCCGAAAGTTGTTTCTGAATCAATTCTTCCCTCCTGCAGTCCACACGAACAGAGTCACGAGCTAGTATATTATATCAGGGTAGGCATTATAACATTTTAAAATTATTACATATGGTACAGTAAAAATATTGAGAGCCTCATATCGTGTAGTAGTGAAGTTTAGAGACCAGAGTATTTATTGAAGTGTTGGACAGCAGCGGCAGAACTAGAACAACTTGAAATCTTCCTTGCTGTCAAAATATGTTTTACATAATGAATTATTAGAATAAGCAAGGGTTTAAACACAATATTTTATACAAATTAACGGTTTCGAAACAGATGACCAAATTAAAAATTATTTGAAAGCATAGTTCCGCTGTCGTTAACGGAATTCACCAATCAGAAAGGTTATGCCGTGTTAATTCGTTTTTATTAGGTTCTGAGAAATCAGGTGTAAGTCTTTATTCAAAAATACACATAATTTTCCTCCGTTTTAAAAAAAAAAATACATAAATGTCCATAAAAATGCGCATTTTGGTAAAGGTATATTCTTAAATCCAGGCCAACCGATCGATGGAGCACATATGACGAGTTTCATTTCAAAGCGACCGCACCCAGTCCCCCGACCGTGCCAAGAGCAATTCATCTCATGTCTATTTGTTTTAAGTATTTATGTAAATACAAGCTTAATATTACAATAGCTCAATTGAAAGATTCTTTACCACAATACACTAAGAAATCTGGGACTTTTGTTTAAAGTTCGGTTAATGAAGAGCTCATTTATATTTTAGAACTCTTTATTTTCATGAAATTATTGTAATTTATCAGCTTTTTATTAAAGTATGCATCTATGTATTTCGTAAAATATCCATTCACACATGAAATATATGTAGGACAGGTAAAGCTTTACATAAGCCCACATGTCCGCCCAATGTACCACCCCACCCCCCCATTAGGTCCCGGAGATTGCAGCTCGATCTAGGCTCGCTACCTAGAATCTGTAAGCTCGATAAGGTCACCTAGGCGGGGACTGCCATGCGCAACAGGAGGCACGGGCGTCGGCGGGGGTTACAGGGGACCGGGGCGGCTGCGGGTTGGCGCATCTTTATGCATTTGGCCGATGCGCCTTGCATTTTGGTGAGAGCCTCGATAGTGCACGCACAGGTAACATGTTGCCTCTGCGTGCACTATTGATGGCTCCAATCTTTAAGGACTGGAGAGCCTGGAGTTCCTTCCGCTCCACGATGCTGTGAAATTCTTCGGTGACGCAGACCTGGACAACATCTACAAGAGGGACGGGTTGATCGAGAGCTACCAAGACACACCCCTCAGTATCACCAGCAACAACGGCTCCGTGCTGATCACCCTGCAAACTAGGTAATTATATTTAACTAAATTCTTCAGGTCATAGATCTTAATTTATAAAAAAATATTTATAAAAAAGCCACGCCCTTTAAATTTTTAAACTTTTTCATCAGTTATCTCTTTGGAAATATAATATATCAAATCGGTCAGTCTGTCGGCTCCTCAAACCTCAAAGAGCATAGCAGTTCCTCCCACAAAAGGACATTAAGATAATAAATTTAAATTGTCCAAACTAGAATCCCACGCTCCGAAACAAAACTCATCGTCAACTCAACTGGAGTGTTCATCAAAGGCGTCAGCGCCCTTCACGTCAAGGACCCCGACTCAGGCTACGAACTCTTCAGCACCTACAACCCCGAAGTCACTGTTAACAATAACCTTAACAGTTTGAATGCTAAGGTAAGTGTAAACATTTAGATGTTATAAGAAATTGCCTTCAACTGCTGCGAAGATTCGATGATGTGTCTCAAATTATTATCTTAAAAACATCAGTAACTTAAAAATATGATGTAGCAAAATAATAAATAAAAAATAACTCGTATTTCTCAATCTAAAAGTGCAGATAGATCTTAAGTCGGAGAAAATATATTCAAATTATAAACAAATTATTATATAATTATTTTATGTAAAGAAAGAAATGAAGGTAAGTTTAATAATGCTCTATAAAGAAAATAAAGTCCTGTTCCTAAGAGTCACTTCCATCAGACAGACCGACGAGAACTTTCTCGATAACACGTGGCCATTCATTTCAGGACATCGGCATACAGATTGAGAAACGAGGCAGTGACATATTTGTTAGCGTATAAATGGCAATTACATTCCAGCAAGTATCGACCAAGAGGATTTCATCGCCGGTAGATGAGGACCTCTCCTTCCGATCTGACGCTTCGGCCCACCTGCGAGGGGCCGAGGGAACGCATATGGAGTCTAAGGAGTTGTTTTGGAGTGCCGACCAGGATATCCATCTGAGATCCATCAACGGGTCCGTGGTACTCAGCGGCAAGGAGGGGGTATACGTCGACGTGCGCTACCTCCCCATAGCGCTGCCGCTGAGCAAAGAACACCACAGCACTGGTCAATTCAAGGTGTGCGTTTGTATGCCTCAAGGCAAATTGTTCAGGATTGCTGTTCCCGACGGCCTCAAGATCACCTGCTCGCACGTCAACATGACCGGCGATTCAAATCCTTGCGGGTAGTTTAAGGTAGCTTATATTCCAGTTTTATCAACATATAATCATAGAATATAAGACAATATATAACCGTAATTTTAAAAGTTTTGGTCACAAGTTACCATAAATGATAGGAACTTAGCGATTAATCCAATGTAATCGATTTAGGATAAAGAATTACTTCTTAATTTAAGGGCAAGATCACATATATAACAACAACATGACATCTAAACGACTTATTATTTGTATTCTAACTTTAAACATTTGGGGATGTGTCTGATTTTACAAATCGAGCATATATCGTACCGGAGACCGTGATTCAGATCTAAGTTACGGACGAGGTTTATAGGCACATGAATACGTCGTCCGAACGCGCTTCCTTCGGCGCGAACTTGGCGTTAGTCGAGAGAGGAAAGGAGAATGAAAACGGACTGTCACATTCAACCCAATGAAAAGGGATGCAAGATCTTTTCTAAACTTTTACTAGTCAAACTTTTAACTCCACGGAACGTTTAAACGACAACCTATAATTGGAGAGGGTTCTTCTTTTTAGGTTCCGGGTTTCGGGTTAAATTCTTGATTATTCCTAAAAAAATTCCAAACTGCCAGGATTCAACAGTTTTTTTCCTTGTCTCCTGTTAGTTATGATTCTATTATTATTTTTGCGACGTAGTCACGCTGAGAGAACTGATGGTTAATTTTTCGCCCATTTTTCTCCATTCATCGAATAATTAACCATCTATAAACTTCCAGCCGTTGCTATGAAGCATATGGACGTTGAGGCGACAGCATCATTTGCAATGAGGTATTACTCTCTCCGATACGTTCTCCCTCTTTTTATACAAAATTTCCAGACAAACGTGTAACTAAAAATGGAGGGCTTAAGGATACATTGAATTAAAATTCATACGTTTTTTTCTGTCCTTTTGGTTATTCGTTTGTCTGCTCTAGAACGTGTTAAAGAATACGTTCATTCTTCCTCTTGTCTCCTTAAGTTGTGTCAGTTTAGTTTCACAACTCGCTCGCTCGACTTAATACATCAAATTTCAATCTACGTGACTTGCAACCGCTGATACGCCATCAGGAGGACGGACTTCAACATCACTGGGTCTCGTCTCGTCCTCTTGAACAAACGGCTGTTGTTTATCACATATTTTGACATTTTAATGGTACCCGGCACGAAACAGCTGATTCTGTAAAAGCAGATATATCAACAAATGTTTTGATGTAGAATTGGTTCAATATTTCCATTTAATTTAAACTTGTGTAGCAATTGCTTAATTTATCGATAATTCAAATATATAGTATAAGTCCACTCATTTCCTAAATAAGTAATTGGTGTCTAATTACAACTAACCGTGTAGCAATTGCTTAATTTATCAATAATTACAACTAAATAAATTAAGTCTTCGTAGTCTTTAGGTAAGGAAATGGTGTTTTATTTCAATCTGCCCGTACTAACATTTACTATAAAATATACGAAATTGATCATTAATTACTGCAAATAGAAAGCTAGAATGCATTGTATATATATATTTGATCTCATATCTATGGTAAATGTACATTAATTTGAGTAGAAATGTTAGCTTTGAAATTGTATTTATAAATCAATAACTTCATTTACGTTTATAAGTAAAGGACCTTAGAGCTTTTGTAAATTATACTCGGATTTAACATTGGCCTCAAATGTAGTACTCATCTTTAAGCAAAAACAAAAAAAAAACTACTGGTTCTAGAAACTTACCAAACTATATACCACTTATATCTATTTACTATTCATGTAAATATATTAACACCATTTAAAGCAAGCTTTTACCTCTCTCTAAGTAAAAGTAGGCCAGTTATGTAGATTGAGGGGCTGCCGGCAAAAAGACGCTATTTTAAGGCAGCACTAAAACGAAATAGATTTATTTATTTATTAAGTTTATTGCACAAAAAAGGTTCAAAAGGCGATGATTAGAAGCATTTTCTACCAATCAAACCGAAAAAAGTACAAAAGAAAACAATGATGCGATGACGATGACAACCACGGTATTCGTGAAACAGTAAGTCTATCTAGGTACAGTTCCAGAAACAGGTGCAGATATAAAATAAAGTCAAAAAATGATCCTGATACAATTATTCTTGCAATAATATACCAAGAACGGTCGAAGTTGCAGTCCGTTTCTTGCTATACCAGTGCTAATATGTGGAATGACGTTGAAGAAAGCCATCTCAATCTCGGATTGTAGATAGATTAGTTTTTGATTGGCACCGATAGTAACAACTGAAATGGCGTTGAACGGTTACTCATTCTTCACGATATCAAGCTTGAAATGTCAAGATAATTTTAAAAACTTTTGCCGTATAAAAACCAACAGCAAGAAAAATAAAATTGCAATTAACATATCTACAAAAAAATAATAATTTGCTATTTGCTAGTTCGTGCAAGTTTAGACTTTATACGTAAACCTTACATTTTGGCAGTTTTCGAAAACACTTACGTCCTATTATAAATATAATCCATATTTTGATATTTCATAGCACATCATATTTTAGCATGTATATAGTGTGGCAGCTCTGTCCTCAGCAGGAGCTGAATTCGTTAAAAAATAAATGTGTAAATAAAATTAGAGATATGTGTATAAACACACAGACACACATTTACATATAAATCGTTTCATAATATTAGAAAATCTAAAGGTTGCATAATAAATATATTTCTTGACCAACGTAACAAAGAAGCATGACAATTGCACTTCCTGGACTTAAACCCACTATTTTTTACGTAAGAATATTATTAGTTACGATTTTATCTTCCTATACATGGAAACTCTTAGAATGAATTTTATGGAAGATTTAAAATCACAAAAAAAATCTTGACCAAATCCTGTTTTGGCGCTTAAATCAACACTCTGTACCAGTTCACATTTCGATCAGGATTATGGAAGCTCCACCCAGCTCATCAGGACACAAATAAAAAAACTATAAATACAAATCAAGTTCTTTATATTTCGTAATGTAACAATAATTTACTTTACTTCATATAGACAAAATCATAAAATAAATTTTAAAATATTAATGGCTACTGCTTTAATTACACTGCTTCGATATTATATCGGAAAATAAAAAATGCAGTTTCAAATGTACAGAAACTATCGACTATAATTACATTTGGACTATGTTACATGACAGTTACGTAAAAATATCAAAATGGAATTTGACATACCAAGATAAAATAATTCACTTGATACAGAGCCGTTCATTCCATTTCAGCATTTTGACACAGCTAAGGCTCTGGTATTTGAGATTCAGACCGCCCTGTCAGTATCTTTTTGGACACTGTCTTAATAAAAACGGGACGTCATCGGGAATTGACTTTAGTACATTCGATTAACAATAGAGTATTTAATTTTTTTAAAACTACGAAACGAGATAAAAATAAAGGAAATAACTAAAACTAGATAGATTAAAAAGTTGTTTTAATACAGATTAAAATCAAATACTCTATTGGTTTTGTAATACAAATATTTCCTAAAAATATATTAAAAATATTTCCATTTATAAGTAGTGACCAGGAGAAGAATCGAGCGAATAATTTCTACATTTTTGTACATTTTAAGACCATTTAAGCGTATTTAGACGGACATACCTGGAAAACAAGCCTTATGTAACAGCAAATGAAAATCAATAAAAACATATAATTCCCACTTTTAATATCTCATCAGAATTTGAAATGAATTACGATGTCTTTGGTTCATTGTACTGAATATCGGGAAAAAGAGTGTTAAAAACAATCCGAGAATAAAAAAATAAACATCAAGTTAGTTTAAATTAAACCTACATGGTGTAGAAATAGATTAAAAAGCCACACTAGTCTTTTATAAATTAAGTAGGCACATTAAGTAAATACAAATACTGTACACGATAAAATCATCTCATATAACTACAATTTGGTCACACCGACAAACTCAATATGGACTGTACAAAATATACACTTCGCAATTTTGACTTGTATGAATTATCTAAAATAAAGTCTTTGTTATTATTACTTAAAGCAAAATACTTTACTGAATATCTAATCTCATAATATATTTACGAAGTTTCATATTATCGACAAATAATGTCGATAGGTCTTATCTAGACCTATGAAGCCCTAGCCAAAGCTAAACATAGCACCCGAATGGTGTCAGTTGTTAACAAGCAGTCTTTCAGCGCCTGAAAACAGAACGCCGCTAACAAGCGATCAATTCCTCATTAATACTTAACTATATTTTTATAATCTGTCATAAAAAATACAGATATAAACTACGATATGATTTAGGTTTTAATATTGAAATTTCCCGCATTTAAGTAGACATTTTTTTATCTAGAATCACTTAAAATGCTTAAATTTTGGCACTTAAATTATTACTAATACCAATAGCATTAAAAATAAGCTCAAATGGCGTTTTCATCAAAGCTTAGGCCGTATGCGTCCGTCTTCCCAATGGCGGCAATTCAATATCTTATCACCTGACAGCTATGTGACAGTGACGTTCAATTGAAATTGCTTTGGTGGTAGTTCTGACAAAGACAGTGACATTCAATCGCCACTGATTGTTTTTTTAATTTAATCGTAATGGCTGGACGCCAGGCTCGTTCTGGACGAATGTAATGTTGAACTGTGTTGTGGCATGCTGGTCGTAGGCGAGGGCAGTCTGGCGTTAGCCGCCAACCTCTCCTGCTCTTCCAACTGTGTCGTGAACTCGTCCTCTAAAGCCTATTTTAAATAAAATTAAATGAGTATTCTATTCAGATAACTATTAAATACAAAATAACATTCCATGCATAATAAATACTACATACCATGCAATTGGAATCCAGTCTCGTGTTAATTCCGTTAAGCTTCATTCACCATGCTTTATACAGAATATTGAAGAAAAAACCTAACTTTTTACATTTCTTACTTTGATATGTTAACTTTATTTGAAATTAAAAAAAATCATTAAACCCACCACCGCAGATAAATAAAGGCAATAATAAAAAAAAGGATATCTTTATTTTTATTTACACATTTAGTTAATATGATGCCAGCTTAACTTATTTGACAACGACAATAGCTTTATTACATATTGCGAACAATAAAACAAATTTAACGATGTTTTATCAAATAAATATTAATAACGGGCGATGTTAACACATGCAAACTTACAGCGGATTTCTTAAAGAATGAATAATATAACAAATAAATAATTTTCTGACAATTTTTTTAATAATTCTGATTGGATGATCTCTTGAATCAATCAATCAATCAACTTGACAATTGTATTATTTTAATCATCCTTTAAGAAACCAGTTGAAAGTAGCTATAACAATAATAAGTTACATCTTAATAAAGAAATCAATGCTAAATACAATTTAAAAAAGACAATTCATCTACAGGATATTTATTTATGTGATTATAATAAATTCTATTAATATAAAAAGCACATTTAATCTACAATCAAAAATTATTTTTAACTTAATTTGCGACGCAACGATATAATAAATCAAACCAAAATTAAAATATAACAAAATATATGGAATCAAGTTTGTTTCCTTAAAGCTGGCCGGCAAGCTACTTTAAAAATTATTAGTTTTTTTTATATATTTTTGGTTTGATAAATTATTGTAATAGGATAATATTTCTAATTCTTATATAATATTAAAAAATTTAAAATATCAACATTCAAAAACTAATCAACTATGTTTAGGCACATCGAATTTACTAATTATTAGTTATAAGTATTTATATTTCGTATGGTGCTTTGTAACCAGCCCCCTTGTGAAGAAGATTAGAATTTTGGAAGTTTTTAAATATTTTCCTAAACATCTTCAATTACATCTTTAAAATGTAAAAATATTTACTAAAGATTTAAAGAAGACACAAGGAAGATTAATAAATAATAACTCTGATCCATTTTCTTTCAAAAGTTTAAAACAACAACCCTATGACTCATCAGTGCCAATAACCAAACTGTGGATTGAGTCTGTACGATTCCATCTTTTGCAATTTCAATCTCGGATTGCAGATCGGTTATTAATTTCGGCCGTTAATTGCTCGAGTGTAAACTGTGTATACTAAATATTGGAAATGGTCAATAGTCTTTTAAATATTAATGACTCAATAATTTATATTTATATCATAGCATATTTTTGTATCTAAAAAATGGAAGAAAATGTACAAAGTATTATAAAACTTGATTTAAAATTTCAACAAAATCATACAACAGAATCTGGATGATCTGTTTTCTCGGGAACAACATTTTTCAAATTCAATGTGGATAACTGGCTGATAGGAACATTGGGGGTGTTGGAGTAACTGTTGGACCCCCTTGTTGCCCCCCAGCGACTGAAGGACCTCTCATCTTCACTACCCTGGGAGCTGTAGCTTGTACCACTCTTGAAGGTATCATACTTCCCTTCCAGAGATGGCATATCTATCATCACAGCCTCCAAAGCTACATCTTGCTTCAGGCTCTGCTGTGAGATACTTCGTTTCATTCTACCCTCGTTTCCGTGCATCTGTTTGAATAAATGCTCGCTGAGACTCTGTCTGTTCAATTTCGTGACCGGTTTGGATCTTTCTAGTTGTTTCTTTGGTTCCTCATCTATCCTCTGGACCGGAACTGGTACCTCATCGTATGCCATTATGGGTTCGCGTCTGATGTTATCAGGTCCATTGAAGACTGAAAAACCGGATATCTTTTCAGAAACCAGCTTTAAGTTTGAAGTGGAACCGTATCTCTGGGCTTTAATCTTGCCACGTTTCGTAGTACTACTGGCGCTGGAGGCTGCAGATTTAGTCAGTCTACTGGTGTTGGGACTCATACTCCTGCGTCTATCCAAGTCTGGGGTGTTCAGAGCTAGATTCAGGCTCGTTCTCGATCGAGACAGCGATCCCATAAACGAGTTCCGCTGTTGATAGGCTGACAGAACATGCTGCAGTACATTTCTTGGCCAAGGAACATCCAAATAGACACTCCTATCCGGTATCTTTATACCGTACTTGAGTTCGTGATCATCCAACTGTTTCACGAAGGTCTTTATTAAATTCTGTTGAAAATGTTCACGTTAATGTAGCGTTATTGAGGACGGCACAGACATTACCTTTACAACCTATTTTTGTGTTTAGTAAAAATAAAACCGTCACCAAAGCTCATGCATCATGCTCACATGCTATCTTAATAGATTTTAGAATATACTTACTGGGGATGGAAGCAAGAATTAACATTAATTATATGAATATACCAATAAATTGTGTATAACTCGGATTTATAAAATACCTTATATTTAAATTATAAATTTTGATAAAACTATATATAAAATCTATTAAAATTTTCAGACATTTATACAGACAACTAGTAGAGTGGGATTATTTTCATCATTTTATTTAATAAAATTTACATAAACCAGAGAATCGTTTTAAATATTGGTATTCATATATATATATATAAAGTTGTCTTACCGTCTTCCTGTCCGCGAGCGTCGCCCGCCACTCCCTCAGCTCAGCGGAGTACCTCTCCTCGATGGCTTTCATCTTACTGGCCTCGTGGTTCATCAGCGCCTTGCGCTTCTCGTTCTGGTATTGCTCCAATTCACGGAGAAGTGCCTGTTATACAAACATACTTAGTATATCTGTACTACATAAATCTAATAATTCTGTATGTACATAAATCAGAAATGGTTTGAACACACTTTTTAAAATTAGTAAACCTTATAATATAGTAAATAGATTGACAAGTAACTTCCTCTTAACTAGCACTAATTATATTTCTTTTGTTTGGTAATTGTTTGCGTCGGTTGATAACCGCTCTCTATGGCTAGTCAGTCAGTCAGTCAGTCAGTCAGTCAGTCAGTCAGTCAGTCAGTCAGTCAGTGTGTGCGTGCGGTGTACGCACCTCCCCCTGCGCCCGCAGCTCCTCCCTTGCGCGCGCGTGCTTGGTGGCGAGTCTCTGTTGCTCCGAGCGGTAGCGACGCTTCTCGTTCTCCTGGAACTGAAGCACGGCAACCGTCGCGTACACAATGATATATAGAATAGTAGAAATGTAATGTTGTGTAGATATTTGTTAGGTGTGGTATGCGGATGAATCAATCAATTAGGCTAATATATTTAAATTCAATACTCGCGTTGACTCGTGAATTCAACACGTGGTCTACTGTGCATTGATACAAATTATTAAGGACATGTATTTTATAATAAACACCAGACTACTAGACCATTCCGATCGAACTAGGAAAACGAAATATTATATGCAAACTTGCAATGTTTTTTTAAAAGCAATTTTTACTGATATGTAAACAAAGAAAAAACTCTCATTAGTTTTAAATTAAATAGACGTCTGTCATATCTGTGTACCTTTTTGAGTCTCTCCCTGTCGTCGTCGTGATTTGCTCCGGTGTTAATTCTCAAGCTCTCTCTGAACATCATCTCCCTGGCCTTCTGTTCTGATCTTATTCTCTTTGGAAGTGATCTCTTCTCGAGAGCCTGACATTTTGCGAGTTCCTCCTCCTTGCGACTGTTCTTTCTGTGACACAATGTTTTTTACATTATAAACAAAATGAATATATATTTTTTAATATAACTCGCTCTTTTCAATTCAATTTTCAATACAATATGTACTACTCATGAAAATAATGCAAAACATTAAATATATTCTAGATCTGACCAATACTAAAAAACTGTCAATGCCATCCCTAGACTTTAGGCTCTACCTTTTAATCTGTTCCAGTTCCTTATCATGCCTGACCAGCATTTGGTGCCGCCTTAGCAGGAACTCGTCCTTCAATTGTCTCTTGGCGAGCTGATGCCTCTCGTGGATCTGTTTCTCTTCCAGCTCCCATAGAGCAGCTTCGCGGGTTCGCATGATCTGATGGAGTTTTTATTGTATTTTTGTTATTTTGTGTTCTGATCCAATGTCAGTCAACTCATCCCTTACTATAGAATGCGATATAGATTACAAAAAGTATCAGAGAATTTAAGTATTATAAACGATTTTTTTCTCTAAAGTATTGAATAGTTTTATATTAGTATTACCGTAAATTGTTAAATTGCGAAAGTAGGTTTAGTGCACAGAGTGTTTTACAAATCAGTAGATGCCGCGTAGGGGCAGCTTGCAGGTCAGTACGCACCTGGTGCCTCTGCTGCAGGTACTGCCTGTCGGCGAGGGCCTGTCGCTCGCGGTGCTTATCGTGCACGCGGCGCAGCACGGCGTCCCCGGCCTCGGCCAGCGCGGCCACGAAGCCCCGCTCGCGCCCGCTGTGCTCCGTGTCCAGCCGCGCTCGCCGCACGCGGTACGCCTCCTTGCGGCGCTCCTTCGACACCAGCTCCACTTCCTGTTTTGGTTGTTTTGAAATTAGTAATGCTTACGGTTTAAATGTTTTGTAATTTATTCTAGTTCAATTTCATTAGATGTCTAATAGAATAAATGAGCTAAATAAGAATTCAAGAAATACACATTATTTGTATGTCTCATATATTAAATACAATGAACCCTGTGTCATCGTGGTTTCATTATTCATAATCGCCTACCTGTTTGAGCAGCCGCAGTTCCTGTTTGAGCGTGTCCCTGAAGTGGCGGAGGTCCCGCTCGTGGTCGGCCCGCAATCTCTTGGCGTGCGCCCGTAGTTCGGCCTCCAGCTGGTGCTCCGCCCTCTCGGCGGCCCCGCGCTGCGCCCGCGCCAGGGTTTCCAGGTCGGCCTCGTGCGCGCGGGACAAGGACGACAGCTCCGCCTCAGATCTGGCCGATTTATGTAGACATTACATATAGACGAATTTTGAATTCAAATAGTAAGAATGAATGTAAAACATTCGCTTTATAACATGTAACCTAAGACTGATTAGAAAACTGTTCCAGAATATAAGAATCACAAATTTAAAATAAAAATGATATTTAATTACATATAATATTAAGACAAATAACTGTCAAGTTTTCAAATTTTCATTTTTCACCCACAACTAGTGAGTGACATATAATTGAATTATATTTTTTATTTAGTCGAACGTAGATACCTTTTCTCCTGCTGTTCTCTAAGCTGCTGCTCCTTGGCATTGAGGTCCTGGAACTGCTTCTGCTCCAGCTTCTGCAGCATCTTGATCTCGCGCAGCTCTTGCTTGCGGAGTGCGAGGTCGTCCCAAGTACGACCCGACTCCTCGTCGCCCCAGATGACCTACAGAGGGTACATTCATTATATATTTTATACTACTAATATTATAAGTTTCTACTTTAGTTTCTATTTGCTCAATGGGTTAGAGAAAAACACAAGATTCGTGGCCAGTTGTAAAAAGCCGCTGCCACTGTCTTGTAATTAACGTTTACTAAGTAGTATTATACTACTTAGTTTCTAAACAAATATGCGGGAAAAAACAAGTTTTTTAATAATTAAGTTATGGTGGCTAGTTTTCCGTAAATCACTTTTCAGGTAGGCGTTTGAAAGTGCATTCCCTCCTCTTTACAGGTCTTTTGTTTTTAAAACAATATTGATAATGATAAAATTATTTAAAAAAAAAAAGGCTTCTTGAAGAATATATGAGTTTTGAGGTCTTTGGGAGGTCAAAAATAAATGTAGTGCTATACCTTGGAGGTGGTGGTAGTGACGACGACTCCGTCGATCTCGAATTTCCTCGTCCGCTTTCTAGTCTTCTTCTTGAGGTTCGCCATGTGTATATCTTCCTTCGACCTATTCAGTTATTAAAATGATTAACTATTTATACAATGAAAAAAAATAAACAACACAAGCAAAACTCGAACCTACGACCACCGTCAATCCGTCCGTGTCGTTTTGGCACTGAGCTATCGTGAAATAAGCCTTCATGGTAAATTCATCGAGTCAAAATTCGATCATAATTATTATTAAAATTTATACGAAAAACCATTTTTGCTATCAATATTCTATCAACCTTTATACATTCGTTCATAATTCATAACATTCTTACAATACAAACATATCAAATGGTAATTTGAAGCTTATTTCTAAAATATAAAAAAGTCTTCATGTAACCCACAAAAATGAGCTAAATAAAGTGTCTTTATAATTTTAAACGTCATAGACAACTATGATGTAACCAACCGCTGTATTCTATTGGCCTGTCCGTCTTGAGGTTTCCGTCTGAGCACCACCTCCTCTGTATCCAAAGGCTGGCTCTCGGAATTCACTCTGTAATATTAATAATGTACGTTTTTTTACGAATGTATGTATATTATTTATAATTTAAAAAATATATATATTTTTATTTTATATATATATATTATAAATGTTAGTGATATATTTTAAAGTTAAAGAATATTAATATTATATCCTTTTAACTATACAAAAATAATAATGAGTTCATATAGTAATTAAGAGATCTTTCAGGTTAAATCGTTTATCGGATGAAATACGAACGGAATTAATTAACAATTGATACTAATCGAATTGTTTCCACTACGGGATTAAATTACCATCTCATTTTAGTTTATCAGTGGTACTTGGACTGATACATAAAAAGAAACCTTCTAATGTCAGTTTCTATCTGGGATTGGATGTCGATTATGAATGTTGGCACCAGTACGACACTGGCAGTGCTGGCAGTGCTGGGTGAGAGATGCGAAGAGTTAAAGACCTGTTGGCGTCAGTGAGGCGCTGGTCGTCGTGCGAGGCGGACGTGGCGGAGGTGGCGGAGGTGGCGAGTGAGTCGGCGTCGCCGCGGCGCGAGCGCTCCGACGCCACGGACCCACTGTCCGATTGAGAACGAACGCTGGTGGGTCAAAGGTATATGTATTAGTAATATATCAAATTTTAAAAAGTCGTCAATCAGTAAGCGAGTGTGTATATACAACAAAAACAATTGCAGTTTTTTTTAACATGTTGATATTAATATTATAAATGACATTCGTGAGTGTGTCTGTGTGTCCTCTACCTCTGGAAGCTGTCCGGGCTGAGTCTCGGCGGCGGCGCGCTGGAGTCCCGCACGCGCACCTCCTCGCCCACCGTCACCACCGACACGTGAGACGTATCCTGCACATATTATACGTATATAAACTAAACTATAACTACAAATATATCTTAAACTCATACCACAATATAGTCCCATAAGAGGGAAACCCTAAAATCATCCTAAAACTAAATTTTAAAGATAGAATTTTAAACTGAACTTATTAGAAGTTTTCACACAAATCAGTCAATAATAATAAATCTGATATATTATAACCTGACATTGTCTAATCCATACAATGAAACAATAACAACATTTTAAAAATATTTATCTAAGCTTAATACATTGACATGTAAGTTATAAGACAATAATAATAATTGTATCACTTAATAAGCCCACACTTGACCCTGGCACTAGTACTAAGCACTAATCGACCAACGAATTAATGATACAAGGAATAACGTTTGAAATAAATTATAGGGAATTCTTTATTCATCAGGACACAATAGCTCAGTTGTTAAGGTAATCACGACTGCCAGGGGTCACAGGTTCGATCCGCTCGTGTTTTTAAATCAAAATAATATACGAATAAAACTAACCAAATTAATATGGTTATGTTGGCTGTCCTCAAAGACTCCGGAGTCTCCAGCGCCGGGAGACAGGATGAGGACCTCGCTGCTGTCTAACCTGCGACCTCGACTCTTCTCTATAACAATATTATATTTTATTTATATGCCTTTAAGAGCTTGCATATCAGCCATGTCAAAAGTACAGTATGACTTTCTCTAGATTTGAATACAAATAATTGATTAGTTTTACATAAACAAACAAGAGTTTAAACATACAAGCATATAAGATTAAAACGTAATGAATTTTTTTCTTTTAAAGTAATTAATAGTATAACAAAACAATAAAATATTCTAAACCACCAAATGAAAAATGAGGACAGTTAAGAAATTAGAATTGTAATTACAATACAACAATACTACTGGATGAATGTTAAATGTAATTTGACGAGTGAGTGAATAGTCACCTAGGACGTTAAGTTACAAATAGCTAGACGGCAATGATGAAGAATAGGATGGAGCCGGAAGCCGGATTTTTGGTTTCTCACCATTATGCACCGAGGGCGTGGAAGGCGCACAGTCCAGAGAGTCCAGGGAAGATGGGGCGAAGGCGTCATCGTCATCCGAGGAACCGCTCCTTACCACCACCACCTCCTCGGCGGGGGAGGTGGAGATAGTCACCGCGTGTGGCTGTGGAGGTGGGACTCTTATTTTCTCATCATGATAGATACACACTGTTATTATGATATAATATATATTTAAAGTAAAAAAACATTTAGCTAAATAAATCACATGCAAAAATGTTAGAAGATTAAATGTGTACATGATCCAAAAAATTATATCGCTGGGTAGGTTTTGAAATTACATTTTTTTTCAGTAAAAATAATAAACAAAACCTTATAATTTGGTTAATCTAACAATAAAAAAATATTTCTTTTTTGTGTCAAAATAATGATGTGATCTGGTGCTAAAAGGGTCAGTGTGTTATAATTTTATATGTAAAGGTCAAAGCGTGATATATCACAGATATAGACCGGGTACGTGGTATGTGGTGGTGTGGTGTGGTGGTGTGGTGTGGTGGTGGTACTCACCGGCGCCGTGTTGAGCACGGGCGGGTGCGTGGTGGTGACGGTGACGAGCCCCACGGGCGCCGCGCCCAGCGAGTTGGGCTCCGCGCTGACCGACACCACCGTGACCGCCGGCCGCTCCGGGGACGGCTGCGGACCCACGGAGCGTTCAGTCTCAGTTCAAATCTCGGAAGATATATTTTGTATATTTTGTATATTTTAATTGTATGTAAATCTAAATACTCACCGTAACTGTTCTTATTTCTATGGAATTCTGCTTCTCTATGGAATCGGATCTTGAAAAATCTTTGCTGACTCTTCTGACTTCTATGTTATATCTGTTAACATAAGTTTCAATATAGTTTGAAAAATGTTAAAGTTACTTATAATAGTATTATAAAAAATTGTAATACATTTATTAATTTTATGGAAGTATTTGTCTTTATATCTAGAGACAAATTATTTCGAGAACGAGAAAATAACATGGACATTAAAATTTTAGTAATTACTGCTTTTTAAGACTATTTACCATATATTTGTTTATTATTTATTTTCCAATATTATGGCACTGTAACAACAAAGTTCACAATCTCGGATTATGAACTTTGGTATTTGATATGTATTTATATATTGCAGTAATTATAAATATACCGTCAAAAACAAACTAATGATTTTCTTAAACATATTTTCGCTGCAACCAACCTGTCCTTATCGTCGACGGACCTGGACCGGGACTCAATCCTGCTGACCTCAGCGCTAACACGCTTGTCATTGATCTCCGTGGAGCTCGACCTCGACCGTTCTTTGTCACGTTTTATAATATCTATAGCACGGTCGTGTAACACTTCACTCCCATCAACACCTTTTTTACTTAAATCTGTTGTTTTTTCAAGAATTCTGACATCATCCGAACTCTTCCTAGTCTCTCTCTTCTCAGTCACTTTCTGTGTGTCCGTATTAATTCTGTTAACTTCCGCTATTACCTTGTTTTGTCTTATTTCTACGTTCGTTTTGTTATTCGTTAAGTTAATTTCCGTTGATTTGTAAATTTCCGTGCTGTTTCTGTTAACTTCTGTTATATTTTTGTTAACTTCCGCACTATTTCTCTTAACTACTGAATTAATTTTGTTAAGGACTTCAGGACTAACTTTACTGACTTCTGAACTAATTTTGTTAACTTCACTAGATATGTTAATGTCCGAATTAACATTACCATCTGTCGCAACTTTAACATCCGCTACTTTATTAATTTCTATGACTTTATTAACTTCTATATTACTTTTGTTAATTGTATTATTCTCATTAACGTCAACTTTGTTAACCGACTGTGTAACATCTGCGTTTTTGTTAACTTTTGGACTATTTCTGTTAACATCAGCAGCTTTTTCGTCGATTCCGTTAACTCTGTTGTCGAGGGGTTCTATTCTAGTTTCAGGCTTTGGTTTTTCGTCTTTATGGTTAATTTCCTTCTCTGGTGGTTCCGATTTCTCTTCTACCGCCTTTTCTGCATCTCTGCAAACCTAAAAAAAAGGATGGAATAATTTTAAATAAATTAAATTAATATGATCTGCACTTACAATAATATTTAACATAAAATTTCTCAACGACGCTATAATTAATTAATAAAATACATATTTTTAAACTAACTCATGTTACAAAAAGTTTAGCACATATTCTGTATTTATTCTTTGTCTCACCTGTTCCACAATATGTCCAGCGAGCGCAGAGGGTATCGTTGAGGGGGGGCTGGTTGCTTGGGGGCTGGCAGGGGTCGACGTGGGGGTCGCGAGTGGCGGTGGGGGGGCGGGCTGTTTGCGGGGAGCGCGGGGAGGGGAGGCTGCCGCCGCAGGGGGAGGGGGCGCGGGACCCTTCTCCTTCTTCGGTGCCTGTTGAGTGGTTCAGATTCTATTATAGGTTAAGGCCACATTTACCTTGAATTTTCAATCATTTATTTAGAGATGCTCGATAATACAAAATCAGTTCGTTCATAGAAGTTAAAAAGAGTAATTAACTATTATTATTTATAATTATTAAGTTTATATAACCAAAACTAGTTCAGTTGGTATGAAAGTACTATAAATTTAATTAATTGTTAAAGATATAAATGAAAAGCATTGAATATTATAGTATGTATTTGTGCTTACCGGCATCCTCCTGTCAGCGGGCGCGTCGTCGAGGGCGCGCTTGCTGGCGGCGGTTGCGGCGGCGGGGGCGGCCGGGGCGGCGGGGGTGTGCGCGGGGGCGGAGGCCGGGGGCGTCGCGGCGGGGGCCGGGGACGCCTTCCCGCCCGCCTCGTAGTCGGACACTGACGGACGGACACGGACGGTTATAGACTATACTCATGTTATCAAATGGTTCGTGCGTTTGTTTGTCTGTGTATCTGTGTGTGTGACTCACTCTTGATGTCCGGCGTGTCCCCCGAGCGCACGGAGGTGGAGTCATCTTCCATGTCCACCTGCATCTGCGAGCTGCGGTGCTCCTGGAAAGTATACATTATATAAATAACATTTCAATTAAATACACTTTTTTAATATATTATAACTATCTCTGAAACCCCTGATGCTATTTATAAGGGACTTTTATTGATATGTAGATAGAGGATTTTTTGTTGAATTTCTTGTAAATTATCAGTTATATAAAAGATAAACTAATAGCATCAGCGCAATATCTTATGTAACAATATATTAAATAAAAATGTAAATTTGAAACATTGCTAATGTATAATTAATTCTAGAACATATGATCTAGAGTCAATTGTTATGTGTGTTGTGACTGACCTTCGACGACGGCGGAGGCTCTGGCTGGCATGATTCGCATGCAATGTATTACACACAAACATAACATTACAAATACAATTATATATATATACAAGAAACTGTTAGTTCTTATGAAGCAATCGAGCATAAACTTAAAGATTAAAAAAATATCAACGACATTAGCTCTACATTTGATTTCAATATCAGATAGGGCTGTTAGAATATTTACAGTATTACAAAATAAGAAGGAACATAAAGTTGAAATTTATTTCATTTTTCATCTATATTTAATATATATGACTGTTGAATTGTTTTTTTTCTTATAAATTAATAACTGTACTGCCCTGCAGATGATACATTTTATGAACGATGCCATGTGGTCATAATATTATTAGGTTATAAAAACTAAGCAATTTGAGAGAATGTATTTGAAATTTATAGCAAAAAAAGTTGATTTCTCATTTAGAAATTAGAATTATATATATTATAAAGCCATATTTTTGCATACAAACAACTACCTACTAAAACAGCTGTTAAATAATAAAATCTATTTCATATAGTGATATATAATACATGAGGTGTCTGTGAGTGCGAGTACTAACCAACTCTATGGTAGTGTTCCTTGTGAGGTCTCAGCCTGCGCCTCGCTCGCTGTCCTCGTGAGGGCGCGGGTCACAGTTAGTATCGTATATACAATGTTAGTAAAGCAATACAGTATTTTAAAACGCGTCAAACATTATACGTGTATATATAGAGTGAGTAAAATGTTGTCAAGTCGAATTGCAAAAAAACATCTATTAAAAACAACGACTCATTATTGAATGTGTTTCATTGTTTTGTTTTTATACTGTGGCCATACCTTGCAGTACGGGTCTCGTCTCTATGTGTAATATAACTTTAGAAATATTAAATGTCGCAAGTAATTTATACACGTTAATTATGAATTTAAAATATAGGTGATGAAATTTAAGATATTTGCAAATCAACTTTTTAACACGTACATATATTATATATAAAAGTTAGTTAAGCTGCACACCTTCAATTCTAGAAGTTATTTTTTATTTTTGTAAATATGTACTGAAAAAAATCGCGACTTCGTTTAACATCGCGGTGATGATATTATAAATGCATATATGAATTTCTTTTTTTTATATATATTTTTTTCTTCTAACAAATATTTTATATATATATACTTTTTAATAAGAGTATATTTATTGTATTATTGAGTTAGTATATATAGAATGTTTACCTCTGCATCATCATCTAGCAGTTCCTCTTCCACGACCTCAGCACGGTACTCCAGCAGCAGTTCTCTGAGCGGCTTGGAGTCCATGTCCTCGGAGATGAACTCGTGCTTGAGTAGCTCCACTGCTGTGGGTCGCTTCTCGGGGTCCTATTTAATATGGAATATATGAAAAAACCTATTTGCAGAAACTACTCTGCATTGGAAAATCTATCATTAATACATTTTAATTTTTCGTAAGTCTAAAGACTGGAACAGTGGCATTAATACTGTTTACATGAATATCTGACTATTATTCCTCAATGTGCAATGTACAGGCAAAAGTCACAGGAAACTGTTAATACATATATAAAAAGCTTGTTAAAATCCTCACCTTAACAAGTGCCTTGGAGATGAAATCATTGAAGGACTTGCTCCACCTCGAGGGCTGGTCGAGGCCGGGCGGGTCACTCTTCTGTATCTTCAGCAGTACCCTCATTGGAGTCATCTCGTGGTTAGGAGGCTCCATCTGAGCAAACTCGATCAGGGTGATGCCCAGCGACCAGATATCCACCTGTTTTTTGATTTTCGTAATTATTATTTAACTATTAATTAAAAATAATGAGGTTTCAATTATATTAAATAAAAAAATAATAATATAAAAACGTATATTTCTGTTTCCTTCTCGCTAAATAGCTGATTTTATTGAATATATAAATTGTATACTCTTTTTAATTGGGATTGTTTAAGTGTGGATAATCTTAAATAATAAATATATAAATATTGTTACATAGTTCAAGACAAACTGATAGAGAATGAAAGAACAGGTGACAGGATGAAGTGTTTCATGAAGGGTTGGTCAGTGCGGTATACATTCTCCAGGTACCTTGAAGTCGTAGGGGTGGTCCCGGAAGGTCTCGCACAGCACCACCTCGGGCGCCATCCAGTACGGAGTGCCGATGAACGTGTCGTGCTTCTGAAGGGTCGACTTATTCTTCGCTGAGACGCCGAAGTCCGCTAAAAGTTTCCAAATATTCATGAGTTATGACTTTTTTTAAGATTATAGATATTTTTAAAGATGTAAAAATGATAGAATTACTATTTATCTGCATAATAATTATTACATCGAACTGATACCGCAAATGTCTTCACACTTCATTAATCTTCTTTACAATCCAAATTCGTGTAAACAAATGTCAGCCGACTCTGCGTCAACTGTACCTAGCCAAAGCTTTAGAACGAAGTGTCTTTTTTTATCTACAAGTCAAATTGATAATATAAAATATATGGCAGACGGGGTCACCGAACTCTCCCTGAAGGTGGCCACTCACCCAACTTAACCCCCCCGAGCATGGTGGCCAGCACGTTCCCCGCCTTGAGGTCCCGGTGTATGACGCGGCGCGAGTGCAGGAACTGCAGGCCGCGGCACATCTCGCGACACACGTACGCTATCTGCGCCTCGTTCAGACCCTTCTCCAGCTCCGACATCACCGAGTCCAGGGCGCCGCCGTCGCAGTATTCCAGCAGCATCTGAGGACGACGAGCCACATTTATATGTCGTTATATTCGTAAGGAGTGTGCAGTCCTGGATAGACTTCCTAGCCTGTTCTAGAGAGTTATTTGATGTTTATAAATACAATGACACTAGAGCCAGCAATATATCTTGTGTTGTATTTATGGTAAAGTGTACAGTTGTATTAAAATCAGTTTATGAACTGTCTTTTCTTAGGTAATAGAAAAAAAAAAAAGAATTTGACGGGTTTGACGATTTGTTTTTATGGTTGATACTTATTTTCCTGGTTCTTATGAAAGGACAATTAAATGACCCACATTGATAGCTTTAGCTTTAGAAGGAGACCAACATTTTTGACAATTTGGTATTAAAAAAACATAAATATAGAGAAGAGACCTTTGGAAAACACAACTCTTAACCCAAAAATTAAAAGAGAGACCAAGATACCCAACTCACTTTCCTCTCTTCATCCTGACCTGTTCTCTTAGCTACAACTTATAACTGCTTTAGATGTACGAGAACATGTATCAGCTCGTCTGTCCCTGACTATTGAAACAAACCACTCACCCAAAGCTTATTATCGATGAAGTACGCCTCATGCAGTTCCACCACGTTGGGATGTCTACACTCGCTGAGGATGTCGATCTCCACGGTGAAGTCAGCAAGGTCATCCTCGTTGTCCAGGACGCACATCTTGGCTGCTGCCAGCTGGCCCGTGGACTTATGCTGGGCTTTGTATACCTGGGATGGAGGTTATAAAAATACATGATAATTCAATGCAATGCTATCTAAGCTTAGTACACATAAACATTTCAATTGAAATGAAATGAGGATGAAGAGGACTGATTTGCCAAACTTTGCCAAAAGCTCCATCGCCCAACTCTCCCACCATATCCCAGTTCTCATTGGGATCAAAGTTGTCCCTGATGTTGCTGAACACCTTCTTTTTCTTGGCGTCATTGCCGCTACCGAGGTGCAGCACCTGGAATCACATCGATTATTAAATAATAAGTTATCAACACGAATAGTTCTAACAGATACTGTATGTCACTATGGCTCAGATGGGAGGGCGACGTTATGGTACGCAAGAGGTCGCAGGTTCATACAAAACTAAACTACAACTATGTATGTTTGTCAGATCATACCTTCTTGAGATTATTAAAGAAAGACATATCGGTGTGGCGCGTCGTGCAGACGCGCTAGCGTCTCAACCGCCTTTACTCATCGTGTCGTCTCTCCGCTGCTGAAACTGAAAGATTCAAGAGATATTATTATATAGTTTGATAACCAGGTAGTCTATAACAATATTCGCCTAAACACGATAATTTAAAAAACTACTAAACGCATTTTCATGTGGTTTTTATCCACATATAGATAAAGACACAAGATAGATTCAGATGTTTATGATATTGTGGAAGAAACGATAAGAAGCAGTTCAATTAAATTAATTATTTATTTTCAATAAAAAAAAATATAATAGCTCTATATAATGAGGTTATAATGACGAGTTTACCGATATTTTATCACGATATATGGAAATGAATCACGATATTATGGACATTATGACAAAGCAATTACTATCTTCTGCGCAATCGGGTAAAGTCGTTCATATAAGGATGACAAGACAAATAAATAAGGTAACCTTTGAGGGACCTTCCGCTCGTCCTTGCCACAGATACGACGACAGGGGAAAGACGCATCTATTGTTATAGCCTTAGAGCAGATATGAGGAAACGTAATCGATGTTTACAAAGACGTTGGTGCAAAGTATACTCCATTCAAATAATAATTAGTTAACCTTTATAAGTCATTGCTACGAGCATATTCCAAATTATATTAAAATTATTTGTTTTTCGTTTATTTTAATTTATTCAAGTCAGGATCATTGGAAATAAAATATTAAAAAATAATCTCTAAAAGGAGTAAATTGAACCTAAGTTTGGAACAATGGCTCCGGCTTGTGGCACAGGCTGGCCCAACTTCGGTAGTATCTTTCCACCATCTTTTAGAGAATCTACGGGAAAGGGAAGTTAAAACTCTCTTTCCATGATCTTCTTTTCAACAGACTGAATCTCTACTCTCCATTTGCAAGAGAGTCATACATCTACTCTCAACTTATTAACTTCTCGTCTGTAAAATTAACTATATTTAGTTTTATTCCTAATATACATATTATTAAAGTAACCTGTAATAAATAAACATCACGCTGTAGGTTCGTAGCTTGGACCATCAATGAGTCATTATGATGTCAAATTAGCTCAGTATCGGAAAGCGCTTCCTCTGCGAGATAAGAACGGATACACCGTTTTGTTCATTATATACAACCGCTTAATTAAACTTGTAACATGATTATGAGGCGTTTATATTGTTTATTGTTTGTTTGATTTATATAAAAATAATTTAATATATATCGTGCGGTTGTTTATGAATGTATTTTCAAGACGTACTTAGTTTTTAAACTAAGTCTTCTTTAATAATATGAAAGGCGAGACTTCATGCACCATGCACCATGCACCATGGACATTGTATGTTCCGATTCAACCCAGATAAATATCTTCATTCATAGTCAAGTACCAATATTCCACTGGTTGATAGTTTCTGCAAGGATGATGAGTAAAAAATATTTCGCAGAGTCAAGATTTGTCATTGGCTGTTAGATGAACCAATCGGAGACACGGGATTTAAAAACTGATATTTTTTTTAATGAGTATTCTTGGAACCTGATATACAATGCAATGGTCCAGATGTCAGGTCAGCGGGATGCGAGTCCGATCCGCTACGAGGCCCGTTAGTGTGTTAGCAATCTAGCTGCCTCGTATACTCAATACAATTTATATCATACATTGTCAAGAGGCACAGGCCCAGAGCTCTTTTGAACGATCACGAATTCTGCTATATCTAATTTCAATCCTGTCTCAGAGACAAATGTCACTAATGGTGTCCTGTGGCTGTGCCCAATATTCAGTGTATCTAGTCTATGCTATACCTAAGATAGGAAAATGTTTATTATTTCCGTCTTAAAAACATCACTGTTTGTAGTTAATTTTATCTCAACTGTAGGCAGAGTTGGAAAGTCAGATAGTCATTGGATAGATGGAAAATGACACTTCATGAGTTTAAACATTTAAAATGGTATATCTCGCTAATGAATGTTTGTCTGGAATCATGATATTTAAAAATGGATCCCTTAAACTAGTTTATTTAACTTCAAAATATAAAAGAATATTAGAATAAAATCTCAACTCGATTCCGACGAATTCATGTCGTAATATCGCAGTTTTAGAACATTTAATATTTCGTCTTGTTTACCGTTAACTGGAGATAGGGCATATATTTTAGAGTAATAGCTTTAAAAGATAGATAGACAGTTATTAATAACCAAAGATAATCTAAAGATAAATCTATCTTAAGATAGTAAGTAGCTAGCATATTTGAACGAAAGTCTTAAACTATCTATAAACGTCTAAATAACTGAACGACACTGAGACAACATCAGAAATATATTTTAGTTCAGTCTTATATAATATATAACACGTGTTGTAATTATCTTATATATAATAAAATATCTGTCCGTCAGTGCGCTTTTATTAGAGTTCAATTTTACAACTTATTTGTTAAAGGTTTAATGTATATTTGTTTCAGACAGTTCTTCAGTACGTATTTATTTTTATGATATTTGCGTATATTAAAATATTATCCTTAAAATAATGTAATAAGATCTATATTTTATATTGGACTCTGTCAATAAGTCCCGCAAAAATCGATTCAATCGTAACGGAGGATAAGAGGCTGATAGTGAGACAAATAATATAACGATACTTACTTTGTAAAGGAACATTTAAAAATGTTACGGACATTTTCTTTTTATATGTACTAGTATTGTAAATAGACATTCTATTAGATTCTATGTATAGGACAATATATATATATCCAAACTAATCGTATTTAAAAAATGTCTTTAACTTCAGACTCTTCTTAAACACAACAAGATACCTACATCGCTGAGTTTTTGATCAAAATTCCCAACAAGGCTCGTGTAGGGACCCTGGTACTGACTCTCCTTATATCAATAAGAGTTTAAGAGTCGAGTCAAAATTAATATAATAAGAACAGACACGTAATATCAAATAACATTTATGAGGTCAGATACGAGAGGAGTAACTGTCGTCACGGCTGATTGTACCATACATACATACATACATACGAGTACAATATATATTCATACATACTGGCGTCACTCAATTACTTCAATGTAATAATATTCATAGGGAAATGGGTGTTAAGTCACGAGCAAATTGCGATAAACTTGAAGATTTTTTTTTAAATTGTATACTCTTTTAAAAACTATTAATATTACTACTGAATATTTTGATCATTAAAGTGAGATAACAAGATAAACCTGTCAGTTACCAGCTAATTGTAGACTAATTATAATAAACAAGTCTAAAGAATGTATACTTGTGGCAGGAATTAGGGAATGATCTTCTATCGACGTCAATTACGAATGAGTTGATCGGAGAAGAGAAGGTGGAGAGCAGCTTGTTGTTTCCCTTGACATCTCAACTTATGAAATCTCATCAGCCTGTAGAATTCTCTCCTACTTTCTCTCTACAGATTATGTGTCCGAACTTTCTGTGGGTGGGTTTGTGATCAATGGACTATAATAACGGTGAGATCTCAAGACCGTGGGTTATTTATGTTCTTTCAAGTCTTCTACATATTCTCGTCACTTTCGAGTACGCAGAGAGCACCACCGCTTTTTAAATATTACTTATCCAGTGCACGAAAGAATATTGACTGCGATGATTAAATTCAAAAAGAGAAAAGAGGATCCAATTACAGACCATTAAGAGTCTGAAGTATCATTTCCAGTCCAAGCCAACTGAATCTTATCATCTTTTTAATCGACGGCATAACTCGTACCAATTCCTTAGCATATAGGAGGGTGTGACAGTTCAGCTTGCATCATGTCGTAAGTCAAGTTCACTGGATGATGGAATACTGTTCGATCTGTGGTGGAAAGTTTTAAATATATAATGTCCATAGTATTTTATTTTCTTGGAATGATACATAGTTATTTCAAAGTATAACGACAGAAATATAATCACCACATATATATAAATATGACAAATAAAGGAAAACCATATAATATATTACGCATTAACTATTATTGAGTATATTAACGCATTCCATCCATTGTATGTGATTGCAGTTTAGGAGATTACCGTCGTACTTTACAAACACGCGTGACGTCGCCTCATGATGTCATTATTTACTACCCGCGTGTGGTGCAAGTTTGAAGCTTACTGTAAATTATACGTTGTACTACTAGATACTAAAGTTTAACTGTAATTAAATATTATTGAGTTTTTCGTTAAGACGTCGGCGACTTTAGCTCAGAGAACACAATATTTGTACCTATTTGGTACTAATACAGACAAATAGCTTGAATCTCATGCGCTCATGTGAAAGGCTGCATTATTTATACTATGTAAGAATTTAAGTGTTATATTTAAACTAGAATAATTGTTTTAAACATTCGCTTTTAAAGCAAACCGTAATATTGAAATATTTAAAAAATATATACATATTTTTTAGCATTATTATAATACAAATAAAGTAGTAAAATTTCAATAACGTGTCAATAAGTTAAAATCAATTTTGTATCATAAAAATCACTCCGCTCATGAACTTGGGTCAACCGTCAAGACGTACGAGACGCGAACTGAATCCCCAATTAATTACTTGTACTCTTACGGTTAATAGTAAACGTATGACCAGAGTCAAGAGAAGGGACGGGCTTCGGTACTGACTTCTCCTATCATGCTTTATAGGAAATGAAACCAGACATTTCATTATAAAATTTACAAAGCGCTAGATCAGCTACCGTGCTAAAATCGCATTGTGAAAAGGCTGTTAGTGCGCTGGTGCTCTCATCTGGTTGGTGGAAACTCTTACTAACATTTTTTTTGGGGTCAAATGGTGCCCCGTAAATTGGATAATGAACTATGAAAGAAATGACAGGAACAAAGATTGAAGTCACTGGACTATAAATACGAATAAATAATACCGGACGGTATTATTTATCTAACATTTATATCGCTTGACACAAACAACTCAGATAGGTTATTGGCACTCAAGAAACGGATTGAAGATAACAAATCAGGATCGGTTTTTAATTTCAATATATATTATAATTAAGTATTCAGTCTTAGGCTTGTTACACATGAATTTTATACAGGTCCATTACTTGTGGGTATAAATATTACATTAAAAAATATATTCACGTAACCCTAATGCCCGCACGTAGCTATATGCGAGTGATCTAGATATAGCACCAGTTTCACATTCGGCCTCCTCTTATAAGAGAGCGATTTCAAATTTCTTAAAATTTGTCAATGCTTCAGTAACGTAACATACAAACTCAAACTGCAATTATTAAAGATCTATTTTGTTTTTTTATTGTTATCTGTTTAATTTTATACGAAATGAATTTTATACAGACTATGGTGTTTGGAGTATAGGTTGGTTTCATACATTTGATGAAACGAATGGACATACTTTCATAAAATCTACAAGAATTAGAAGCATTTGCTAGTATTTTCGAAGGAACCGTCCAGATAAAGAGTGTATGGATCGGCAACCACCGAGGCGGGTAGTGATACGGTTAGATTTTCAGGTGGTCGTGGGTTTCCATCTCTGCCTGTTTCGGTTTATTTTTCATTCTATATTTATTGAAAATTTAAATAAGCTCAACGTGGCTATACTTACATGTTTAAAGATTTTTCATTTTTTTTTCAAGTTTTTACCTTTATTCTGGCCTGTATCTCTCACAAGTTGTTCATCTTTCTAGAATGTTAAAATCTAATACGGAACCCACTGATGGTTCAACTCATCTTGACTCGTGTCACGCCTGTGCTTCGTGAGAGTTAAATACGCATGGCTTTAAAGGTGTTAATTAAATTTGCACTTATTTAAGAGTCTCAGTCACCCCTTGACTTATAATATACACTGCCACGAATGAATACAATTTTATATATATATATATATATACTTCACAGAAGTTATTTAAGATACAATTATCCTGTGATATGTTTAAAATATTAAATTATTTTTGTCTTATAAAATACTAACATTGACATAGTAAAGACAATTTACACAAAGGATGACATTTCTCTCACAAAATACTCTACCAGAATTATATTAAAGCACGGATATAAAAATATGACTAGAAAAAATTAACTAAATTATTATACTTGTTCTGAATACTGCATAGATCGTAAGTGCGGGTACAAATCATAAAAATATAAATGAATATTTACAAACATAAGCTAAAACGTGTTAATGGTGTGACCGCATTAGCCAAACTATATGTTTATGTCGGCATTGGAACCTGTTGACGCCTATCCACTAACAGACGACGAGAAAATGTACACTCGTGTACACAATGTACTTTACCAGCTGTCGCCAACGACTTCCGAGTAGACTACAGAGAGCGTTACAAGTAAAGCGTACCTATTATTTACATATTTTCTATTATTTTGAGTACTTGTATGAACCGTAATGAGATGTTAAAGAGTCTATAAACTTCTTCGATAAATAGGCTATCATATAAATGTAATATGTTAACACTTTCGCGCGCACCAGTCCACACATCTAAGCGAATAGCTGACACGCTTTCGACTCATTGTAAGGAATTCCTTCCCTTCGCCGTGCGTTAGTTGGAAAAGCTACAATATTTCCGTATACGGTGTTGATTTATTTAATTACTAGCTGTTCCCCGCGACTCTGTCTGGCCTATAGAGTATAGACTAAATCCATTTTTAAAAAACCATTCGCCCGACTCTATGGTCTCTTTACGCTGCACAACACAAAAATTGCTCGATATTTTTACAAAATTATAATATGAAATAAAATTAATAAATATCATAAGTTTAGGCAATACAAAGACATACATATAAGCCGATACTTGCCCCAGAAGAATCGAATGAATCGAATGAATGGTTACAAGGGCACATAGCAACAGAAGTTTATACACACAGGCCAAACGCATTACCCTTCTTTGCTGCACCACAATCCGTTAATAAGAAATATACTGTAAATTATCTGATACTTATTTTTGGTACCCCCACACAAAGTTATTAATATAAAAATCTAAAACAACTCATAGAAACGACGTGACATACAAACTGCGCGAGCGCATGAAGGTGATTTCTTTATTTTATCTCGATATAATTATAAAGAATGCTTATAGATATTACTATCTACGAGATAACAATTGACTAACACTTTAGTTATTTGATCTTTATATCATGTTTTATTTATTTAATAATATTTATTATAATGGCTGACGTCATGACGGCTTTGTTCGTGCGAGTAATTTGTTTTTTCTCTTGGAATACCAGAAAAATAAAACTTTTAGTTTTTATAATATTCATAATATTTATTATATAATAATGTGAAATCGTATTATATTTTTCATTAATTAAAGCAGTCGTAACGGACTTGCGAAATAATTTCTATAAATTAATGATTATAAAAAATATATATGCGAATATAATTAATAACAAGGTTAGGTATATATTTATGCATATCGTGTGCGCAGGCGCAGGTAAGATCGCAAGCGCGGTCAATATAAGATTACGCATAGTTTCAGCGTCACTTTCAAATCGACACGAGCTCTGGGAACCGGATATGACGCATTGATTAAACAGAATCTGGGGATGTATCCGGTCTCATATCACGAAAGGATACAGCTCCGAACAACAATTAATTGTTAATTTCAAAAAAAATAAACAACAAAGTACACTCACACTCTGAAAAACAATATGTAAATCACATAAAGAATTCTGTTTTTTCGTCCCACGACTTAAGACTCAACAATCTGGGCTCTTAACAATTAGGCCAACAGGCTATCAAATATCTTAAAACATAATATAATATAAAAAAACGAGCCAATTTCGATCCTGAACCATCTAGAATACAAGCAAGAATTTCAAGTAAAACAAACGTAACGTGAAAAATTAAATTTTAATCTAATTTTTGTAGAGATAAAATAAAACTTGTCATATTCTATCCGCATCACGTGTCTCTTAATCTTTCCGTGTCATATTATATCTTTCTAAATATTTGCCCCAAACAGCGAGAATATGTATGAGAGAAATTATTTACAGATATTCCAGTTAAGTGCCGTGGCTTTGATTGCGTGTACTTGGACGTATAATCGAAAACAAAGGCCCTACTCAAATTGTAAGCTTCCCGCAGACGGTTGCGCACGCGCAATATGCAAAATGCTCCAATATCTTCAGAAACACTGAACCAATTTATATTCCTTGTTTGTTATATAAATACGTTATCTCGTAATGTATAGAATAGATTATAATTATATTTTGTTACGCTAAGAAATCTGTTAAAATAAATCTTAAAACGCTGACGGTATTCTAAACATCGGAAACTCCAATAAAGCTATTCATTTGTTTTTTCAAGACCAGGACTCGAACAGGTGAGTATATTATAAGATTATGACTTTATTTTCTTGGTAAAATATGTATGTATGTTTGTTTTCAGACTTCATACTAATTTTTTATCTGTTAAAGATTTTTACGATAGGAAGCCTATATTTATTGTTTTTCTATTATAATAACGTAAATATAACAGTGGCTTTAACCCGCAATTTCACCCACCTTGTAATATGTTACAAGTAAGTAATTAAAATACGAAAATAGATATATTTAAGCGTTTTCCACAAAATAAAGAGCTCAGTTCGCAATATAAATCTTTCATTATGAGCTAAAACATAAATCAAATAAACATATTTGTTAATTTATTTATTTATATTGCAGCTACTGGGATTAAACAGGAAATGGTTGGTAGATTTTGTTTGTAGGTAGAATTTTTCGTACTTCTTTACAAAAATTGAAAAAAAAATATTAAAATATATTAATATCTAACCAGCTCCTACTTCGTTATCAAGAAATTTCTGATATATATCTCTATTTATTTAATTATACGATCTGATTCACTTTATCTCAACATTATACAGAGCAGCCTCAATATAACAAATCGCAAGGCAATATATTTGTTATATCAAGTAATTCGTTAAACTGAGGTTTGTTATAAAGAGGTAAAAACCTGTCGCGACTGAATCACACTATTGGATTAAGGGTCATATATAGAGACGCCGTATAGAGGTTTTGAGTTGACAAACTTCGTTAATTAGTGGTGTTTAAACTATTTGGATGGTTGAGAATTCGTTATAAAGAGGTTGTTCGTAAAAAAAAAACGTAATGTAAAAGTATATTTTACATTAATTCTTATGAACAATTCAAGGGGATTACGAAATGTTTTTGTTAAATCAACTAAATTATTATATTGAGGTTTTTTATATTAAGGTTGCACTGTATAGTGAAATGGCTAGTGAGTTAGAGCTTCTCTCTGATTGGTTTAGACGCCTATTAGCTATATTTTAGAAATTTAGATCGTTAAATGAAATGCGGCCATAAACAGCATTTTCCAAACATACTAAAATACGTATGTTCCATATTTCATATATTCTAGACTTAGGAATAACGATTTAAAACATTTTATACATTCTAAGTTATTAAAATGATCTCACGTTATGAGAAGAAATAAAAGAAACCTCCTTATAATACATTTTGTATTGAATAACCATTAGTTTGAAGATGTTGTGAGGTGACAAACAGTTACGCCAAATTCTCATATTACATAAATGTATTGACTTGCTTAATATTTGGATAGACAGTGTATTCATGAAGTTATGTATGTCTGTTTATTTCCTTATTCAATATTGTTAAATTATTCCCTGTAATAATTAAATACATATTATTAAAGAATTTTAATTTAATTTATAAATACATATATGTATATATTTTATATTATTTCGCGTGACTCGAAAACGAATACAAGATCGCGGGGCAAAAAAGTTCAATAATATTAGTAAAAAATAATCTAATATGAGAAAAACTCGTACAAATGTAAATAATTTATTAATTTCACAATAGTACACTTACATAATAATCTATACTGATAAGTTATCTAAAACCGGATTTTATCGGAAAATTAACATTACAATTATTTTTGCCTTTTTTTTTAATAAGCTCCATGATTATATATAGAATACTTTTGGGTAGAGTTATTGCCCAGCAGTGGGAATTTTTTGGTAAAGTGGAAGTTATTTGTGTTGTTTGTTTTTAATATTTATTTTACTTTATTCTTGCGTAGTTATTACGTCAAAATTTTATATAAATTAAAATATTATTTTTAATTAAAATACTTGAGTTCTTAAATAAAGTTCATAAAATCATCAAACAACTCTTAATAAAAAACGAAACATACAAATGAACTATCACAATAATAAAAACATAATATAACACCATTTATAAGCATTGGTTTACTATAGTGCCATAATTTATACCCTCAGCTTTCCCACTCTTCATAGTATTTATACAGCACGTGTTTAAATTTAAAAATTAATAAATTGATGGATATATTTTTATCAAAATCAAAACTTATCTAGACATTACATTTAATGTAGTTTTTTTATACATAAGATTACTATAATTGACAATGAGTAATATTAAAATGTCAACATAAACATTGACTGATCTCCGTCAATAGCAATGTATTTTGGCATCCACAATAAATGACAAATATCCTTGTAACATACTTGACATTCATTAAAATGAGGAAAACCTAAAAACCTTGAACATGTTTTATGTAATACACCAAAACATTTAAACATCATTACTTGTGATTAAATATAAAAACCATCTGAAAATTTTAAGTACTTTTAAATCTAGCAGCTGACAGTTTATAACAAAAAATATAATTTTACAAAATACATCACTCTTATACATTGTTTTGGTTTAACTACCATCCATATCAAAATCGAATTCATATATATACATAGCCATATTAGCCTTCATTTGTAACTAGACCAACTTTTATCTGTGGCTGATTAATAAAAAAAATATTTTTAATCAGATAATGTTGTAACCTGTCCGATTAATTGATTTTCGACCGACAACTAATCAGAACTCTTAATAGCATATACTGTCAAATCATTTATACTTTACATACAAGAAACATCAGATACAAATCTAAAATAGTTGTAAGTTACATCACAAATAATTGACAAATCTTAATTATTGTTTATAAAAAAACATATTTATTTAAGTTGGAATTTTAGTCTAATTATTGCCGAGTAAACATAACTCGTAAAAGATTAGATTAGATTGGTTGAACTTAAGGTTTGAAAAACAGCAAAAATATCTTAATATTATAAGTTTTTCTGATCCGTGATTAATCAATTACTATGTGCATGGTATAAACTTATTATTTTATCTTTTAGTTTAAGTCATATTTTTTGTAAATAAAAAAAATATAAAAAATATGTTTGAATGTTTGTCAACATTTTATCCAATGATTATTCTGGTTTTTTTTTTGTACAGACAAGTTTTTTAATGTTATGACACTTTAGGAAGGTGACGATGCAATGTGTGTGTGTGTGTGTGTGTGTGTGTGTATAAAAAAATGTAAAGTGCACTCTTGTCACAATAATTTCACTTTCAGTACAAGAATATATTTCTTTATAAAGTTTAGTTATTTATACATAGATGTCAAGTTATGTTATGGTACTATCTATGGTACTAGTGTTGTTTGATAAACTGAGAACATTTATCTAATCTTAGATAAGAGATAAGATAAATTTTCATCTTGTATCTGGAGAAATATTATGGAAAAAAAATATAATTTTAAAATGCACTTTCAATTATTTTAAAATCATATTATATTTTTATTAATATTAATATGGTATTGTTTTTAAATAAGTGTGACAGGTATAATGTCTGTAATCTTGTTATAAGACGACATTAGTCAAGAATGTCATTTATTAGAAACCAAGTGCTTGTCATAATAATTATATAAATTAATTAACTTTTAATTACTTTCATTAAATTTGAGTTATTTTAAGATAATGAATGAATATTAGCTGTTAATGACAGTTAGTATACATCAATATGGGAGGAAAACAATAATATATTTAGCATTCACTCCTGCAGAGTTGTGAATGTTTTTCAGATATTATATCATAGGCATGTGGATAAGCTCTAGATTGAAAATAAAAGGATTATTTACATTTTAAATAACGTTAGATGAAACAAAACAGATCCAATGTGAAAACGACAAGTTGTTAAGTGAAATTACGGAGCCTTTAATTGAATTAGCTCTGACGAGCTCGCGACATTCATATGACACGATAACGTTAATATGCGTTGATGGTACATTAACGACATCAAAAGTGAAGATTTGGCCTAGCCTCGCCTACTAATGCGTCCTCGACAAAAACCAGTCTGCTTGACTCACCTACTGAACTAAAGAACGCCGTTTCCGGCCCATATCAGTATTTTTTAAAGATATAAGAAATTTTTGTCGTCGTGTTTTCATCAACACTTTTTGGCTGAGAGCCGATAATTCACAAATTAAACCGTTTAAAATATTTGATGAGTGAAAGGGGCATACCTTGCGGAAACTTGTACAAATATATGATATGATAGTCCATATGTATCTTGATAATTATAAATCACAATAGCACTGAATACTTTATCACAAACAGTTTTGTCACAAACGAAAGTCAATCCACAATAATTTTACAAATGTATCCCGTGTGCGGCAGATAAATGCACTATCCAACGAAAGACGCCATTTTGATTTCGTCAACTAACGTTCATAGACAAAAAAATGGTTTGTTATGTCACGTTATTACAAATAAATATAATATACTTATAATTACAAAATACTATAATAAGTTTTCTCCCATTATTTAGAAGTATTCAATTATATTACATGAACTTTATATATTTTCATGATATTATAAATGTATTAGTTATTTTTAGCCTGTATTAAAATACATTTTTACATTTATATTTTGTTGCTATTCTCAATAATGGATCTCAATAACGGGAATTGTGCAGCAGTACCCAAGTAGATAAAAAAATGAAAAAAATATGTATTTCATTCCGGTAAATGAACAAACTCATTATTTTAACGTTAATTGTATTTTTATTATTGATAAAGTGGATTGTAACATAATTAATTTAAAGATATAACTAACAAAGGAGAAATCGAACATTTATCAAAACACTAAAAACGAAGTTTATTTATCATAAAATATTTTTAATCAATAAGAATCAATTATCTAAACAATAACAATACTCGAAACAATACAAGCAGTTTCCAATGGAAAGTGGTAGTTTACTTTACGAAATTCTAAGTGTCTCTGGCAACAATACTATTGTCAAACCTGATCAAAGCAGCTGTACTTTTACGTGTTTTCATAAAATATTTTGTATTGTATCGAACATGGAAGTGTAATAAGAGAACTAAATGTGATATTCGAACATGTCGAGCCGCCGTTCTATGCTCGGGTCGGCATTGGACTCGCTGCCAGCCCCCACAGATCCGTTGCGGGAGTTATTCGAAGCCTGCAAAGTTGGGGATGTAGTAAGGGTTAAAAAACTAATAACTCCTCAATCTGTGAATGCGAGAGATACAGCTGGACGCAAATCAACACCTCTACACTTCGCTGCGGGTAAATATAACAACATAATCATTAAAATTGCATGTATATAAGTGTTATTTACCCAAAACAAAACTAGTGAAAGGGTATGTATTGTTAATTGCATAATTTTTCACGGTTACAAAATGTCGTGATTTATCTCCTTTACTCCAATTCCTCATTGATGTAAGATTAGGTAATTATTGTTACTTCCTGTGTTTTTCTTATTGGACATTTATTACACTCTTAACAGTCTTTAGTAATGTAACATCCACTTTTTAAAGTTAATTGTGAGATCATTTTGTAATATCATATAGATTTAATAATTTTAGTGATATTCTAATGCTATAAATGAAAGTTAACCCATATATCAGTAACATGAAAATCTCCAATGTCTGTCACTGTAAGTATTTGTAAATTTATTGTAACATTTGTAATGAGATTAAATTAGGGTCATTTAAAAAAGTATTAACAGAGTTATGTTAACACTATGAAATTTAATTTTTATACCAATTTTTTAACTAACAAAACTTACATACATTTTAAAACATAGGAAATTAATTTAAGTAGGATTTTCAACTATATTTGGTATTCATTTATCTTATTTCTGAGACAGAGCAACCTCAATATAAGAAATTGTAAGGGGACAAGTAAATATTTGTTATATTAAGTAATTCATTAAATTGAGGTTTGTTTTATTGAGGTAAGGTTGGTCTAACATTTGTTATAAAGAGGTAAAAACCTGTCACCCAGTCAAATACTATGGGATTAAGGCCCATATATACAAGAATGTTATATAGAGTTCACAAAGTTCAATAATTAGAAGTTTTTACACAATTTGGATGGTTGAGGATTATTCTTATGGAAAATTCTAGGGCATTATGAAAAATTGGTTATATTGAGGAAGTCATTATGTTGAGGTTCGTTATATTAAGGTTGCATTGTATGATGAATAAAATTACTTATATTTTTTTGATAAACTATTAATAGCTACTTAACTAGATGTCTTTGTCTACTCTCCTACTTAAAGTAATAAACCCTTAAGCCTCACATATTTTTTTTTATTTTTTCAATTTTAGTATTATTGCGTGAATATTCTGAATTACACTGCTAGAAGTAGAATATATGCTGACTGTAAGCTGTCAACGTTCCATTTAATATAAATAGATTTAGTAGATTTACAAAATGTGCAGACAAACAATTAACAAATATATAACAAAACACAGCAATTACATTTACAAAATATATTTGATGAGTCATCTGGAGAAAATTTATACTTTTTTATTTATTGATTTCTGGTTTACCTAATTTATGAAAATAAATGACTTGACATTTTATTATTTACTTTAGTTTATTATATTAAAAATTGATAATCACATTTAAAGATTTTAATACAGATCTGTTTATATTTTGCATAACTCATCAAGTTATTTACAATGTACAGATTTGGCCTTATTACATTTTTTTAATATTCAATGACTTATGTGATCTACTTGTTACTAATTAAAAATTAAAATATTTGAATGTTTAATAAGTCAGTAATAATATAAGGAGTATTAACAGAACAGTCCATTGTCTAATGCCAGGTTATGGACGCAGAGAAGTAGTAGAGATCCTGATAGCTGGTGGTGCAGCACTGCAGGCGCGAGACGAGGGTGGGCTCCAGCCACTACACAATGCTTGTTCTTTCGGTCATGCAGATGTGGTCAGAGCCCTGCTGGCGGCTGGAGCACCTCCCGCAGCCCGAGACAACTGGGGGTACACGCCCTTACATGAAGCCGCCGCGAAGGGCAAGGTTGATGTTTGTATTGGTAAGTAATAAATATGTTTGATGAACTACTTACCACTTTTTTTAAATAAAGATAGAACCAATATTTTATATAAATATATATAGATTTTTACTTATATATATAATATTAAAATAGTTGTCAGTTCAATGTATTTGGCTGTGTATTTGGAAGTGTAATCATCTGCATATTGACTGCTGCTGTGACAGCACAGTTAAATATCATCAAAATAAGTACAGACCTATTTTGATGACATATAGGTAAACATTCAACTCTTAAGAGGATGCCAGTTAATACAATAAAAGTTTGTTAGCATTCAAGTTGTAATCTTAAACATAATAAGGATTTATTTTATTTCTGCAACCAACATCTAAAAAAACATAATACAACTTTTTAAAAATAACAGAGTCAATTGTAATGTGTCTCAGCCCTGCTGCAGCACGGCGGGGACCCCAACATCCGCAACACAGAGGGCAAGACCCCCCTCGACCTCGCCGACCCCGCCACCAGACCGGTACTCACTGGTCAGTATTCATCTATTATAACCTTGACCTCATGACATACTAGCTGTTTACATCGACTCTGTCTGTACTAAAGGAAGACTATACATTCGGAACATCAAAAATACTGATGGAAACTGGATAAGAAATGGCATTATATGCAAATTGTATTTTAAATTTACAGTTTAATACTGGTGGTTCAAATGTAGTGTGACATAATATAGGCCACTTCCCCAAATATGCTGTTAAAATCAAAAAAAATATTTCTAATCCAACTATAGTGTATAGTTTCAGATATTATTGAGTTTAAAGACACAAAATAAACTTCAGCTTTTTTGTTTTAAGTAAGCTAAAATATAGTGGACCTTGACCGTCTTAGAGGTTGTTGTCTATACTACAAGTACTAATTACATTCAATGAAGCATTGGCTATTAACTACCGATATTGATAATTAATCAATCTTGATCTAGTTTATCCTGATAAAGATTGAAATTACTATCCGTTTATCGATCCCAATAACCGATCTGTGGATTAAAATTGTAAGAAGGTTTCTAAGAGGATCGTAGTAGACCGTAGTAGACCCCAGTAGACCGCAGTAGACCGTGGTAGACCGTAGTCTCGGAGACCTAATTTCAGTAGATCGATTATTAATTTAGGACTAGACCCATTAAGTATCTATTTAATATAAAGATCGCTACATTCTATGATTTTTTTTAAGACTTTTTAAAAATATTTCTCATCACCGATAGATTTAATGGGAGTTTTTAACATGTTTATAATTAAAGCATTCACTGTCATATCTGGTGCACTGCTCTTAGATCACTCATCTCAGTGACGCGCTCGGTCTCTATCACACAGATTCAGGAAATATTATTTTTTAAGATCCATTCTGTTAAATCCGATCGATCGATATCGATAGACATGATTGTCACCACCGTTCAGAGCCGGATACCGTTACATCCGACGGATTCTCGGATTTTGTCAATACGTTCGATGACCCTCAGTTTATCATAGACGAGCAACTCGAAGTTTCTGAATGAGGTAAACAACCAGGTGAGTACTGTGCGTCGGACGTGCTGGAGGCGGCGCGGTCGGGCGCGGACGAGCGGCTGGCGTCGCTGCTGACGCCGCTCAACGTCAACGTGCACGCCAGCGACGGCCGCCGCTCCACCGCGCTGCACCTGGCCGCCGGGTACAACAGGGCGCGGGCCGTGCGCCTGCTGCTGCAGCGGGGGGCCGACGTGCACGCCAAGGACAAGGGGTGAGTCACGACCCCACCAGAACACGACAATTAACTCCTACTGTATATTGAATGTCATTGTCTCGAATTATTTTCGAAGTGTAAATCTATGTGTTAAATGTTATGGGGTATTTTTGTGCCCCAAAATTTTAATTCTCATTTAAATGAATGAAAACCATTTATACGTCAATGATTTTCAATAGAAATATTTGTGTGGAGTGATCATTGACCCCATATTTATAAATTTATATAGAGGCCTGGTCCCTCTGCACAACGCATGTTCCTACGGTCACTACGAGGTGACGGAGCTGCTGGTGCGAGCGGGGGCTGACGTGAACGCCACAGACCTCTGGGCCTTCACACCGCTGCACGAGGCCGCCAGCAAAGCCCGACTAGAGGTGGGTGATATACTGATACATGTTCAGGAACCATTATTACATTCTAAGTAACAAAAGTTTTATTTCACACACACACAGACATTGTATTTTACATACTACAAATTTTAAAAATAATACTTTATAAGGATCCTTCTGTTATTAAATTGAAACCGTGTTATTTCTGCTCTTACTTATAAATAAAATTTAAGCTACAGCATGTATTTATTTGTTTAATTATTATTCATTGTCAAAAAAAAAATGTGTGGTATTTTAAAATATGACTAATCGAATGTATTTAATTTATTATTTGTATATATACTAGAAATGCTATAACACTGTCGAGGTTTAGTTTAATTTATAATTGTTCCTTTCACCCTGTATGTATGTCTGTCCGCAGGTGTGTTCGTTACTACTGAGCTCGGGGGCGGACCCCACGCTGGTGAACTGCCACGGCAAGTCAGCTCTGGACGTGGCTCCTGGACCTCAGATCCGGGAGAGACTGGCCTGTGAGTTACAACTATTATAGATTAATTTCAGGAAGTTTGAAAACCTTTAGGGAATGATTTCAAAAACGAAACGTCATAAAATTAACTTTTGGTTTTATAGAGTAATTGTGGTAGCACAATGGTTCCTAACTGAGCCTATTTTATAATCTATACAGTGGAGTACCGAGGGCAGTGCCTGCTGGAGGCGTGCCGGCTGGGCGAGCCCGCCAGGGTGAAGAAACACGTATCTTGTGTCACGCAGCCGGTGAGCTGATAAACTTTATTTTTTAAATTGAATTATCTTTTTAATTACCTAATTATTTTCAAATTAATATAAATAATATATATTTAAGGTTCAGATTTCGCTATTTTTTTTTAAACGCTAAGAAGTATCTTAAAATACTTGTAAGTAAACGCGACGTTATAAAAGTCAACTGAATTTATTGATAGCTTCATGAGTCATGTTGTGTGCATAAACAGACTACTACTCTCTCCCCCCAGGAGCTCCCCCCTCTGTGTTCCCCCTCCCCCACCCCGGAGCGCGTCAGTGAGTTGGTGAACTACCAGCAGCAGGCGTCAGGCGACCGGCCGCTGCACTGCGCCGCCGCTAGCGTGTACCCCAAGAGGAAACAGGTGGGGGGCTGTGTGCGTGTGTGTTTGAGTGTGTGGGCGACATGTCGCTGCTTTGTGTAGTGACCACGCATGGGTGTGTGATTGTACGTATACGTATCTGTGGGTATGTGCGTGGAGTGTGGCGAGAGTTAGTGCGGGATTGAATATAACATACTGACGTACATAATTATCATTGGGATTACAGGTGATGGAGATGTTAATAAGAAAAGGGGCGAGAGTAAACGAAAAAAACAAAGACGGACAGACGCCGCTACATATAGCGACCGAGAACGCCCACCTCGACGCTATGGACTTACTTTTGAGGCATGGTCAGTAATAACGTATCAACATATATTATTTTCTGCAATTAAACAAAAGATATATGTATTATGTATTAAAAATAGGTGCAAAAGTTAACGCATGCGACGGTCGTGGTGAGAGTGCCCTGGCGATAGCGGCCCGAAGGGACTCCCCCGCCGCCTGCCGCCTGTTGCTGGCGTGCGGAGCACACGCACCCGACCACGCACCCACGCACGACACTGACGGTGAGTAACACACGCTTACACCCGACCACGCACCCACGCACGACACCGACGGTGAGAAACACACGCCTACACGCGACCACGCACCCACGCACGACACCGACGGTGAGAAACACACGCCCACACCCGACCACGCTCCGACGCACCCACACACGACACCGACGGTGAGAAACACACGCCTACACCCGACCACGCACCCACGCACGTCACCGACGGTGAGAAACACACGCCCACACCCGACCACGTACCCACGCACGACACCGACGGTGAGTAACACATGCCCACACCCGACCACGCACCCACGCACGACACCGACGGTGAGAAACACACGCCCACACCCGACCACGCACCCACGCACGACACCGACGGTGAGAAACACACGCCCACACCCGACCACGCACCCACGCACGACACCGACGGTGAGAAACACACGCCCACACCCGACCACGTACCCACGCACGACACCGACGGTGAGAAACACACGCCTACACCCGACCACGCACCCACGCACGTCACCGACGGTGAGAAACACACGCCCACACCCGACCACGTACCCACGCACGACACCGACGGTGAGTAACACATGCCCACACCCGACCACGCACCCACGCACGACACCGACGGTGAGAAACACACGCCCACACCCGACCACGCACCCACGCACGACACCGACGGTGAGAAACACACGCCCACACCCGACCACGTACCCACGCACGACACCGACGGTGAGTAACACATGCCCACACCCGACCACGCACCCACGCACGACACCGACGGTGAGAAACACACGCCCACACCCGACCACGCACCCACGCACGACACCGACGGTGAGAAACACACGCCTACACGCGACCACGCACCCACGCACGACACCGACGGTGAGAAACACACGCCCACACCCGACCACGCTCCGACGCACCCACACACGACACCGACGGTGAGAAACACACGCCTACACCCGACCACGCACCCACGCACGTCACCGACGGTGAGAAACACACGCCCACACCCGACCACGTACCCACGCACGACACCGACGGTGAGTAACACATGCCCACACCCGACCACGCACCCACGCACGACACCGACGGTGAGAAACACACGCCCACACCCGACCACGCACCCACGCACGACACCGACGGTGAGAAACACACGCCCACACCCGACCACGCACCGACGCACCCAAACCCGACACCGACGGTGAGAAACACACGCCTACACCCGACCACGCACCCACGCACGTCACCGACGGTGAGAAACACACGCCCACACCCGGCCACGCACGACACCGACGGTGAGAAACACAGGCCCACACCCGACCACGCACCCACGCACGACACAGACGGTGAGAAACACACGCCCACACCCGACCACGTACCCACGCACGTCACCGACGGTGAGAAACACACGCCCACACCCGGCCACGCACGACACCGACGGTGAGAAACACAGGCCCACACCCGACCACGCACCCACGCACGACACAGACGGTGAGAAACACACGCCCACACCCGACCACGTACCCACGCACGTCACCGACGGTGAGAAACACACGCCCACACCCGGCCACGCACGACATCGACGGTGAGAAACACACGCCCACACCCGACCACGTACCCACGCACGACACCGACGGTGAGTAACACATGCCCACACCCGACCACGCACCCACTCACGGCACCGACGGTGAGAAACACACGCCCACACCCGACCACGCACGACATCGACGGTGAGAAACACACGCCCACACCCGACCACGTACCCACGCACGACACCGACGGTGAGTAACACATGCCCACACCCGACCACGCACCCGACCACGCACCCACTCACGGCACCGACGGTGAGAAACACACGCCCACACCCGACCACGCACCCACGCACGACACAGACGGTGAGAAACACACGCCCACACCCGACCACGCACCCACGCACGACACCGACTTTGAGTAACACACATGACAACACTCACACTAAAAGGCCCACCAAAGTATGTCAGGTAAATGATAACTTACATCATAATTTAGATTTCATTTATTACCTAATACAATAAACATGTTTCATCACAGTACGTACCCACGAGCCATACAATATGAACACTAACGTCAGAAATATCTTAAACTAATATTATTACGAATTTATTCAATATAAATAAACTAGAATCAACAATATTACAGAATATCACTTTATTTTATAAATGGAATCATTTATTATGACATTTTTTTAATTATTTATAGTAGGTCCAAAATGGCGGATGATTATTAACTTTTAATCCCACCTAAATATTAGCACCAAAGGTTAAAACTTAACAAAATGATAAATTAAATATACCACACTCAATATGGCGGATAAATAATTTTAATATTATTGAAGGATTTGATTTTATCAAAAAACGTTAAGGAAAATAATATATTTGCGGAGTTTCCAGTTCGTTGAATGTTATTCAGTAAGTCTTATCTCTGAACCCCCACTTGTTGGTTCCGTCGCCGGTTCTCTTGGCGCGTGTCTGTATGACGTGGTCTGGAACAGTCTTGAGGTCGTAGGCCCAGCCGACCCACGCGAAGAAATCAATGAACTTCGTACTGAAATTGAGATAGTTGTTTCCCAGCTCAGCTGTCCTGTAATCCCACGGGTACACGTGGTGGTAGTTGTGGAACCCCTCGCCGAACGCTAACAGCGACACGGACAGATTTTGGATGGGTTTTATATTTTTATCGTAAGGTTTGTTTCCCCACAAGTGGGCGGCGCTGTTCACCAGAAACGTGGTGTTCAGATTGATGACGTATCTCGTGATGGCGAGGGTCCACGCTGTCATCAGAGTCTCTCCGAAGAAGTACACTGGTATGAGAGTTGGTGCCAGAAATGTGATTGTTCCGATGAAGGGTATTGCGTATCTGAAGATTATAATCCATTTTTTACTTATAATTATATATTTTTATGGATTTGACAATTCTTTTAATTAAAAATTATGACAAATAGATTGACCAGAAAATAATGTCAAAATATATATCGATCCAAGTAATTTTGCCGGCTTTTCCTCATGGGCCTACTTTTTGGGCAACTAGAGTCTGACGTTTCATAAGTGCAAGGTTGTATTTGAATTAAAAATGTTACTTTGAGTGATAAAAAAAACTAAGTCTGACTTACTTCTTCTGAAACATGAGTACAGGGTTAGAGAGTATGTCCGACATGTCGATGAACTTCCCTCGCCTCTTCACCTCTTTGTGCTTCCTCACCAGCAGCCAGCCCACGTGAGAGTAGAAGAAACCTCTGGTGGCGTTGTGAGGGTCGGCGTCTGTGTCGCTGTATCTGAAAGACAAATTTATATATTTTTATTGCAACACTGGCTTTTTCCGGCGACTTCGTCTACTCCAATATGATAACTCAAATAATAAGTCGTCTATCATATTGTAATTTTATTACGAATATAGCCTAAGCTAATATTCATGCTGATATTTTCATGAAAGCATTTTCCTCAGTAAAAAGGATCACTCAGACAATAAGCTGACAATGTAATCAAAATCAGTCCAGTATTTTTTGAGTAATTGGAACAAACAAACTGATTGAAGGACAAATAATTATAAGTATTGTTAAGGAGTCCGTTTTAAAACGTATTATTATTATAATTTAAATAAAGAGCGAGACAATGGCAACATTTCATAAAAAGCAAAATAACAATACTTAAATAAGAAATACATAAATATAATTAATATATGACAACAGACAATAGCAATACGAATAAGATATTTAAAAACGAATTAAAAAAAAATACAAAAACAATCAGCTAAATAACACTTCAGACCAAGCAACCGAAGTAGATATTCGATTTTATGTTGAAAAAAAATACCTATGATGCATCCGGTGGTCCCTCACCCAGTCCAGGACTGTGTTCTGGAAGGCCAGGGTGTTCATGAGCATCAGTATGATTTGGAGAGGAAGTTTCGCCTTGTACGCTCTGTGCGTCCACAGTCTGTGGGCGCCCGCCGTCACGCCCACAGACGCAAGTACGAATATCATATAGTCTGAAATATTCAAAATATCTCACTAAAAATAAATAAAGTTTGACTTTGATTGTTTATATATTTTTATAATTGTATGTAGTCTTGATATTGTCAAGTTAGATACTTTGGTTAGAATTATTGAAAGAAGACTCATAAATGTCGCCTCTGTACCGATAAAGACGAAATTTGTATAACGATACATTGTCACGGTAGCTCAATTGTTAGAGCGACGGAACGGTACCGCAGGTTCGAGTCCCGCCTGTGTTTACTTTTCTACGTAAGAATGTGTTTTACGTAACTACTTTTCTTGGTAGTTTGTGAATATATTATCATTAAGCTGGTTACGAGTTCTTCGCTAAATAAAAATTAAATTTACTTATAATGTTTTTTGTAATACATTTTGACAAACATTAGTAAAACGTATAAAACTTAAAATTCATATAGATCCAACAATTATTAGTATACTTATTTAGGGCCCTTTCGATATCTAAATAAAATATAATAACCTTTTGCTTAAAAAAAAGTTTGTCCAAAGGAGAAAAAAAACTATCGAACTTTTATAAATAATAAAGGAGGCATCTAGAAAATTCATTTAGTTGCAGTTATATCTTAGATAACGGAAGAATGAAAAATTTTAATTGTCGTGTTATTACCGTACTTCATAGTTATAATAAAACAATAATTATAATATATGAATAATGATTATTAATGTTTTTAAATAGTCTTTTCTATATTAAAATTGTTTTTATTTATAAAATAAATAATTATTTAGTCTCAAATACTTAATTCTAACAAAAAATTGCACGTTTTAAATGTGTAAATTGTATGGGTGTTTGTTGTATGAGTGTGTTAGTGGGTAGATCAATATTTTACATAAGTGACATTTTTTTATGATGGATTTACCGTCACCGGGACGGGGTACATGTTTATAGACAATTTGTGCCTCTTTAAGTTTTTTTGCGGGATATTCCTTTTAATGTTAAGTTTTTCCATTCTTTATATAAATAATATATACAGAGATATACATATATATATATATATATATATATATATATATATATATATATATATATATTATTTAAATACCTAAATATCCACGCTCATACTTCATGCCCTCTACCCAAAGGTAGCCTGAAACAGATAGCTCTTTAGCAATAAGGCCGCCTGTTGTTCTATTTTTTTATTTTATTTTTGTTTTGATTTCATTTAAGTACGATAAAGAATATCGTATCGTATGAAATACTCTTATATAAAATGTATATATTTGTCTGACACGCGTCAAAGTTGAACCCTGAACCTTATGGACAGTTAAATACGATTGATTTATATTTCTATAAACAGTAACTATCAAACGTGAACTCTACTGGGTTTGTACACTAACAATTAATTTAAGATACGTCACAATGAAGAAGCATTGCGTGAAATACGACGATTATAAAAAATACTTATAATAGAATAAATAATTAAAAGTAGTCGTTAAAAACAATTTATAATATATATAGATAGATTCCGATTTGCTTAAAATGGGACCTCAGAAGTTATACTCTTACGAATTAAATAATATTTTGATCGGCGTTCCTCGATCCTCTCCTTCTAAATAACCGTCATTTTAGAGTCACTTAAGACACACTCTGTCGTTTGACTTCTCATGTATTATCTCAAGTGAGCCCGTAACTATATATAACTAGAAAATAATACAGGTAACCTAGATATCAGGTTGTCAGATTTTGTTTCGGGAAAAGCTGGATTTAAAAAAAAAATAGTAAAAAAGCGGAACAATAGAAGTAGTTTTTATTACTTATCCATTTATTTTAGTATTAAATAAAGTTTTCAATCTTAAAAGTCATACGAAATGTTTTTTAGAGTATGGTGATGTGGTAGCATTTCTGTGCATTGGTATCGAATAATCCTTGAAAATCGGGACTGAGCTCGTCCCGCGCGGGACATTTAAACTTGGACTAAAAATCTAGACGTTCCGACAAAACCGGGACTTCTGGCGAAACTGGTACATACTATTAAATCTGCCTCTACAAGAACTCTTAAAAACTATCACAGTTTTATGAAGTATTGTTGAAATTATAAAATAATATTACTTTCATAGGTAACATCTACTCTATGAAAAAATATTGTTTTATGACTGCTTAGTGACGCAAAAAGAGTGAATGCTTTCTTTAAATGACAAAAATGTACATAAAAACAATATAACATTAATATATGAAATGTGAAAATACACTTCATGATACCTACTAGTAATGTGTCCTATAGTAAAAGAAGTAATTATTTAAGATGACGTCATCAAAAGTAATATTACTTTTAGGATGAATTCAAAAGTAAGATTATTATAACATATATAAGAGGTCATGTTAGTTCTGCTGATTCAAACAGAAATAGGGGTAGAGAAGTAGTGGTCTCCGAATCTCACACAAACTTTACCCAAACTTTGTGTGACATTCTGGTCGGTATGTAAGAAAAAGTCATTTGTCCATTACCGTAAACGTTGGAAACATTATTTTGTAATGAAATGAATATAATTTTCGGAATTATGACAGTCTTCTACTCTATCTTATCATCAGACGAAAACTGGTAGAAAAAATGAGGTAGAGGGTCATACAACAGTCAATGAAACCTCTGATGTCTGAAAGGTAATACTCACGAAATAAAAGAGTCCTCCACGACGCGACAGCGCACGCTAAATACAACCCGTACAGTGCTGTGAGGTGAGCGTACCCGAAGGTCAGTAAGTTGGTATACACGACGTCGAACTTGCGTGGTGCTGCCTGCGGGGCCACCAGCTTCTCGAACGTGTCTTCCTCCGTCTTCGTTGGCTCCATCTGGGTGTGTGACATATTCTGTGAAACGAGTTTTGAGGTTTTTAATAGTGAATTAAACTTCCCCGATAGTCGTGATGAGCTTTTCGATTTAGGCACTTGTTTTAAAAATATTTTTATTTAATGAGATTGTTGACATAAAAATCATAACATTGTAAATATTAATATATTTTAGGATCTCTTTTCTTGCGTGTTTCTTGGTGTGAAATAATACAATAATAATAAAAGTCTATCTAATTACCTACTCACAACTGTTAGTCCCAATTCTATTCATTAACCAATCCGTCAGTTTTTGAACTTTATGAAATCGATCTTATATATTCATTTTGTTGTTATTTGTTATTCAAAATTTAATTTACAGGTATTGATAAAACTGAAATGTTCAGGAATCAGCTTCCAGCTAATATTAAACTGTAATAAATAACAAATAACAGAATATAAAACATTTATTGTAACCTTAAAGTTTACAATAAATGTGTCGATCAAATAAGAACATTCCTTGTCCCGGGGCGGAATCCCAGAGGTCGCGGGTTCAAGTTCGTGATGGTGTTTTTTTTTCTTCATTGTATATTTATTAATATACGGATTAAAGCCACGTATTATGTGTCGACATCACGCGATATTTATTGCACCATTATTTCTTTTCAATAGATATTGGTATTTTTTCAGAATGTGGACGTGTAGGTACGAATCCAGTTTCAAATATTAAGTTATTTACTAAATTTGCGAGTTATTTAAAACATTTGAATTATTCATTAACAAAAACGTATTTATTCATATTCCTAGGTTTCCAAGTTGGCATACTTTTTTTTTTGCGTTCAATACCCAAGTTTTTAAACCTAAATGTTGACGGTACTTTCACGGACTTGGATTTATTCCAATAAAATAATCGAATATTACCTTTTAAAATATAATCATATTAGAAATTATTTTTTCTTAATTTATATCGTAATAATATATATAATACCATAATAAAAATTATATATATTATATATATTATATATTAGGTATTATTATAAAAAATTAAAATGAAATAATATCAAAATATGCAAAAAAATGACAAAAACGCTTTAATGTCTAGGCTAGACTGCGCTGAATATAAAATAAAAAACGACACTTGTTTTTTAATCATACCTTCATGACAGGACACTTCCTCGCTACTGTAACGCCACTACTAACAATAAACTATCCTTCAATTGTTTTTAGAGTTCCGTTTTAGTAGGATTTATGTTTGTCATTTGTTAGGATTATATTTTAATATATATACTATATATGTTTTGCGGTTCCGCTCGCTGGCATGATCTCAAACTGTAATTTAATGGTATGACGTAAGTTACGAACGCATAAATATATTTATATATATTTTAAGATATAGATGACTGAGCAGTCTTGATACTTTAGAAGTACAATTTTTATAAAACAAATATATGTTTTTTTTGCAATATTTAAACATACTGACCATTTTCAGTATTTATATTCAATTGACTTTATTTAAACGGTTCTCGAAGAAAGTAAATTCTTTAAAGCCTAGTATATATGGTTGCTACTTATTTTGTAAAAAATATAAAAAAACTTATCTTTGTGACATTTCGTTATCTTCAGGATTTCAGGTTTTTTTGTAGCATGGAGATATAAACATACACCCACGAACATATACATTTTTGACGTGTGTACGTTTGTTAAAAAGAAAAAACATTTTTGAAACCTTTCATCACATATATCAGAGAAGTACTAGGCGGCCTCAGAGATTACTATTTGAAGATAAACTCAAAGCTTCCCGGCTCCTACACAACTGTTACGATACGTGCATAAAAATATATTTAACAAGTTGCCGATAAATATGAAAGTACTGACATTATTATTTAAACTTTGACTAAAATATTTTCAAAATTTAAAAGTGCATAGTCTGAATGAATATTTAGAATAATTAAATATTTACAAATTAAAATGACGGTATGTATTTAAAAATATCTCTCAAATTTTAAATGCTTTATAATTAAGCGGAATAAGTGAACACTAAATTCTATACCACCTGTATCTAACCTCATTCAGTGCGAATAAAGATTATAATGAAGAGAGTAAGATAGAGAATAAGTTAAAAAATAATTAAAATGTTAATACTGACGTTACATTTGTTTGTTTTTGAGGTTTTAGGAAAACAAAAAAAAAAGTAATTTAAAAACAATTTTAGTTTACTTAAAGGACGCGTTTACGAAACAGATGGATCAAAAATCACATAACTACATTGACGAAGCTTGACTACGCACACATATGCATGTATAGTCGCGAAATAACGGCTACATGAAACAATTTTGATAGTTTGAATTCATTATTGGATAGTTTGAATTTATTGTTTGGTTTTTCAAATATTATACTTTAAATAATTTAAATTATTATATTTTTTCATGTTAAATATTATGTTTTATTGAATGATATTAGTATTGTTTGTGATCTGAAGGTCCAAACTCTGAGGGCTGCTTGTTACTAGATCTCCTAGACGAAAAAGGCTAGATTAGCCGAGTTTAGGCTTGTTTTGACAGTTTTGATAAGATTTTTCCATCAGTTTTGACGGAGTAACCTGAATGTATACTTATGGATGAATACTAGGTGCGCTAAGTTTAGGTTTTGTCTAAGATATCCATCTGTCTAAGATATCCAATAGCATTCATCCATCAATTATTAAAGTATTGACAATTTTATTCTTCACAGGATTGTAGTTGAGTATGTTTTCTTACCCAAGGTATTTTTTTATTCTTAAATATATGGCAATTAATACAAGAAAAATGTACCGAAACTACGACTGAAATCGTTTCATTAATATTAAAAGCTATAATATTCAATATATATTTTAAAAGGAATTTAAAATAAAGAAACACTTTATCTACTGTTAGTATACGTTTTATTACGTTAAGTTTGATTTTGTAGCAATATGTACCGAAATGTTGATGATTTTTGGCAAAAATGTTAACGCGTCCTTAAATAATATGTTGAAAAATATATTAGCGATTTTAATGAAACTCATTATTCAGTTTTTTTTT